>OY757544.1:10715432-10797932 GCA_963584105.1 Alviniconcha strummeri
TGTGTGTGTGTAGACACATGCATGCATGTGCATGTAGGGGACAGTGAGGGATAGGGTCAGATATGTGCTACATTGTTAAATTAGGTTGTGTATTGTTGTAATGTTTCATATACAGCATTTTGAGCTTGTACATGTATCATTGAGGTATTCAGTTATTATTATTAGATCTCTTGTATGGCACAGTTTACATAGTCACACTTACAGAAATGTGATTTACATGTAATAAGAAACAGAAATGTTATGAGGATGTACAAGGTAGGTTTGGTGTCCTGATGAAAACTACCGATGAAACAGCAGTGACCGTCATTAGAAAGTCGCTTTGAGGTGGACTTTTCTTATCTCTTTATCATTTGCAGTTTGGTCTCAGTTTAAAAAACAAAGCAAAATTGTAACATCATTGGTTACGCTCATGATAGGATAACATATTTTATCCAGTCCAATGATGGGCAGAAAAATGTGACTCTTTACTTGGTGAAACTGTGGAGATAAGTGGTGCCAGAATCCCCCCTCCCCCCCGCCCCCCCCCCCCGACTTCCCCCCCCCCCCCCCCCCCAACCCCCAATCACTGGAAGGGGGGGGGGGGGGGGTGAACCCCAGAGAAGATATAAACAGCAAGAACTAAAACAAATCAAGGGGGGCGGGGATAGCTCAGTGGTTAGAGCACCGGACTCGTGATTGAAAGGTCGCGGGTTCGAATCCCTGCTGGAACGGTGGGAGAATTTTCTTCTTTCTGTGCTGACTCTTATTTCGGTATCCGTTCCACCCCCATGTTACCACAGTAGCACGTAAAAAATCCCGGTCATTCTGCCAAAAGTGCAGGTGGCAGTTACAGCTAAACACGCATACACCTTACGTATGTGGCTTTTATTGAACCGTGCTTCGGCATTGGTCACAACTTGTCCCTAATATGTCAAATGACATCTGAGGACATTAAGCATCAACTCATCATCATCAACAAATCAAGACGCTTCCTTCCTTTGATTAAAAAGAGGCAGAATACTACACTGTATTACAGCAACCCGTTGGATCAGGAGACTCACCGTAAACTTTCCCCAGGGTGGAAGTGGCACTCATTGCCCTAACCTCACTGTTGTGGTGCAGGTACCCCAACCTGAACACATCCTGTGTGAAGCCCAAGCAAGTGGTGCAGCTCTTCAATGGCGTCATCGACCCCAAGGAGCTGGAGGAAGGGCCAACAGAGGTGCCTGCCAAGCGAGCCCGCAATGTCGTTCCCAATGGTGGGTGTTGCCTCTGTGTGTGTGATATGTCTGAGTATGTGCATGTTTGTGTCGTGTGTTGTGTGTGTGAATGATTGTGAGTGTGTGTTACTTGGAGGCATGTTGAGAGCATATATTAATTTTTCTGCTCTCCATGTCAGAGTTCTTGGGAGTATAAATGCACGTAGGCAAGTGTGTCATGTTATTTTCTGGTAGTGTTTTTTTTGTTTTTTTGTTTTTGTTTTGTTCCAGACATTTGACCTGGCCTTGATGTTATGACATTGTGATGGTTAGGTATCAGTCTACATCTGATCACCTAAATTGCTTTTCTTTTCCTTTTTTTTCCTTCAGAGTACAATGTGGACAGCTACAGCTTGTTGCGATGGTGTCAGCGTGTGCTCAACACAGGGGACTGATCACCTAAATTGCTTTTCTTTTCCTTTTTTTTTTTCTTCTTCAGAGTACAATGTGGACAGCTACAACTTGTTGCGATGGTGTCAGCGTGTGCTCAACACAGGGGTTTACCGGGGTGTTCACATTGTGGACTTCACATCGTCATGGCGATCAGGACTGGCCTTCTGCGCTCTGATCCATGCCTTCAGACCACATCTCATGTAAGATGGCACAAAACTGGATGTTGTACACAGCCTGTGAAAACTCCTGCATCATGCTGCAGACAAGGTTGTGAGAGTTTGTTGAAATAGGGTCTCCCTTGTTTGACACTTTAAACTGTCATGCGACATATAGAAATCTGATGAGACCATGAGGGGCTGTGTTTGTTGTTTGGCAAAGTCATGTTGCATTATTTGAAGGTTTTTGTTTTTGTAATAGGATGTTTAACTGTGAATACCTCTCCTCTGAGGCCACGGCACACTCAGAGATCTTGGTGCGATTTTTGTGGTGCTTTATTATTTGTATTTTGTTGATGTGTTTCCAGAAATACCAACTCCCTGATGGAATGTGAAGTGGTAAAGAACAACCAGCTTGTGAGTTACAGCTTCTTTTGTTTTCTGTCTTTTCTACTCTCTCTGTCTCCCTCTCTCTGTTAGTGTCTCTCAGTCTCAGTCTCTCTCTGTGTGTCTATTTGTCTGTGCCCCTGTAAGTGTGTGTGTTTGTGTCTGTGTGCGTCTCTCGGTTTCTCTGTATGCACCATTATGACTGTGCATGCTTATATGTATGCATGCGCACATCTTCAAAGTGCTACCACTGGTACATGTACTGGTTTAATCAGATTTGTCAAAAATGATTTTTTTCCAAGTAATTGTTTGCAGGAACAATGAAATGGGCATTTTTTCTCGCCATGTATTAGTACAAAGTATGATTGGTACAGCAGCTGTAATATTGTTCTTACAAAATTCTGCTTGCTGTCTTCAGGCATTTGACACGGCCCAGAAGGAGCTGGGCATTGCCCCGGTGATGACAGGGGAAGACCTGGTGTCCTGTGCCGTGCCAGACAAGCTCACCATGGTGGCCTATCTATCCCAGTTCTATGAACTTTTCAAGCATGAACCTCTGCCTTCAAGTGAGTATACCTCCAAAATATAATGCAAATATGTCCCAGTTCTGTGGACTCTTCAAGCATAAACTTTTGCCTTCAGGTGAGTATACCTCCAGCATAATGCGACCTACTCTGTGAACTCTTCAAGCCAGAACTTTGGCCTTCAGCTTCAAGTAAATGTAACCTTGAATGTAATGCAGCCTATCCCAGTGCTGTGAACTCTTGAAGTATGACCCTCTGCCTTCAAATGAGTATGCCTCTGAAGATAAGGCAGTCTGTCTGTGAACTCTTCACAGATGAACCTCTGCCTCCAAGTATATGTAGCACCCCCCCCCCCCCCCCCAACCCCCCTCTCAGCGCTTTGAACTCTTCAGGTCAGAATTTCAGCCTTCAAGTAAGTGTAGCTCAGAATGTAATGCAGCCTGTCCCAGTGCTGTGAAGTCTTTGAAGCGTGAACTTCTGCTGTCAAGTGAGTATATCCATGAATATAAATCAGTCTGTCCCAGTGTTGTGAGGTCTTCAGGCATGAACTTCTGGCTTCAGTTGGGTAACCCCTCCCCCACCACACTGGAATCCCCCCCCCCCCCCCCCCCCCCCGGCCCCCACCCCCACCTTCTGCAAATCTATCAAATTCTGTGCTTTCTTCAGGCAGGATTAGCTGCTCTTCAGAGCATAGACTCAACATAATGCTCTTTGTTGCTATCCTGTGAATTCATCAAGCATGATCTCTGCCTTGAATTGAGTCCTCCACCCCCACCCGCCCCCCCAAAGACACACACCTATGACTGTGTGTGTATGCAGTCTGTGTGAGTGAGTGAGTGAGTGAGTGAGTGTGTGTGTGTGTGTGTGTGTGTGTGTGTGTGTGTGTGTGCGTGCGTGCGTGCGTGCGTGCGTGCGTGCGTGCGTGCGTGCGTGCGTGCGTGCGTGCATGCATATGTTTGTGTGTGCACTTGCTGGTCATTCTGTTGCCAGTACGTCCCTATTTTTGTCGCAGAAAGAAATTGTGTGTGAATGTAATTTGACTGATTTAGTGATTATCATTGTTACTTCTGTGCATGCATTCATTGTCAATTTTCTTTGCAGCCATTCCACTGCGACCAAAAGCCAAAATCCAACACAAAGAGGAGAAAGTCAAGACCCCACGATCACCAAGCAGAAGGGTGTCACTCTTCAGCAAAATTGGTGCTCGCATCAACAAATCCAAGAAAGTAAGGACTTAGGGTGTTCTTTTTTGGAAATCTGCATATACGTCGTCCTTGTAACCTTCCCCTCTACCGCCCTGTGCTGAATGAGCAGGTAGATTGTTCTCTAGTGCGGCTGTGGCATTGCTGTTCTCTAGTGTGGCTGTGGCATTGCTGTTCTCTAGTGCGGCTGTGGCATTGCTGTATACAGTGTGAGATGCTGAAGGAATGGCTTAGGCTGAACTGACAAGTAATAATAGTAATTGGTATTTTGAGCGCCTAACCTGCACAGGCCCCAAACGCTTACACATTGTTTAAATGTACATGTTTTTCAGGAGTTAATGCATACAACACACACACACACACACACACACACACACACACAAAACACATACACACACACACACACACACACACACACACACACACACACACACACACACACACACACACACTCATCTCAGGGCGATGGGACTGAAAAACATGCTGTTGAGGCATGCAGTTTTAGATTGCCTATGCTGGGCCTTGTTGAGGCATGCAGTTTTGGATTGCCTATGCTGGGCCTCGTTGAGGCATGCAGTTTTAGATTGCCTATCCTGGGCCTTGTTGAGGCATGCAGTTTTGGATTGCCTATGCTGGGCCTCGTTGAGGCATGCAGTTTTAGATTGCCTATGCTGGGCCTTGTTGAGGCATGCAGTTTTGGATTGCCTATGCTGGGCCTCGTTGAGGCATGCAGTTTTAGATTGCCTATGCTGGGCCTTGTTGAGGCATGCAGTTTTGGATTGCCTATGTTGGGCCTTGTTGAGGCATGCAGTTTTAGATTGCCTATGCTGGGCCTTGTTGAGGCATGCAGTTTTGGATTGCCTATGCTGGGCCTCGTTGAGGCATGCGGTTTTAGATTGCCTGTGTTGGCCGTGTTGAATAGTGTCTGAAACACAGCTGCTAAAAGTTTTTGCAGACAGAGAAGTTAGTGTCAGGGTGCTGACAAGTAAATCCCCTTCCCCCAAAACAACAACAACAACAACACGATTTGCTGCTGATGAGCATCATTTACAGTTTGAGTCCCTGGGACAAATATGACTTGCAGTAGTAGAAATGTAGAGTGCTGAATGGTCTTAAAAAGAATGGTGGTCATTGGAGAGGGATTTATATTCATTAAGCTGTGAAGATTTTCCTTTTCTATTTTGGTCTTAATAACCCATTTGTGCCCCCCATCCCATACTTTGTTTTATTAGTCTGTCTCAGCTGTTCGTTTAAAAAATAATTAAAAAAATTGTCCTCTGCTGGCATGAACCTGTCAGTGGGGATGCCCTTCCTTCCAAAAAGAATGCCTTTGGTTCAATAAAGATGCTGATCAATATATTCCCAAGTAGTTTTTGAAGGAGGTTTGCTAGAACCAGAAAGCTTTTTGCATGAAGGTATTTCAGGGTTAAAAGAAAAAAAAAAGAAAAAAAAAAGCAGCAGCATAATTATTAACTTTGTTGAAAGAGATGTGTTCTCTGGTTGCTTCATTAGGAGTTCATTGTGCGCTAAAAGTGTGTTGGGAATTCACTGTGCACTAAAAGTGTGTTGGGAATTCACTGTGCACTAAATGCTGCAATAGGTGTTCATGCAATCACTGACTACTGGTGGAATACACAACTTGCAAGGAGCTAGAGATATGATGTCCTGTTGGCAGTTTGGAATCGTTGCATGATTGGTTAACTGATTTCCTGCATTGGAGGTGATGATTTTTCTGCAGAGAAAGGAGAAGGAGGAGGCGGAAGAGAGTCATCTTGGTTCCAAGAAGCTCAGAGATGGAGAGGTGTGTGTAAGATTGTTAGGTGCTTGTGTGTGTGTGCGTGTGTGTGTGCGTGTGTGTGTGTGTGTGTGTGTGTGTGTGTGTGTGTGTGTGTGTGTGTGTGTGTGTGTGTGTATGCATGTGTGCATGCCTGCTGTGTGTGTGAATATGTGCATGCGTGTGTGTGTGTGCATGCATGCATGCATGTGTGGATATACGGGTGAGCATGCAGGTGCATACAATTTGCATACTTAAGGCCATACTCTTCTTCTTTTTTTAAATTGACTAAATACTTTTACTACTGAATCTTCTTACCTCAGCAATACAGTTGATTCTTGAGCTTGTTTTGTTTCTTCAATTCATAAGCTTAAGTGCATAATTCTGTACATTTTCTAGAGTCCTTGTGATGTGTCTTTGGGTCGTGACCATGTTACAGAGGTAGGTTTGAGATCCTGTGGGCTAGCCTGTAGTGGGTGTGTGAAAGCACATTTTCTTTTGTTCTTTTGGTTTTAATGTCTGTCCTATTTTGACAGAAAATTAGATGTTCTTGTCATTCGTATTCTCACAAAAAAGGCTAAAAACAACAACAAAACATTTAAGAACAAAACTTATAACCCCCCAAAAAGAGAAAAAAAGAAGAAGAAGCAATAAACCCACCTTTGCCCAATCTGACAGTAATCACCTGTTCAATGCATGTGCAGCACCAGCCCATAGAGCTGACCAAGTACAGCAAGCTGCCCATGGAGGAGATCGCCAACAAGCTTCAGGTGGACAAGCCGCTGCAGGCCGGCAACGTGCGTCGTGACAACAAGCTGCCGGGGGACACCGGCAGCGTCAGCGTCACCGCCATGGCCGAGGTGCTGGTCGCCAAGTTCAAGTGTAATGAGGAACAGCCCGCCCCCCCACCCATCAGACGCATGGTAAGGAGACCGGTTGGACTCTTAAGTAGTGATGCCTGCTTGCTGGTTTAAATGGCCGTTGTCCAAGTAAAGGCTTTTTAGCAAACAACAAACAAACAAATTGACCTAAATACAAACAAACTGACCTGAATACAGCATCCTAATGTGGTTGAGTGTGGAGTGTGGACCATGACCAGTTTGTGAAAAGGTCAGCTGGTGACTGAGTGTCTGATGATACTGCTGAGTGCAGCATGGTACAGGATGATAATGTGGTTGAGTGTAGATCAGTTTGTGAAAAGGTCAGCTGGTGACTGAGTGATACTGCTGAGTGCAGCATGGTACAGGCTGATAATGTGGTTGAGTGTAGATCAGTTTGTGAAAAGGTCAGCCAGTGACTGAGTGATACTGCTGAGTGCGGCATGGTACAGGCTGATAATGTGGTTGAGTGTAGTTTGTGGAAAGGTCAGCCAGTGACTGAGTGTCTGGTGGTACTGCTGAGTGCAGCACGGTACAGCATGACAGTGTGGTTGAGTGTAGATGGTGACCAGCTTGTGGAAAGGTCCGCCAGTGACTGAGTGTTTGGTAGTACTGCTGAGTGCAGCACAGTCAGCTGATGACTGGCCATTTGATTGCACAGGTGGCTGCAGAAAGGTTTGACCAGTGACTGTCCCCTTCATTGCATGATTGCAGAGATGCTAATGACCTAAGATTTGGTGATGTTGCTGGTTGCAGAAAGGTCAGCCAGTAATTAAACACTTTGCAGGTTGAGGAAGAGTCAACTGGTGATGGTGCTTTTTGGGTCACAGAAAAGTCAGTAGGTGATGGAGCATTTTGCTGATTGCAGAAAGGCCAGTCAGTGACTAAATACTTTGCTGGATCCAGTACGGTCATTCGGTCACAGAACATTTTGTTCATTGCAGAAAGGTCAGTTGGTGACAGGTCACTTTGCTGGATCCAGTAAGGTCATTCGGTCACAGAACATTTTGTTCATTGCAGAAAGGTCAGTTGGTGACAGGTCACTTTGCCGGTTGCAGAAAGGTCAGTCAGTGGTGGAGTACTTTGTTGCAGAAAGTTCAGTAGTGGACCGAGTGTGTTACTGGTTGCAGAAAGGTCAGTCAGTGACTGACCACTGCTGGTTGCAGAAGGCCAGGTCAGTTGGTGGCAGAGTACCTGCGGGTTGCAGACATGTCAGTTAGTGACTCAGTATTTTTCTGGTTGCAGAAAGGTCAGTCAGTGGTGGAGTACTTTGTTGCAGAAAGTTCAATAGTGGACCGAGTGTGTTACTGGTTGCAGAAGGCCAGGTCAGTTGGTGACAGAGTACCTGCGGGTTGCAGACATGTCAGTTAGTGACCCAGTATTTTTCTGGTTGCAGAAAGGTCAGCCAGTGTTGCTGGGGGCACAGTCGGCCAGTGAGTTTTGCTATTTCTGCAAGAAGCGGGTGTACATCATGGAGCGACAGGCAGCAGAGGGCGTCTTTTTCCACCGCCACTGCCTCAAGTGTGACTACTGCAGCGTGGGCCTCCGCCTCAACAACTACTCCTGCGAGCGCCCACAGGGGGAGGGAGGTGAGCAGCGCCGTAGTTCTTGTGAGAGTACTAATGATAATAATGATAGTAACAGCAGCGGCTCATCAGAGGAACCCTTGATCAGGTCCCACCTAAATGGAAGACCACTGCTCTTTTTTTTCTACTTCTTTCTCTCTCTCTCTCTCTCTCTCTCTCTCTCTCTCTCTCTCTCTCTCTCTCTTTTTTTCTTTTCAGTACTTGAATTTTTCCAGAAACCTTTCTCTCCGTCTCCATTTCCATAGACAGTCAGTCCTTCAGGACCATATACAGCTTGTCACAGCAACTGAGCTATCGCTTTTTTTCAGTCTGTGCATCTTTCTGTTTCTTTCTTTTTTCTCCCTTTTTTTCTTCTTCTTTCAGCGATCAGATTGATTGCTGAATAGAACCTATCTCCCACAGTCTTCACTACCAAAAAAAAAAAAAAAAGGGAAAGAAAAGGGGGTATGCCACAAACCCATACTGTTCCTTTCAGTTGGAAGATTCCATTTTGCACATGGGTGAATGGGAATGGCAGTTAACTATACATATGTAGAATAGACCCATTACCAAGGACCACTACCCATCTTTGAAGATCACTTTTGCTTGTTATCCTGGTCTTAAAAACTATGTTCCACTGTATAGTAATAATAATGATAGTAATTATGATAATGATATTATTGATATGATGAACAGTTGTTGTGTGGATGATTTTAGTGACAGTTATTATGATATTATTGATATGACGAACAGTTGTTGTGTGGATGATTTTAGTGACAGTTATTATGATATTATTGATATGATGAACAGTTGTTGTGTGGATGATTTTAGTGACAGTTATGATATTATTGATATGATGAACAGTTGTTGTGGGGATGATTTTAGTGACAGTTATTATAGGTTAGCGTCTGACAAACTCTCCAGCTGGGGTAGAGGGCTGGGGGGTGTTCAGGGGTAGGAAGTGAAAACTTTGTGGTATTTCTTTGCATTTATGTTTGTGTTTGTTACATTGTCTATAATAATGAAACTTGGTTTTATTTGCAGTGAAATTTTATTGCTATCGCCATTTTACACCAGAGACTCGGATGCGGCCACGTCGTAAACGTAATCTTGAGGTTGTTGATGATTCCAAGGTAGGCCAGGTTTAATGTTCATGTGCCGGTTAAAGTGTTCATTATCTCTCAGGTTGCACTCAACATTCTGTAGTCTTATCAGATATTTTCCCTAAGTTATACATAAGACTAATGGCATGTTTTGTGTCAAGAGTCTGCATTTAGCAAGCACAATTTCTAGCACATGAACTCCATGGACAAGCGTGGAGATAAAGCAAGTGGTTTGGTGGCAATTGTTTTCGTACAAATGTTGTAGTGGAGGGCCTTTTTGTTTGGTTTTTTACTTTTGTTTTCTGTCCTTCAGGAATATTATAGGCATAATATTATACTTCATGGTGTGTGTGTACCTTATGGCCAGAGAATGGCTACACAAAGCCCATTTCATCTCCAAATTAGGCACTTCATTAAAAAGATATTTGGGGGTGGGGGTGGAGGCATACCCTGGCATCCTCCAGCTCTGATATTACTTGATGTTGCTAGACTAGCCCTGCCCTAGCCAGCCTGGTCTTGCCTAGGGCAGGTGGAGTAATCTGTGATACTAGCCAGCCTGGTCTTGCCTAGGGCAGGTGCAGTAATCAGTGATACTAGCCAGCCTGGTCTTGCCTAGGGCAGGTGCAGTAATCTGTGATACTAGCCAGCCTGGTCTTGCCTAGGGCAGGTGCAGTAATCAGTGATACCAGCCAGCCTGGTCTTGCCTAGGGCAAATGCAATAATCTGTGATACTAGCCAGCCTGGTCTTGCCTAGGGCAGGTGCAGTAATCAGTGATACAAGCCAGCCTGGTCTTGCCTAGGGCAGGTGCAGTAATCGGTGATACTAGCCAGCCTGGTCTTGCCTAGGGCAGGTGCAGTAATCAGTGATACTAGCCAGCCTGGTCTGCCTAGGGCAGGTGCAGTAATCTGTGATACTAGCCAGCATGGTTTTGCCTAGGGCAGGTGCAGTAATCTGCGATAGTAGCTAGCCCAGCCTTGCCTAAGGCAGGTGCAGTAATCTGTGATACTGTGTGATATCTGCTGTGACATGTGCAAAGAAATGGTCTGTGAGGTGACCAGCACTGCAGCTTGCAGCTCCTGTATCACTGTTTTTTTAATTTTCTCTGTGTTGTTGTTGTGAGGTAATTTGTGTGTAGAACGTTCTCATTGTTTTAGTTGTGGAGGAAGGATTTGTGCATGCATGTTTGTGTGTATGCTTAAACTTTTTAGCCATGTTGTTTGGAAGCTTATCACTCCTTTCGTGCCGCCTGTTGTGCCATCTTAAAACATTGCAATCCAGTATCAATTTCTGCACCTGGTCTTCAGCCTTCCAGTAGTAGGGTCAAGCAGCCATTGTGAACAGTAATTATGTAGTTTATTTTGCCTTGCTTCCCTTTTTCAAGCCTAGCCTTGTATGGCAGTTACTGCTGTCGCTATTGGCATTGTAAAGTTATGTTTTTAGATGTCTTCAGGTGTGAATTTCCATGTGACTTTTTGATGCATGGAACATTTTGGGTTTTGCAGGAAAACATTCCAACAACTGTAATAACACCAGCAGAAGAAACGGAGGAACAAGTGAACAATGGCGGGGCCACACCAAAGAAAATCATTCGTAGGTGTCCATCCTTCTTCAAACCTTTTGTACATCTTTTAATTTGTGTAAGATTGATTGAATTCTGCATGCATGCGTGCACTGTGCTGTGCTGTGCTGTGCAGGGTTGACTGCTTTTGGGGGGAACTTCAGTTTGACCCATTTGTCTCTGATGAACAGGGGAAGATGACCAGTGTATCTTGGCCTTGAGAGTTGAGATATGAATGCCATGTGCACTGGAGACATGCCGTTGAAGGGAGAGATCTCCTTCTTCGGTGTTCCAGGCTTGTCCTCAGACATCTATCTTTACTCTGTTGATGAAGTTGGCTGTCTGCAGCAGATCCTCTTTGGAGCCGCAGAGCTTTTCTGCAAGCGTGGCTCCTTGGGGCCAGTGCTGTGTTCTTGCTCCCTTGTGGAGTGGGCAGAACTGCAGAATGTGCTGGGGTTTGTGGACATGTCTCTCATGGGCAGTTGACTGTGTGTGACAGACCAAGGCAATACAGGTGGGCACGCTGGCGGCATTGACCAGTCCATAGTCACAAAATGGTGAACTGCTGCATGGTGGCACTGCAGGTGCTGCATCTGGTCATCAGATGGAGGCTGTGCTGGGCTGTCCATTAAGTCCTGTTGTGCTGCTTGATCAGAGCCTTGGCCTCTCAGAAGGAGACAGTGGTTTGGCTGCAGTCAGCTGGTCGGGGGGGGGGGGGGGGGGGGGGGGGCAGTAGTGGGGCTTAGAAAAACACTCACACACACCAGAACCCTTGGCTTTGGTGAGGGAACTTGATTTAAATTAGACGCTGAGGGTGCGTTGCAAACCCTGCCCCTTGGTTGCTAACCACAGTTTAAGGAGACTGCATAATCACGGGGTAAAGCGGTGGGCTGGGACACACAGAACCTGCATTTGCCTTTCTGCGCTCTCCAGTTATCTAAAGCATAGCAGTGGATGATGACTTGGAGATTGTGAACGGTACCTTCAAATGAGGAGACAACATAACCATCAGTAGCATGGTATCCTAGCTGGTAGGGCAAATTACAGCCATTTGAATGCTGAATCAGACTTGAATCATCATGCATTCCACTGGTCAACACAGCAGTACCACATGGCGGTCAGACTGAAAGCTTGGGAGGAAAGAGGCGGAGCATAGAGCTGAGGGCAGAACCCGCTGAAAAGAGGAGAGGTCAACTTGACGGTAGGGTAGCGCAGAAGCCACCGTATGTTCAGAGGCGCATTTTACGGAGGTCTGTGATTTTTTTTCTTCTCCAGCGGCCCCTCTTCAAGTTCCGGATGAACCCCTGGAGAAAGCCAAGAAGACACCTGAGAGGATAGAGTTTGAGATTTCCTTCGACGGCCAGGAGGAGGAATCGGAAGAGGAGCAGTTTGAGCACAACCTCCGTGCTTCCATGTCCTCGGATGCTATCCTCGATAACAGTGACGAGGAAGATGATGATTCTGATGAAGAGTAAGTCTCTTTTCTTTGTTCCTTATTTGTTTTTGTTCTTGGAGGAAACATGTTTGTAGGTTGTTTTTTGACAGATGCTCACATTTATTTGATGGAGACAGGAGAGGCAGTACGCTGATGTTTAAAAAAACGAGGAGGGGGGGTGGGTGTGGGGGGATGATTCTGTTCATTTATGGTTTGTATATATATATATATGAGGAACAGTGCACATACTGAGTTATTGTTCATGGAAAAATAGTTACCAGCATTTTAGAAATGAGCATACATCTTGTCAATCTTAGTTAGCCTCTAAGCTGTTGCAATTTGCACTTTTGTATTTTCTCTCCACGTTTGTGTTTTTGTTCGCCCTAATATAACCAGACTGGTTGGTGGAGTGTAAAACACCAAGTTACTTACTTACTCTGTTTTTGTTTTTCAAATGGTCTAACATAACTTCTGTCAGACATGGGGAATCTTCAGCCATCAGTTTGAAATCCTACCTTTTTGACTATATGACACACCTGCCTGTGGTGGTCAAGTCAAGAAATTCTTTATTCCTTCAAAGAAAAATATGGGTGCCACATATAAAGAACAAAGACAGTGTACATATGTAAAAAAGATTAACACTTAAAAAGTACGCAAAAACACGTAGTATCGCACACATCACAGTATACAATAAACACAAGCATAACCATCACTATTCTCATCCTGTCCCCTCACCACCGCCCCCCCTACACACACACACACACAAGATTACAAAGATTCTAAAATAGATAACTGGGAGCACAGGGGAACCCTTAGTGAGAGACCACCCTAAGACCACTGCTTCTCTGAATCCTTCACACTTTACTGTAACTGAAACCCTGACCAAGGACTGACCCTTTTTTAAAGACCACTTACTTGATTTTTGGATGGTCTCGAATGAGGGATTGTGCTGTATCGGGTACTTCATCTTGAGACTGTTTCACATCATCTCATAATTTCATGTGTGCTCACCGTTCTTCTTGTTATTGTCAGGTCAGAATTTTTTTTCACTTTTCCCATAATTTCATGTGTGCTCACTGTTCTCTTTATTATCAGGTCGGGAATCGTTTGTTTTTATTTTTTTCCTGATCACATTTCGTTTCACCCTTTACTGACCCGAGGTGTTTTGTTTCACTGTGAGACTTTCCACGGCTCCGTCTGCGGGTAGTGATGAAGAAGGTTTGCTCTCAGGGGGAGGGTAAGTGGCAAGGAGGACCCCACGGCTCAGTCCACTCTGCTTGCTTCGGCGGCACACAACCCCAGCAGATCCTTTGGGTGCAACGTTTCTTCCTGGTTTTTTCTTCTTCCTCCCCCCTCCCCACCCCACCCCTTTTTTCCATTCTCTATTTTTTTTATACATAGTTTGGGGCTTGCGTGCCATTTTTGTCTGTCTGACAGAATTTAGCAGGTTTCCCTCTGTTACATTTTGTATGTATATATATGAAGAAGGAGGAAACACTGCAATGTTATTTTGCTGCAGAAGCAACTGTTTGCTGATTTGCTGTAAATTCCATACTCTCTGTACATGTGTGGATGCGTTGAGTCCGGTTTTTTTCCTGCTGTGCCCACCCTTGCTGGCAGTGAATGTGGGGACCCTGTGAACTTTTAAAACTCTTCATTGCTGTACTGTGTGTGTGTGTGTGTGTGTGTGTGTGTGTGTGTGTGTGTGTGTGTGTGTGTGTGTGTGTGTGTGTGTGTGTGTGTGTGTGTTTTCTGCTGTACTGACCTACAATGGCAGTGAATGTGGGAATCCTGTGAACATTTTAATCTCTTCATTGCTGTACTCTGTGTGTGTGTGTGTGTGTGTGTGTGTGTGTGTGTGTGTGTGTGTGTGTGTGTGGTATAGTCCTCATACAGAATACAGAATCTGTAATGTCTATGATTATCATAGACATTTGCCTTTCAACTGCTTGAAAAGATTACAACATAATACGTAAATATGGACATGCAGTAATGATGCTCATCATTACTATAATCATGTCTATAGTTATATAATCCTCATTTATATATCCTCCACCTCTCTGTGTTGCATACACGTGTGAGTGTATGTATGTGCGTGCGCATGCTGTATGTTGCACATGAGACTGAGTTATTTTGTGGGAAAGCAGCATGATGGGAGAAAAATTCCACCCAAGTTTGCTTTAAACCCATGTTGAGATGTTTTAAAAAGAATTTTGAGGAAGACAAAATGGCTTGCAAGCTGACATTTTTGGCATTTTGTGGGATTTTTAAATGTGTTTATTTGTTTATTTATTTTTTCAGCGTAAGTTTTGGTTTTCTGGGCATACAAAAATGCTGCTGTTATGTAAAATCAGAATTTTAGTTTTTCTGCTTATTCTGGGCCTAACCATACAAAACAATAGCAACAAAAAAACTGCTTTTCTTTGCCTTTCCATTGACTGCGGTTATTTTTCAGTTCTTGTTTCATGGGGTATTTGGGTCATGGTTCAGGCCACATTATTTTTTCAGAGACCTGTATGGCTATGTGTCGGAGTCGGAGGTGGCGCGCATATTGGATGAGTGGTATGCTGGAACTTGATTGGTGGATTTTGTGGTGTGCTTTGACTCTCTGTTTTATCTTGATTTGAGCAGCACCCACCTGCATGTTGTGTCGTGCTTGTGTGAAGACACTGATGTGCACCTGCAACGTGAAGTGTGGACATACTTATGAAGAATAATGTTGATTTTGTTTGAGTTCTGCATCTTGGGTGAAATGTGTACACTCTTGTCAAGCACTGTTGGTTGTTCGTGATGCCTTAGTTGTACATTTAAACAGTTGCTTGTATTTTTTGCTTTACACATATATTTCTGGGGACCAATCAAAATTCAATGGGATTTGAAATTCTGCCAGTAGAAATTAAAATTGGGATTTTTCTCAGGAGGGATCAGGTTGCAGTCTGTGCTGGTAGGATTTTAAACCATGCCAGTACAGGTCACAATTTCGATTTCTACTGGGACAAATCCCAGTTTGGATGATTATTGAAATAGATCCTAATTTTACTGATAAAATTTCAAATCTGACAAGCTGAATTCAGTGCAAGTGAAGAGAAAAGGAGGGAGGGAGAGAGAGAGAGAGAAAGTGTGTGCTGGGTGATTTACAGCATGTACATGTATAGATGTGGATTGTTTCTACCCCTTCACTACCTTCATTCCCCACCTCCCAGTTTGACACAGGCATTAGGGACTCGTTCAGTAGACCATTCATTCTCTCCCTTTATCTCCTTTTGCACCAATTTCACCTGGTCAGGTTAAAAACTTTATCGGTAAAATTAGAATCTCTTCCAATAATCTTCCGAATTTCAATTTCTCCCAGAAGAAATTACCCTTGGGAAATCTCTATTTTGATTTCTGCTGGTCAAATTTGAAATCCTGCTAGATTTTTATTTTTACCCTGATATGTATCTATGCATATCCACACCCCATTTGCATGTGTGTGCGTGTGTGTGTGTGTGTGTGTGTGTGTGTGTGTGTGTGTGTGTGTGTGTGTGTGTGTGTGTGTGTGTGTGTGTGTACGCGGGTTATACATGAGCCTGAGTTGTGTTGTCATGAAGCAGCAACATGGTGATTTCACCCACCAAATAATTATGTTCCCCTCCAGAGTGGTTGTACTGTGTCAGTGAAGAATTTATTTGTGCAGTGAGCTTGGCAAAAAAATAAACAAAAAAGAAGAAGAAAGAATGAAATCATACTTCTCATGTGTTTTGATCAGAGATGTTTTAACACAAGTAGGTGTTTTTTGTTGTTGTTTTTGTAACTGGTTTGTTGTGTGGGATTTTGTTTCTACTGCTTTTTTTTTTTTGACAACCCCCTTCCTCCCCCCCCCCCCCCCCCCCCCTTCCCCTCTATATGCATATACCCTTTCCCAACCATTCTGCAGCCCCCCCCCCCCCTCATTCCTTACAGTTCCATGTTTTGCCATATTGTGTCTTTTGATCTTGTGAAACTGAGTTCTTCTGCACCTGAAGTAGTACAATTACCGAGGAGTAATATTAGAGCGTGCATAATTGTGTTGTTGTTTTTTGATGGATTTCAGCAGTGTGTTTTGTGCTTCATTGAATCACTACCTACTTGGACAGTTAATGCACACCCACAGTTCTCACACTTATATATATCTGTACAGTGTAACCCACTTAAAGACACTTTTGTTTAATTTAAGGAACTGTTGCTTTTTCACAACATGTTTTTGGTTCAGCAGGCAAAGAGATCAAAAATTGAAATTTTAGATCAAGGATTCTGTTTTCAGATCCCCAGTTGATTTTATATGGTGTTTTGATAGCTATGATGAGCAGGATCAGATTGTACAAAACAACCATCATAGGCCGTAGCAGTTTACTGATCCTATGACCTCGTCAATGTTTTGCCTTGAGTGATGTGGATCATGCATCCAGTGTGCCTGGTCATTGGAATAGCTTGAACTGGGAAAACTTCTGGATGGAGCACATATGGGCTTTCCTGAGTGCTTAGATACTGTCTTGAACTGAACTGAACCAAACCAGGTGCATTCTGAAAAGAACTCAGCCCATTTTTCTAATTTGATATAAAGTCACATGGGCAATTCAAAGGAAAAAAACCTTCCTAATAAACCTTATGGTTTCTGTGGACGTTAAGCACCATGTTTACAAAGGAAAAGGTTTTAATAATTAATAATTGTTTAGGTTCTTCTTTTGATGCCAGAACATGTTTTCAGGAGGCTTGTTCCCTTAAGACATACATATGTATTCTGAGAAATGTAGAGGAGTAAGTGTAACCCCACAATACCTTTTTTCTTTCTCACTTTTTAAGTGTATTTTAGTTCTCTTTTTGTTGTTCTTCTTTTTTTCTTTTTTAAGCTTCTGGGGAGGGTGGACTTTGAATGATTGTTTATATTTGCAAACTTAAAACGGAAGTGCCTTGCATCAGGCATGCTTTTGTTTCCCACTATAGTTGTCATTTTCTTGCTTTTAAACGGAACGTCAGAATGCTGCCTGCTGTTTATTATTTTTTATGTGTGTGTTGGGGGAGAGGTGTGTATTGGGTAGTTATCCCAGCACTCTGTGTTAGGCTTTCCATGAGAGGTTTGAAAGTAGCAAATAAAGGCTTGGACTTTACAGCATCTTGTGAAACTTTGAACCCTGCAAGGTGGTAAAGCATTCAACGACAGACATTATTACAATATTAGGACTGTAAGAGTGTAGAAAGTAATGCATTATGTCTGTTTGTTTTGTCTTTGAAAAACCATGCATGCCTCTGTGCTGGTTTTACTGTCTGACTGGGATGTGATAAGGATGCTGTCTGATTGGTATGTGATAAGGATGCTATCTGATTTGGATGTGACAGGGATGCTATCTGATTGGGATGTGATAATGCTGATTGGATGTGACAGGGATGCTGTCTGATTGGAATGTGATAAGAATGCTGATTGGATGTGACAGGGATGCTGTCTGACTGGGATGTGATAAAGATGCTGATTTGGATATGACAGGGATGCTGTCTGATTGGGATGTGATAAGGACACTGATTGGATGTGGCAGGGATGCTGTGTGATTGGGATGTGATAAGGATGCTATCTGATTTGGATATGACAGGGATGCTGTCTGATTGGGATGTGATAAGGATGCTATATGATTTGGATATGACAGGGATGCTATCTGATTGGGATTTGATAAGAATGCTATCCAGTTGGATGTGACAGGGATGCTTTTTGGCTGGGATGTAATAAGGATGCTATATGATTTGGATATGACAGGGATGCTTTCTGACTGGGGTGTGTGGTGGGGATGTGAGAGGGATGCTGTATGGTGGGGATGGGATTGATACTGTTCAGTGCAGATATGAAAGGATGCTGTCAGATTAGGATGTGATAGGGATGCTGTCTGATTGGGATGAGACTGGGATGCTCTCTCTCTCTCTCTCTCTCTCTCTCTCTCTCTCTCTCTCTCTCTCTCTCTCTCTCTCTCTCTCTCTCTCTCTCTCTCTCTCTCTATATATATATATATACTCACGGGGATGCCTTCTGTACATAGCGAGGTGGCATCTGGAGTGCTCAAGACACTGGATTGAGAGGTTGTGGGTTTGATTCCATGTTCAGTCAGTGACTTTAGTTTTTCACCTGGATCAGAATTATATATCAAAACATGCAGTGCAACTGTCAGCAAAAAGCCTTTTTTTTTTTTTTTTGATCAAGTGAACAAATCCTAAGAACTTTTCTTTCAGCTTAAACTTGATTGTTGCAGTGCTTTTTACGGTGTCCTTTTGTTCCATCCCTTCCCTATGCCGGAAGTTAGCAATTAGGCATCTGCATTCCCTGTTCATAAACCAAGTACCTCTCACACCACTTTTTCAGGAGCCATCTGTGTACACCACCTAGCATTTGCGCTCCCAGTAAAAGAAGACAAAAAGCCTGTAACAGAGCTTTTCCCCATCTGGTGTCCTAGCAGGTGGGGCTGTTCTGGGCAGGCTCCGTTGAAGGTGCAGCTCCCCCTGCTCACTCTCTTGCTCACTGCTGATGGCAGGTCTGGCACCGAGGATGACATCTTTGAGACGGCGGCAGAATCCCTGAAGGTGGCGGGTGGCGCCTCCCTGACGTGGGAGCAAGCCATGGAGCTGGCCAGCACCTGGAAGCGGCAGCACTCCACAGAAAACCTGCTGGAGGCGGTGGAGCGCGACGGGCAGAAGCGCCGGCACCCGTCCCGAGATGCCTACGAGCGGCTGTACAATGGCCGAGGGGAGGATGAGGATGAAGACGATGAGGATGATGATGGCTCCTCCACTGAGGTGGAAGGAGGTATGGCGACTGGTTTTCATGCATGTTTTGATGGCAGGAGTGATGATGCGTGTGTTGGGGTGAACACAGCTCCCAATAACTTAAAGGCTCAAAACCAGACCATGGATTGACAATACAATACATTTGAATGCCAACTGTCTTTACAAACAACTTGGCCATTGGGAATGGTAAACTGAGACAACATGAGCTTTGAACTGTGTCGGGTAGTAACGACTTAAGCTGCAATCAGTGGGGATTAAAATATAAGAATAGCTCAGGGCTTACATGCTTGATGGTTGTTTCGTTTAATTATTAAATGTATATGTATGTTTGTACGACAGTGTGATGTGCTGTGAAACCATTGATGGACCCAGCACCACTACATCGTTGTGTGGTACATTTTTGCAGCTTAAAAAAAGAAAAAGAAAAAAAGTATAATGGCTCACCATTTCCCCATTGCATGTTGCCTTTGCTGTGCAGACTCAGAGTATGAGACTGATGACTCCTCAGCCGATGAAGCAACGGAGGAGGAGAGCGAGAGGACAAGGGGCGGAGGGTCCACGGCTGACACATTAGAGGGCGGCGACTCAGCCACCACCACCGCCACCTCCCCGTCCAGCCCTGCCGTCCAGAATGCCGCTCGTGCCAGCTTCTTCTCCGCTCCCCCCACGGTGGTTCGCCTGGACCCGTGGCGCATGTTCAACAAGGACAAGAAAGAGGATGCCGGGGAGGAAGAGGAGGAGGGGGAAGTGGAAGGGGAAGCTGGCGCAGGCGACGGCAACAGAAACAACGTTGACGAGGATGCAGGCGGTGGCTTGGTGCAGGAAGAGATGGTGAACAGAGACGAGGACGGGCCGGACACGGATGTGTCGGAGAGCCTGGAGATGGACTCGCGGGGGGAGGAGGGTCGAGGGTCCTCAGCTGAGGGCTCCGTAGAGGACCTGGTGGATGAGGAGGCCCCGGGGAGAGGGGATCAGCGTGCAATGTTAGTGGAAGGGGCAGAAAGTGTTCAGAAGGAGCAGGAGGAGGAAGAGGAGCAGATGGAGGAAGAGGGGTCGCAGGAAGGCAATGAGGAAGAGGAGTTGCAGGAGGGCAACAAGGAAGAGGGGTTGCAGGAAGGCGGCGAGGAAGAGATGAACGAGGAAGAGCTGGAGAAGACCGCGGTCAGTTTAGCCATGGCACAGCTCCTGGTGGATATTGACCAGACTTCAGTGGGAGGCCGCTCAGACAGTGCTGCTGAACTGGACATTCTGCTTCCCTCCGACAACGATGAAGACAACAGTGACGTTTTCGAAACCGGCAGGACACGGCTCCCAGAGACAGAGAGTGAGAGGGTAGGAGAAGCAGGAACAGAGAAGGTGCGCACTCCAAGTGAGGACACAACAGAATCTGTCTTGCGCAGCATTCGGGAAATGGAGGACACATCCACCATCACCTCCGGGGAAGACACTCTGAGACAGGTGCTGCAGGACGTGGCAGCCATGCCGGACTTGTCCGACTCGGAGCAAAATGTTGGCGATCAGTTCAAGCACCTGGATGAGCGCTTCATCACCGACCGCAAGAAGAAGCCGGTCGGGAAGAAGAAGGAGGAGAGGGGCGGGGCGGACTCGGATTCGGACATCACAGTCTCCACCCCTTCTGAGTCCCTGTCCTCATCCTCCAGCTCTCTGAATGACGTCATCCAGTACAACCAGCGCTTCCTGGCCACAGGCGATGCCGAGGATGACTTGAAGCCTGATGAGGACATGATGCGTGACTACATGACCACCATGAGCGTGGCCCTGGATGAGAGCTACTCTGATGGTGAGAAGGATAGCTCCTTTCAGGACAAGTCTCTCAGCTCGCTCAGGGATGAAATGAACCGCACCCTCCAGGCAGAGGAGGATGGTCAAGGGAGGTTGGAGGGTCAGGGTGCTGATGACAGCATGGACACGAATGCCAGCAGTGTGTACCTCACCCCCGAGGTGAGCATGGAGGAGCGAAGAGGATCTCAGGAGGAATACAAAGACTTGTTGGACTCACTTCCTGCTGATACAGAGGGTGCCGGTTCAGGTGCAGATTCAGTGAAAGCCAGCTCAGCATCCCAGAAGTCGGCATCAGAATCTCAGAAACCTGCCACCAAAGGGGTCAACGTTTCCGATGCCAAGCCCAAAAAGCTTAAAGACGCTACCAGCGGCCAGGCTGCTAAAAGCACCAGAAAACTGCCTGAGGTGCCCAAACCCAAAGTCTCAGCATTACAACCTCAGAATTCGAAAAAGTCAGTGCCAGCAACCAAGAAGGCCCCACCTTCAAGCGCAAGCAGTAAACTGCTGGCAGCTAGGTCAGCGAAGACTTCCTCCACTCACACCAAACCTCCTTCTTCCAGCTCTGCCTCTGACTCTTTGAAACAGCGAGCCACGTCTTCCACGTCAGAATCATCGAGACAGCGTGCAACGTCCAGCGCAACTTCCTCGGATTCATCACGGGCTTCAGTCCCAAGAGCTCTGCCTAAACCTGGGGTAGCGAAGCGAGTGATACCCAGCACTTCTTCGGACAGAAGCAGCAGTTCCCCGGCACCATTCAGGGGTTCAGGTGTTGCTAGTGTGAAAAGGACTAACGACAGAGCCCCACAAAGCGCCAGCAGCGCAAGTGGGGCTAAAGGGAAAGGGGAAAAGGGGAAAATTGTGATACCTGTGGACAGAGGTTCCCTGTGGTCCGATTCATCAACGGAGCAGCAGGCATCGGACTCGGAATACAAGAAGAAGATTCCGGTGGATGCCAGCATCCTGCCGCTGCCGCACAAGCCTTGCACAGCTAGCGACATGGAGGACATTCCTTTTGCTGACGAGAGCGAGGTGGATGAGAAGTTCTACACACCTTCCACGTCGGTGAAAGGCAGGCCGGAACCGGCTGCCCTAGCCGAGGGCAAGAACAATGTCCGGAAGAGACTCCTACCCAGCCCGCCCAGCACTCGGGCCGCCAACCCCACCGTGCCCAGCGTCCAGCAGATTCATGACATCAGGCAGGCGGAACAGGCCAAAGCCAAAGAGATGTCCAGCAACAAAAAGTGGCCCTTGGCAGAAGGGGAGGAGGGCAAAGGGGTGGCATTCATCAACCCAACTTTTGGCAGTCCTCCTGGGGCTCTGAAGAGGCGGCCCGGTGTCCGATTGCACAATGACCCCAGGGACAGGCGGAGCTCTTCGTATGACACGCCCAGCACCCCGGACATGCTCTCGGACAGTGATGACCACCAACACCAGCCAAACACCAGCACCCCGACCTCCAGCGCCAACGAGCTGGACCACACCATCCCCAAAGACAAAAAGAAGCAGCCACGGGACAAGAAGCCCAAGTCATCCACGGCTTCCGCAGCCAAGGTCAAGATGCGCAAGAGCAAGGAGTTTGCCAACAAGCGCAAGAGCGAAGAGAAGGTGCAGGGGGAGGAGTCGAAGAAGGAGAAGAACAGGCGCTCCTTGCTGGCCATGCTGCTGCCTAAGTCATCCGACAAAACCAAAGACAAGTCTGGAAGCACACCGGCTTCCGACAGCGACTACTCCTTGCCGGAGAGACCCAAGGTGCACAAGGCTACCGCCGTGGAGGAGAAGCAGAAAAAGTCCAAGTCCAAGCACAAGAGGAGCAAGTCCCAGGACAACCTGGATGAAGGGCTGAGCTCGGACATCAAGGGTCTGAAGATCACGCCCGTGTTCGACACAGAGGCCGGGCAGGGGGATGTTGGGCGCCGCCATCTGGCTGTCAACCGACCCCTACCCATTGCGCCTAAAGCCTCAGGTCTGTAGCAGCTTGTGGTCCTGTGAGAGTGCTGTCCTTTATTTTCCTTTTTCTTTCTTTCCTTCTCTGTGTTGTTTTGCTTCGTTTTTGGTCATCCTGAGGTCATCCTGTGCAGCTAACTTTCATTCTCTTTCTTTCAGCTCTTTGTTCTTTTCTTCCTGCGCTTTTCCCCCCTCATCCTTTTGTTTTTGTTATTTTCTTGGTATTAGTTTCTTTTCATCTTCGATAATAATCTTCTTTTTCTTATTCGACGTTGTCTGATGTTTATGCGCTGAAATTGGTTTGGTAGCCATAGAGTGGGTAAGCAGATTTGCTGGATATAGTTGTCGCGTTAATATATATTTACAGTCTCAGAAGTAGTGGCACACCTTCGCACGCCTACAGTGCCGGTCAGAATTCGGTTGCTGACCTTCTCCTGGCATCTGACCCAGCTCTGCTGGTCAGTGCGCCTGCACTGGCTCTGGTTGCCGGGGCAACGAATCTATCCAAGATGTTGTCGCAGTGCTTTCTGTTTCATTCATTTGTACCATTCATGCCGCATTTCAAGACACAAATTGACACTACTGACACATCCTCTCCCCCCAGTCTGTCAGTAGGATCATTAGCTTGCCTCTGGCATGCAGGGTTGTTTGGCACCAGACTAATCACAGCCAGGGGACTGGTTATAAATCAGGGCCATGTGGAAAGGGACAGTAGAGGGCCTCCAGTTTTCCAAACAATACCCCCCTTATCTCCTGTCTCCCACTTTAGATGGCCGGTCCTGCAAGTTCAGGCTTGGGCCAAAGGTTCCTCCTTTCTGATAAACTAAACAGTTCTGCTGAAGTTTGTCCTGGCTTTAGGGAATGGTGCCTGATTTCTGAGGGGGGAGGGGCTCTGTGGGCTGCATGTCACAGGTGGTGTAGTTAGCAAAGAGAGGAACAGTGTTCCCCATTCTGTTTCAAGCTGTCCGGCTTTGAGGTAGCATGAGCAGACCATTAATACTGTGTTCCAGGGGCCATACGTTAGAGATGTTTTCTTTAGTTTTTGTGTTTATTCTTTTGACTTTCTTACTGTAAGTTCAAAGATGAGTTCTGACAGTTCAGGATTTCAGACAAATCACCAAGACAGTTTAACTGGACTTTGCAGAAATGCAGAAAAGACAATTCCAAAACTGTGAGTTGTTTATAAAAGAGACATTATTCAAGTGCAGTTACTGAACATTAATGGAGATGACACTGATAAGCATGCCACAAGAATGTGTAACAGATGTTATACAGTGATGAAAAAAATCACTCAGGACAAAAGATGTAAATATACCAGACAATGTTTCTCAGCGGGTGACGACAGACTCATTTTGGTCACTGCATACTGAACAGAGCTGCAGTGTGTACACTCACTATGTGGCACAGGACAAAGAAGGAAGGCCAGCCAAGGACAGGTGGTTAAAAAAGCGACAGCGCGAAGCCTCTGCATCTTTTGACCCACCAGACTGTTCAACGCCCCAAAAACAAAGCACGTTAGTTACAGATGCTCAAACATCTCCATTCCAGTTAAAAACGTTGCCAATTCTCCAGGATGCAGATGCTACGGACCTGACAGAAAGATCTAGTTTTGTTGATTGCCAAACATCTCCAATCAAACAGTTGCAGTCTGAAAGCGTCACATGAGTGACACTCTTGGTAAAGGAACAGAAGAATATTGTCTGACTTGGAAGAGAAGCTAATTATCACCAGCCTCCTACGATGCAAACAGAATTCATCAGCAGACAAACATATTGTGTCTTATAAAACTGGAGGCCTACCACTAACATACATGCGAATTTCAAAGTCTCGTAAATCCATTTCAATGTCAATGCAATCCAAGAGAAGCAGAGTAATGGAGAGTGCTAGAAGTGCAATGGCAGGGACATCAAACCAGCAACTTCTTGCACAACATAAAGCGGAACTGAAAAGAGTGAATTCTGAGCTGAAATCAGGCTTACGAGAGTCAGTGTTCAAAGAGCAGATTACTGTCAACAAGAAAGTCACGCTTGCATTAAAAACCCTAGGTGGATTATCTGTCGGTCAGTTCAGAGTCCAAAAGAGATTGTTAAAGCATGCTTGCAACATTAATTTGGCAAGCAAAAAGTCTGAGAGAACAGACGAAATGGAAATACAAGTGGAAACACATGTTGAAAATCAGGAACTTCATTTTAACTGTGAAGCAGTTTCAGTGGGAAAGAGCTGAAGTCAACCCCTTTTGTGTGTATGTCAGTGATCTAGCTAGGTTCATCACAGACTCACTAGACTTGCTGACTTGGCATAACATTAACAATGTCATCCCAGAGGATCAAATTTGGTTGAAAGTCGGTGGAAATCACGGTGGTGGCAGTTTCAAGACGCCATTACAGACAGCCAACATACAATCACCAAACTCCAGACACAACACATTCATGAATCATATGGCTAAATCAAAAGACAGTGGGCATGCACCACTGAGCTAGAGGCGGCGAGCATGGGCAATCAAGAAAGAAGATAAACAGTTACAGTTCATCATACGTCAGCACCACACTCAGGTCTCTCCAGCATTCAGGCATAACATGACAACCTGTTACGCGCAGTCAGTGACTGACTTAACAATGATTATGTAATATGTTGCGTATTAATGTGTAGAAATTTACAGACTATAGGATGCAGCCAACCCGTACTCTTCTTTGCCCTCCCCAATAGACTAGAAACACTCAACATTTCAAGTCGCTTTCGGCTGGATTCTTTATAACCACTGTAATGGAGTATTATGTTTGGGTTACCTCTGGGGCCATACAATGGGACTACCAACCACCAGGTGTCTTTCATGCTTTCTGGGACAAAGGTAAGGCTAAGTTCTTCATTTCTGATGGCTTTAGTGCATGGAGAATGCTTTCAACTTTCAAATCATGACATTGTTGTGCATGAAAAAACTAGAGTGTTTTACCTAATAACTCATTAAGTAACTACTTGTGTAAACAAGTTCACTGCAGTTAGTCACTTATTCCAGGCTAGACATCTGTTAAACACTGGTAAGAACGTGTTTTAATTTCCTGTTAAAAATGCTGTAGCTAACCTTGATGCCACAACCGATGATACAACAAAAACTTCACAACTTGCTGAGACAGGGTCATTAAGATAGTAAACAACACAGGCCACAATGAAATGGACACTGGTCTGGCACTGTGGCAGTGTTGCACCCCATCTGACCTCTGCTGCAGCACTGTGAGGCCAGCTGTGCTATTTTTAAACTGCTGCTCTGGGCAACCGAATTCTCGGGGCTGGGAAGGTGTGGTGGATAGTGTATCTCAAGAAACGCTGAAATTTACTGTTAAAGTTGTAGTTTTCAGTGGTAATTACTTTGTTCTTAGTTCATACCAGGAACAGAGTACAGCTGACCCAACATGCCATCAGTAAAATACTAGAAGGAGTAGTAGTGGATGCTGATTTTCTTTCTGTTGCAGTGGATGAATTTTCTGACTCTGATGAAAGCCAGGTGTCTGTCAACACTTTGATGAGACTGAAGGTGAGAATAGTGGTGACAGATTTTCACCAGGTGGTGTTAAATTTAGCACTCACTTGGTTTTCTCTTGTGTATGTAAATCTAGCTGTGTGTTTAGCACCCCCCTCCCCCCCCCCCCCCCAAAACCTTTTCCTTTTCACACACATACACACACTCTTTGTCTCTGTTTCTGTCTCTGTCTCTCTCTCTCCCTCCCTCCCTCCCTCAGCCCTGCATGTGAATGAACCCCAAAGATTTGAAATTAGCAAAGGCGCAGCTCACACAGCTTTGGAAAAAAAGAAAACCTTGCATGTGCATCCTTATTTTCCATCTCTCTGACCCCAGGATGGCCTGGATGAGCGAACATCTCGCAAGTACCAACGAGTGGCAGCGCGCCATCAGAAGCAAGCGGAGCAGCAGCGTCTGCGGGCGGCTCAGGAGATCCAGCGTCGGCTGCAGGAGGTGGACGAGCGACAGAGGGAGCTGGAGAACAGGGGCATCTCCGTGGAGAAGGCTTTGAGAGGGGAGGGGCCAGGTGAGGGCTTTTTGTATGTCCCTCGTCATTTGCCAGCCTTGGGGGTGGGGGGTGGGGTGGATTTATTCGATCGGTGTTACTTTACCGTCTAATCAGCTGCAAAGGTCATGTCGAGGCAAAGCTCAAGCCGTCAAGCTGCTTGTCAGAGTCTTGATTCAGCGTTTGCATTACGCATCATTTTATGTTCAAAGAGGATGGTTGGATGATAATAAAGTTGAATGAACTGGAAGGGCAGAAATTAGCACCGGGCATCATTCCAGGCAGGATGTGAAGCAGCATTCTGACCTCCTGTGGGTTTGGGAAGGGATGCTCTTGATCCCCTTTAATTCCTGTGCCTTTCGTACCATTTTCTGTTGCTCTTGGTCCCCTTTAATTTCCATGCCTTTCATACCCAGTTCCTTGATAGCTCTTGGTCCCCTTTAATTAACATGCCTTTTGTACTTGTTCCTTGATAGCTCTTGGTCCCCTTTAATTTCCATGCCTTTCATACCCAGTTCCTTGATTGCTCTTGGTCCCCTTTAATTTACATGCCTTTTGTACCCAGTTCCTTGATAGCTCTTGGTCCCCTTTAATTTACATGCCTTTTGTGCCCAATTCCTTCATAGCTCTTGGTCGCCTTAAATTTACATGCCTTTTGTACAATGGAGAAGGCCTCGCAAGGGTCCTGCCGGTTTTCATTGCATGTTTAGCATGCTGCGCAGGGATGGCATGGAGAAATGAGGCCTTGTCATGAAGATTGTCTGGATTTAATCACTTTTTAACCAGAGTCGAGTGCAAGTGACAGCATGTTCATGTCTCTTGTGTTATTTCCTTGACAGCAGTCCACAAATCAACACTGTTTCCCTTGTGTTCTATATATATACCATCCAAATTTTGAAACCATTTTGATGATGATAATTTGAGTCATACTAGCAAAGCTCTATTCCCAGTAGAAAACCACAGCTCCTGCTGCTTATGACATTATCAGTTCATTACATGGACCACGTTCATCAACTTTTGCCACTCAGCCTACATGATGATGTACTGTGCATGTGTTCAGTGCCGGTGTGTACTGTGCGTGTGTTCAATGCTGGTGTGTTTTGCAGAGGCAGATGTGGATGAGAACCAGCTGATGGGAGAGTGGTTCAACCTGGTTCATGAGAAGAATGCACTGGTGCGCTACGAGTCCGAGCTCATGGTCAGGTGGGTGGTTTGTAGTATTGCTGTAATGGTTCTAATATAAGCAGCAGTAAACTACCTGCTTCAGCCAGCTGTCCCACAGAGATGGCCAGCATAGTTATGTTGTGGAGAATAAGAAATAGAGCACTGGACAATGAAGATTTGGCAGTTACACACATGCAGGTGAAAACGTGCAAAAGTGGCCACTGGAGACAAGGCACGTGAACAGACAGTTGATCAGTGCCGTGCAGATGAAAAATGATGGGAGAGTGGTTCAACCTGGTTATTGACGACATGCAAGAGCGGCCATTAGAGATGAGGCATGTGAACAATTTTCAGCGCCATGCAGGTGAAAGTGATGGGAGAGTGGTTCAACCGATTATTGGCTACGTGCAAAACTGGCAGGCAGAGATGAGGCACAACAGACAGTATTTACTGGTGTCATACAGGTGGTAATGGGAGAGTGGTTCAACCTAGTTATTGGCTGCATGCATGCCTGCTAGGGATGAGGCACAACACGATGCCATGCAGGTGGTAATGGGAGAGTGGTTCAACCTAGTTATTATTGGCTGCATGCATACCTGCTAGAGATGAGGCACAACAGAGACGGTGCCATGCAGATGGTAATGGCAGAGTGGTTCAGCCTAGAACTTTATTATTGGCTACATGTATGCCTGCTAGAGACGAGGCACAAGAGACAGTATTTATCGGTGCCTTGCAGGTAGTAATGGGAGAGTGGTTCCACCTACTTTTTGGCTACACACAAAAGTGGCTGGGAGGGATGAAGCACAACAGACAGTTGTGAGGGATGAAGCGCAACAGACAGTTGGGAAGGATGAGGCACAACAGACAGTTGTGAGGAATGAGGCACAACAGACAGTTGATCAGTGTTGTTCATGTGAAAACTGATGGGAGGGTGGTTTAGCCCAGATGCTGGCTGCATGCTGGAGTGGCCACCAGGCATGACGCTCAACAAATCTCATTTCCTCTCCGCAGAGCCAAGGAGTTGGAGCTGGAAGACCGGCAGGCGCGCCTGCAGTCAACATTCCGCATCTCCAACATGAAGCCAGGTACCTGGGTCTTTCTTCTGGTTTCGTTTTCAGTCTTGTTTCAGTTTTAGTCCCATCCCAGCTCTGGGACTTGATTCTGTTATGTTTTGTGACCCCCTTCCAGTCTTTTCGAAGCATCTTGACGTCTTTCAGTTTGTGAAGTGTGAGGTACTTTCATCCCGGTGTAGTCGAAGGTTGTTGCTTTTGTTCTTGCGAGTGACGGTTCTTTGTGACTGTTACGTGGTTGCAAAAATGGAGAAAGAAGGTGTCGGTTGCTTGTTGTTATTTTGTTCCCCCCTGTTTGGGAGAGAAACCTCCTGCCCCTATGTTTTGTTTGTGATGCATCCTGCCTGGTTTTCTTTTCCTTTTCTTTGGCCACTGCTGTCACCACCCTCTGTCCCTCCCACATAGTTTCACCACTTTTTAGGATCTGCATCAAGCTTGACAAATGTTTGGACAGTGTATGATATGATAAATGTGATTGGTTATGCCAGTTCAAAATGAGGCCCAGCTAGCGAAAGTAGCAGAAAAGGTTAATGGAGAGAACCCCCCCCCCCCCCACCCCACCCCCATCTGTGTATCTTTGAAGAGGACTTTTATTTGGATATGAGCAGGAATTGTTTTAAAAAAATCTGTAAAAACATTCCTGTCCCTATTCAGAGTAATATTTCATGGCAGCTCCCCACTTAGTA
This sequence comes from Alviniconcha strummeri, assembly GCA_963584105.1. Lineage (NCBI taxonomy): Eukaryota > Metazoa > Mollusca > Gastropoda > Provannidae > Alviniconcha > Alviniconcha strummeri. The sequence continues at coordinate 10,745,115 of OY757544.1, forward strand.
TAACATTAGAAAAGGGACTATGTAAATGCACTTGTCTTTTGCATTAGTGGTTGGTTTTTGACTGTTTCTGGATGCTGCCTTTTTGGCTTTTAATCTTTGACCTTACGCAGCAGGTTCTTGTTTCAATCTCTGAACTTATACAGCAGATTTTTGTTGTCTTCTTACAGACGGTCTCCGTTTACTGCACTCAGAACTCGCCAAAGGTGAAAATGCCAGTTCATGAAAAAGTTGAAATTAATTTTTTAAAAATAAAAAATGAGAAAAAATGACCCTTTTGCCAGAACTGTCTGGATAGATGGATGTGCTTGTTTGTTAAAGTTTGAATGTTGTTGGTTTGAATTTTCTTTTGCACTGGAAAGGGAATATGCGTGAATGTCTAGCAGGGTCTCAAATTGCTATCATGTGAAATGGTACACATGTATATATGTGCAAACGATAGATGACTGAAGAAGTTGGCTAAGTTGCAGTGTCCAGTGTGTCTCTTCAAGTCCAGGAAACTGCAGAGACTGTCATTTAAGCCACAAACTATGGTGGCAGTTTTCTCACCTTGTCTAAGTCTTGCCTATCTAATGTCAGATTCATCATTTATTAACCCTTTTCTCGTATGTTCTCTCTCTATGCATAAAACAGTTTAGTTTCTTTTTCGTAAACTGAGTGTGACTCACAGTGTAGTTTGGGGCATAATTTTGTGCACAGCACACACATCACGTGCACAGTTCTTCACAACAGGCCTGTTCTTGAGATGTCAGTCTGTTTCTCAGTTTCTAGACGTACACTTTAAACTGGTTGGTTGCCAGGTGCTTCAGGAGTGTGTTGAATTGGCTAGCTTAGCAGCTAGTCTTGTCACTTTTGTTTCTCTCTTTGGTTTTGTCACTTTCTTTATTCTTGTGTTAACAGTTTGATAGGATAGTGTTCTTTGTGTGTGTGTGTGTTCTGTGATTGATTGTGTAGCATTTTGCTCTGTGTGTTTTTTGTGTTTGATTGTGTAGCATTTTGCTCTGTGTTTTTTTTCTGTGGTTGATTGTGTAGCATTTTGCTTTGTGTGTGTGTGTGTGTGTGTGTGTGTGTGTGTGTGTGTGTGTGTGTGTGTGTGTGTGTGTGTTTTCTGTGATTGATTGTGTAACATTTTGCTTTGTGTGTTTTCTGTGGTTGATTGTGTGGCATTTTGCCTTGTGTGTCATTCACTGCTGTGGTCTTTGAGAGCTTGAGGTCTTCAGAAAGGGCTGGGCATCGGGGTGGACAAGGGATGTGAATGAGAAAGTGTTAACACCAAAAGACAGAAGTCGGGATGACAACAGAGCACTTTGTAAAACAAATTATTAATTAAAAAAAAAAAAATTTAAAATTAAGGGGGGGAGAGGGGGGGAGATGTTCAAAGGAACAAACAGACAGAGAGTTTAATTACTATTTTTCACTAATTTGAAATTATTATTATTATTGTGCAAATGTAAGCTTATGATAACTCTGCAGTCCGTTGTTTCCTATGGAGAGCAGTATAACGATTTCAACTGGAAAAAAATGAACTGTTTCTGGAATAGCTTGTAAAAGTCATCCACTCTGTCTTCTCAGTGCTCTGGCATAGGCTGTGGAGAACCAGAAGTTTGTCAATTGTAGATTTAGTCTTGAACCGTATTGCTTCCAAACACTGTTGTTGCTTCATCACTGTTGGAATAATTTGTTTGGACTTGACATGCACTCTGACCTTGGCACTGACAACACCCACTTCAAAGGTGTCACTGTTGGTTCCATCAAGAGCTGTCAGGAATTAGAAAATGTTTTAAGGAAGTGACTATGGTTAGTCTGAAGAGGTATTGTGAATGCATATGTATGATACAGGAGAACCTTAGACATCAGACCAGAAAAAACATGTATGATACAGGAGAACCTTAGACATCAGACCATCAGAAAAGACCATGTATGATACAGGAGAACTGTAGACATCAGACCATCAGGAAAGACCACCCTTGTGACAGACCACAAAAGACCACTGACCAGTCGGTACACCTTCATTGTAGAGCACACTTGTGAAAGACTGCCACAAAAGACCACCTGCACTAAAGAGCAAGCACCTTCACAAGAGACCACGAGTCATAAAAGACCACTCTCACGGTAAAGCACCCTTTCGAAAGACGACCACAAAAGACCACCCCCACAAAAAGACCACCTGCATGAAACACCACCCTTGTGAAAGAGACTACACTCACTTCCTCTTCATGACCCCAAACTTGTAAACTGACAAAGAGGTACACATTATAATATATTGCCTTACTATATATGTGTATCTTACCTTGACCAAGGGTGCCCCTTCTATAAAGACCACAGATCTTCAGTTTAAGGGCGGACGTGCAATATGGGTTCCCATGTCGAAGGCAGAGTGTGATTATTAGAGCCGCTGTTTTTCTACAAGCTTTCACCTGTGGGGCAGCCACAACCTGTCGTCTGTATGTGGTAATAATGAAAGAAGATTTAAGTCACCACCAGATGGGGGAATTTCTTGGGTGACTTCCTATTATATTGGTCTGCAAGGGAGTGTGTGTGTGTGTGTGTGTGTGTGTGTGTGTGTGTGTGTGTGTGTGTGTGTGTGTGTGTGTGTGTCTGTCTGTCTGTCTGTCTGTCTGTCTGTCTGTCTCTGTGTTTCATTGTAAATTTACTCAGTGTCATTTTTCAGTGCAAATACTGACCATGTTCATGTTCCACAGTATAAGTTTACACTGGATGGAGGGCATGGAGTGAGACTGGGTTGAAATATGTAGTACACAGATAGTAACTTCCTGTGCTACGGGAAGTTTCAGGGGGGTGGGTGGGGGGGGGGGGGGGGTGAAGGGCCGGGTTTGTCATACAGATACACATTGAAACAAAAAGTGTGTGTGTCTTTGGAGGAATGTGGGTTGTGCTGGCATTAGTTCAGTACTTTCTGGTGGTGAAGGGTTTTTTCTTTTCTTTTCGTGTGTTCATTATTATGTTACGGATAGAGTCAGCAAGCTGCACATTAGGTGGGTTAACAGGGTTTTTGTGAGGGAACAGTATTTGCCTTGGGATTTTGTGATTTGACATTTTGTACATAACTTCTTGTAATGTTTTCAATGTGACTTTTTTTTTTTCATTACTACTTTGAAGAAATTACATTGTCTGTTCTCTCTACTGACACTTTCTTTGCATCATTATGCATGCTGATTTGACCCTGACCTTTTGTCTACTAACCTCGGCCCTGTAGATACAGAGAAAACACCGGAAGAGATTGAGGAGGAGGGGCAGCTATTGGACGAGCTTCTGGACGTAGTGGAACAGCGCAACGCATTGGTTGCCATGCTGGAAGAGGATCGACTGAGGTACTGCCAACTCGTTAGAACTGATAGAGCAGGAGTACTGGCTACCACACCATCTGTGCATCAGCCTCAATTTGCTGTTAGACTCACAGTGATTATTTGTTTATTTATTAAACCTTCGGTTTCTTCCTTGCGGAAAATTTGTGTGGCCTCACTTGGATACGGTCTCAGCAGCTGCAAGAGCAGCGCTACTCAGCTGCATCACGTTGTGAGTTACCACCTTGAAGGGGGCACTGTCAAGACACAAAGACAGCACAGGCACCCAGCACTTTTACTTTTGACCCAAGAGCCTTTACAGTGGCAGGGCGGGTTCTTCCCTTGTGCCTTGCGAGCCGCAGAACCACCAGAGTGTTGATGCGCAATCAGTGCATGCCAGCTGTGCCATCGGGGAGATGAACTTTGCTTTGGATACAGTTCCTGGGTCTTTGCCTTGAACAGTGCCTGTGGTAACGGCAGACAGTCAGTACTTAGGGGGCAGGGAGGGAATTGTTGGTTCAGGCTGCTGTATGCAAATTCTCAGCTCCTTTGCTGGCTGAGTTTCTGGGCCACTGCTGCACTGTGGTAGGAGCAACTCCTAGGGGTTGCAACAGCAGCAGCAGAGACGATTCTGCAGTTTGCAACTGAAAAAAATAGGTTGAGTGATTCTGAGCATCATTGATGACTATGTACGTGCATACGCATACTCATTCTTTAGTTCAGGCTGCTGTGTGCAAATTCTCAGCTTTGCTGGCTGAGTTTCTGGGCCACTGCTGCACTGTGGTAGTAGCAGCTTCTAGGGGTTGCAACAGCAGCAGAGACGATTCTGCAGTTTGCAACTGAAAAAAATAGGTTGAGTGATTCTGAGCATCATTGATGACTATGTACGTGCATACGCATACTCATTCTTTGGGCACATGCCTTGACCGCACCTAGTTTGAAAGGGGATATAGTGCACTTGTCTACAAGTGTTTTGTAGTGGGGTGTGGGGAGGCAAGCAAAGAGACAAGTTGGATTGAAAATGTAGAAAATTCGACTATTTCTATTTGCTAGGCTCTTTGTGGTCTTGATGATTATGTCAACTGGGGCCATGTCCTGGCATGAATGTCGACGGACATGTTCTGTCACAGTGTCAGTGTCTGTAAACCACAGAAAAACATTTTTGGCTTCCAGTTTGAGTTCCTTAGCCTTCAGGGCACAGCCATCTTGGTGCACTCTTTACAAATAAAGAGCAGAAACAGTGCATGCAACCTTTGTTCATGATGTGGCAAACAAGGCTGCCAGACACACTATGGCAGGTTTGATGGCTGTGTTTCTGTTGTTGTTGTGACTTTCAAGTGTGGATTTTTTTCAAAAACTAGACCACAAATTATGTGAGAAACAGCTGTGAATCTCATTTAAGTTTATTTTTTATTATTTATTTCATTCTTATTAATAGGGCCAAAACTAGACCACAGATCATGTGAGAAACAGCTGTGAATCTTGTAATTAAAAAAAAAAAAATACAGCTGTGAATCTTGTAATTTAAAAAATAAAATAAAAATAAAATAATCTATTTCATTTTTATTAATAGTGCCAGTGATTCTTCTTGGTGCAGGATCTCCTTTAAGCATTGCAAGGGTAACTGTAACTTGAGGTATGAGGGACTACAGCACAAGGACCAAGCTGACCCCTACAGTTTTGTTGGCAGGGAGCAGCAGGAAGACCGAGAACTGGAGGACATGATGGTGAAGAAGGGCTTCGTCCTCTCCCCGCTTAACTACTCCCGCGCCCTCAACACCGCCTCGCTGGAATCCGCCGCCACGCCTCCCTCCTAACAGCCAGGCTGCGTCAGCCGCAGCCAGCCCTGTGGCACGCTGCCTGGCCATAACCATCAACAGCCGTCACAAACTGTATCGCTTGATAAAACTGCTGGTGTTTGGTGGTTGCTTTGCTTTATTAGCCTGTGGAGCCTGCGGTTTACCTGTCACTGGGTTTTTTCTTCCCCTTCTTGTCATCGGTTACCATCCTTAAAATGCCAGCCTGTCAGAAGGAAGTCACGGGTCCTTGACGCCCAGTCAGCCTTGTAGGTCGTTGCGGGGCTGCCAGTCAGCCTTGTAGGTCGTTGCGGGGCTGCCAGTCAGCCTTGTAGGTCGTTGCGGGGCTGCCAGTCAGCCTTGTAGGTCGTTGCGGGGCTGCCAGTCAGCCTTGTAGGTCGTTGCGGGGCTGCCAGTCAGCCTTGTAGGTCGTTGCGGGGCTGCCAGTCAGCCTTGTAGGTCGTACCAGGGCTGCCCTTTGGGGCAGCCAGGCTGAAAAGATGGAGCTTGGCTAATTCATCTGATGACAGCATGATTGTGCAGTATGCCTCAGACATTTTATAAAAAGATTTTGCCATTGTGGTATGCAACACCATGTGTGTTTGTTTGTTTTTTTTCTTGTTTTTTTGCGGGTTATGAAGAGTTTAGCAGTGTTACAAGGTGAAAGTTTCCGGTTTGATTGAAAGGAACCGTGTCTACTGTGCATTGATCTGTCATGGCAAACTTTCACATGTTTGGCTTATGCATAAACCCAATGCCAGAAGATGAAATAAGGCAATCCAATATAATGCAGGCTTTAAGCTATGACATAGAGAAGTGTTATTCACTTGAATATTAACCCAATATTTAAAGCAAGTGCAATGCATTTCTGTGCTTGTATATGAGCATTTAAATCACACCTGGCTGAATGTGCTTTTATAAAAATAAAAATAAATTTAGAGAGAAAATCTGTATGTTAGAGGATGCACACGATTTGTTTTTTGCACTGGAGAAAGTTGTTTGAGGTCATTTACCATCTTTCATCTTTATTTCTTTTCTTTTGGTACAGTGATTAGAGACAGTATCGTTATGGCCATGAAGGTTTCACTGCCAGCTTTTAAAATCTTATGGAATATAGTAGGTTGCTTTTCTGATTGCTTTTGTCAAGCTTTGTAGAATCGAATTTATATGAGGCGTTAACATTTCAAGTACTCAGCATTCGTTTTGATTTTTGTTATTGAAGAATAAATCATGCTTTATGAAACTTGTACCATGTACGCATGTTTCTGTCCCCATGTGAAATTATTGTCCATGTATATCATTTGTATAAAATATATCACTTCTGAGAAGTGAAGTTATATTCATTTGTGTTGGATTTCAATGTTCCAGTGGAGTCGCAGGTATCACCGTCAGATTGTATGCCTGGCCGTGTTTGTACAATGTTGAAAGGTGTTTTTTAAATAATTTTTCGTGGTTGTTGGTCAGTTTGTGAGTAGTAAGTGTTGTATGTATTGAATTCTTCCCAAGTCTTTCATTCTTTGAGTTTGGACTCTGTTAGCTCCCTTTGTGACCTGCATACATTTCCAGAGTGCAGCACAGCTGCTGGTGATTGCCACAACCCGTCAAAACCATTGAACACAACTTTCTGGACTCCATTGCCGCTCATATTTACAGTGTGTATAGAATATCATATTTAGGTTAATATGTATCATGTGAGCGCTCAGGGCGTTGATGAGCGCATGATAAGTGTACGTTATTATCAGTAGTAGTATTAGTATTATATCTGTAGGGCTGAAAGAACGTGTTTCAAAACTGGAAGGAGAAGAAGCATCAGATGGAAGACAACAGTGCGACAACATTCCATTTCCACTGCAGTTGCGTGTGGTTTAATTTTTTTAAAAATCTTTTTTGCTTGTTGGTGGATTAGCTGGGTTTGCTGTGATGGGTTTGACTCGACTACGTAGGCACAGGCAGGAGTTAGGAACGGTTACAGCTGCAGACCCAGACACATCACTGGGACAGCTGACCTGCACCCTCTGAGGAGGATGCTTGCTTTGCCGCCGGGTGTGAGAGTGTTGGGACAAGTGGCACAAATGTGCAAATACCCCCTGCCTCCCCCCCCACACACACACAGAAACACACCCGGCACCTCCCCCCCCCCCCCCCCCCCCCCACCCCCCACTCCCACACCCTCTGTTAATAAAAACAACAGTGAAATAAACAAACGAGTCCTTACTGGGAAATTACAGCTGTCAAGGGTTGATGAAGTCCTGGTTTGTCTGAATACCTCAATCCTTCCCACACTCAGTGCAGACCCTTTATGAAGCCAATTGCCACTGGCCTGTCTCCCATCCTGTTCCCTTGAAGGTGCTGAGGAGGAGGAGGAGGAGGCAACGTGAGAATGTGCTGCGCCCTTTAAACAGCGTCCATACCAGCCGAGAGCAGCGTGAGGTCGAAATGTTGGGGTGATGAGAAACTCTGCGTGTTGCCATCAGAGTGAAGCAGAGTCAACTCAAAACCGTCAGCTGTTTGTAACCTGTGATTGTTGCTGACAGGAAGCTTGTGGCGATGAGAACTTGACCGTGCGGCACGCACTGTTTGGAAGATGCGAATAGGCCTTACGAAGCGGCTCAGGCGAGGGAAGAAGGAGAAGTGCCCGGGGCATCCGCAGAGCTCAGCAACAGATTTATTATCTATGACAGTGGTTGCTGTCTGCTGGCCTTAGGCTGGACTGTAGTGAAATGTCTGCTGTGATGCTTGGCGCCAGTACCCATGGTTTCTTTCTCGTTCAGGTGTGTACTAATGTGGCGGTGCATGGAGAGCCTGGACTCTTGTCTGTCTCAGACATGTGCACATTCTCCTTGTTCACCTTCTGCGCCAGCATGTGCCGCCAGTGGTGGTTTTGCCACGACATCAGAGTTTAGGAGATTGTGGTGTTTGTCAAAGGGTTGTGGTCTGTGTCATTATTTGGATTTATGTACCATTGTGTGCTTGGTGGACAGTAAACTCCTCCTGTCAGTCGTCTCTCATCTTAATGCTAGTGAGGAAATCAGTCATTCTTCCCAGTTAACTGCAAAAAATGCAGCCATTGCTGCACATTTAGAAAGGTGACCGACAGTTGCATGGTGAATGATAGTCTGCAATGGTTGTGTGAATCCAGCCTGTTGCCACAATGGTCATGTTAATCCAGCCTGTTGCCACAATGGTCATGTTAATCCAGCCTGTTGCCACAATGGTCATGTTAATCCAACCTGTTGCCGCAATGGTCATGTTAATCCAGACTGTTGCCTGTGGCAACTATGTAAATATGGCCTTCATGGTCAGACTCCCATTTAAGGCCCTGGTCCACTTTGGAGCACAGTCACAGGACTACAACACGATGCAGCACGTCACCAGTAGATGTCATGTAGCATGCTGTGCCTCGTGTTACATTTGTGCATTGATTGGTGGAAAGGCTGTTATGGGTAATTAATGGTAGACACATTGATGGAAAGGCTATTATGGGTAATTAATGGTAGACACATTGATGGAAAGGCTATTATGGGTAATTAATGGTAGACACATTGATGGAAAGGCTATTATGGGTAATTAATGGTAGACACATTGACGGAAAGGCTATTATGGGTAATTAATGGTAGACACATTGGTGGAAGGGCTATTATGGGTAATTAATGGTAGACACATTGATGGAAAGGCTATTATGGGTAATTAATGGTAGACACATTGGTGGAAAGACTCGCAGGTAATTAATGGTAGACACATTGGTGGAAAGGCTGTTATGGGTCATTAATGGTAGACACATTGGTGGAAAGGCTATTATGGGTAATTAATGATAGACACGAGCAGTGAAGAAGTTGCAGCCTTTTTTTAGCATTTTTATTATCTGTCCGAGCTTGGATGAAAAAACAAAAGCTATTACATCACCACTCGTATGATTATGACACAAAAAAGAATCTGCAATATTTTTATTGTGTTCAAAGTTGGTTTATCAGATCAGATACGTTACAGACATGCTTGGCCTACCAAGAGTGCCTATTATATGATACACAGTTTTCATCAGCTGTCAGCAGGCTTGTGTCAGATCAGTAAGTAAGTAGGTAAGTAAGTTGGTGTCAGATCAGAGTCTGATGAGAATGTAGCAAGTTTGAAACCTACATGACACAATGAGATGCTTGATGGGGATGTCATGGTCAGTCTGTTCCCATAGTTACTGATGCTACACATGTAGTCACATAACCGTGCTCAAAAGTGGATCAGGGCTTTAAGTGAGAGCTTTCAGAGTTTTTAAGATGGCAGCTTGAGCAGGCTAGATTCTGGCCAGGGAAAAAAATCCCCCAAAACGTCAAGGTCTGGCACACATCCTTGACTTTCCTGAATTGTTTGTCTCACACCTTTGTCTTGCATTGAGTTGCCTTCAATGACAGTTCACAGGCACTCGCATCAAACCACCTGCTGCACAGGTGAAATATGGTATCATGCTCCATGAACATTAGCCTTTTGACAACATCCAGCTGTTTAGTTTAGTTTCAACAGCCTTGACCAGTTTCTATGATTTTTGAGGAATTAATCAAGAAGATGGAGGGAAAAAAAATGAAGATGATGAAAGAAAGCATGGAAAAATCATATTTTCCCCATTGAACATGAATTGGTTGTGCATTAGCTCTGCTTTTGTTTTTCCATCCCCTGTTTAATCTAGTCTGAGCCCTTTCAATTTTATACGTTCAGTTCACGTGCCTTGATTTGCTTAACTTTGGCTGCAGACTTCATCACTTTCCATTTGGTGTGTATATGTGATCTCCACATAGGGTATGCAAGTTTGAATGTGTGATGGTTGCTATTTCATGAATATGTAGAGGCAGTTTTGTTCTTCTTCTGCGGAAGTGAAGGGAAACTTGATTAAAAGGAGTTTCACTGTGTTCTTTTTTTCTTTTCTTTTTTTGTATATTTTTGCTGTTTAATTTAGTCCCCCCATGAACTTATTTCTTTTTCAACATGTGTGCTCAGACTGTGTACTATTTATGAGGGTTGACGGCCAGAACCCAGTATCTCCCTCCTTGTTTCTAATATAACTGCAGGACTCCATTGTGTTTGATTACCTCACTGTCTACAGATTCCTTGCTGTACATTTCGCCGGCACGTCATTTGTCAAATGTAAACTAACCTGTGACTCTGTTTTTACCACATTGTGGTGCACTCTCAAGACAGACTCCTTATGAACAAGAAAGAACTCTGCTTAAAACAAAATCAGAGCTCCAGAGTTGTGTGAAAGACGAGGTGGACCTGGGTTCCCATCTCAAATAGCGTGTACAGTCTCTGTGGACATAAAGCAACACTGAAGAAGATGGAGAGCCTCAGAGGTCAGGAGCTGTGTGAAAGACGAGGTGGACCTGGGCTCCCGTCCCTAATAGTCTGCACGGTCGCTGTGGACATAAAGCAACATTGGGGGAAAATAAAACCGTGTTTAAAAAAACGAAACAAAAACTGGGGTACCCTTCAGTTGTAGGCGTTACTCTTTTAACCCTATTTCATTCCTGTCGGGGTGGAGGGTGGGCAGGAAGATGGGGCGGGAGTCGTTACTCTGCTGGTCCTAGTCGCTTTGTCTTCAGAGTGTTCCGCTGTGTATTTATGTGTGTGTGTGGTGTACGCTTGGTGTAGTTTCTGGTGGTAATTACAGTGTGTGTGTGTATATATATATAATGTGATGACATATACCTGTCTATAGTTGCAGACATTGTGACCCAGAACTTTGTACAGTCTGCATCCTATATATTTCATGCCAAGATGTTTGCCTGCAGTCCTTCATCTGTCTCAGCAAAGAACAAAGTTTTCACTGGCGGTGACAAGCTTTCCTGAAATACTCATTTTTGAAGCAAGAACAAGGAGAAAATGGCACCTCCAGGAATTGGCTCTACATCTTTTCTGTATCAACATAAATTTTGTGTGTTTGTCCTGTTGGTGACGAGTTTATAGTCAATCTCATTCTTCAACGGAAATGTAGACAAATGAAGGCATGATATTCTACTCTGTACATTTGCATCACTGCTTTAGGTAGTACCTCTTGGAAATGCGTATCATTTGCTTACACCTCGCCTTATCTTTGCTAGTAGAATATCGCTTGTGGTCAGCGTACAGGATAAGTCTGTATTCCAGAGGGATATGTTTGTATTCTGGAGGAAAGGACAGTCTTCATCGGATTTTCAAAGCCTGTGGCATTGTTGCTTGCAGGTGAGTGAGTGAGCGGAGGAATGCGAGTAGTTCATTTCTGCCGAAGCCTTTTGTGCTTTTGTTCCTTTTGTGTAACTGGAACCGCATTTCCATTTTCATTGTGTGTGATCAGGGTCTCCCTTGTAATTTACAGGAAAGTGTCTCCTTGTCAGGGCTTGTGTTTCCATTCTTAAATCTCATGTATACAGGCAGTCTTCCTTTTCGCAAACAGAGATGCTTTTTTATTTGTTTGTTTGTTTTACTCACTGGTGTTGGGTTTTCCATTACCTGCATTAGTGGGGATTTGAGACACTGATGCTGGGGGAGAGTAGTGATCATTTTCCCACAAGTTCAACAAATCCTCTGGAGTTGAAATACCACCCTCCTCAGCAGCCCCTGCCTTTCATCCATTATTCTTTCTGCCAAACATTTTAACTGCCTGAGTTAAAAGTTACATCAGCTGCTCGGCAAGCAGCAGGCGACAGAAATGTCAGTCAGTGATGCAGGGAGTAATCAGAGAACCAGCATCCACAGAGGTGAAGCCTTCCAGACGTGACATTGCAGCTGTTTTCTGCTCAGTGTTTTGTGCAAGGGAGGTGGCCACGGCTTTGCTGCCACACCAGTTTCAGTGATCTTGACCAATTTCAAACCTGGGGACTGTCAGAAAAGTGAAAGTCGTCTTTGCTCATAAAGCTCGCATCCTTTCGAAATTAAAGTTTGTGTGGTTATCGGGGAGGCAGCGTGAAAGTGGTTTACGAAGGCATTCTCATCCTGACAGCCATTGGCTGGTATTCCACACAGCTGCCGACTCCCAGGTTCAGGTCTGGGTCGACACCCAGGCTGAGCACCTCAACACTGCACTTTTATTCCAGGTGGTCGAGATGGGTTACTGGACTGAGTGTCTAGCTCCTTAGGTGAGGATGAATCACACGTCAGACCCCAATATTTCTTGTGGTTGCACCCAAAGGAGATCATGAGATCCCCAGGCAGTTGTATGTTTAAAAAGGGTGGGTGGGGAGGATTTCACCACTGCCTTGGCACAATTGGGTTTTCTGTTTCCCCAGGGCAATGATTGAGCATATGTGCAAGTGCTGGTAGGATTTGGTAGACATACCTCGGGTGGTGACCAGTTTTTCTGCAGTACATGAATCAGTTTAGCATACTGCCTTAGGGTAAAGATAAACAAAAACAATCAACAACAAAATGTGCGTGTGTCGGGGGGGGGGGGGGGGGGGGGGAGAATAATTCGCAGACTTGGCAAAACCTTTTTTTTACACTGACATATTCTCAGAGGCTGTTTATGGTTGTTAAATCTTTCAGACTTTGGATAGTGGTAACCTCCACTGAGCTTTACACTTGCACGCCAGTCTGAGTGATCTTGATCAGCGTGCAAAATCACAGCAGTCTGAGTGATCTTGATCAGAGTGCAAAATCAAAGCAGTCTGAGTGATCTTGATCAGCGTGCAAAATCACAGCAGTCTGAGTGATCTTGATCAGCGTGCAAAATCACAGCAGTCTGAGTGATCTTGATCAGCGTGCAAAATCACAGCAGTCTGAGTGATCTTGATCAGTGTGCAAAATCACAGCAGTCTGAGTGATCTTGATCAGAGTGCAAAATCACAGCAGTCTGAGTGATCTTGATAAGAGTACAAATCACAGCAGTCTGAGTGATCTTGATCAGTGTGCAAAATCACAGCAGTCTGAGTGATCTTGATCAGAGTACAAAATCACAGCAGTCTGAGTGATCTTGATAAGAGTACAAATCACAGCAGCACTTAGCGGATGAAGCTCAAAGTTCTCATCCTGTCAGGTTCAAATCCAGTGTGATTGTAGGGTTTTGTGCCTGAACCTGATCATGAAGATTTTTAAAGTAATTTTAGCTTTACTTGTATTTAATGGAGATAAATCATTAAATTGTGTGTTTTTATCTTGGCAAAAACGTGGAACACTGACATTTTTTTTAGAGGTTTTTGAAACCTGGGGTTATAGCTTCTCTCGAGTTTGCATGTTTACTCTGGTTTCTGTAATCTTGACACATTTTCAGGTCACTGAAGACATTTTGAATGTGAAATTTTGTCCATTTTGAGCATTTTGTCTGATTATTTTTCTGGTAATGTTTGAATCTGATTGCGTTTCATTTCTTGTTTTCTTATTTTTATAATTTATGTAGCCACTGTATCAAATCACATTTTAAAATCAAGATCACTCAAATATGTTTTTTAGTATGTGTCAGTTTTATTCAAATTGAAAAACAAAACAAACAAACGAAAAAAACAAGCAGACAAAAATCCCACCTAAAAAATAACTTTAAAGCAAAAGCATTCTGAAATGTTTACAATTGGATTTTGACATCCTGTAAAGCGCACATGCGAAGATTATCTAGCCTACTGGGCTATTTTCTGCTTCCAAAGGAACATCGCTGTCATTTTTATAACAAATTTAAAGTGTTCCAGAAAAATTAAGCAAAAGGGACATGCCCTGCATTCATTATTTTTATTTGGAATGTCCAGAAACCACATTTCAAGATGCTCTTAAATGGCTAAAACTGAAACTGCATTTCTTGTCAAATGGCAGTGGCCAGTAGCTCAGATGGTGCATTCTGACCAACCAGACATTTACCATTTGGGAGTGTGGGTTCGATGCTTGTAAATGTAAGAAATGACTTAATCTCTAGTATGTGATACCAGGTGGTTCAAGGTTTGCAGTTGGTGATTTTCTTCTGGCACTCAGGTTTGCTGCCTGCTCTCTTAGCTAAATTCCTGACTATACAAAGCTAAATATACACAGCTTAAAACGGGCAGCAAACGCCCGGGCAACAGATGCCAGCAGCAGAGCAGCAGTTGTACCTTAAGTTGCACTCCCTGTCCTCTGTGAGACCTCATTCCGAGATGAAACGCTGACAGTCTTCACCGGTAGCGTTACCTGCCATGCAGGGGTCCAAAGTAAAATCCTGCTGGCTACACTGGGCAGAAATGTTTGATGGCAACTTCTTGGTGTTGAACTTGTTCCTGATTCTCCTGATAGCATGCATGCCCATTGGAATGCTGCCTGGGGTGAATATCATCGGAATATTTTTTTTTTTTTTTTTTTTATTCATTTTGTTGTTGTTGTTGCTATTGTGTTTATTGTAGAGTAACTACAGTGCCACTGGAAAATGTTGGCAATATTTCTGTAATTATTATTATTACTGTTGTTGTTATCATTATCATCACCACCATCACATGTGTAAACTTTCTGTGAACAGTGCACACAGGCAGTCAGTACTGTGGCACAAAAGGAATGTAACACTACAACAGTCCGTTTCCTCATTGTGACTGATGTCAGAAAAAAAGAAGAGAAAAAAAAAAGGACTTTTCTGAGCTTGTCACAGCATCAGTTGTCATTTGCATTGCAGCTTTGTTTTATTTTCTAAAATATTGACACTCACCTCTGAGACTACTGTTATTATTTATTCATTTATCTGTTTGTTTATTCATTTATTATCACTGCCTCCATGTTCATGGTTACTGTTTTGTTTGCAGCTTTTTACTCACATAGGTTGCTGACAGAGGACATTTCAATTTTTGATGCAGACTTTGAATTTAAGCAGTCTCCATTTTCTGTCAGGCATGCTGTTAACAAATTCTAGTTTTCATGGGGCATATGCAAAACTTATTATCATGTTTATAGAACTGCATTTTGCAACTTTTATTTTTTATTTTTTACCTGTTCTGGTTTTTACACATTCTCAGAGGTGCTGTCTGTGTGTGTGTGTGTGTGTGTGTGTGTGTGTGTGTGTGCGCATGCCTGTGTGTGTGTGTGCGTGCGCATGTGCGTGTATTGTGATGTGTGGGTGAAATTTAGAGGGCAAAGGTAAAGTGAATTCTGTGTTTATATGTGCTATGCAGAAACTTAGAAATGACATGTATCAGATATGTTCTTGTGCGTGTTTTTATTTGTTTCTTAGAGCATGGTATGATTGGCTGAATGAATGCCTTGAATATGGTACCAAGGATCAAGCATCAATAAAACTGTGCTGCAAGATGAATTGAACAGCTCTTGTTTTGTGTTGTTTGGCAGTGATGTCTAGAGTGGTGACATGTAAATTGTCCTGTGTTTGCACCGTTTCTGCCCTGATTATAAAATTACTGCACCAGGTACAGTTTAGCTACACAATTTATACTCTCAGTTATGTCTGTGCTGTTGAAGGCAAAATGATGTGACTTTCCCTTAAACATTGTGCGACTGTACACATGCTTGTGTGCATGTGTGAATTAAAGCTGCTTTCTGTTAGAAGTAACGATGAGGTATGTCCCAGCCAAACTGAAATTTTCTCATGCACAGTGTGTGTGTGTGTGTATGTGTGTGAAGGTGGATATCTGTTAATCAAGAAGTAATTTCTAGGCCAAGCAAAAGTGAAAGTAATTTCTGTTACCCATGTGTGACTGTGTGTGGACAGATTTCTGTGAGGAAGAAGCAATTTTGAGGTCTCAGCCAAAATGAAATTAGTTCCCTTTCACATTTTGTGCCTGTGTGTGTCTGTGTGCATGCATGTCTTGCATGTATATGTGTGGGAGGACGGATTTCTGATAGAAGTAAAACTGATTTTACACATCCCATGCAAAATGAAATTAATTTTCCTTAGACACTGTGGGTGTGGGTTTCTGAAGACAAATTTCTGTTAGGAAAAGTTAAGTTTTTCTGAAATCCCAGTTAAATTATTTTCCTTACACAGTGTGTGCATGTGATGACAGATTTCTTAGGGAAAAAATAAAAAAGTAAATCTGAAATTCTGGTTAAATTGAAATTAAGATTTCTTAGGAAGAAGTGAAAAAAAGTAAATCTGAAATTCCAGTTAAATTCAAATGAATTTCCTTACACACTATGTGCGTGTAAAAACATTTCTATTAGGGAGAAGTAAAAAAGCTCCAGCCACTTTGCCTAAGAAGCACTTGAGATGCACAGTCAGGCAAGCCACTGTACACGCACACATCGAACAGAAGACACCAGTGCTGTTTGCCGGCCTCATAGTAGTGTTCTTTTATTCACTTCCACATTGATAATCAGATAGGACCTGAACATCCCAGTCACATACAACACACGTATTCCACCATCAAAAATACTGACTCGCTCCATCATGCTTCTCTCTACTTGTGACCTGAAAAGAAAGTGATCATGGTACCGCAACAAGAAAGCTTCAATCTGAAGAAAAAGCATGAAACAAAAAACCCAGAATATCATGACAGTCACATCAATGTCTTCCAGATGTACTGCACACAGAGGACGGCATGTTTTTGACTAAAACAACTGACACCCAAAGTGGTCTGAAAATGAAACTGGACAAGCACATGTACATAGCAATGTTTGGCAAAATTAAATGATTAAAACATTGACGTGTAATTGTTGGGGTGGGGGTTGTAGAACTGGTGCAAAAGCGTTAAAGTGATGTATACAAAAATACATATTATCCAAGTCATGCTTCCTTGTGCAAAGGAAATAACTTCATTTTGTTATAAAACAACAGTATTCCGGTTTTGTTTCCCCAAACCACGCAGCACAGATTTATTTTCAAAAATATGGACATGAACATTTTTAATGATATTCTTCTCCCTTATCGGTCAACAAAAGACAATGAAGAGTTTTGTGCCAACTCTAACCATGTGAACTTTCTAGCACTTGATATTGCAGTGGAAGGTGTTTACTTCCATCAGTGTCCCTGCAGCTGCCGTTTGTAAATACAGCGGAACCCCTGACGACCATCCCTCATTCCTGTTCTTCACTCCATGGGGGGGGGAATCCTTGTGTACACTGGGATTTTAGTTTTTAAGGCCCTTCTTTAAGTATATAAAAAAATTCCAGAGACAAATGGCAACTTTGGTATTATGTGTGAGGTGATGAAAGCAAACTCTACAACTCCAAGGAACTTCGGCCATATTCCTTGTGGGCCACTGCTTCACAGTTAAAAATTATGCTTCTGCCCAACTCTGCACGAACCAATGGTGCAAAGCAGTGGACAAATGTTATCAGATCAGTATCCAACTCCACTACACATGCTTTCTGGAACGAATTAGCGTCATGATCATGACTGTTCTCTGCACCTCATCTCACAGTGGGTCAATTTTGAGTGCCCAAAATGCACGCACCTTTAAAGTTCATGCAGCCAGTGGGTCCTAACACAGTATGAACAGCATCACCACCTTCCCATTAACAGTTGCTGAGCAAGAATAATACCAGCTATTTTCTTTTGTAATTCCACAAATGAGAATTTCTGAAAGTGCAGGTGAATTGAAGCTCTATGCTGAATGTTAAGTTCACACAGAAATTGTAATCCAACAAACTGAATACCCTAATTAAATGTTTGCAAGAATGTTCCCCGTATTTGGTTCGAATCAATGTTCTTTGCAACTAAATTACCAACATTATGAAGAGACAACCATTCTGACATGGTTATATACAACAGTCACACATATACCTGTACAAATTTAGAATAGAACTAGAATGCAGAACAAAAAATTACAATGAACAAATTCCAGAGCATAAAATTACAGCATTGGGTAAACTGCTCCAAGACCAGTAAATAACTCAGTAAGTACTGAAGCAATTAGTTTTTAACATCTGGCATCGACCTTGTCACTCACATCAGGGCAAAACACCCAGAACCAGATGAAGCCCTCTTCTAAATATATCACTCAAAAAGCCAAACCATTTTGCATGCAAAAAGCAACTGAAATACGGCAATACCAAAGAGCACTATAGCACACACACACACACACACACACACACACACACACACACACACACACACACACACACACACAGAGAAAACAAGAAACCTCGGTCAGTTAGTACACAGCTGTTTATGCAAACCTTTATGAGAACTTGAACATCCAGAAACTGTTGGTACAAAAAGCAACCAGGACGAAAGAGGACTATGGACGTATACATACAACATGGACGGAAGTGAAGATATGCAAATAAATTATGCTGGCAAGGAAACCGTCCCTGCCGAGTTGGGTGACAAAATTTCACCTGTTGGCAATGCAAGTACACATCACCAAAGAACTTAGAATCTCTTTTTAAAGTTCTTTCATAGCAGTGCAATACAGTTTTCACATAAAGACTTAGCATGTGCTGAAGACGTCTGAATATGGTTACATAATGATAAGGCAAAAACAAAACAAACAAACCAACCCCCCTACCCCACCCCCCAAACCACTCACTCCAAACAACAACAAACAACAACACACAACTGTTTCCTGTAACAACTGAACAGGGTGGAGGAGGAACATCCAAAGGACAGCAAGGTCAGTGTGATCACAGAAAAGAAAACAGTGTTTGCTTCAATTATTTTTTGTGACCATGACAAAGAGAGAAACATGTCTTTTTGCCCTCACTCTGCCAAAGTTCTCATGTACATCCTTTTTGCTACACACACACACACACACACACACACACACACACACACACACACACACACACACACACACACACACACACACACACTTGCTTTTAAGGTATGAGGCAAAGTGTTAGCCTCAATGCCAAACATCACGTAGTTCCATTGAAACCGTTGAATCTGTGCAAATCAAGATTGTTCTCTCAAGGAAATTTCAGTCAAACGCTATCTTTGACAGGCACTGCCTGTAACTCCCTGAATGTCCAGTAAAACTGAAACTACACCTGCTCAAATACAGTCTAAGGGATTGAATCTCCATCACCCCCCCCCACCCCCCCACCCCCCCCAAATCTACAGCATGTAGCATGGAAGGCACAGACAAAAATGCATCACTGTGGCTGCCAGGGTAACACTGTCATAGAAGACATTTCACTAACTGTCTTGATTCATGAGCAACTGGAGAGAAAAAACAGAGAGAGAGAGAGACCCCCCACCCCCCCCAAAAAAAACAAAAAACAAAAACAAACTCCACCTTTCAACCAAGATTATTTCTGCAACAGTTCCATTGCAAGGTGGGAGGAGAAAGGAAAGTCCTTGTGGAATCCCGAATGAAAGACCGCCCTGATTAGAGACCACCGCTCTTCTAAGACTCCTGTCCCCCCCCCACCCCCCCCACCCCCCCACCCCCATGAAACCTTTCCCTTCACAATTCCATGTAAGGGAATTCCCAGAGATGGCCCACTTCTCCTTTGAGACTATTTTCTGCTTGATTCTGAGGATGGTCTCAAAAGAAAGGTCCACAGTCAAATCAATGTGGATGCAAGACTAGCCTATTTGCTCCACAATAACACTAAAGGTCCTCCACAATAACACTACTGAAGAAGAAAATCTGCCCATATTCAATGCAAGAAAACATATGGTAGTCATTACATGATTAAAAAACAACTATTGGGCAATCTGTCTGACACCCAATATAAGAAACCCGCTGATACCCAGCATAAGAAACCTGTCTCTGGTAAGAAAATCTGTCAATCTTATCTAACTTAGGAATAAGCAAGTGATCTGGTGTTTTACACCACGCAGTCAATCACTGTGGTTATCTCAGGACGTTATCTAATTTTGGAGAGAGGGAAAAACAAAACAAAAACACTGTTGTTATCAAGGGTGATACTGGCATTTTCCGACTTTGCTGTACACGATTATTGACGTATATATATACATGCCTGACGTACATATATGCCTGCAGGTCTTGTGTAACTCGGTATGATGCACACCTGCTTTCAACACTGGGAATAAATCAAACACAGACTGAAATTAGGCAGCGGCAACTTGCTGCAGAAATCATGTATCTGAACAATTATGGGTCATCAAATTTCTTTGTTCAAAAAAGAAAAAGAAAAAATGACAGTTCACTGAAAGTCAACAGAACCACTAAACATGTTGGTGACTAAGAGCAACAACCAGATTCAATGCAACACAGAATCACAAATTACAACCATGGATGACTGCACAAACAGATGCAGCTGATTCAAGATAGTCACACACACACGTGTGCACACACACACACACACACACACACACACACACACACACACACACACACACACACACACACACACTTACTAAAACCAGCAGGAAGAACTAGTGTTAACGAACATGGAACAGTGAAGCTAAAGCTACACACTTGATTTCAGCATGAACCAGAGGTTTAGGTTGCCTGCATTCAGGATCAAAGACCACAACGATACGACCAGTTTCAAAGGTAAAGTTACTGAAAGCAGCTGCTGCATTTCATCCAAGCTGTGGGAAACTAAAGAGGAGTAGTAAGCAAAGGACAGGTTTCAAACCCCCTGTCGCCTGCATGGTTAGGGAGGGGTCCGGCAGCTGGTGTCAGCGTGCAACCCAAAAGATGAAACTGGAGTAATGTGAAAACTGCTTTTCTTTCATCTCATGCTGGCATGTGAAAGAAAGAAAAAAAGAAGAAGAAAAAAAGCAACAAAAAAAGCGAGAGAATTTTAAGGGGGGCCCTTGACTATGGCAGTCATTACATGATTTTAAAACACAACTACTGGACACTGTCCCCCGGGGTGGGTTGGGGCAGGGGGGGAGGAGGGAGAAAAAAAGAGAGGATAAACCCATGGAGCTCTGAGGGAGACGGAATTATCAATCCCAGACTCATGATGATCAGCAATTTACCAAAAGGTTATCTGTCAGATTAAGGATAACCAAGCAGGTGTATATGGCATTGTACTTATCCATTTTGCACTTTACTGAAAGCTTCTCTTTTTCCCCCAATACAGCATGATTGAGCAGGAAAACAGTAGCACGCACTGTTTTGCCAATTATTTAGGTTCATTTTTAGGTTCGTGGTTCATGGTGAGTAAACAGACTCTCACTGTACTTTTTTTCTTGTTTTGTGCTTTACTAAAAGAAACCCTCATTTCCAGATGCAGCACTACTGAGCAGGAATACAGTATTGTACTGGTTTACCCTTTACTTAAAAGTTCTCTCGTTTCTGGATTTAGGATGTTTGAGCAGAAATATATTGTATTTTTTCTGTTGTGTTACCAAGAGATTCCCTGGTTTCCACATTCTGGTATGTTTGAGCAGGAATACAGTACTGCAAGTACTCTACTAAAAGACTCTTATTTCCAGATTCAGCACATTTGAGCAGGAATACAATATCATATACTGTTGATGCACTTTCCTAAAGTCATCTGATTCTGATCTGACACAAGCCTTTGATGATAGCCAATGGTAATTACGTATCCTATATCTAACATGCATTCTTGGTAAGCTGAGCCTACCACCAGTATGTAACGTACTTGATCTACTAAACCAAGACTACACTTTGAATGCAATAAAAAAAATACTGCATCCCCCCCTGGCATCACTGGTGCCATTGTCTCACACATGGTGACGCTACAGCTTTTGTTCTTTCGTCCTAGCACTGGCAGGGTATCAATAATGCTTCCAACGCCGTGGTTTTGTCATCACGGGTGTCTGCCATTCAGCGGTGACATTTACCTACAATCACACTGCCGTCAATCAGCGCACGAATGCATGGCCTGTAGCGTGCTGCATGACCTCTGGCGGCATGCCGGATCATGAATGCAGTCCTACAACCACATGATCAAAAGTGCATCACAACCTAGAAAGATTCTGTGATTTCCTGATTCGGGACGATTGAGCAAGGACACAGTATGTGCCTTCCCTCTGCTGCTCTGATTACTGAAGGATTCTCCAAGTTCCGGAGTCAGGACAATTGAGCAGAAACGCAGTAGTGTACGGTTTTGCTTTGCGTTATTACAATGACCCCCACGCTGCCTCACTGCCAGGTATCTACACTGCATGATCACTTGATGGAATCAGTGTTGGCAGAAAGCTGGGGACAGAATTTCCTTGACCTCCTTCGCTGGGTGAGGAAACCACACACAGACCTCCATGGCATCTTGTGGGTACAAAATACTAAAAACAAACTTCCCAAGCTTTTAATGCAATCACCATCTCTCTCTCTCACACACACACACACACACACACACACACACACACACACACACACACACAAGTTCTGATCCAGAAACAGCCATGGGCATCAAAAAAGCCAGAAATGGAATGGTAGCGGCCACACAAAACTATGCACAATGAGCATTTCAAAGAAAATGCTTATGATATCACCCAAAAGAGTCACAAAACAATTTCTCAGACAATAGTCATAGTTGTTTAAAACAATGTTTAGCTGCAAGAAATATTATACCTGTTTAAGTTGACTTCGAGAGGTCTCCTGATTGGCATCAAAATAATGCTCATTCATTGCAACATAACAAAACTATGTCACTGTGACCATCGGCAAAACAAACATTAGGCGCGTACAAAATTATCTTAAAATGAAAAACCAAAAAAACAGAAACAAAACAACACCCCCCCCCCTTCCCCCCCAACACAAATAACAGCAATTTTGTGTAAAGTGCTGGAAAACATTGGCAAACAGGTTCATATCTAACAAAGCCAGACCAAAGCAAATGGTACACTGCATGACTCAAAAACTATCCAGCCTTTCCCGTCAGTTCTGATCCCAGAGCCAAGTCTAACATCCCCAAAAGACAAGTTCAGGTCCTTTATATGATCAAATCAAAGCACTTTGGTCCAGCTAATAATTGCAGAAATACAAAAACTCTTTTGATTTATTGACCTTCAGTAATGTAGGTGTCATGTACTGCAACTAATCACTAAACATGCATATAAATGTATCTTCATACCAACAGTATTAATAAAAACATGATCATTTCAAAGCCATCAACAAGCAATTTGAAAAAAAGAGGAGAAAATGACTGATATACACACCTGCATTCACGCATAAAACTGAACACTCAAGTGCGCAATAACAAGACTATGCTGTTAGCAGTTCCATTATGGTATACATTTGTTGTTGTTGTTTGTATTTACAATAAATTGTGCAAACACATAAACACCAAATCTCTATCTCTCTAGCATAAACACACACACACACACACACACACACACACACACACACACACACACAAACATACATACATACACACACACACACACACACACACACACACCCACAAAACACACACACACACACACACACACACACACACACACACACACACACACACACACACACACAGATTGGTACTTATTCACAACAACATGAATGGTCGACATGTACACACTCTCAGGTCTGAAACAGACCCATGTCATCAGACACAGGTTTGCTACACTTTGAAAAAAAAACAAAAAAAAAAACAGTAATACATCGTTGCTCTTTTATTGTTGTTGTTTTTCTGGCTTAATATTAACAAAACCCAGAGCAAATATGGGTAAACAGTAGGACTGGACAGGTAAATAAAAGAGAGCTAACATTTGCATTTCTTAAAGCCCTTTTATTTATTTATAAAAAAACATCAACAACTGACTGCCAGTGATAAAAAATAAAATATAAAAAAATGTGAAAGGTACCCTTTTTAATATTTCATATGTTTGACCCTCTTTTCTAAGCTACAACACCCAGTTCTGAGTGTCAAATCGTTGAACTGAATTAGATTTAGATCCAGCAGAGACAAATACCTGACACTGACTGCTCAGTCAAACATGAAGGTCACCTCATAGCTTCTGAGAATAAAAATGTAAGCAGATTTAAATCTATACAAAGATTTGGGGGGGCACAGCATCTCTGTGTTGCATGTGATGGTTTCCATGCTTATCAGGTATTTGATATGTTGGTCTATAAATGATCAAAATACAGATTCATTGTCAACCTTGTTTCCTCTGATAGGCACAACCTCACCAAATGAGTCCTCAACACATGCAAATCATCAACAAATGTGAATTCATTTCCCACGTAAAAAAAATCTTTAATTCAACCATTCCTACACACATTTCACACACACGCACACAAATACCACTCAATCAAGCGAAAGTGTTTTAATTTGTATATAAATTCATTCGTAATACACAGAACCACAACAGTAAACGTCTCCAAAACCTTGCAGCAAAAATCATGAAAAAAATCATAGAAAGGACAACTGCAAGGTTGACAAAAATAAAGTGAAGGGAGAAGGAAAAAAAAAAAAGAAAGAATAATAAATCATGTCCAAAGATATATGCTGTACAGCTACTAATTTACAGAACACATGAACATCCTTCATTTTGGGCCACAGACGTGACCTAACCCAATCAAATCATGAGCATGCCTAATTAACTACCCCAAGCTCAACCACCTCAAGAGTCACCCCTCAAGTCATGCTTGTTCTAAATTTCCTCAGGCAATAATCACCTGTACAATATCAAGGAACACTTAACTCACACAACCCAGGGGAGCACACAGCCTGAAAAAGAATCATCTGTCTTTGCTTTGTTTTCCTCCTTTTTTTTTCCTTTTTTTTTCTTTTTTTTTGGCAGGGATGGGGAGGAAGGAAGGGGGGTGGGGGTGGAGAGGAGGTATTTAATTTCCCCAAATGGAGTAACTTTTCATAACAAATTTCCCCAAATGGAATAATTTTTCATAACCCAACACTTGCTGTTTCCTCTTCCACAACTGTTTAAAGTCTTACATAGCTTACTGCTGTATTTTTGTCGCTGTTGCTGTCAGCAGCTACATTCTCTAACGGAGAGAGAAAACAAAGGGCCTTTAAAGCCCTTTAAACAAGGGCCCCTAGCTCCCAGTGAAGGGCCAGCAATGCAAAATACAGCTTTTCCAGGCACAAGAACTTGATCAGTGGGTCTATTTTAGGAAGATCTATTTTATGGTCAATGACAATAAATTAAACTGTTTGGGGAAGTGGAGAGAAAGAGACCGTCACTGTGTTGGATAGTGGAGGCTACATCATTTCATACACTTTTCACAAGTTAATCAACATCATCATTGGACTTTGTGTAAAGGCCTCACAAAAATATTTTGCAGGGATGCAAACTTCACGCCGGGTGTGCAACTACTCCGGAAAACGAGAAGCAATGCAAAGACAGTTGCGCAAAAATGAAAGAAGAAGCCCAAAATGTCGCCCCAAACTCCAGCACTGGACGTTCTGCCAATCTACACTTCGCAAGCAACATCAGCTTAACAATCGCATGTTTGAGTTTTCCTTGTGTTTCTTGCATGCCCCGGGCTCACCCAAGCCAGGGTGCATACGCAAGTCCTCAGCATGATTGTTGTTATATTACATACGCCTATTTCTTTTGTACAATATTAAGGTCTAAGGTACAATATGTCATCTCCCTCCAAGTCTCTCGTCGGCCCCAAATGTTCCACACACGAAAGGGCTAAGAAGGATGCTCAACCCTCTCCAAGCAAGTTTCAACTCAGGGAATTTGTCCACTGTCTGAATCGGACACACAGCTGTCCATCTGGATATGACAACTTCAGCACACGACAGCAGCTGCTGATGTCTGCGTGTCTGGCTGAACCACATGAGTGCAAGACAGGGAGTGCTACTCGCAGGCCAGTTTGCCGTCAAAACTGGAAAGAGCGATGCCAAAGGCTTGAAGCGCGCACATTGGGTAGTTGTAGTCCATGGTGAACACATCCTCTGCCACACGGCCAAACTGCATCACGATGTAGTCCACTGCAACACAGCCGCATAGGGTTTAGTCACATAACACAGCCACACAAGTCCTTGCGACTTCAACACAGCCACACAAGTCCTCATGACTTTAATACAGCCACACAAGTCCTTGTAACTTCAACACAGTCATACAAGTCCTTATGACTTTAATACTGCCACACAAGTCCTTGTGATTTCAACACAGCCATACAAGTCCTTGTGACTTCAACACAGCCATACAGCCATACAGGTCATTGTGACTTCAACACAGACATACAGGACCTTGTGACTTCAACACAGCCATACAGCCATACAGGTCATTGTGACTTCAACACAGCCACACAAGTCCTTGTGACTTCAACACAGCCATACAGCCATACAGGTCATTGTGACTTCAACACAGCCATACAGGTCCTTGTGACTTCAACACAGCCATACAGCCATACAGGTCCTTGTGACTTCAACACAGCCATACAGCCATACAGGTCATTGTGACTTCAACACAGCCATACAGGTCATTGTGACTTCAACACAGCCATACAGGTCATTGTGACTTCACCACAGCCATACAGGTCATTGTGACTTCAACACAGCCATACAGGTCCTTGTGACTTCAACACAGCCATACAGGTCCTTGTGACTTCAACACAGCCATACAGCCATACAGGTCATTGTGACTTCAACACAGCCATACAGGTCATTGTGACTTCAACACAGCCATACAGGTCATTGTGACTTCAACACAGCCATACAGCCATACAGGTCATTGTGACTTCAACACAGCCATACAGGTCATTGTGACTTCAACACAGCCATACAGCCATACAGGTCATTGTGACTTCAACACAGCCATACAGGTCATTGTGACTTCAACACAGCCATACAGGCCATTGTGACTTCAACACAGCCATACAGGTCCTTGTGACTTCAACACAGCCATACAGCCATACAGGTCATTGTGACTTCAACACAGCCATACAGGTCATTGTGACTTCAACACAGCCATACAGCCATACTGGTCATTGTGACTTCAACACAGCCATACAGGTCACTGTGACTTCAACACAGCCATACATGTCATTGTGACTTCAACACAGCCATACAGGTCATTGTGACTTCAACACAGCCATACAGGTCATTGTGACTTCAACACAGACATACAGGTCCTTGTGACTTCAACACAGCCACACAAGTCCTTGTGACTTCAACAAGTCCTTACAACTTCAACAGCCATACAAGTCCTTGTGACCTCAACACAGCCATACAAGTCCTTGTTACTTCAACACAGCCATACAAGTCCTTAATATGACTTCAGCACTACAAGTCCTTAACATACCATACAAATCCTTGTGACTTCAACACAGCCATACAAGTCCTTGTGACTTCAACACAGCCATACAAGTCCTTGTGACTTCAACACAGCCATACAGCCATACAGGTCATTGTGACTTCAACACAGACATACAGGTCCTTGTGACTTCAACACAGCCATAAAGGTCCTTGTGACTTCAACACAGCCATAGAAGTCCTTGTCACTTCAGCACAGTCACACAAGTCTTTGGGACTTCAACACAGCCACACAAGTCCTTGTGACTTCAACACAGCCACACAAATCTTTGAGACTTCAACACAGCCACACAGGTCCTTGTGACTTCAACACAGCAGCAAAGGTTTCAGCCACATCAAAACCGCCACACATGTCCTTGTCACATCAACTCAGTGAATCAAACCATTCAAACAGACACACATGCCCACTTCACACTGATATAACTGTACTGGTTGGCTTGGCGTAAAACACCAGGTTACTTACTTACTAACCCTTAATCCGCTAACTTGACCAGACATACATATTTTACCATATTGTACCATAAGCAAACATCCATACATCCCAAGATGCAGAGATCCCCTAATTTGATCATATATGTCACAGTGCATGAGTTTTCGTTTGCAGAAAGATTTGTGGTGGGAAAGCACTTTCATTACTGTTACGATTATTCTCTAGTTTCTGACTCACCATCATTGTCATGCACAATCTGGAAATTCTTCACGGACGCCTGCGTGACCCGGCCATGGAAATTCAACACATAGGACTGGGTTTCTGCACAAAAACACATAGGAAATTCACCACATAGGACTGGGTTTCTGCACAAAACATACAGGAAATTCAATATATAAATGATAAAACTGGGTTTCTGTTCAAAACATACAGGAAATTATACACACACAATACACACACACACACACACAGATATGCATGCATGCACAAACGCACACATGCTGTACTTACCATCATTCCAAACAGGGGTTTTATTGTGAAGTTCCAACAGGTTTTCCATCTGTTTCCTCTTCCAACGCTCTATCAAGCCATCATGGTTCTGTACGCACACATAAATGATTATTTCAGCAGTAATTCTAACAACAGCAAGAACAACATGAATGCAGGAAACTGAGCAAGCATCTATTTTGTGTGACAAACACTACAAGTCAAGAGACAGAATATGTATGCAGTGCATAGAGATCATCATTAACTTGCAGATAATAACGAACAATGCAACCAAAACAAAGCTGATGACACTGTACAAGAATAAACACTCACACACTCACACACACACACACACACACACACACACACACACACACACACACAGAGACTTGGTGAGGGAACAGTATTACTCTGCTGAATTATTCAAAGAAGAAAATTATTCTGAGCTTGTCTCCAGATGTACCCAGCCCCTCTGATTCAACATACAAATCCACACTGAAGGATACAGTACTGTTTACTCCATGTGACAAAAGAGAAAGACAAGACCCGACAAAGCCCAACAGACCCAAAACACTAATAAGCAAGGCAGGACGAAGTCGTGTACTGACCCCTCTGGGCTTGATGTCGACCCGTTTGTGATCGGACGTCATGCCGGGGATGATGATGGTCATTTTGCGGGGACCCTTGAAACCCAGCACATTGGTTTCCTGGCAACACAAGCCGGCATGAATAAAATGGGAGCATCACCAGTGGGGCTTAACAGCGCTCAGCAAAATGCCAAATGCGCATCAAGGGACGCAAGCACGCTGAGACCTGAATCACCCACCACAACTACCGCCTGGCACGTGAGTAAAAAAAAAGAGCATAAAACTGACTAAGGTAACATCTCCGAGCCTCAGTCTGAAGAAAAATAAGAAACAGTTGTTTTTTCCCAGTAAAAACAAAACAGCTGCCCCCCCCCCCCCCCGGCAATATAATAATATACAGCCACTATTACCTAGCATGCAAGTAAATAAAGGGAGCATAAAACTAAGGTAACAACCTGCCCCCCCCCCCCCCCCAACCCCACCAGTATATTAGCATAAGTATACAGCAACTATCATCTGGAACACAAACAAATAAAAGAAGCATAAAATCAACTAAGGCAACAGCTCTGAGCCTCAGTATGAAGCTGAGTAGGAGACTTAAAACCACAGCAAAAAAAAAAAAAAAAAAAAGTAATATAACAGCATAATGATCTTAACATTAAATCTAAAAACATCAACCACCTTGCTAACAATTAACCCTACCATTTCCTGTACATCACCAGCTTGCTGCCGCAGCTGTGTGTATGTGTGCAGTATCAGTATTGTTAAGACATAGTGATAGTATGTTTCGTGATAGTATCTTACTCTTAATATTATATCATGTGAGGAGCTTAGGAATTGCGCCACAAAAACTTGACTGAGCGAGTGACTAATAGTGAGCAGCAAGAGGGTTTTGCCGCAGTCTACAATAGAGGACAGTATTTTTGTGGGCTTTTATTCTCCACATGATGCCAAACAAAATAACAAAGAGACTTATAAAAATGATGACTATAGTCAATCAACACAATGATATAGCAAGAAGAAGGTTTCAATATTCCAACACGTGAAGGTGCCCCATGAGGGTATGGTGGGTTTCAATATTCCAACACCTGAAGGTGCCCCATGAGGGTATGGTGGGTTTCAATATTCCAACACCTGAAGGTGCCCCATGAGGGTATGGTGGGTTTCAATATTCCAACACGTGAAGGTGCACGTTGAGGGTATGGTGGGTTTCAATATTCCAACACCTGAAAGTGCCCCATGAGGGTATGGTGGGTTTCAATATTCCAACACGTGAAGGTGCCCCATGAGGGTATGGTGGGTTTCAATATTCCAACACGTGAAGGTGCACCTTGAGGGTATGGTGGGTTTCAATATTCCAACACCTGAAGGTGCCCCATGAGGGTATGGTGGGTTTCAATATTCCAACACCTGAAGGTGCCCCATGAGGGTATGGTGGGTTTCAATATTCCAACACCTGAAAGTGCCCCATGAGGGTATGGTGGGTTTCAATATTCCAACACGTGCAGGCATAAGGGTATGGCAATAAAAAACACCCACCCCACCCCCACCTCACTAACACACCAACAGACTCCCACTTTAAACACCAACAAAGTACAACAGAGTTGTTATCATCCACAAATGCATCAGGTGAACTTACATATGCTACAGCGACTAACTCGTGGCGCGCTCCTTGAGCATTCTTGCGAGGGTTGTCACCGTTGTCAAACAAAGTGAAGTGTGTCCCAAGCAGGTTAGATCTGAAACCAACAACAACACTCGTTTACACAGTCCATTCAGAAACTGAAAAGACACTCCAGACAGTTATAGTTACCGGAAACCAACAACGACACTAGTTTACACTGTCCGTTCAGAAATGGGAAAGATACTTCAGACAGAGTTCCAATCTGGGTGACAGATACCCACACAGAATATACACAGAGAGGGAGAGAGGCACACACATACACAGAGGAGAGGGATGGGAGAGAAACTGAGCTGCAGAGAGAGAGAGAAGACAGAGAGCTGAGGGACAGAGAGCTGGGGCAAGAGACAGAGAGACAGAGAGACAGATGGGCAGAGGATCAATTAGTGACAAACAGAGAGACAAAAAGAGAAAAAGAAAGAAGAAGAAAACGGACAAGACAAAACATCACATCACACACACACACACAAAAGGAAAACAAAGATGAAAAAAGAAGAAGGCACCAAGAAGACAGAGAGCAAGAAGGAGAATAAAGAAAATCAAAGGAAGGAAGAAAGGAAGGAAGGAAGGAAGGAAGCAGAAGGAAGCACTAGGACTTACCGGAGTTTCCCACAGAAGGACTCCCCATTACGCGAGAGATCTGTGGGGTCTGTAGAGATCAAGTAGTTGGACGTTGCGCTCTTCTTCCTCTTTCGGCCAGCCAAGAGGAATTTCTGAAACCCATTCAAAGGCACTAATTAATAGCTGTACAATACAACAAACACTCGGATGCGCAGCTCTGCACCTGTCCTCTCATGGATAATGAAACCCTCACATGGAATTTAAACCTCCTACGCCTCCCACCCCACCCCCATATTACACCCTACCCCTACCCCCACCATACACCCTGTGCCCCCCAACCCACACCCACAATACACCCTGTGCCCTCCCACCCCACACCCACAATACACCCTATGCCCTCCCACCCCACGCCCACAATACACCCTATGCCCTCCCACCCCACGCCCACAATACACCCTATGCCCTCCCACCCCACGCCCACAATACACCCTATGCCCTCCCACCCCACGCCCACAATACACCCTATGCCACCCACCCCACACTACAATACACCCTGTGTTTCCCCCCAACCCCACAATACACCCTATGCTTCCCACAACCCCACAATACTCCCTATGCCTCCCACCCCACCCCACCCCTCAACAACACCCTATGCCTCCCCCCAATATACCCTCTCCCCCCCCCCCCTCAACAATACACCCTCTGCCCCCCCCTCCCCCCTCAACAATACACCCTATCCTCCCCCCCCCCCCCCGCCACTCCTGGCCATACCCACCTTTTTCCCATCCTCCAGCTCCATGTGCAGGTAGTAGGTGGGGAAGATTCCGCGGTCGACCCCCTTCTTGTCACGGGTGATGCGGCACTTGATGGTGTGGCCCTGCGGTGCCGGCATGGCCGCAAACTCCTCCAGGGCCTCCGTGTTGATGTTGCCCGGGGAGTACGGCCCCTCTGCCCCCATGGGCACGTCCGCTTCGTTCTCCCCGCCCGCCATCTGCAACGTTCCGCCACACAGCGCTGTAGATGTGAGCTGGGGAAGGGGTGGGTCGGTGGGTCGGCGGGTTGGTGGGTGGGTGGGTGGGTCGGTGGAGGGTGGGGTGGGTGGGGGGCTGCTTCTGTGACTGAAGTGGTCCATTTTGACACATCTACGTCAACCGTTTTGACTCAAGTGAACTGTATTGACTGTTTCGACCCAAAGGAACTGTTTTGACTCAAGTGAACTGTTTTGACTGTTTTGACTCAAGTGAACTGTTCTGACTCAAGTGAACTGTTTTGAAATGAAGTGATTATCATTTTGACTGAAGTGGACATTCTGACTGAAAGGGACTGATTGATTGTTGTTGCTGTTGTGGACCATTCTCACACATCTACATGAACTGTTTCGACTCAAGTGAACTGTTCTGACTCAAGTGAACTGTTTTGAACTGAAGTGAACTGTTTTGAACTCAAGTGAGTATCATTTTGACTGAAGTAGATATTCCGACTGAAAGGGATTGATTGTTTGTTGTAGTTGTTTTTACTGAGGTAGAAACCCCCCCCACCCCCCCCAACAACCCCCCACATGAATGTGCTTCCTGAGTGTTTTAGTTGCTTCAGGGTCGTTCAGAGAGTGAGGGTGAGAGAGAGTGCAGGGAGCTGGAGAGATGGTGGGTGGGGAGAGAGAGAGTATGTGTGCATGTGAGACAAAGAGAGGGGCACAGAGAGAGAGAGGGAGAGTGGGGTGGAGGGAGAGGGGTGTGTGTGTGTGGGTACATTTTAGCGTAGTAATAATAGTAATTACTTAGTACACTGCTTTATAATTATGCACCTGTTTTAAATTATTGCAACGTCTCTGTTTTATAAGTTATTTTATGCACCATTTTACAAGTACTTGTTTTATATTAGTGTAATTCATTAAGTATGATTGCTTGTATATATATGTTAGTAAATGTAAATGGTATATATTATGTACATCTATGTGAACAAGCGCACGGAGCTCACTCAGAGGGGAATAGCGCTACAGAAAATGTATGTATTATTATTATTATGGGGGTGAACTGTTTTGCCTGAAATTGGCCTTTTGACCAAAGTGGACTGTTTTGACCAAATGGGAGACAGTTCTGAATGAAGTGGATGATGTGCACCACAATGGGCATGATCATAGCATAGGGAGCAGTGTACTGTGAAGTCAGACAGTGACAGGATGGGATCTTACCAACATCAACAAAATGACCCAATTTGCAGTTTTTGAACCCATACCCTCCTTTGACCTTGAGATTAAGTCATGGTCATCAAAACAGTTAGGAAAACACATTCAAGCACAGTGAGTCTGCTTGAGAGCGGAGAATAGCACTCTATAAAAGCGATCAACAACAACAAAACTGGCACTAAGCCGACTGCACGCAGAAAACCTCAACCCAATCCTCCCCCCCCTTCCCCCCAACAACAAACTGTGACATGCAGAAAACGTAACCCAATACACTCCCCCCCCCCCCAACAACAACAACAACAAAACTGGCATGCACAAAACCTCAACCCCCCCCCCCCAAAAAAACAAAACCAAAAACAACAAAACAAAAA
Source organism: Alviniconcha strummeri (assembly GCA_963584105.1). NCBI lineage: Eukaryota > Metazoa > Mollusca > Gastropoda > Provannidae > Alviniconcha > Alviniconcha strummeri. The sequence continues at coordinate 10,778,486 of OY757544.1, forward strand.
ACAACAACTCACACCCAACAACAACAACAAACAAACAACCACGCCGCTCTCACCTCAGGGTTGCCTCCCATGGCAGCGATGAAGTTGGCGGACTGGGTGCGGGTGGGGGCGGGGGACTTGTCTGAGGGCTGGGGAGCAATGGGCACGGAGCTGATATCCACGTCATCAATCTCATCCGCATCTGTGATTTGGGTGGAGGGGGTGCTGGGGGACCGCCGCTGATCGCCCCGCTCCCGCTCCACCGACTCCACAGCATCGCGGTCTCGATCTCGCTCCCGCTCCCTTTCTGCTTTCTGTTTTCTGCCTTTGCTTTTGGTGCTGGGGAGGATTATGTCGGTTTCTGCACGAGGCAAAGTGAACATGGCATTAGCTTCAAAGCAAAACCTGCCAATTTTCGCCCATTACAGGGAAAGTGTGCAGCTGGAATATTTACAAAATGTACGTCACTTCATCTTGAAGAACCATAATTTATCTGATATGCGAATACGAAAGCACAATTTAATCTTAAAGCAAGCGGTTCATCCTCCAAGCTGGTTGCACGGTGCTACACCTTGTCACCATCAGCTTAAAGAAGACATGTCAGAATCAATCTCTGCATTGCCATCTGACAGAAAAAAAGTGCTGTCACTGCTGTCCATGACAGTGACTGACCATATAACCACTGCCCCCACACCCACATCCACCCCAGCGACATCCTCAACACTAATACCAGTTGCCTGTCTGAATGACTGTCTTTTCCCTTTTCTTACTTTTTAACCACGCAATGAGCATGTACATGCTATATGAGCTATGTTTGTCATATGACTGCTTTCTGCAAAGATGTGACAGGGATGGTTACACTGTTAATATCAGCCTATTCTAACTGAGAATATTCTCATCATCCATGGACAGAAGTACAAAATGTCACCACTTCTCACCCCCCCCCCCCCCAAAAAAAAAAAAACCACACACCCCAAAACCCCAATAATACTCCAAACTTTTTCTTCAGTACATATAACTGTGTTGTCAAGCAAAACCTACTTAAAAGTGTCCACACTGTGGAAGCAAAAACCCTGTACAGGTAATACAGAAATACACACACAGGTACAGCTTTACCCTGCCGGCTACTACCCATCACATATAAAGTGCATCTCTCTCTCTCTCTCTCTCTCTCTCTCTCTCTCTCTCTCTCTCTCTCTCTCTCACACACACACACACACACACACACACACACACACACACTCTCTCAATATACTGCTACCCTTCACATATAAAGTATAGCTTTCACACACACACACACACACACACACACACTGATTCATTTTATCATTAGTTAACTATGTGCTCAGTGATCACCATGCTACTTGGTAACTATACAGGTGTTAAAAAGAAGTGCAGTGAAGATCAGGACAAGAGCATCAGTTAGTGGAGTGAGAAACAGACTTCCTTTCACTCACATATAAATGGATGATACCAACTGCCACTGACGAAACAGCACAATATACGCTGTTTTCGGCTCTCTCAACATCCAATTTATGGAAATAAACAACAACAAAACATGAATGCCCTTTCCTCTCTCTTCAAAACATCTATTTCTCATAGAAATAACATAATAAAAGTTGATCAGGACCCTGTGGTGTAACTTTCTGTCAAGCTGACCTCTTGTGATATGCTGTAGTTCTAGCTCAGCATGAGCGAAATTACTCAACAGATCCTAAACCGTACACATGAAAACACATAACCCCCCCCCCCCCCAACCACACACACACATATGTTTTCTGTGACAAAACCAATTTGAAATTAGACATCTATGTTTGTGCAGACAGGTTTTTAAACAAAACAACAAGCTAAAAAAACAACAACAGTGGGCAGAACCAATTTCCACATGAACCAATCATTCTGTTCCAAAAATAAACGGTCATGGTGACAATTCGGGGAAAAAAAAAGATGCCGCACTTTTACACCACTGAATGTGCGTCTATTTCTGTCAAACTAAAACCACAATGCAGCAAAACAGGTCAATTTCAGGGAGCTGTCTGGCTGATACGTCAGGATCCATGTGTTGTCTGTTAATCATTCAGTCACATAACTCTGCCCACACAGCCACACATTAAACCATCACAAGTTAAGTCAGTCTCTAAAGGGGGGGGGGGGGGAGGTGGGAACCTTAATAATAATAATAATAATAAAGAGGATTTCTAGAGCATCCATCTACCACACTAGGTGGCACCACAGGGCGCTTTACAATAACACTAACCACACACACACACACACACACACACACACACACACACACACACACACACACACACACACACATGCCCTTATTAGTGTTATTGTAAACCTTCAATACATTTAATTCATTAAAAAAAAAAAAAAAAAAAAAAAACATTTTTGACAGCTACACAGATTAGGTGCTTTCAAATGACACATATGCAACAACTGAAACGCATTCAGAAGCATTTGTGGGCCACTGAATCATGTGCAGTAAGATCAATGCTTAATTTCAACTGGCAGCACAGCATATCCCTGCCCTCACTGTAGACAAACATCATGCCAATCCTAAATCAAATTCATGGGCCGCATAAAAGATCAAAACAGATGATCTGCAGCAGCTTTGTCCTTATCAGATATTAGACATCAAATTCTGAAATATCAGTTTCAATGGAAATTCGCAAACCTGTTACCACCCCCCCCCCCCCCCCCCCTCCAAAACAAAAAACAAACACACAACCTGCTCTAGCAAGCACTCAAATACAGTTTTGTACTTAAAAAACAAACAAACAAAAAGAAACTGCCCTAGCAAGCACTCAAATACAGTTCTGTACTTAAAACAAAACCAAAAACAAATCTGCCCTCGCAAGCACTCAAATACAGTTCAGTACTTAAAACTAAATAAAACTGCCCTAGCAAGCACTCAAATACAGTTCTGTACATTTCTCTCTTCTCAACAATGACCCTGCAACTCATTAACAGAGAGAATTCCATTTACTGGTGAATACAAACTCTGACTTCTCCTTATCATCCAAAATGGCTATTGACCAGTAAGTTATGGCTGCAAATCACCCAAAGCAGAGGAATATGGCAGAGTATCACACGCAATGCTGCTCTAATGGTTGAGCAGAGAGAGGGTTACGTGGTATCAGACTGCACAGAATTATATTCACTCTTTGGCCTCCCAGTTAAGTCACATCTGATCAACACCTGCTACACAGAGGCCAGTGGATTTATTGCACATGAACCTTTCCAAAGAGTGAAACAGACAGGACATGTTGAAACCTTACGGACAACTTAAACTTCAAAACTAAACAACATTATAAGGGAGTTTGGGTGGCTGATTTGTGTGTGTGTGTGTGTGTGTGTGTGTGTGTGTGTGTGTGTGTGTGTGTGTTGTGTGTGTGTGTTGAGTGTGTGTGTGTGTGTGTGTGTGTGTGTGTGTGTGTGTGTGTGTGTGTGTGTGTGTGTGTGTGTGTGTGTGTGTGCGTGTGTGTGTTGTGTGTGTGTGTGTTGAGTGTGTGTGTGTGTGTGTGTGTGTGTGTGTGTGTGTGTGTGTGTGTGTGTGTGTGTGTGTGCGTGTGCATGGATGCACGTGTGCATGAAAGCATGCACACCTGTGTACGTGCATGCACCCCTCATGCATGCTGAATTATCTCTCAGTGAAGTATATCAAACTGTGTGTGCATACATGAGTGCCTGTATTTGTGTGTGTATGTATGTATGTAGTCTGCAAATGTGTGCATAGGTATCTGTGTGTGTGTGTGTGTGTGTGCATGCGTGCGTGCATGCGTTATGCATGCGTGCATGAGTGTGTGCATGCGTGCGTGTCCATGATAAGAAAGATAAAACCAGCCTTTGCAGGACGACATCATTGTAGGCATAAATTTGCAGCACTTACTAACCAACTCTTTAAGTGCCTCTCAAACATTTCTCCTTTTGTCTAACTTCTGCTATTCATAGAAACACCGCCAGCACTCACTGGTCAGCACAAAGCTGCAATTCACCACGGCCGGTATCAACGAAAACCATCTTTCCGGGCAAGTTATTTTGAACACAAGCTTAAAAAAACAAAAGAAAGGGCGGCTCTATTGATTTCCACAAGAAGCAATCATTTTGCCAAGAAGAAGGGGAAAAAGAAAAAAAAAGTTGCAAAGCAAAAGAGAGAGGAGAGATTTAGGTTAATTTGAAGCACACACACACACACACACAAAAACCCAAACACCAGAACTGTGCCAGCCAATGCACTTGTTTTCACACCAAAGTGCCTGACATCAACTGTGATCGCAAGGTTTATTTTTGTCCTGTGCAAAAACTATTTCCAGGCCTTTCAGCAAGCACATTAAAGCTGTCGTAATGAAGCTAGCATCTGCTACAAACAACAACAGAGACCGTTTTCTATCCAGATGAATAGAAAAAGAGGATAACAGAGAGATATAGACCAAAATCACCTCTAGAAACAGTGTAAGGTACAGGGTCATTATTTGAGTATTACTCAGTGAATTCATCAAAACATCACTACTCAATTGTGAGAAGACAGAAAAAGAAGAAAAATAAGTTTTTATTCCAGTTAGGTTATACTGGTAAATCAGTAACAATGTGCAGAATAACAAAATGATAGCGAAAAAAATAAACAGAAATGTGAACAAGATAATGCAAAAAAAAAAGAAAAAAAAAAAGAAGTCTACATGTAAATAAATACAAGGTTAAAAATAAAACAAAGGGCATAACAAAAGATACATATGTGATAATATAAAAGAAAGAAGATAGAGAAAGAAGGAAGGACTACATAAAGGAACTGTTTGATTTCTATATTGTGGAACAATCAGCATATAGAAAGCAAGGTGAGATCTGAGCTATGGCAGGAGTGTAGCCACAGAGACAGCTTCTCGTTCTACTTACTACTTTTGGTACGCGCTGAAAAAACAAAATGGTAGGCCCCTTCAATGCTTTGATTGGCAACTCATTTTACTGTACACACTTACAGGACGTGGGAGAAACACATCGTAGGAACTTTTATTTTTTTAAATCTAGATACTAATTAAGTGTTCTAGACTTCTACAACTACTTTTGATACCTGCTGAAAAACAACGTCACAGTGGGTCCCTTCAATGCTTCGATCAGCAACTCACTTTACTGTAAGCACTTTACAGGATGCTGGAGGCAACCAAGTCAGGAAAACAGGACAATCTTTTCTTCTTCTTCTTTTTAATATATATTTATTTTCAAACCTGGATAATTATTCAGAGTTCTACTTACCACTTTTGGTACCCGCTGAAAAAACAACACAGTGGGTTCCCTTAATGCTTTAATCAGCAACTAACTCTACTGTACACATTTACAGGCTGTGGGAGGCAACCAAGTTGGCAATAGTACAATCTTTTTTTTTTTTTTCAACTGGATACTAATTCAGAGTTCTACTCAACACTTTGGGTATCTCCTGAAGAAACACAAACACACACACACGTGCACACACAGACACACACAAACAATAACAAAAAACCCACAGTGGGTCCCTTCAATGCTTCGATCAGCAGCTTACTTTACTAGACACACACAGGATGTGGGAGGCAACTGAGTCAGAAAATACAAGGAAATATTTTTTTCTTTTTTTCCCTTTTTTTTTCTTTTTTCTTTTAACCTCAATAATAATTCAAAATTTCACTACTTTTGGTACACACTGAAAAACAAAACTAAAAACAACACAGTGGGTCCCTTCAGTACTTTGATCAGCAACTCACTTTACTGTACACATTTACAAGATGTGGGTGGCAATTACCCAGTCAGGAAAACAGAACAATCTTCTTTTTCTTTCTTTTTTTAGTTTTAACTTTAAGCCTGGAAATTAATTCTGAGTTAATCTACCTACCTCTTTTGGTACCCACTGAAAAAACAACACAGAGGGTCCTTTCAGTGCTTTGTCAACAACTCACTTTACAGTACTCAGTAACAGGATGTGGAAAAATTAAGCAACTAGGCCAGGAAATAGTACAACCACATTCTTTCTTCAGTCATTTTTTCTTTTCTTTCCTTTTTGTTCTCTGGATAACAATTCAGAGTCCCATTTACTACTTTTGGTACAGATAGAGGATGCTGCATCGACTAGTGGAATGCATGATGCCGGGAATCTGTTTGCTTTTGTTTGCTAGTCCAATGACAAGAAGCCAATAGACATGCAATCAATACCCACTGCATCCATATCACAGAAAAGGGCGGCGCATCTGCCATGCAGCAACAGACAAGTCCAAGGGAGCAGGGTCTATTTGGCCCCTACACTGCGGCATGCAGGTGGAAACACAAGGTGCCTCCCCCCGACCTTCCACAAACTCAGTGGCCTGGTACAGAAATACACCCACCGGACACCACGGCGTGCAGCTGAGACTCACCTGCGTCGAGCGTGGGGATGTCGTCACTGTCGCTGTCGCTGTAGTCGCGGGAGTCTGTGACGGTGTTGTTGATGATCTGAACGTTGGTGCTGGAGTTGCTGTGGTGGAAGCCTCCTCCTCCACTTCCTCCCACAATGCTGCTTATGGGCTCGTCAAACGCCTTGTCCGCCGGTGTGGCTGGGCCTTCGTAGGGACCCTCATAGGCTGTGACATACAAGGGGAACCCTACATAACATGATGTACACAATGAGGGGAATCCAATAGGGTACTGTAGATATGTGGGGAATCCAGTAACATAATGCCAATGCAAGGGGAATCAAATAATGTAACGTAGATAATGAGGGGAATCTAATCAATGTGGGGCATCCAACAACACCATGTAAATGCGAGGGGAATCAAATAATGCAATGTCTGTCTCCACAGAGAGAACATCCCAATTTTCAAGGATGGAAAAACACTCAGAGCCTGTAGAATGCGCTTCATTTCACTTCAGCTCAGGATGGTATCTACGTGCTCAGGAAAGCCCATAGGCACTCCAACCCATCTCTCAGAAGTTTCCCCAGCACTGCCTTTGAGACCTTTCCAATGGCGGTCCGATCGACAAAGACCCTTTCTGGTCCTCTCCATGTTAAGTGCTTCCTCCTTCTACACCTTCCTGACTCCTGGCAGTCAATGGTATGACATCCTTACACTTGGTGCCAAGAGGCAGTGGTTCAAACTCCTCCATACTTCAGATCTTCCAAGATGCAAGCCACTTGTGATGGTTACTTTGCCTGCCAGTCTATCAGTTTTTCAAAGGGGCATTTAATGTTCCTTTTGAAAAGGAAAAAGCTATATGTCAGACATAAACAAAGCAAGGTAAAGTGAGAGTGTGTCCAATTTCCAAACTATGCCTGGTATTAAAAAACAAACACCAAAACCAGCAACAACAACAGACAGACAGTCAGTGTCATGCACCACTTGCCACAGTGACAGGTGGTCAGCATCATGCAGCACTTGCCACAATGACAGACAGTCAGTGTCATGTAGCACTTGCCACAATGGCAGTCAGTATCATGTAGCACTTGCCACAATGACAGACAGTGTCATGTAGCACTTGCCACAATGACAGAGGGTCAGTGTCATGCAGCACATGCCACAGTGACAGATGGTCAGCATCACACAGCACTTGCTACAATGACAGTGTCATGTAGCACTTGCTACAATGACAGACAGTGTCATGTAGCACTTGCCACAATGAGAGTGTCATGCAGCACTTGCCACAATGACAGATGGTCAGTGTCATGCAGCATTTGCCACAGTGACAGTGTCATGCAGCACTTGCCACAATGACAGTCAGTGTCCTGCAGCACTTGCCACAATGACAGATGGTCCGTGTCATGTAGCACGTGCCACAATGACACATGGTCAGTGTCACACAGCACTTGCCACAATGACAGATGGTCAGTGTCATGCAGTATTTGCCACAATGACAGATGGTCAGCATCACACAGCACTTGCCACAATGACAGATGGTCAGCGTCACGCAGCACTTGCCACAATGACAGACGGTCAGTGTCACGCAGCACTTGCCACAATGACAGACGGTCAGTGTCATGTAGCACTTGCCACCATGACAGACGGTCAGCATCACACAGCACTTGCCACAGTGACAGATGGTCACGCAGTGTCACGCAGCACTTGCCAGGAGTCCAGAAACATGGTCAGGTGGCCCACTTAGGGCTTGTGCCAATAAACCTGGGCCAGTGCAAACAGTGTCCACCCGGCCTCAGGGTGACTCCAGAGTTACAGTCCATCTGGCACCCCCTGCCCTGTATAAACTTAAGGGTTTGGGCATTGTCTGTGGTGCTTCCCACTTGCTACCTTATATAATTCTCTAGCCAGCCTACAGGCTTGAGGGCTGAGCAGAATGTCAGTGGTTCCGAGTTCTTAGTGGTAATGGTACCATGCAGCAACCAGCTGCTGAAGCTGGTATCGAATGCTGAGCACTGTTGGGGTAAGGTGTGAATAGTTCACCTGACAAAAACATCACCCGAGTGCTACTGGGAGAATCTGAATTAGGGTTTATGAAATGTGCATGTGCCTAAGCATTGCATAAGCCACACACACACACACACATACACACACACACACACATGCAAACACACACATAATACACATGCAAACACACACATAATACGCTGCACACACACACACACACAGGGACATGTCAGATGTTGTGATACATGTCAAGAGTGGGGGGGGGGGAATCAACATGTACTTAAGCAAACATGCAGATAAATTTCTAAAAATGACACAAGTTGGTTCATTTATGGACCAATAACAGTACAAAAACACGTCTGCACCTGTCTCACTGCATAAATGAGGCAACTGTAACTCACAATGCCAAATCCACTAAATCCGCATAGCATGATTAGAAGTTGCAAATGTCTTTACGAGGGTTATGTGCTTTGAGAAAATGAAATCATCTCAGAGCTCGTTAGATCTGCTACTCACGTTTCCTCAATGCTGCAAACTACTCTAATTAAATGAAGCAAACAAGCAAAACAGTCCTGACTATACAGTCTGTGCCGACAAACAACCTGCGCACCCACACACACAAAAACCCACTTGCTCATTCTGAGGAACAGTCACAAAATCACTCGCGTATACACAAAAAAATCTGACTTGCTGCGATGCTCAAAACCCACAGCATGGAAGAATTTTTTTTTTGAAGGGTTAAAACATCAATGTCATGCTAACAAGGTGCTGAATGCGCTAAGACGCCATCACAAACCAAACTCCCTGACACTACTCTGTCAGATAATGGTTTTTATCTCAGTGGTCAGAATCTACAGCAAATGGCGATGTCATTACCTAGTGTATACTTATTATACTTGTTTCACACATGCCTCCCAGTGTCCACTGTAATTTGATTCAGAACGGAAGCTACATCACTCGATCTAACCCTGCTCCACAAGATCCAAGAGAAACCTGACGGCCCAAGGGCCATTCAGGAGAAAGAGAAGAAAACGAAAACAAAAAGGCAAAATCTGCTGATCATAACAATTTTTTGTAGCGACTCTTTGCAAAGCCGCCTACAGTTTCTAGACTTAAGTCTCCAGTGGGCCTCACTGTCAGTTGCAGAAAGGTCAGAGCATCTTGGGTCAGCTCATGGAGGTCATTAAGCTAAGCTCCCTTCCTACCGCCGCCTCCGTCTTCACGTGACAGACATGATTAGATCTTCTCCCGTGAAGCCTGAGGCAGCCGAGGAACGCTCCACCTAGAAGGTGCTGACTGGACAGTATCTGTCCCCAGTCCACTCTGCTGTCTGGGTCACCAGCGCTTTCAAGCGCGAACAATCGTGATGTTGTTGTCCGTCGCTTTTGCATAGCGCTGTTCTCCACTCTCAAGCGGACTCACTGCGCTTGCACGTGATTCTACGTAAGTAAGTAAGTAAGTAAGTAAACATGGTGCTTAACGTCCACAGAAACCATAAGGCTTATTAGGGACGGAAGTGATTCTACATGAGTGACCAGCTTTTTATAGCACGTTTTTTGAATAGCCACCAGTGGTGTACTTACAGCGCTGACATGGCTGGTGCCACATGAAACTGCTGCCATCTCGGCGCATTCTCTGTACAGTATACAACCAAGCACCATGTTACTTCACCCAAAGCCACATACGTAAGGTGTATGCGTGTTTAGCTGTAACCTGCCACCTGCGCTTCTGGCAGAATGACCAGGATCTTTTACATGCTACTGCAGTAACACTGGAGTGGAATGGATGCCAAAATAAGTCAGCACAGAAAACTGACCCTGGAGAAGAAAACTCTCCCGCCATTCCTGCAGGGACTCAAACCCAGGACCTTTCAATCTTGAGTCTGATGCTCTAACCACTGAGCTATCCCTGCTCCCCCAGTGATGTATATGAGGTGGGCGACATACCGTAACAGAGACGACAGCATGACACAGCTAACAAGGTCTCAAGTGCTAGTGATCGTTCTTCACCCGGGATCTCCTTTCAGGTAGCCCATGCCGAGAACCCACAGCTATTTCAGTCCAAGTTCCCTCTCACTCAAAATGACATACACTTTTCACTTCACACATACGTATACACCTCAGCCTCCTGTTTGCATTCTCCTCAAAAACATACCCACCAAATGAAAACCGAGTACATCAAATTTCATTCCTACCATTGTTTCTTGGTATTGTTTATATGTTTCTCAAAAAAGGTGTTTTCACTGAAAACACGCTTTCAAAAATGCTGGCAGTCAACGCTGTTTCCGACAAGAGGCGAGGCAGCACTCAAGTGTTTGAAAAATTTAAGTGCAAGACATTTTGGAGTTTTACTGCTTTGCCAAAGACAGAGAGCGGTTCTCTGTGTCGTTTCAAACACGGTAAGTTTCTGCCATTGATTCAGTAAATCAGTTGCTTTAGAACAATAGGCAGCTACTGCTTGCCAGCTAGTTGTTGCATCATTTACGAAACACGACACACTTGACTCGCTGAAAATCCTCATATCTAGTCACGTAATTTGTTCTTCAGCGATGGAAAGCAGTGATTCTGAGCTGTCGGTGGTCGAAAGTGTGGCAAGTCTCATCTGTGAATGGCCATGCTGATAGGCTACCGGTGTTCGTCACTCAGAGTTCAGCGATGCATTAACTGTCTGATGCAACTGTTCCAACACCTCCTTCCTGCATGGTCATGAGCTGTTAACTTCCCACACCCCGGACTGCACAAGCAGCACAAAACACTCTGTCCACCATCACTACTCCCCTCCTCACAGCAACACAGCCTTTACACAGCAACACAGCCTTTACACAGCAACACAGCCTTTACACACGCTACCTGTTTCACAATCGCTAACGTCACTGACATCATCATCAACCCTGCCCAAACTGAGTGCGCTGGCAATGCAGTGGCCTACCACTGCTGTCTCTGAAAGAAAATGAAAGAGCGATTGCAGCACGTCGTGCCCTGTGACAGGGAAGGGTAGTGATTTGACATGCGTGATTATGATGACAGTATGCTGGCAGGTACACTACAGTGTACCACTGACAGCTTTGGGAAATGTGTAATGGGCACTCACCAATTTTCACTTCATTCTACCATACAAGACATCACAAGCCGCATGTGAGAATATGGTGGCACAAAACGACTGTGAAAGTCTCTAAGACCCCTTTGTAATGTAGGAATATGGTAGGTTTTTGTGTTCTCAAAACAGGCTGATGACTGAAGATGCTCATGCCTGAAACCCTATACCCACATCTCTGGCTTACATATCCATCCCCTCTGCATCCTCAGCCCTTCCTTCCACAATTATGTACCAATTGTCAGTTACGCTCATCCTGTGAACCCGAGTCTCACTGCCCACTCATTACAGCAGTTAGTGATTATATTTTAATGTCATGTCAACCGCAATGGGTCACCTCTGGATGATCAAACTCTGTCATATGAAGCTCATAATATATGCAAACCCTTTTTGACTTCAAATCTACAAAATCAACATAAAACTAAACATATGCACACATCAAACACAAATTTTGGAGGAGTTGGTCCCTTTGGTATTGCCTTTGTTAAACAAAGCATCCAATTTAGGCTAGGATCTGCTGTGTGACCACTGTGTCTGATTCACCAGTACTAGATTAAATACAATATGTTTAAAGGAATGGATGGGAACAATCATTTTTCCTTTCTTTATAACGCCATAGTGGCAAATACCAGTGCCATATGGCAACAAGTTGCACACACCACCAACCATCATCTCCTAGCCGCTCAGCAAAAGCCATACAAAAAAGCCTATCTCCTACCAAACAATACTGGAAAATTTCCCGGCAAAAAAATCAGGAGAAAGGGACATATATATTTGCAGGAAAAGGTCACAAAGGAAAGAGCAAACAAGACAGGAGGTAGGAACAGGGAATCAAATAATGACAGCCCTGTGATTCCGGACAGCAGGCAAAATCAGATATCCCAGACCTCCGGGGACTGACTCATTACAGCAGGGGAAAAACAAAACAAAAAACCAGAGAGGTATAAAAATGAATGTACCTTTCGAATAACAGCTCCAAATTGCCACCAACGCAGTACACAATTAGGGAGAGAAAAACAACAGCCTACTGCTCCAAAGAATGGTAGCAGGAGTGACAGCAACTGTGATACATTATTGCAGGAACTGATGACACCCTGAAAACCACCTCCGGTGCCACGGGGAAGATTTAATACTGGTATGCACAGGACTCTATGAGACAAAAAAGAACAGTATGTTCTTTTCTGTCTTGTGTATATATATATATATATATGTGTGTGTGTGTGTGTGTGTGTGTGTGTGTGTGTGTGTGTGTGTGTGTGTGTGTGTGTGTGTGTGTATGTGTGTTATACTCACCATAATTTTGTGTGCGAGGTTTTGGTGTGGAAGGGCCAACCAGAGGTCGGTTTTCTTCGAGATTTCGACGGCTGGAGCTGTTGGGACGACTGTTGTCATTGGGCTGAACCATCAAATTCTGCCCTCGCTTTCTCCGGTTCTGTTCTTGGATAATGACTTGCTGGAAAACGTACCCAAACATAAACCCATTTTTATGAGTAACAGGAACAGCTCATCTCTTTTCCATAGAAAGAAATTCATGAACATTTCACACTGAACTATTGCCACAGGCACAGCTGATGTCTTTTTTGCAGAAAGCAATTCAGGAGTTAAAAAAAAAAAAAAAAAGTTAAAAGTGACATGTGTCATCTATCATCTCCTGGGTTAAAGTCATCTTCACTCCCATCTCTGAACTCTACAAGACGCTGTTTTAATTTAAAGCCCTGCATTCGTTGAGGCCACCAGCTCAGTTAATATCAACTGGTTTTCTGTGTATGTGCTGTCTTTCTTTTACACCTAATGCATTCAGTTTGCAGTGCCTGTTACTGTTTCTAATTACCGCATCATGTATTAAAGACACTTGCTAATACACTGTGGTGAATTGATTTTCTGGGTATGTGCTGTCTCATTTACACCTAATACATTCAGTCTGCAGTAACTGGTACTGTTTCTAATTAGCACACCATGCATTATAGACACTTGCCAATACACTGTGGTGAACATGTCGATGTTTCCATTCACCTGCTGTTGTAATAATTTACCAAACTCTTCCAGTGGAAGACAGTAGCTGGACTAAAACCTTATATACAGAAAATGGGCCCTTAGTTTTATAATATACTTGCAGCCTTTGTATTGTTGTTCTATCATTACTTATGCAACTGAAGTACTTTTTGTTGTTGTTGTTGCTTCCAAACTGTGTTTTCTCTTTACCAATGACATTATGTGCCGCATAAATACTCAGAGCCACCGTAAAAAGCCTGCAGGACACATGTGTACAATTTCTCGGTTTTCATGCCAGATGGCGTCTTCACTTAAGCCCCCCTTAACCTCTTCCTATTCAGCCACCAGACATGCTACAAAAAGTACTCCCTATTCAGCCACCAGACATGCTACAAAAAGTACTCAAAGCACTTCCTGCCCAGCAACAACCCTCCACAGTTGCTGGCCCCTTCAGCAGAGCAGACCTCATGCTTTTCTAGCGTGTGTTTCATCTCATCCACTGCCCACACTGAACCTGGTCCCTCATCCCCGATGATAAAGGATCAGGCTCCCTGTAACTTCTTCCTGTTCAGCCACCAGACATGCTACAGAAAGTACTCAAAGCACTTCCTGCCCAGCAACAACCCTCCACAGTTGCTGGCCCCTTCAGCATAACAGACCTCATACTTTTCTAGTGTGTTTCATCTCATCCACTGCCCACACTGAACCTGGTCCCTCACCCCTGATGATGGAGAGATCGATGTTACAGCCCCACACCCCTGATGATAGAGGGATTGATGTTACAGCCCCACACCCCTGATGATAGAGAGATTGATGTTACAGCCCCACACCCCTGATGATAGAGGGATTGATGTTACAGCCCCACACCCCTGATGATAGAGAGATTGATGTTACAGCCCCACACCCCTGTTACAGCCCCACACCCCTGATGATAGAGGGATTGATGTTACAGCCCCACACCCCTGATGACAGAGGGACTGATGTTACAGCCCCACACCCCTGATGATAGAGAGATTGATGTTACAGCCCCACACCCCTGATGATAGAGGGATCAATGTTACAGCCCCACACCCCTGATGATAGATTGATATTACAGCCCCACACCCCTGATGATAGAGAGATTGATGTTACAGCCCCACACCCCTGATGATAGAGGGATCAATGTTACAGCCCCACACCCCTGATGATAGATTGATATTACAGCCCCACACCCCTGATGATAGAGAGATTGATGTTACAGCCCCACACCCCTGATGATAGAGAGATTGATGTTACAGCCCCACACCCCTGATGATAGAGAGATTGATGTTACAGCCCCACACCCCTGATGATAGACTGATATTACAGCCCACACCCCTGATGATAGAGAGATTGATGTTACAGCCCCACACCCCTGATGATAGAGGGATCAATGTTACAGCCCCAAACCCCTGTTACAGCCCCACACCCCTGATGACAGAGGGACTGATGTTACAGCCCCACACCCCTGATGACAGAGGGATTGATGTTACAGCCCCACACCCCTGTTACAGCCCCACACCCCTGTTACAGGCCCACACCCCTGATGACAGAGGGACTGATGTTACAGCCCCACACCCCTGATGACAGAGGGACTGATGTTACAGCCCAACACCCCTGATGATTAGAGGGATTTATGTTAGAGCCCCACACCCCTGATGATAGAGAGATTGATATTACAGCCCACACCCCTGATGATAGAGAGATTGATGTTACAGCCCCACACCCCTGATGATAGAGGGATCAATGTTACAGCCCCACACCCCTGTTACAGCCCCACACCCCTGATGACAGAGGGACTGATGTTACAGCCCCACACCCCTGATGATAGAGGGATCAATGTTACAGCCCCACACCCCTGTTACAGCCCCACACCTCTGATGACAGAGGGACTGATGTTACAGCCCCACACCCCTGATGACAGAGGGATTGATGTTACAGCCCCACACCCCTGATGACAGAGGGACTGATGTTACAGCCCCACACCCCTGATGACTGAGGGACTGATGTTACAGCCCAACACCCCTGATGACTGAGGGACTGATGTTACAGCCCAACACCCCTGATGATTAGAGGGATTTATGTTAGCGCCCCACACCCCTGATGATAGAGGGACTGATGTTACAGCTCCACACCCCTGATGATAGAGAGATTGATGTTACAGCCCCACACCCCTGATGATAGAGAGATCAATATCACAGCCCCATAAACTTCAGTCTGACCACCCCTTGGTGCTCTGAACTGACCGATGGAAACTGCATGACAAAGGGTTCCCTGCCGAGCTCCAAGTTCTACCTCCCTTAGTAACAGTCCCACAAGCTTCCATCTGACCACCCTGTGGTACTGAGTGTTTGACTGGTGAAATACAGGATGATGTGAGACTGACTCCAGGATTAATTTTGACTCTCACTGTTATCTCTCATTATCAGTGAACATGCACCATTAACTATGTAGGTGGCACATTGTTTGGAATCCACCAGACTTTCACTCTGTTGCCATGCTTTCACTTGCAGTGGCCACTCTTTGGGATTTTCCATGCACAATTTTATTTGTGACCTCCTGAAGACCAACTGAAGCAGCTTCAGTGATTGGCAGAGCGAAACCCTTTGTCAAGACATGAGGCAAAGGGTTTACTTGATGCAGAAAGCGGTTTGAATACTTTCTGTAGCATGTCTGGTGGCTGAATCGGAAGAGGTTAAGGGGGGCCCAAGTAAAAGACACCATCTGGCATGAAAACACAGAAATTGTACAAATGCGTCCTTCTGCAGGCTTTTCATGGTGAGTATTTGTGCAGCACATAATGTCACTGGTAAAGAGCAAACCAACATGGCTTTGCCCTGGCAAACTCAGTTTAGAAGCACAAAAAAAGTATTTCTGTTACATAAGTAATGATAGAACAACAATACAAAGGCTGAAAGTATATTATAGAACTAAGGGCCCATTTTCTATACGTTTTTTAGTCCAGCTTTACTGGGATTTGAACCTGTGACTTCTTGTTCCTTAGTCCAGGGTCATAACCACTTGGCTACCTCCTTTGTATATTTGAAAGACACATTAATTATGCAGCTCCTCGACTGGGCTGATTGAAACTAGTCTTACATTCACTTCTACAAACAGTGTTTTGACCAGTACTTGCTTCTTTTTTGTCCTTTTTTGCAGACAGAAACAGTGTGTGTGGTGTGTGTGCATGTATGCATAAATGCATGTGTGTCTTTTTTGGCATTGTATGTGTACATATGTAACCGAGTGTATTGTATACATGTTCCGGGCCATGACCCTATAACCTTTTCTTTCCAGTCCTTTTCCTTTTCGATTGGGTGGGGGGTTTATGGCCCAATTATCTAAGGTGTTAAAAGTTGTGTGCTGGGCCGGCAGCGTTCCTTTTCCCCCAGTGTTCCTGCAGAGGCAGGTTGTTTGTTTAACTGTTGCGGCCGGTGTTCATGTGTTTTCATCAGGGGAGAGCCTGTAAGTAGTTATTTTTCTATGGCTTGTTGTTCTGTCGTTTCTTATTGATGTAAATAATGTATGTTTATAATGTTATCATGTTCACAACGTGCCTTGATTTTGGTTCTTGAATGTGGGTAATTTCGGCGTTAGATTGCCACTTGGTTGCAGCCGCTATGGCGTCAGACTACCTTGGTTGTGCGTTCGAATGTTAAGCCTTTATGCCACAGGAAGACCGGTATTTCCAAAATGTATGCAGCTAACCCTGGTTAGCTGATATGTAGCTAGTTTGTTATGTTGCCATTGCTGGATGTTCAGTTTGAGGGATGCTGATGCAAAGTTATCCCTCTAAAGTATGGGTACTTTGTCAGTGCGGCTGTGCGGCATAACTTATTTGTTTAGTTTCCTACCGATCTATGTTTCTACATGAAATTGGTGGTATATTATGGCTGGCACTTTGAAGATGTTGACTTCATAGTTGTCGAATGTTACATTTACTAGCTGAATATGGTTTAGTACATAGGGGTGATTGTATAAACTGTGAGACATGTTATTTCAGCTTGATCCGGCTTTTGTATGGCCGAGTCTTGGGCGCGCAGACTTTCACTCTACTTAGCTTGTAATCACTTTCCGGGTCTTTGTGCGTGTACCCGAACTGGCCGGTGATGCGCATCAGTGGTGGTAATTAGGTCTTTGTCTCTGTTCACTAACTGAGCAGACAGGCGCAGCCAGATCAGCAGTTTTGATTCTTGATGCGCTACCCTCATTTTAGATTCTTGATGACGTTGTTTACAGCCGGATATGCTCTGCTAGTCAGTAACAGTAACATGCTGTAACGCTTTGAGTAACTTGACGAGGCTGGAGCTGGTCAGTTTATGACTGACTTCCTCCCGCTTACGGCATGGACCCAGGTGCCACCCGTGTCACTATCCATCTCGTTGTGTGCTGAAGTGGAACTGCTGTAACGATTATCTCACTTCCTGTTTAGTTAAGAATGAGCTTGGTAATCCGCATTCTTCACTGTTACTTTATTATATACTATTATACTGGGAGTTCATCAGTTAATTGACTGGCTGTCTCTTGTATACTCACCGTGACTCTGTGAGATACGGGTTTTAAGTGTAAGTCAAGCACGCGATTTATGTGCTTGGTTATTAATCATTTTGTCATGTATTATAGTAACCCACAGGTAAGCTACATGGTTACTGTATTTATTAGATTAGTAATTGCTGTTGTTTAGACTTTACATTTGCTTTCATGTTCTAAATGTTTTGTTTGCTTGTGTCTTTTCCAGTACAGACACTGTTTCCTGGTTGGTTGGTGTACAAATAAAAGTTATGTTATAGCAACCTCTGACTTGTGACTCTTCATCCATGCTTCCAACCTGCTTCCCCTCAACTCCCCATCCCCACTCCCCTACACATATATATGTGGTCCTTTGTATGTGTGTGTTGGGGGGAGGGGGGGTATGTTTCATTATGGTTTGCATGAATAGGTATATTTATTAATACTACTAATTATTATGCCTCCAATTTTTCCCCTATGTATTTATGGATTTCATACTTTAAAAAAACACAAAAAGAAATAGCAAAATGGTTTGAGTTGCTGAAAGTGTTTTACAGACTTTCTACTATCATTACACCTTATCAATATGTATACATTCTGATCCAGAACTTACCTGTTTGTGCAATTTGGCTGACGTTACTTCGTCTTGTATACTGGAAGAAAAGGACAAGAGAAACAATACAACAGTGAAAAACAGCAACACACACACACACACACACACACACACACACACACACACACACACACACACACACACACACACCACACACACACACACACACACACAGAGAGGCACACACACAGGCACACGCAGGTGTACGCGGGCACACATGCACGCACACACACACACAAAGACATACACACACACACACACACACACACACATCTCAGAAAACCAGTCTGACGGGGCACTGCCTGCAAGCAGCAGATGGTTCCGACTTAATCCCTCCCAACACTAAAAGCATCAGCTGCACAAACAGTTCATTTCAGTCATTAATGCAACTCTCTGAATGAGAATAGCACACTTTGGACAAATGAAAATTCACTTCCAGTGCCAGTGCCAATGCTAAAGCAGCGTGCATATGTGTGTACACAGATGTTCATTCATCGTTTGGGTGTTTATAACAGGGTATAAATTCAATACACCACGCCCCACAACAGTGCCATAATGCTGTTGACCCCTACTTCTGCCTGACAAAGGAATGCTGACCAGTATTCTGGCAAACAAGAGGACTACTGACCAACAGCTCAGGACTCAGAACAGAGCCAGGCTGCTGACCAATGCTGCGAGGAAAACAAACCACTTAGGATTGTTGACCAACATTCCTGCCAAGCAAAACCTGAAAGGCAAAAATGACACAAACGAGCAACATATGAATGGATTGTTGAAATAATGCTTGAATAATTACAACTGCAAATCAACAAAATTCATCGGCCAATAAAGGAGTCAAAATCAAGTATATATGTTAGTTTAGGTATGTGTGTGCGTGCACATG
>OY757544.1:10803913-10815528 GCA_963584105.1 Alviniconcha strummeri
CCTCTTTCTCCAGCCCTCGCCCTTTCTTGCTCTTTATTTCACCCCGTTCCCTCTCCCTTCCCCCACCTCTTTTAACTCGGCGTAAAAAAGTAAATCCTTTCTCCCTTCCCCGTGAGCCGGTTTGACCTAGTGGTAAGGGTGTTCGACTGGTAAGTAGAAGGACCTCGGTTTGATTCCGCTTCGGCTCTCCTTTCTCTTCAAAAGTTGTGGTCTGTGGACACTGTCTTGGGACTTTGCCCCTCACAATTAATGAAGCATTAAAATGGCTCTCATCGCCTTCTGGCGATGTCGTAAACCAGTGCTTGGAGTGTGTGTGTGTGTAGCATTAGGTATAGTCTCCCTCTTCCCCCACCTCCAGAAATCTCGGTCCCCGCCAATATCGCTTCGGCGACAACTCGGCGTTAACCGGTTTAACCAAACCAACCTCCCTTCCCCCGCCTCTCACTCCTTTTGTAAGGTCTGTGAGCCGGTTTGGCCTAGCGGTAAGGCGTTAGGCTGGTAAGCGGAAGGACTTCGTGATACTGCTTCGGCTCTCCTTTCCTTTCAAAAAGGTTGTGGTTTGTGGACACTGTCTTGTGACTTTGTCCATACTTCCTACCGAAACATTAAAATGGCTCTCATCGCTGCCCATCTTAATGCAGAAATCATTCTGGTGGTGACAGTGAAGCGATAGGTATATAATATCTCCTCCCCCCCCCCCCCCCCCCCACCCCGCCTCCATAACCCATTCCCCCCCTTCTCCCCGTCCCTAATAACCTAATAAGCCGTACGGTTTCTGTGGACGTTCAGCACCATGTTTACTTGTAAGGTGCCATTTCCCTGTCGGTGCCCACCTGTGAACTGAAACGATCTTCCTGGTCCCTATCTCCTCAGGATACGCTTTACAGTTACAGCTTCTATGCTTCTGCTTAACCTTTTACTCCCCCTCCCCCCCCCTTTAAAAAATATAATATTTTTTTAATCCAGCAAGCGAAAGATATAAATATATATCAATATTTCCACTGTGTCTTCCGCCTATACCCGTTGAAAAACACCAATCGAAGCATGACGTGTACCCCCCTTTCATCTTACCCCCATCTTACCCTCCTACACAACCATCTTACCCCTACACACAACACGACCCCCCCCTCTCCCCCCCCCCCCCCCCCCCCCCCCTGTTTAGGACCCCTCTTTTTTTCCTTCTTCTCCTTTTCACTCCGCCTTTGTGCCTTTCTTGGGCCGTCGGTCGCCCTAAGCGTTCGAAGCCACCGTCAGTGTGGGTATACGGGGAATAACAACACGAGAGCATGCAACGGGTGTATATATATATAGATATACAGATATATATATATATATACAGTAACTGTAAAGACTCTGAGCGGAGAAACCGGCTTTTTAGGCACTAGGGCAGAAGAATGCCAATGGTTAGCGCCGCTGCTCAGTTTAAGTGTAGCAGAACTTAAGAAAGCGGCCTTGTGTTGTTTCGCAATCGTCTGGAATACACACGACGTTACTGGACCGAGCGTCGGACCACAGAACATTGACACTTAGTTACATGGAACACGGTAGGGGGGAAAAAGGCGGGGGTGGAGGGGTGGGGGTGGGAAGAGAGACAGGAGAGACTTGAAACCTGGGGAGATAGGGATGAGCAAGAATGAGAAAAAGCGGAAGCAGAGACAGACAGACAGACAGAGACAGTAAATGGTTGGATTTTAACGTCCTATCAACCGCAGAGTCACCTCAGGACGAGGACAGAGACAGAAGCAGAAAGACAGATAGAGACAGAATGAGAAAGACAGACAGAGACAGAATTGACGTCCTGTCAACTGCAGAGGGTCACCACAGGACGAGGACAGAGACAGAATGAGAAAGACAGAGACAGAATTGACGTCCTGTCAACTGCACACGGTCACCTCGGGACGAGGACAGAGACATAATGAGAAAGACAGACAGAGACAGAATTGACGTCCTGTCAATGAAGAGGGTCACCTCAGGAAGAGGACAGAGACATAATGAGAAAGACAGACAGAGACAGAATTGACGTCCTGACAACTGCAGTCACCTCAGGACGAGGACAGAGACAGAATGAGAAAGACAAACAGAGACAGAATGAGAAAGACAGAGACAGAATTGACGTCCTGTCAACTGCAGAGGGTCACCTCAGGACGAGGACAGAGACAGAAAGACAGTCGTAGACAGGATGCTGAAGTCCCGTTATACTTACTGTAAGTAACTTATTTACTGCAAGTAACCGAGAGGAGGCTAAAGGACACATCCGGTATTGGCAGAAGACGAAGCGTTCAAAGCTTGCATTCTGACCTACCCCATGCTTTACTGGGAAAAACTTTGGAAAACCTTGATCTCCGCAGAAAGAGTGGAGGGGTGGGGGTTGGGGGGGAGGTGGTGGTGGGTTGGCTTAATTTCTGCATCCGCGGTTCTCTGCCGCGGGACGGACAAATGGAGCTTGCAGATCACGGTGAGGGTTTCAGCGCTGGCCCCATGACCAAAAACAATGCCCTCTTCCCGACCAGAGCCCGCCTCAAAAGGCGAATCCTCACGAAAGGGGACAATGGTGCAGACATTTCAAAACGTAGTTTGCAACTGTGTCTTTCATCTGCCTGACACACCTAGTAGACCTTAGACCGACAATTTGCGAGATGAAGACGAGCGAGTAATTAGATGGGACTGTCTGCTAAATGGCCTGTGTTTGGTGTAACAGCGGACAACGTGTCCCAGCTGCTCTTACTAACAGAGAAGAGACGTTCTCCCAGTTTGTGTTGAACAAATCAGCAGGAAGCTACAACAGATTTCAGATTATCGCCTACCAAGGTGTATTTTGCCAAGGAACTATCAGGGAACTGGTCTGATTCTCGTCCGCCGTCGCAGCCATCACAAATCATCTTAAAAGGGCAATTTTGCGTCAAACACAAATCAGATCAAGAATGCGTAAAACACAATTAATGGCTCAATTACAAAGAAAAAGACTCTCCTTACATGCGCAAATGATTTACAGCCATAAAGTACTTTAGACGGTCACAACCACGGACGAAGTTGCTAATATTACGCAAAACAATATATAAGCAAGCTCAATTCTTTGGTCACAAAAAGTGACAGCAAACGAAAAGTAAGTTTTCAAAGTAAGCACTTTACAGAGAATATACAGTACGTTACATAGCCGCAACAGCTATCGCCGAAAGTAAAATACTGCTCCTCGGCTCTCCTTTTTCCTCAAACGTTGTGGTTGATGGACCCCCCACACACCCCACCCCCGGGGGAAAAAGAAGAAGAAAAAAGGCAACGAAGAAATGCCTTGGCGATATCTTGGCGAAGTGGTCTCAGTAACTTCGCCAAGAGACTTGGCGGTATGTTAAGAACGGCCTTAACGGGCTGACGAACCGGACACAAAGGCTTCCCTCGGCACGTCCGGGATCGGGACAGCTGGAGCAGTGCGGACACAAAGTACCAGGCAATAATTATGTGACTAAGCCAACAGTTCCCTCCTGGTTCCTGTCGGGCTAGTTTGCCACAGACGTCTGTCGCAACGTAAGCCGGGGGTCCAAACAGAGCTAGTGGGCTCGTGAGTGTGACTCAGCGTGTTGCTTGGTTTGTTCCTCTCCCCCCCCCCCCCCCCCCCCACCCAAGCGCCCTTTGTCTTTCAGTCCACAACGTGTCCCAAGGCCTGATTCTGAACAGCAGATTGCGACATTAACCTCACGTAGTGTGGTGTCTTTGTGAACGTTTGATAATGCACCACAGCGAGACACAACACATACAGACATACACATACACACACATAAATATTATATATATCATAGCGATTTCAACTTTGGCCCATACCTATACACACACATACACACACATAAATATTATATATCATAGCGATTTCAACTTTGGCCCATACCTATAAAAAAGAAAAAAGAAAAAGAAAAGAAAAGAAAAAAGCCCTCTTCCCGACCACAGCACGCTAGGTGCGAACTGAGAATCAGACACACCCGATCAGCCCCAATATATACACATACCTACACACTCGGTATATCTATATATATATATTGCACACATATACTCACACTCAAACGCATTAATCCTACCCACCCCTCGCTTCACCCCCAACCTCAAACACTGAAAATCCATATCTGGCAACCATAACTAATAACCGCACAACCAGTCTGACCACACACTGTAGCCTCACAGACAAGAGATAACTATGCACAGCCTATCTGGCAGGCAGCGATAAACGGTATTGTTACAAATCACTCGTCTCTTCCCGCTGCGGCGAAGGGAACATTTATCTCCCACGGTATTTCATAGCAGCTTTGTTGGTCGGCACAGTCGTGCACACACGTGAAGTGGAAAGCAACATAGGTGAGAAATGAGTATTAGTCCCTAATATGTACACATGCATATATTCGGTTGTCTGCGGTCATTTTAATCGTGTGATTGTTCATAATTATCAGTAAATGGGCCACTGGGCCGAATTGGTTTATAATTTTAATCGTGTGATTATCCATAATTATTAGTAACTGGGCCACCGGGCCGAATTGGCTTATAATTTTAATCGTGTGATTATTCATAATTATCAGTAAATGGGCCACTGGGCCGAATTGGTTCATAATCTTAATCGTGTGATTATCCATAATGATTAATAACCTGGCCACCGGGCCGAATTGGCTTCTATTATACACCGAAGACTCTCTGTGTGTGTGTGTGTGTGTGTGTGTGTGTGTGTGTGTGTGTGTGTGTGTGTGTGTGTGTGTGTGTGTGTGTGTGTGTGTGTGTGTGTGTGTGTGTGTGTGTGCGTGCGTGTTTGAGACGGCGAGAGAGGAAGGGAAGGGGAAGGAGAGACAGACAGATAGAAAAACACAGAGAGGTGAAGGAAGCAGACAGAAAGACAGAAACAGAGAAAGTGGTGAAAAGTGAGAGGAAAAAGCATCTGCCATTTTAATTCATTTTCACAACTCGGTCGTGTTTGTCAAATAAAAGCAAGGTCATGGCTCACGTCGTCAACAGAAACCACCACAAAACCACAGCAATCTAAGTGCCAAATCAAGAATCGTTACTATACGGGTAACACCTCAGCTGCAATACAAATGCGTCTCAACAAAAATTCCTAAAGACGTAGGGAAGTGCCAAATGGACCTCGGGACCAAAACACAATGCCTCTAAATAAATCCTAATCAAACAACGTGAAACGGAAGCATGCTGAAAATCAATATCAAACCAGAGGCTTGGGCACACGCACCAACCACAACGGTAACAACACCAGGAACACGAACCAAAAGGGCGAAAACCAGGAAATCAAAACCAAAGACCACAAGCAAAGAATCGGGGGCTTTTTGTTTGTTCTTCTTCTTTTTCTTTTCTCTCTCTCTTCTTTTCTTGTCTTCAAATGAGAACAGGAAGTATAACCGAACTACTAAAACGATTACGCGGTGGTGGAGGTAGTGGAGGTGGTCAGGGTGGGGTGGGAGGAAGGAGGTAGGGGAGCTATGGGTGACCCCCCACCCCGACCCTACCACCCAAAAGCAATATAACAACACAAACTTCAAACTGAGAACGGGTGGAAGGTGGTCAAAGAATGCAGGCTTCTTACCCAATGTTGTAGGTCCATTTGTCCACTTTGAAGCTGGGCTCCATGACGAGCGAGGGACACTGGTCAGCCGCCGACCGCAGCACGGGTATAGCTATCCACGGGGAGATTGGTGGTGGTGGTGGTGGTGGTGATGGCGCAGGAGGTTGTTGTAGCAACGCTGGCGGGCGAGAGACGCACACACGCTACGCAACACACAGCCTTCACGCCTCAACTGAGAAAGATGCTCGAGCCGGCAGCCCTGCAGATGCTGGCGCTTCAGCTCGTCGTCGTTGTCGTCGTCGTCGTCGTAGTCGTCGACGTGGTCGTGGAAGATCCCCAAGCTGGAAGCCGGCATGTTACGGCACAGCCATCGGGCTCTCTCTTTTCCCCCTCAGCGGAGAGATCCACCCGTTTGACCGGAAACCCACGGAGTACACGCACCCCAGGTACAATCTCTACCGCGAGGTGACGAGAGGAGGGGACACCCTTGCAGGTGCGGTGACAATCTAGCCCTGTCCGTTCACGGCACGCAGACAGAGACAGAGACAGTGAAAGAGAGTGGGGGGGGGAGAGAGAAAAAGGACGCAAGTGATGAGATGGCACGGGGTGTATAAATATCTATGTCATACACACAGGCAGATGACGTGATAAGGTAACTTGGTGCAGCACAGAGTTCAAACAGACACCAGAGAACACTGGCCACAAACTCGGGTCCCGCGATCTTCGGCAAAGCAAGCAGGCAGGCAGGCAGGCAGGAGACAAGAGAGGATCGAGGCAGGCAGGCAGGCGATTTCTGCTGCAGATCGATAGACGCTGGGACAGTCGCTGATTGTAGCAGTTATACCTTGCTTCGCACTCCTCGCCTGACAGACGCGCGCGCGCACACGCACACACACGCACACATACACGGAGCACAGCACAGCACGTGAAGCACGACACGCACCAAGCTACAGCGCACGATCAACCGCCGCACGGCAATTCTCCTCCACCACCTCGCCGGGACTCATCAACAGGCTCCAAAAATCCCTTGACAGAAGGATAGAATCAGAGTTCCTCCTAAATTTCTACACAATGTCCGGGATTGAACAGTCTGCACGCAACGGGTCATGCACACACACACACACACACACACACAAAACCGAACTGGCTCTGCCTCTCTCTCACCGCTCAGTCACCTGTCGATCGTAGTTCCGCATAGTCAACGACGAGTCAGAGTACGAATACGCACACAATGATTATTTTCTCTCTCTCTCTCTCTCTCTCTCTCTCTCTCTCTCTCTCTCTCTCTCTCTCTCTCTCTCTCTCTCTCTTGCTGCCCGTCACAGCTCAAACCATACCAGTACGTAACAAAGGTAGTACTACTCTAAATTACGATGCTTTAGTGAACGAGTCTTAAAGAAGTTTCTGACAGTCCGAGTCCACGTTCGGCGCGATATTGATAGGTTGTCATTAAAACGTGCCTTGAATGAATGAATGAATGAATGAAAATTTATATATAGCGCATAAAAAACTTTATATATAGCGCATAAAAAACTTCCACACAAAACCTTGCGTGTTCACAGCGCCAGATACCCACAGTGCATACATGTAAGCTCTCGCAAGCTAAAACTATCAAGTGTGAGCTGCTCGGGAAACAATGCGTCACGCCAGTTACAGTCAACACACTGGCCTTACTACACGCGATGCAGTCCTTAGCGTCACGCTGAATTCAGCAGGGATTTGGTTGGCATGCTACACAACCCAGTTCTGACTGAATTCAGTATATGCTTCGCCTGTTGTACCATTAAAAAGAAAAAAGAAAAAAAAAAAAAAACGATCTTTAACATCACGTTGAACTGAATAGCCTACAATGGTTTTCGTAAAAGTCACGCTGAATTAAGCATTCAAGTATTGTTTAACACAAACAACACAGTCTTAATGCCACGATGACTTCAACACATACTTCAGTCGCTTGTGTATATAACACAAGATGACAACACAGTCTTATTCCCACGTCAGTTCCAAAACCTTTGTACAAGCGTACTTCACAAATGTTTGATCCTTTCCTATTTTTCTCTTCTGTTCTCCCCCCTCTCTCACTGTGTCTCTCTCTCACACACAAACACAGCGTAGCTCTAGTGTGCGGACGAACGAACTGTTCCCAAGATAGCAATGTTGCGATCCTCTCCGGGTGAACTAAACGTTACGCCAGGGTGACAAAGCCGTCTTCGTCATATCCCAATCTTATCGGTGTGTGAGGAGATAATCGTGCTTAAACTTCAGCACGTACAGCGAACGCTGTGATCAAACACTGGATTCCAAGCACTTAGTCAATAAAGTCTCCCTTCACCGACACAATGTCAGCCTCATTCAGCTCCAGTTTTACCCTCACCAAATAGTCTAAATAAAAGCTTACTTCCTGGTTATTTCTTTTACACCGAAATTGTCCGCCATCACCTCATCAGTCAGAATTTGGGTGGTCTTGTTTTCTCGATCGCCACGTCGTCCAGAAAGCTGTTAGTTGGTCTTTGTGGCGAAGAGTGGAACCGAATGAACCAAGCGCTCCTAATATATAGCACCTTTTTGCACTGTTACAGTTCCTTTATTCTGGCAGTGTAGAGTTGAACAGAAGAGACGGCAGACTTCCTGGTATACGCAGCATTCTATCATTAGACTGCTACGTCATTTCATTCCAGAAGTCTTTATTCCCCCAATATTAGTGTGCTGGGAGCCTGTGTCTCTGTGATTCAGTAAATGTCCTCAACAACTCGTAAAACGTGAATCATCAACATTCAAAAAGGTGTTGTTGTTTTCGGAACTTTAAACGTATAAAAGTCAGTCCACCACCTTTCTTCGCAATGAAACTTCGGGGAGAGAAGGGGAGAAAAAAAGCCAAACAAGGTTCAGTCCGTTTCTGTTTACAACAACAAAAACAATCACCGAAAGGTAACTCAACGGTACTGAGCACACGCCTCGACAACTTGAACCCGTTCCTGGTCCACGAGGTTAAAACTCACAGCACATAATTATATCGATAAATAACCACACACACACACACACACACACAAAAATAGAATTCCCCGCACACACAACAGTGACCTGTCTGCGCGAAAACAACTCGACCAACTGATCGCAAGCAAGCAGCCTACGGTACAGGTCATATACATACACACACACAGCGAGAGGGTGGCACTTCTGGTCACCTCGTCATGTTAAGACCGATCGACCACCCCACACGAACTCACGAACTGAGTCGGGTGAAGCACAGTGAGGCGAGGGGAGAAGGGAGGGGGAGCAAATGGGAGGGAGAGAGGAGGGAAGAGAGGGGAGGGAGGGGTAGAGAGAGAGAGGCAGGTTTCGATAAGCAAAGATATAGGTGTCATTTGATCAGGGTGGGTGAGATCGGTCCACAGGCCTTCGACGCTAGATCTCTCTCTCTCTCTTAGTAAGGACTAGTTGTTAGACAAGGTTTTTGACTGAACCTGAACTACAATCATTGTAGAATAAGGTGTTCGAGTTCTCTCTCTCTCTCTCACTCTGTCTCGTCCTGAGGTGACACTGTGAGGCTGATAGCACGTCAAGATCCAGTTACTCCCCCCCCCACCCACCCACCCCGCATCCCCGCTCTGTCTCGCCTAGGTGACACTGTGAGGTTGATAGCACGTCAAGATCCAGTGAGGCCCCCCCCCCCCCCCCCCCCCATCTCTGTCTCGTCCTGAAGTGACCCTTAGCGGTTGATAACACGTTAAAATCCAGTTTCTCTCTCTCTTGTCTCCTCCTCATGTGACCTAAAGAGGTTGATAGTACGTTAAAATCAAGTTCCCCCCCCCCCCCCCACCCCCACCCCGGTTCCTGAGGTGACCGTGACACTGTACAGTGCCTAGGGCAGTTTATAACTGGATACAACATAGCATTATATGCGCTTAATGTGTTTATCTATTATTATACAATTATGCGCTCCACAGGAGAAGAAGAATATAAGGCCAACAGTACACAATCCCTTTTTGCAAAAGAAGGAAGAAAGGAATTTTTGTTGTTGTTGATTTTTGATTTATATTTTTTACACCCAGTCAACCACTCTGGCAAGGAAAATGTCAACAATATATATATAATGGAGATACAGAGGGGGCACACCAAACACACGCAGGGTCCACAGCGTCCACTTGCATGATGCAAAGTGTCGTGATTCCACACGTATCTAAAAACGACGGGTTTTCAATAACCGAATCTGGTATCGGGCGCCTGTGACCGGGACCGCTGGGACACTAGCGAGGGAGCGAGCGAAGGCCGAACGAGGACCTGGAGCGGTTGGTGGTTATGGCGTCGTCAACAAAGAGTGGCGGGCGGAGGTCCCACTCCAGTAGTCCCGTGTACTTCCCTGTCTGCGACGAGGACGTGTCGGTACCTGCCCCTCCTGCCCCCCCATGCCTAACCCCAAAACCAGCCATGACGAGTCATACCTTATATTTATAGGCCGCCCTGAAGGACGGGTGCACTGAACGGGGAGGGGGGTGGGGGGGGGGGGGGGGGCTGAGACAAAGACAGACAGGCAGAGACACAGACAGACAGACAGACAGAGACTTAATTAACTATGTTAACGTCCTGTCAACCCGTACAGGGTTACCTCAGGATGAACAGACAGAGAGAGACAGAAGATAGACAGACAGGCAGACAGAGACGAAAGGGGTTAATCGAGTTTTGATATTTAGTGCCCAGTCAGCCGCGTGGGTCCTATCAGGCCGAAACACAGTTGTTAAACAACAAGCAAGTTACGTCAATTCACTGTTCACAGAACAGTTACTTTATATATCAGAGACTTAAAAAACAAACAACAAAAAAACAGGATTTTCTAAGTTGAACGAACTGAGGAGTTTACAATGGCAGAAAATCCCCAGGCAGTAGGCGAAGCCACTAGAACTACGCATTAACGTTAATCTACTTCAGGCTTCAAAAGAGAGAACCGTTGGTACATGATAACTGTTGATTCTCAGCAGACGGGACCTATATTTTCACGTCAGCGGTACTTTACGGCAGGGACCGAGACAGACGGAAGGGAGAGACAAACAAAGAGTGAGGAAACAGCGGGACGGGGGGAAGGGGAGGGGGAGATGGAGAGAAATAGACAGATACCAACAGAGAGGCACACACACACACACACACACACTACACACACACACACACACACACACACACACACACACACACAAACTGTGCCACTTACTCACACAAATCAACACTGAGCAAATCAGTAAAAATCAATACTGGTATAAAATACTAAGAAAGAAAGAAAGAAGAAGACAGAATATAATACCGAAAGACGTCAAGGAAAAAGAAAAGGAAAAAACAGAAACAAACAAACAAAATTAATCATGAGACGACAAACAACAACTCGCCCACCCAGCCAGAGGAAGAGATCGGGTAATGAGAACTGTGAAACCTTATCCCAAAACACGTACTCCTCCATCTGTCGAGGCAACCCTTCCTTCTTTCAGACCCTGTTCAAGCCAAGCATGGTCGAATCAAGAGGACAACGAGCTAGCCCAGAGCCCGGACACAAACGGCGACAGAAGGGGGAGAGATGGCGCTAATTAAAAAACTGCTGATGACCCGCTGCGACTATTCATCCATCTTCAGAGCTGTTTCTTTTTCCGAAGGTGGTCAAGGTTCAAAGCATGAACTCATCAGATTGATCAATGTTAGGTCTGTACACCAGTTGACCGGTATGATGCGTACGGTGTTTGACAGAACATCTCAAAACTATCCTGCTTGGAGACCGAGGCTGCCTCTGACGATGAATTTTTGGTGGTGGTCAAAGATGTTTTACTTCACGAAAACTTCTTGCGGTTTGTAGGGATGGAGGGGGGAAAGTTGCGGTGAGGGGCGAAGGGGGTATGGCGTGTGTGTGTGAGTGTGTGTGTGTGTGTGTGAGTGTGTGTGTGTGTGTGTGTGTGTGTGTGTGTGTGTGTGTGTGTGTGTGTGTGTGTGTGTGTGTGATACCTATACAGAGTCACTCGCGAACGCATACACGCTGACTATCACAGAACAAGATACTAAGGTGGCAGCGATCTCGAAAACTACTTGTGCAAAG
>OY757544.1:10815728-10917972 GCA_963584105.1 Alviniconcha strummeri
TGATGTTGGCCGTGATACTGTGACCCCTGTAACTGCCAGTACCACTGCTGATGTTGGCAGTGCCAGGTGAGAGTTACCGTAGGCAACTCGGGTCCTTGCTGTTGAATTCGTGTGACGTCTTTCGAGCGCTAATTACCTCCCATGTGTGTTGATTTGACTTCTAACCAATAATTAGCAGCCAATACGCAAATCACATTTTGAAACGTAAACAGCCACTTGCTGGCAAAGGGCTTTAACTGATTTTTAAAATGTTTAATAAAGACGGACCATGACTTGCTGGCAAAGGGCTTTAACTGAACTTTGAAATGCTTAATAAAGACGGACCATGACTGCGCGCCTACAAAGGGAAATAAACTGGATCTAGCAGCATGAGCGAAAATAGAAGTAATGAAAAATAGAGACCAAGGTAGTCTACAACTCGTGCCACTGTGCCATCAATCCGGTTTCAGTTTTCTAACGGCTGTCGCGTCCTGCCTATGCCTTCATCCCTCTGTAACAGACATAGCCAGATCAGTTCATTTTCAGGCTGCAATAAATCGGCTGAAGTAATTACTCTTGGGTTTCATTCTAATCTGTTTAATGGAAGATCTTCTCTGAAATCGGCATATTCTCTGCAGGCGAATATAAAACAGATTTCCCCCTCATTGTCGTGTCGACTGTTCTGGAGAGACGTTTTGACGTTTGAGGTTTTATTGTCTTCAGCTTACAAGCCCACAAGACAAGGGGGTACAAAACGTGATCCACTTTCCAACACGCACAGCGACATGTAAAAACCATGTAGTTCTTTCAAAAGGGATAAGTAGTATGCATAATAAGGATGAATCATCTGCAAGCGCAAAATGCAATGCTTTGCTGCAGAGATTTTTACATTTGATCCAAGTCACTTAACAGATTCGTTTACATGTACATAACTGACTGTTCTGAAGAGAGAGAGAGAGAGAGAGAGAGAGAGAGAGAGAGAGAGAGAGAGAGAGAGAGAGAGAGAGAGAGAGAGAGAGAGAGAGAGAGAGAGAGAGAGAGAGAGAGAGTGTACTTAATCACATGAACTTGTTTGTTATAGACTTGTGCTATTCAGCAGGAAAATCCATTTCTACGCCGAGAACCAGCAAGCGTCAATGTGCGTGCACGAACTCCGCCACTTCAAGCTGTTTTAAAACCAGCTCAAAAGGATTTCGTTTCACTGTCTTGAAACTTTAATTATTGAACTTTTGGTTTTTTGTGTCCGTGGCATCAGTTCATTGGTTTTAATAACTCGCCATTGTGTGCATTGTTGTGCGTGTGTGTGTGTGTGTGTTCTCCACAATCCTGGCCTTGTGTACTTTCTTCTGTGTGTGTGTGTGTGTGTGTGTGTGTGTGTGTGTGTGTGTGTGTGTGTGTGTGTGTGTGTGTGTGTGTGTGTGTGCATGCGTGCGTGTACGTGTGTGTGTGTGTGCGTGCGCGTGCTCGTGTATGCATGTACGTGTGCTTGTGCATGTGCATAAGATGTGTGTGTGTGTGTGTGTGTGTGTGTGTGATGAGGGGGGGGGGTCGAGAAGGGGGGGGGGAGATTGTGTGTGCGTGGGTGGATGGTTGGTGAGTGGATGCGTGTGTATGTGAGTGTGGATGTATGTATGTGTGTGTGTGTGTGTGTGTGTGTGTGTGTGTGTGTGTGTGTGTGTGTGTGTGTGTGTGTGTGTGTGTGTGTGTGTGTGTGTGTGTGTGTGTGTGCGCGCGCGGTACCTATACAGATCGAGTCACTCGCGAACGCAAACACGCTTGACTACCACAGAACGATTTAAAGGCGACCCAGAAAAGTAAGTTGGTATTTTACGCCCAGTCAACCGGTATGGTTATATCAGGCGAGACCCAGAAAATCAACCACCATGGTACTTGTCGTTTTTCATCACTGTCCCCCTTCCCAAACAGTTTTAAGCCCATTGTGCCAATGACTTCCCTCAGTCATGGGAAATAGCACGGGCACTTGACGGGTTATTCACGTTTTGCTCTTACATCTCAACAAGTGTTAGACAGAAAACTTCAAAACAGTGTCTTGCTAGTTGACCGAACTAATACGTACGACACATGTCAGACAACAAATCTCGTATGTTTTGCTGTTTAAGGAACAGTACGTTAGCTGACCGGAAAGATAACTGACCAAAGTGACAGTCTCGAACCTCAGACACCGTCTAAGAACTGGAGTGGACGGTATGCTAGTCGACCGAAACAGTATTAATAGGTAACCGAAGTATATACGTATTCAGACGCAAAACTCAAGTCCTGTGTTGCTGGAGTGAACCAGCTGACCCAAAAGATAATTAATCGAAGTGATACGTGTCAGACACAACTGCCTTCCCCCCCCCCCCCAGTCCTGTCTTGCTGAAGTGAACGGTATGCTAGTTGGCCCAAAAGATAATTGACCGAAGTGCTACCTGGCGGACGAAACCCCCCAAGTCCGCCAAAAGATAACTGACCGAAGTGCTACCTGGCAGACGAAACCCCCCAAGTCCTGTCTTCCTGGAGTGAACGGTATGCTAGTTGGCCAAAAAGACAATCGACTGAAATGACACGTTTCAAACAGCAAATCTGAAACCTGGCTTGCTGGAGTTACCTATGCTAGCTGACTGAAGCGATACGAGTCAAGACAGCAAACCTCAAGTGCTGTCTCGCTGGGGTAAACAGTATATGCCAGCCCACCGAAATAATAGCTGCACGAAGTGATGCATGTCAGACAGGAAACCTCAAACCCTCCTCCACCCTACCCTTCCTACCCCCACCGAACCCACCCGAAAAGGGGTATAGTTGATGTGGATTATACAAATTTTAGCCCGCAGAATGATGTCAGTGACTATAACAATAAAGCGACTTTACCCGTCGACAAAGAAGACTAAAGGCCTTAGCGCTGCGAGTGTGGCAACGGTAACCAACCATGTAACCAAAATAATCGTCTACTTCTCCGCGGTATGCCTTAATTAGTTGGCTGTCTCCCCGCCACTCCCCGTGCGTCCCCTCGACCACAGCGCGTAACGACCTGTACCACGTGACGGGAGTGGAATATAGGTCAAAGCTCGCACGTTTTCACGATCCAAACTTCGACCCCCTTTCTCTCCCGATCGATCCCGAAGCAGGTAGGCGTTACGGCCAATGTTTCGCGACAACTCTCAGAAAACATGTACGCACTGGTTGCAAGCGCAGACATAAATGCCGTGAGGTAATCCAGTTCTGCGAATCAGCGTCACCCAGATCGGTTCTGTAAATTTTTAACGTCGATGGGCCGGTTCTGCAAATCAATGTCTCCAGCCCAGTTCGGTCCGTTCGACGTCATCAAAACGGTTCTGAGAAGGCAGGCAAATGCTGTAATGTAAACCAGTTGTGTGAATCAACGTCACCGGACCAGTTCAGTCATTCGACATTATCCAACCAGTTCTGCGAATCAACGTCGCCAAAACGGTTACGTGGATTCCATCAAAGTTGCCATCAAAGTTCTGAATGTGAACCAACGTCACTAGTTCAGTTCTGTGAATCAGCTACAAGGCAGCTCTGTAAATCAGCATCACCAAAACACTCCGGAGAATCAACGTCACCAACCCACTTATGAGAAGGATCAACGTCACTTTATCATTTGAGTGAATCAAAGTCACCAGACCAGTTCTGTGAATCAGTGTCAAGAGACCACTTACGACAAGAATCAACATCATCATATCATGTCTGTAACTCAGTCACCAGACCATTTCTGCTACTCAGTGCCAACAGACCATTTATGAGAAAAATCAACGTCATCACATCATGTCTGTAAATCAAAGTCACCAGACCGTTTCTGCGAATCAATGTCACCAGAACATTTCTGAGAGGAATCAACGTCATCGTGTCATAATTTTACCTGTGAATCAATGTAACCAGACCAGTTCTGAGAGGAATCAACGTCATCACGTCATACCAGTGAATCAATGTCACCATACCAGTTCTGCGAATCAACGTCACCAACTCCATTCCGATTCAAATCAAGATGGTGCACCACCATGCAATGACCATACCAGGTCTGGTTACAAGAGACCGAGCGGTTCAGAAGGTTATTGTGCAGACAAAACCCAGGCCAGACGGACACGATTTTTTCCAATACACCCCATTGCAAACAGTCTGCACTTATAAAGACTCGACCTCCCGAATCTCGCTTTCAGTGGTCGGACGGACGAGGGGCGGTGGAACTCATACCCAACAGCACGATGAGCCATCAAAAATGCTTGGTTAACTGTGTTGGGGAGGGGGGAGAGGAAGGGGGGGGGGGGGGGGCATAACAACGAGGATAAACCAGAACCTTCTGATTGATGAGCAGCCGCAGAATCGAACCCGAGTGGGTCTGCTCACCTGCCATCCCCCCGGTCACCCATATCCTCCCCAAGCCTCCCTTTCCTAATTCTTCTACTGTTTTCGGGCTCTCTTTCGATGCTGTTGGGAGGTGGTGAGGAGAGGATTGGGTGGGGGGAGGGGGGGGCAAAGCAGACAGTCTGCTTTGCCCCCCTCCCCCCACCCAATCCTCTCCTCCCCACCTCCCAACAGCATCGAAAGAGGATGCCGGTTGTTGCTGTAGCATTCCGGCCCAGCTGAACACTCGGGCTGAACACCCGGTATATATGTAATTGTATCCTGATAAATGCATACCACGGGGTGAGGATTGCGTGTACGTGTCACTTTTCTTCTTTTTTTCGTTTAAAAAAAAAAAAATGTGTGTGTGGTGTTTTTTGTTTGCTTGTTTGCTCCCCCCCCCCACCCCCTTTTTGTTGTTGTTGTTTTGTTATTGCTTTTATTTGTTATTATCCCGTCATATGGGCAGCCACAAGCGCCGTCATCGGAGAATTATATTTCTACATCTGGAGAGGGTGGACCGTGCTGTTATGCATGGAGTCTCTCTCTCTCTCTCTCTCTCTCTCTCTCTCTCTCTCTCTCTCTCTCTCTCTCTCTCTCTCTCTCTATATAATGGCTGCACGAAGACAGTCCCCGCATAAGTATGCAGCTCACAACCACATTCTAAAATAGCCTTGGCGTTCTTGCTGACCAGCGTGTCAGTGTGTTGTGACAAGGCGGTACGATGCCGATGTGAAACTGAAAGGGGCCGAGCAAATCTGCAGCCACCCCACTGGTTGTAAATAGGTCAGTCCGGCACCAGAGTACGCTAGCACCGCGTACATTCCTCTACCAGTGAGGTCTCCACGCTGCTGTGACGAAAAAGAAAAAGATCGATTGGTTCTTAATATTTAACCAATAAAAAGAAGATCGGCTGGTTCTTAATATTTAACCAATCGATTTAGGCCAGTCAACCGCAGAGGGTCGCGTATGGGCGAAAGGAGAAACCAAAGAAGCAGAAGCAGACGGCAAACAGATAATAATAGTAATAACAATTATAAACGTGTACGACTATTAGTATTACTTACGATCCCGGGCGCTGAGGCACACCGGCGTACATGGTGAAGAGTGCAGCAGGTAAACTTCCACCTCAGAAACGGCGACCTCTCCCTCTCGTCCAGCGAAAAAACCCTCACCTCCTTAAAGTTTAACACACCCTGCACCCTCGCTACTGGACTGCGACACGCTTCAATCCCTTTACCTAACAGGCCCTCCTGCAGTGATCCCGCTTGACCTCGGTCCACCGTCCGGCCACCCGAGCCACGGTGCCAGTGACACGAACGTTTCAGCTTGTACGGGTCTACGCCAGACGTGAGTGTGTGTTTTGAGCTCCAAGACTGACAGCTAGCACTGTGTATGAACTTGTTGGCAAAACACGCCGGTGGGACACTGTTATGTATTGATCACCTGGGCCCTGCAGTTGCACGGCAAACAATTCCAGCCGTTGCTTAATTCATGATTTCCCTTTCAGCTGTTGAACTCCTCCTCACAGAAATGGTTCAAACTCGAAGCAGAATATAACCAGAGAGATGACGGAGATTGGTTCAGAGAAAAAGTGAAAGAGCTGAACTCTTGCTCATAAGGAGGATTTAAATTTTAATATATATATACAAATAACATAATGGTATAAAAAATAGAAAATGCAGTGAAGGCAAGACAGAAACAGGAAGAGATGGAAACAAAAAAGAGAAAGAAAGGAGGGGGCGGGGGAGAAAGAGAATAATTAGGCAGGATGAGTATTAAGTTTTCATGCCAATTGTCAGTGAGTGTTGAATTGTGTGTACCAAGTCTCCCTCTCTCTCTCTCTCTTAGCTTAGCAAGGACTAGTTGTTAGACAGGTCTCTGACTGAATCCAAACTACAATCCTTGTAAAATAAAGTTTTGGAGTTCGAGTTTGATTTCTCTCTCTCCCTCCCTTCCCCCCTCCCTCACCCCATGCCCTAGTTTTTCAATCACAGGAACAGGAATCAACAGAAACACCCCAAACTGGACTGTGGACTGCAAACAAAAAGAGGGTGTGAGAAGGAAGCCTCCAAATGGCAGCAGTAAACCTTTTTTCCCAAAATGCACCACCCCTCTGCAGGCTAGGGGAGGGATTTGGTGGGATGTGTGTGTGTGTGTGTGTGTGTGTGTGTGGGGGGGGGGGGGGGGGGGGGGGGTGCAACACAGCATTATATGCAAAAGTGTCTAATCCATTTCACCACAGTTGTTCTTTTCCTGCTACCACTGTGTCACCACAAATAAGCGGGGAATATCCACCCAGGCAGCACCAGAAATATAATTAAAAGGTGAAACATTTCCACTTGACTGCACACAAGTCGGTCAGTAGCACCTACAATTATTCCTCTGCCAAAAAGAGCTCCAACGGGTCATGTCAATTTCACTTAAGTTATGTACTGTTACAGTCAAACTGATATAGATCTTCTTTAAAAAGCTCATATATTAGAGAGAGAGAGCTTACACAAAGGTGTTGTTTTATCCCAGCAGCATTACTCTGCTCTAGTTCTCTTCGCCCTTCACAGAGTATGCTGTCATTTCACACCTCATCAAACTGATAATACTCTGCAGGCGTTCATGTCTCTAGCAGGTCTTCCTCAGCTGCTTCTATTCAGTAATTCCAGAACAAGTTGAGCATTTGAACTATCTAGTATCATTCCTTTCACTGACAATGCAGTGGTCATTATATTCTTACATGGATCATCTGTCATAACTTATGTGTTGTGAACTCCACTCAACCCACCTTTCAGCCAATCACCTATCAACAAAGTCAGATCTAACTGTAATTCCACCAATCATTTGTCCCTACAACACATACATCTAACATGTGGTGATATTACTTGTTCCTCATTACTACTTGCTAAATGGTGTGATACAGCAGAATAATCAGGGGGAAAAAAGAAAAAAAAAGCACTGCAGAGTACACTCAGAGTGTAACATATAGACTGAGAGACAGACAGACAGAGATACAGACACACACACACACACAGAAGACTGAGAGAATGAATGTAAGCTCCCTGTGTCTCTCCCCCGCCCAACCTCCCCAAACCTCATATTGTATAACATTTGTATACTAGTTTTTATAGTCAGCACCCCTGTACTTTGATGCACACTTTTTGGGGATCTTCTGTTATCTCTTAACTGATACTCAAGCAGCTCATAGACCAGATCAAAGATCAACAACAACAAAAATCAAAGTAACTCAAAACTTGCTATAATCGTCTGCCTAATCATATCACGGCCTGTTACAAAACTTAACTCCCAAATAAAGCTGACTCTGTCAAACCAAAAGAAACTCTCAGCACACATGCATGGGTAGCAGATTTAACTTCAACATTTAATGTAAAAAAATTATTTAAAAAAATCACGATACCAGGTCTGAACTGGCACTGTACATGGGGTAATCATACATATACGCATAAACACACACACACACACACACACACACACACACACACACACACACACACACATCTATATCCATATATATTATATGCACATTTAAATGGAAAAGCAAGCAAGCAAGCATCACTATATAAAACGATGGGAATAGATATAATATATATTTATTATGAAGGGAATGGGCCATTCTTCTTTGGGAAAGCCACATACACACACACATATATATATAAAGCAAGGGCAGTAACACCCCCACGAAACACAAATAGCTGGGCAAGTATTCAAGGCATGACTGCTCTCCCTCCAGGATCAATAACTCCTTCAACGTTCTCCACAAGACTAGTTCCCTGCATCACCTCCAACCTCAGCAGCAATTCCAGCCACTCTCCTTGCGCCCTCCCCCCCGCCCCCCCTTCGCCCCGGTGGCATGTCAAAGGGAATGGCCATGCAGATCCCCCACCAATCCTCCCAGAGAAGGGATCAGGGCCACCTTTCCCCTGTCTACAGGTCTCAAGCCCAGGGAGGCAGTAAGAGGCTTTCACCTGGCTTCCTGCAGTTCTCTCATATTGGATTGCCCTTCTTTCCTTTCCCCCCCTCCCGGTTTGACTGGCAGGAGGTGAGGCTTTTCTCATTCCGCCCCGCGTGGATTGAAAGCCAAGCCTGATTGCCAGGCAGTTGCGCATGTCAGTTCGATGGAAGCCGAGGGGAGAAGAGTGTGGAGAGCTGCTGGGGCCTACAAACACTCTACCAGTCGGGGGTCTTTCCTGAACCAGAACAGGATTTTACCACAGCACCTGAAAGCTGGTCACACTGCATCTTTGTGTGTGTGTGTGTGCGTGTGTGTGTGTGTGTGTGTGTGTGTGTGTGTGTGTGTGTGTGTGTGTGTGTGTGTGCGTGCGTTCGTGCATGCGTGCGTATGTGAGTGCATGCATGCGTGTGTGTGTGCGTGCATGCATGCATGTGTGTGTGTTATTTGTTAGAGCTTTTGTCTTGTTTGATTTTAAGCTGCTGCACTAATACAAGACAGCCAAATACCTGTCATCATACAAGACAGCCAAGCCAAATACCTGTCACCATACAAGACAGCCAAATAACTGTCATAGCAGACATCATCACTTCCTGATCTGAAGCTTGAAGACTGAACAGTAGGGTGTGAAAGATTTGTACAGATGAACCTGTGTGTGTGAGTGTTTGTAGTCCATGGGCCAGGTATCAAAACCCTCCCCCCCCCCCCCCCCCCGGGGGGATTTTTGGAGACAATGATTTTTGGACAGCTCATTATGTATCTTTTCAATATCTGCTTGTCTGCAAGATGAACTATTCTGCTTTTAGGGATTATCTGAGATGGTACATAGCAGCTTAATGGCATCTATTAAAATGGGCGTGTCCCCTACAAATCCCAAACAACAGGCAGCTATACCATTATTTGGACACACAGAAATACTGCACATGCTGGTATCAATGGGTAGCACTGCTCTTGCGGCTGCTGTTGTCTTACCCAGGTATGGTGGCCTGAAATACGCGTGTGGGATTAATGAAGATTAAAAAAGAAAAATGTCACGTTGCATAATTTTGTACAATGCTCGTGTACAAATATTGAACAAAAGTGCTTCATTTACCACCAAATATATCATGGCGACTGAAAGAGGCACAGAGAATGTTTGATTAACACCTGCAATAATGGATGACGTCATGGAATAGAATATACTCAAGTTCAAAAGTTAAGCACCCTTTTACAAAAATGCACTTATGTTCAAATCTCAATAAACTACTTCCACAAAACCGCTACAGGTGCTGTCTTATTCACTGGTCTACCTCCATTTAACCTGAAATCAGTTTCACAGTACTCCATGGAAGATAGGCGAGAAACATG
This sequence comes from Alviniconcha strummeri, assembly GCA_963584105.1. NCBI lineage: Eukaryota > Metazoa > Mollusca > Gastropoda > Provannidae > Alviniconcha > Alviniconcha strummeri. Next base: position 10,825,375 of record OY757544.1, read on the forward strand.
CCCGATGTATGTACGGGGGCGGGGATAGCTCAGTGGTTAGAGCGCCAGACTCGTGATCGAAAGGTCACGGGTTCGAATCTCTGCAGGAGTGGCGGGAGAATTTTCTTCTCCAGGGTCAACTTTCTGTGCTGACTCTTATTTTCGTATCCGTTCCACCCCCATGTTACTGCAGTAGCATGTAAAAGACCCCGGTCATTCCACCAAAAGTGCAGCTGGCAGGTTACAGCTAAACACACATACACCTTATGTATGTGGCTTTGCTTGAAGTGACATGGTGCATAGTTGTATGGAGTACACAGAACGCGCCGAGATGGCAGCAGTTTCATGTGGCACCAGCCATGCCAGCGCTGTAAGTACACCACTTCGGTGGATATTCAAAAACGCGCTATAAAAAGCTATTCACTCATGCAGAATCACATGCGAGCACATTGAGTCTGCTCGAAAGCAGAGAATAGCGCTATATAAAAGCGATCAATAATAATAATGTAAAACTTACCAGCTTTGCCTTTGTTATGTCTCAGTAAAACAGTTTAGGTTTAGGAGCCTGATGCCACCGGATTGCATCTCTGGTTGGCTTAGCATGCTGGACAATTTCATGTATCAGCTTGCAGTCAGCAGGCTCTTTGCTATTATGCCAGGAATACAGATGAACAACTAGGAAATGTCAAAGATATTCACCAAAGTGATTGTCCACACTGTCAATGATTTGACAGATCATTACTGACTTCTGATAAAGAAAAATTAAAAACAAAAATTAAACGCATTACTCTCTTTATTTCTTACTGCTTATCATTATAGCTTGGGTGTATTTTTCCCAGCCAAAGATACCAAAGCCGGTGCCATAGAAGGTTGTCAAACCTGAATGTCCCTTACTTTGAGTGTCACTGAATGCATGTCCAGCTTAGACATATATGTCAGCGTCAAACCTGAAGCCATCAAGATTCTCAAGCTCTGTGTATTCTTGATGATTATCTTCCTTTTGGGGTTGCTCCACCTGGATTTCAACCAGGTCTTGCGGCATGAAAAAACAGTCTGTCCAGTATATCGCCCACTTTTCCATTCACAGTATGCAAGCCATGCCTATCTGCTCAAGGAATGGTTTTAGTTGCCTTAACTGCGGAATATCAAGAATGCTTGAAAGCTGGCCCTTTCGATGTGCATTATCAGTGCATCTCTGCATGGTGGCATTGTGACTGTTCAACAAGGATGAGGTGTGTTGACACATTTTGTTGACATCTGTCACTTATTTACCTCTACAGAGAAGATGCATGGAATGTTCCATAATTTTTCCTTAACGTGGTAATCTCTTTATCTCTAAATGATTCTGCCCATAACATACTGAACGATGTACTGAAAATAATGTTAATATGGTCTTGTTGGAAGCTTGCTCTTCAATGGTTTTAGTGTCTTTGATGGTTTCCTGACGTCTGTCATCCCCTCGAGTGTAATCTCTCCGACAGGTGGCATGGTAATGAGCTTCTCCTCAGCTGTTTTTGACACACATTTGACTAATGTTTTCAACATGTTGTTTTCTTGTATTCAAGTCTTTTCACAAACAAGACATCTGTCACTGGGCAACAGCTGGCATTGTGGTTGCTGACGGATTTGCTGTTCTCGCTTTTTGGAGGATCGTACATCACTCCCTTCCGACGGGTTCTTTTGTTTTAAAATAATTCTGCAGTCGTTCATAAAGTAGCACAATGTGAGATTCCCATGCAGATTCGGTATATACTCATATATTTCATCCACCATTTCAGGACTGGACCATTGCACATATTTAAGTTATTTAGCTCTCGGATTTGTACAGCTCATCAACCGCACAAGGTCACTTCAGGACAAATCACAGTCACAGTTTCTTACGAGCAAAAAGCTGGCTCACTGTTATACACAGAACACAATCAACAGCAAACATCCCAGCCAAAACAGTCAATAATTAGCACATACCACTATCTACAACTGCAAAAGATACTTCCAGACAGATTCCCTGTAACGCATTCAGTACAAAATTAAAGAACAATTGATCAGATCACAGATATGTCTAAATCACCTTCCTGAGGCACAGTAACACACGTTTTGGTGCCTATTTATGTTCTGCAGGCACTCAACATGAGAACCTGCTTAAATCAATTGACTATGAGCAGTGTGACATATTTTATTTCGCAGGCTAACGCAGGAATTCACTTCAGCCAAGACTAACGCAATTGAAAAGTATGGAGAGGATTTGGAAAAAATGAAGGTGAATGGACCTGGGAAGCGGAAATTAGGACAAGGAAGAAATTATGGCACCGACTAAGCATATATGGCTATATCCTGACCTACTCCGGGCTTTTAAGGGAAAACATTCGACAGCTCTGGGGGTTTAACAGAGGGGGACCTTAATATTTCTGCATCCGCAGTGCCCAATAACAAGGACACATTTAAGACAAAGAGAAACAGAAAGCTACAACATATTAAACTGTTCAAACAATAAAACAATATATGGAAATGGCCTTTTTTGTCATAATAAATGAGTTGCTAAGAGACAAGGTCATCGCAATTTGGAATTCCATATAGTGCATTTATTAGAACCAGCACCACAGACACAAACAGCAACAGCTCACTTGCAGACAACCTGAACTGTGTACTTTGATGGTCAAGGTACCCAGAAATTACCATGTGGTAAAATCCCCCCGGGGAGGGGTGGGGATGGGGTATAGGCTGGCTCATGGTCTATTGTGTGTGTGTGCATGTGCATGCACGTGTACATGCATGTGCATGTGTGTACACATAATAATTGTATAACCCCTTAAAAGTTGCACTGTAACCTTCTAGGAGTTCAGTAACCAAGCTGACATGGCAAATATGACCCCTTAGACCTTAACAAATGAGAGTTAAAGTGTGGTTAACATTGCTTAATGATACACAAACCTAGTTTAAGTTGTTTTGTCATTCTCCAGCCCACCCCACCCCTGCAACCCCCATTCCAACAATCATAAAAGATCATTCCCCAGTTACAGCTCAGACTCAAACCAGACAAGATGAGCACTAGCTTCAAGGAGTTCAGTAACCAAGTTGACATGCCACATGTGACCCCTTAGACCTTAAAAAAAGAGAGTTAAAGTGTGATTAACACTGCTTAATAATACACCCACCTTTAGTGTTTTGTCATTCTCCAGCCCCTCCCCTCTGCCCCCATTCCAACATCATAAAAGACCACTCCTGAGTTACTGTTCAAACTCAAACCAGACAAGATGACCACCAGCGTTACCAACAGTTTCCTTGCCAAACAGAGCAAAGGGTGTGAACCTGCTTCCTCCCAAGAACTGCACAGGACTGGAATGGCTTTCCTAGTAAGGCTAGCTGTTAATTAAGCCTCCATCACTGAAACAAGCTCTCCATCCCTCCCTGTTGTGTTCTTTTTAACACCCCCACCCTCCCCGCCCCCCAATACTTGCAACAGTGATCCTGTAGAATTTGAGTATAACCTAGATGAAGAACTGATAAGAATACATCTCATGCTTTTATTTCATGTTTTACATGCCATGTATGACCCTCTAAGCCTTTCAGTGTCACCAACACTGGGTACTATTACACAATATTTCTGTTGTTACCCCCCCCCCCCCCCCCCACCTCCACACACATTCTTCTCAGCTACAAAATTTCCAGCAATAATAAGCGACCATCCTGGAGTTACAGCTCAAATTCTAGCTCAAGCCAGACAAGATGACCATGCACCAGCATTACTGAGTTCTCCTGCCAAACAGAACAAAGGTCTCCCTAGAACTGCAAGGGACTGGAATGGCTTCTCAAGAAACAGTCCAAGCCCCATGCCTTGATGCCTTCAATAAGGCTGTCAATTAAGCCTCCATCACTGAAAAAAAAAATCGCCACCTCTCCCTTTCTTTTTACCACCTACAAAAAACAGCAAGGGTCTTCCTATATAGCATTTGAGGGTAATACCAAGGAAGAACTTATACTTTGTGATGTTAAAAAGAAAAAGAAAAAAAGGAAGAAAAGACATTACACACGACAAACAAGATAGACAAATAGACAGAAAAGACATTTAAAAAAAAAATTAAAACGAAGGAATAAAAGACACATTTTACATTACAAACAAAGATTGACAGGTAGATGACTTTAACGCCCGGTCAACCACACTGGTCATATCTGGGCGAACACAAACACCAATTACAACAACCACAAAGCATGCACACAACAGAAACTCACCTCTCTTTAGCAACCAAAAAAAAAAAAAAAAAAAAACACAGATGAGAGCAGCAGGGCAGACTCAGCTTCTGCAATGGCCAAACCCCACTCCTCCAAAATGGAGCTCTTCAGGTAAATTTCCTCTGGAGCTTGTGCCGCCTGGCTGTTACAATGTTAGTTCTGCCAGGTGTGATGAATGACGGACTGACAACCTGGGCAGACCGGTCCCTGAAAACAGATGAAGAAACATCTGTTGTAGCCAGCCACTCTGTGGAGGTGCTATGAAATATTCATCTGGCTTTCTGTGGCAAGGAGGAAAAAGGAAAAAAACAGCATCGCCTTAATGATTAATTGATCAGCAGGGTGTGCAACTGACTGAAGTTATATATAGATATATAATGTGCATTGCGAAAGAATGCGAAAGACAAACAACGCTTGTCACCTTGCTAATGCCTGATCACCCCCCACCCCCTCTCTCCCATGGAGATTGACCAACTAATGAGGAGCACACGCGTAACAGGTCATCGATGGCACAGGTAACTGCCACACCATGATGATAGTGATGCGGTTGCTTCACAATCAGACTGTGCTCAGCCTTCACCACCCATGCTGTATTGATTGGATGCTGCCCAATTAAACAGGAACACACACACTGGCTCACTGTTGTTTATAGCACAATTATTGCTCTGCTGTAGCAGTGATGTATGCTTCCTTACAAGTACATCTGTACATATTACCCTTATCCGCAAGCACACCTTTCCTATTTCATAGTAAAAAGAGACCATAGTTTTTTAGGACTATAGGATTAGGAGGAGGAAGAGGAAGGGAAGGAGGCTGGAGCTGGCATAAAACAGCTTGGGGGGTTGGGGGGGGGGGGGGGGTGTCAAGTGTGCAATGTCAGTACTTGGCAACAAAATATGTGAAGTACACAAAGCTCGTGTATAAACTATATAATACTAATTAATTGCAGCATATTATAACACAACACCAGAGACAGTATAACATGCATAGCATAGTCTTTGTTCCACAAAGACATAGTCATAGCGAATAGTCTTTGTATTTGCTATAATCCATCCATAACTTTGAAGTGGTCTGGAGGAGAGCTTTCCCAGAAAAAAAGCACACACAAAAACAGACACACTTTCAGTTCCAAATGTCTGACACTGCTTGGCCTTGAGGCCACTGGCACTAGTGACAGTGCCATACTGAAAACAGCTGACAGTCACTAAGTATCATCCCCATGCAAAGTTTGACATTAATCAGGTTCATGGTGTCCAGGAAAACTACAGCCTCAATCAATGTTTGTGCCATGTCCAGCCTACTCAACAGTTGGGTTACCTGACACTTAACATTGAGAGTTCAGGGCTGCTGATCATCTAGGCCCATATGTATAAAGACTAAAAAGCAAATAATTCACTTAATCATGGTTATCTTTTAAACAGTGATGACACTGACAGAACTGGCATGTGTGAAGTGCAAACAGGACTATCCAGCTGGCCTAAACACATCATTTTTCTATGTCTAGGCGTTTAAAAATGATTGTTCAATGCTGCCGTTACCAAAAGACACTACTGTTGAGATAAACACTTGTACAGACCGATGCTACCCCACGTACAAGTGAAGACTACAAACTATTCAAGAAATTTGGATTCACACATTAAGGCACATGGTCAATACATGCAATGAAGAGAGGGGCAGGAAAATCCTGAATGGAATGGTGTCAATGGGTTACTGATACATTTGCTACAGTCCAGCAGTACTTCTCTCATTTCTAAGAAAAACAGATTCTTGAATGTAGGCAAAACTAATTATGCCCTAAAAATCACCCAATGAAACAAAGTATGCCTAATGTTTCTCAATTTCAGTGGAGTTCACGCTTCTGGTCAACTTTTTCATTTTGACTTTTGGAACTGAACAATGTAATCTACTTGACCATCACCTCTGACTCACTGAAACTGATGAGGCTGTTGTTACACAGTCTCTGACTGGTTTCGAATTTTCAACATCATGTGTGTTGCATTGTTGGTAAAACAATGGAATTTCCATATATAAAAATAAACACAGGCAACAGCTATACTGGAGTGTACTGGCAACTTGTGCACATGGAAGGAGAGCCAAACATATGGAATCTTTAGCAAACCAGGATTTGGGGCTATCTGCCTTTAACTTCACTTACTCTTCATACATATGGGCCCTGGTCAGCTTCAGGCATCAGAGCAAAACAAATACTAACAGGTGTAAGAGGGTCAAGGAGCAGCTGCCATGTTCCACCCACAAGCTAAAGTATGGCAACAGAGTGAAAGACTGGCAGATTCCAAACAAATTTGTCACACTAAGCAATAATGCAAGTTTACTGATGATAAGAGACAAGAGCTGCAGGCAATCAAATGAAGCATCACGCAGGCATCCCATCAGTCAAAGCAAGACTGGTGTGTGTCATGGTCATCAGACTGAAAGCTTGTGTCACTGTAGCTATGGAAGATGGGGCATATGGCTCAGTGTAGTTTGATCCTCCAATGCATAGCCTAGTGTGTGCAAACTGTGCTTAGCTTCAAGAGGGCAAGAGATCACTTTTGGGAAGTCATCTGCAAGCGTGAATGGTTGTACACTTGCAATTTTGAAACTAAGGTCATCGGACTGTTACTAACAGTTGAATTTCTTCTTCATATATATATATATATACCATCTGCTTACCTGTCAGAATAGAACTGATCTGAAATAAAATCTAAAGCACAATATTTATATGCAGTATGCTCTTGCTACTAAAATATTTAAGCAAACTATGCCATCACTTTAATGGAAAATGTATCATTTTAATGCTGAGACTGTGGAAGCTGATCTAAGTCTAATCAGCAAAATGGAGGTTACCCAAGAAAGCATGCCTAAACACAAGCAACGACTTTCCCATTTATAAGGCCACTTTTCTGCTGACTTTTGTCCCCATGTCAGAGCTTCCACTGCAGCTGTGAGCTGTACTAATTTCAGATTGCCCTTTGCTGCTTCTTACATAAACTGTTTACAATTACCAGTCTCTATACCCCATTGTGCACACACCAGTTTTTAGAATGTTCAGAACTACCCACTCTTTAATCTGGTAATACTAATAGCAATACTCTGCTCTGTGCCCTTGGTCTTACCTGGTTAAGGAATTATGAAGAGTTGTATTTTTAGTCTTGTTGGTGATGTGCAACAAAGGAGAAGCTGAAATGCAGGTCCAGCTCAGCTGCTGAGCATAAATATGGCAGGCAGCTAATCCCACCTGAACCTGAAAGTGAAAACTAGTTTACAATTCCATAGCTATCAGTTTATGCTGTTCTTGAATACTTCCAATGTTCAGCAAAAGGCTCACCCAGAGCCAGGTGAGATTTTGCATGGGCAGCTGTTTTCCTGCATGAACATATGTGTATGTGTGTGCATGTGGCAGTGTCTGCATGCTGCACTAAGCAGTGGTTGCGCTAGACATTTTTCAAACCAGTGTGACATTTACAAGGTGGTGAAGGAGGTTCCCCAAAACTGGTCAATCACTGTAACTGCATGGTCAGATACATGGCCATCTATACCACTACCAGAGCTCTACTAGCAAACACCCTGCTCCCTTCCGGGGGCTTCCCTGTCTAGCAAACACACACACATACATACACATGCACACAGACACATACACACTGTATGCACACATACACACATGCTTGCCCTCTGTCTGTGATTATTATTATTATTATTATTTTTGTGTGTGAGTGTGTGTGTGTGTTTTTAGAACCGGTCAAACAAAAATAATAGCTAGTACATCTGACTGATGCAGTTTTTTTTCAGTGTGTGCTGATCTTAACCCATAAAAACCCTGCTAAGTGCATGCATGCATCTGTTTCCATGTTTTAAAACAGTAAACATGGATGCTTTGGTTCATTAGACTGAGAGAGTTGAGACCGCTGATACTTAACAGTCTAGTATTACCTGCACAATACATGCATAATTTTGGCTCTCAGAAACAAAAGATGTAAAAAAAATAAAAAATGCACTGGACTTTTTGAGTGTACTCACAATACTGTATGTATTGTGCTTTGTTGAGACCTGCGCTTTTCACTAATTCGAGTACCCGTGCATGTGCTCATCTGTACACTTGTATTTAAATGCAGCCCAATATGAACAATGCACTCATTTCAAGAGACAGTGCTGCCAAAACAGCTCATTTCAGCAAGGATGACAATTTGACATCATCACAAAATCAGTCTGCACTGATAGCGATGTTGACAGATGCATTCAACAGCCATCATTGCCACAACTGTTACACACAGATTAAAGTCACTGTGTGAGAGGTCATCATCTACTTAACACGACAGATTTTTGTGCTGCCACATGAAACCCCAATGCAATACAGGGTAAATCTTATAGCACTGCAAAGTTGCCAACTGATTTGTGATAAATGTTATTAGCAACTGCCTCTCTATTGCCAGCTCTCTTCCGCAATATGATTAACAGACTCTAGCTCTTTTTTTGAATGTCATTGTCATGACCTTGGGCTTGATTTTCAGTAAATTTCCTCATGTTGCCACTTTTGTAAGAGAGAAGGGGAAAGACTAGTCCAAAAGAGTGTGAAAATTCCATGGGGCTATCCTGCTTCAAATTGTCCACATCATAAAAAACACATACAGCAGAGCAAAACAATACTGCTGTTCCCACCTATCAATTAAGTTCACAGTATTACTATTACTAGCATTAGTTACAATTTAAAAAACAAAACAAAACAAAAACAGTTTTCTAATGCATGCTTGGTGGTGTTGCAACCAAAAGTATAGGCGCTAGTGCATTTCTGAGTCAAAACACAGCAACATCACACAGCCCATCTCATCTGATTAGAAAAGCACCATTCAGCCACATAAACTGCAAATCAAAAAATTAACTGAACCACACATTCAGCCATGAGGAAGCTGTCACTAGTGTCAGCTTGACTCTCAGTTTTGACAAAGCAAAGGCTGTACTGTGGCTATTAACATTATATTGTCCAGCTGTCCTTCTAGCTTTCTAGCTTCAGTCACCCAGAAAAGTTGCCATTTGATTTTTGCAGATCTTTGTGCATCACAATCTCAAAAATGCGTAAGTCATAGACTATTAAAAACTGTGTAAAATATCCATTTTATAAACAAATCTATATGTAAATTAACACTGTCCCTGAGCTGACAGACTGTCATGGCTGGCTGACCAGTTTTTGTGAGCAGGCGTCACCTGCAAAAAATGCCCCACTGTTTTGAATTGAAGAATGTCTAACAGTAACACAATCACTGTACTGTGTACAGTCTCTTGTCAGTTGCAAGTGCAGTCTTTTTACATGCCTAATGAGATGGGTTGCACTGATACAAGACTGGACACCATGCTTGAATAAGCACAATGCCAATAAGAGGAATTCACACTGGGCTCCACTTAAATACAAACACATGTAAACTCAAGAGCATATGTGCCAGCACTCAAAAGTGCACACCTTCAGAAAGCACAATGCATACAGAAACTGAGAAAGGTATTAAAACAAAATTAGCTGAGAAAAGTCAAACAAACTGGTAATATCCACACTTTGCCATATCAGTTCTATGTGTGTGCGAATACTGGGGAGGGGGAGGGGGTGTGCCTGTGTGCTTTTCTGTAAATGGAGGGGAGGGGGGGGGGGGGGATGTAAATGTGAAACTTATTTACCAGTTCTACATAAATTAATTCCGTTTCATAACTGTGTATAACGGTTTTGGTTTTGAACTGATGAGGCTAAATGTGGATGTTGATCAACCTCGACCTGTCTTTGTTTACAAAAACAAAGTCAAGGATATTACTCAGTGCTGTCTGGTACACACTGAAGATACAAAAGAACTGAAGAAAACGAAGGGAAAACACACTCTGATCCCCAACTGTAATTTTTCCACACAAACCAAAGAACTAAACCTGTCTTTAACCTGAACAAAATCCTGAACGCATGCATACTTGCAATATCACTGATAACGTTACTAGTCAATGCCAAACGAGCTTTGGCATGCTTTAAATTTTGGTACCCTTGCTAAAAGCACACGAATAAGCGTGTAATTTGAGAGAGAAAATTTTTCCTTTCCGTGTGTACGGTGTGGGTAACTGAAAAAGACTGGGTTATAACATAATACATGCCCACACCGATGCTCTGTACGTCTTAGGACAAAGTTTATCTTACCCGTAAAATAACGTTTGGATCGATGCTGTCTGAAACGATAGGAATGCGGAGATTTACAAGGTCTGATTTGATTGGTTCAAAATCAACGAAAGCCTTGCACCGGAAGTAATCGTCGAAGATGGTTTGGCGTTGCTAAGCTGCAGTCAATAAGAGCCCTCACGATTTGCACACTATACATAAAAGAGCATGCTCCTGAATCTTAGCGTAAAAGAACAGCAGCAGAATATTACATAAACCTTCTCGTAATTTGACATTGCATATTCGAACAGTGTGTGTGTGTGTGTGTGTGTGTGTGTGTGTGTGTGTGTGTGTGTGTGTGTGTGTGTGTGTGTGTGTGTGTGAGACCAAATCAATTGTAATTGCATGAGCAGTTATATAGTCAGCCAAGCAGTCTCGGCTTAGCCGGCTGAAGCGAATTAACTGGTGCAAGCAATTAGTCGGAAAGTACGTTACAAAATGCAGCGATTGCTGGCGCTTTTTATTGGCGTTATTTTTTATATTTTTTTCCCCCTCTTTTTTTTTTTTTTCTCTCTTTTTTTTCTTCTTCTTTTTTTGTAGTGATCCTGTTCATAGTAAGAATCAGCTTCTCCAGATTCATATATATATATATATATATATATATATATATATATATATATATATATATATATATATATATATACATATATACACACACACAAATTAAGGTTTCATTCTTCCAAATTGTTTTTTGTTATTGTAGTAATGACCAAACATAAACTTGCAAATAAAAGCCTTTTTTGTTGGGGGTGGGTCATTTTTTTTCCAGTCTGTGTGGAGATCGGGTGGTGGTAGTAGACTAACCTGTATGAGATTGACAACAAGCTGTAGGAGACTAAAACTAAAATTTTAAGCGAACAGAGCTATGCCTTTTCCATACTTTCCTTCTTTTCGTTTTTCCTCTTGGGTGACTCTGATGCCACATGTTGCTTTTGCAGCTGCAATGCTCATTGCACATTTGCAGCTGTAAAAGCAAGAGCCAGTTTTGTAGCTACGTGTATTGTTGCACAGTTTGTGTCTACTGCTTCTGTTAAGCCTAAGTGTAATGTGAACTGAAAAAGAGACTGAGAAATTATAAGAGCTATCATTGTCTACTCAGCATAGACAATAATATCACAGACTATAATATTGTCAATGTTGTATTAAAACAAAATCTGAAACAGAATGACTGCTAGCATTCCAAAGCAAAATCCAAACACAAAAAGGTTCAAACGAACACTTTGTGTGTGTGTGTGTGTGTGTGTGTGTGTGTGTGTGTGTGTGTGTGTGTGTGTACCCTTTTCTCTCTGTGTGTCTGTTTCCCCCCCTCCCCCCCCCCCCCCCCCCCCACACACACACACATGCCCCACCCCCACCCCACACACACTCAGATAAAAAATAAAAGTATTAAAGTATGTATTAACATAAACAGTGGCCAGCTTCTCTGCAGCCTTCCCAAAATGAATAATATTTCTAAGTCAGTCAGTCAGTCATTAAAGACACATAAATTCATTTTCATTGAATGCACCAAGCTGCACACATGCTGAACAGAACACTACACAATGGGTCCCACAGGACAGCAAGAAGTAGCTATGGCCTATACAGACCAAGAAGTAAATGAAAATGAAAGACCATACAGTTTACACAAGCTTGTGTCAGTGTTTGTTTTTTATTCCTGTGTATGTATGTATGTGTGTGTGTGTGTGTGTGTGTGTGTGTGTGTGTGTGTGTGTGTGTGTGTGTGTGTGTGTGTGTGTGTGTGTGTGTGTGTGTGTGTGTGTGTGTGTATGTGTGTGTGTGTTATTGTATGTCTACCTTTTTCTGTGTCTTTGACTGTTTCCACACACACACACACACACGCACACACGCACACATGCATGCACGCACACATGCACACACACACACACACACACACACACACACACACACACACACACACACACACACACCTTTACCCCCTCCCCCCCACTCACACACACTCAGTGAAAAATCAGTCCTTAGAATGTGATGCATCAGCTGGAGCTTTACTCTGTACTTGTTACAATTTAAAAGTGTTTGAATCAACCTTTTTGTGTCTTTAACTTTTTTTAATTTTCTTTTCTTATTTGCTGGTTGGTAGGTGTTTCTGTGATGCATCAAAGCTTTACTCTGTACTTGTAACAGTTTAAAATGTTCAACATTTCTGCCTTGGTCTTTGTTCTGAGCTATGGCAGTCACCTTTGTTATACGTATTTTGTGACTGGCTGGTTAGTTTGTGTTTTTGTTCTCTCTCCCCCCCCCCCCCCCCCCCATATATATTTTTTCTTTCTTTCTTTTTTTGTTGTTGTTGTTGTTGGGGGGGGGGGGGGGGGGTTGCAGAGGTATACTTGTAGATACTTTCAAAACACACACACACACACACACACACACACACACACACACACACACACACTCTCTCTCTCTCTCTCTCTCTTTAACACACACACACACACACACACACACACACACACACACACACACACACACACACTATCACACCGCACACTTTATGCACACTATCACACTTTATGTATCCAAATGGCAATATTCTTAAATTGCTTCACGATCTGTTCATATCTCGCTTTAGCTCGTTGCTGCTACTTCAAGGGAGATAAGCACAACGTTGCCGAAATCGAACAATGGCTTCGATCGTTTTGCGAGTCTTGGCGTTGACGCTCGGCTTGTTTTTCGTATTTGTTGGCACTATAAAGTTGACCCCTTCAGTTAATACAGAAATTTACAAAGAAATGGTGAGTATCACATAAAATGATTTAAACAGGTGTAATTTGTGCCGGCCGCTTACGTTGACGAACTCTCCAGAAACGTGACTTCGGCACCGAATTGCATTGGAACTTTTTTGGGTCCATCATCGTACCAATTTTGCTGTTTCTTAATGCATGATTGTTAGGATTGTTTATCTGGTATATTCAGTTTGGGTATTTCCTAGTTTAGCGTTAGAAAATCGGGCAATTATTTTTGTGCAAGCTGCACATATTTTTAGTTTATTCTTTATACAGGGACGTTAGGAAAAGTAAACATGGTGCTTAACCGACAACCGTAACGTCCACAGAAACCGTAAGACTTATGAGGGACCGGGAGAGGGGGGGAAGAGGGATGAAACGTTTGAATTAGGGTTGGAAATTTATACGGGGAGGTGAGGGTTAGGGTGTACTGTGGTGCAAATGGATAAAAGTGTCCTCCTTGTATAAATTAGAAATGTGCAATTTGCCCCAAAAAGGCAGCCCCGATTTGCCGACGCTAAACTATCAGAGACGACAGGAATATGTTCAATTACCAATATTTCAGAAATGTTATCTGCCTTGTTTTGCAGAGGAAAACATTCATCAGAAAGTCAAAAGTGTTTCCTTTAGTGAAGCAGACGGGATGGAAACCAAATCCACACACCTACAGAAAAGCGGTGGGAACAGCTGAGGTTGTATGTGGTGCTGTTTTAGCATTTGTACCAGGTATGTACACATAAACTATTAATGTGCAATTTGTAATTGTTTTGATACAGTGGTGTGTCCTAATTTTTCTGTTGAAAAACCTTTCAGTTCACAGGGGTTGTGCTGCCTTTTAGAGATTTGCGTCAACTGACGCGAAACATTATGTATTTTGTGTCAATGGCAGGAAAAATGCATACAGTATAACCTAGAATTAACACACATTACAAAGCCAAAATGATGAAGTAACCTGATTGTAACTCACAGTCTATAATGTGAGCAGGTAAAAATAGCTAAAAGAAGGTCTATCCATGCACAAAAAATGTGGTCACATTCAGTAAATTTGCCATTTACAGAAAAGTTTGAATAGATGAGAACATCATACACAGCATCATTTTTAAACACAATAAAAGAACTGCAGTAGTCGATGTTGGCAAACCCAGTTCTCGTCTACCACACGGGATTTAGTAACGAGATAAAGTTGAAGTCGAGGCTGCCAGTGCCACCATTTTCTCTCACTCATATTTGGTGTCAGTGCATTTTTTGTTTTCGATTTCGTAGTCTTCTACCCTTGAGTAAATTCTGATATTACATGCTGACAAAGTAGGCATACTGCTTGGTTCTAAATTCCATATCTGGGATTGTGTCCTCCACCGATTGACCAGAAAATATCACTGATCAGTTCAGCAAAATGTCTGGCCAATCTGATACAGGAACCAGTCTTCTTCCAGATCTATATGGGTTTGTTAGAATTTGGTTTCAAATTAATCATTTTCTTTTTTTTGAAAAGTATGCTAATTTTATTCACAGACAGGGCGCTACTGACTATAAGGCACATGGATAAGATTTTAGGAAACGTTTCACCGTCGCCTTATACTTTTATAGTCCAAAAATTATGGTAGTTTACAAGGAGTTACACGTTTATTTCACTGTCCAGATCCCGCCCTTCATTGACTGGACTTGAACAGCTGAGATGACACTGAGTTTGCTGAGTGACATGGCATCCATCAGTGGGGCATAACTTGTTTAATTGGTGTTGTCATTTTATGTATGGTGACACAGCAATGTGGCTAAAATGCATACGGCACCTGAAAAGTGCAATATTTACGCAAAGTTTTGCAATAAGTGCGACCCCTAAGTTCACAAAGAATCTTTGAGGTTTGATGATACCTGGTTATAAAATGCCATAACTGTTAATGTTATCAGATTTGAAAGAGGGATACATATCAAAATTAACATGGGCTGTATTATATATATTTATAATATATATGAAATTATGACACCTGTTTGAGAACTAACCTTGGTTGAAGTTACACTACCAGATGAGTATCTTGCAGAATTACACCTAATTATTTTAAATCAGTTTGATCTACTTAGCCTTCAGGTCAGTTAAGTAGGATACAGAGTCCAGGCGAGATCAAGAGGAGGGAGGTGAACTGGACTCTCATGGAGAAGTTAGATGCTTTTGAGGGTCCACACAAGATCAAGAGGAGGGAGATGGTGCTGGGCCCTCAGGTTAGCCCAGAAGAGATCAAGAGTACGGAGGTGGAGCTGGGCTTGAAAGTTGGACTTCTTTCGCTTTAGTTGTTTCCCAATGCCAATGGCAGAGCTATGGACACTGTCTTTGTGACTCCGTTCCGCATAGCAGTTGGGACAGCAATTGCATAGTACACTAGTTGTTGCGCAATGCTGAGCAGATACTGCCTTAACATTCTGTTGTTCTGGTGACAGTCCACAGCATCCTTGGTCTTCCAGGGTGGCGCCTGGCTTGAGTTTTCACTCTTCTTCTTCCCCTTCCCCCCTTGTCCCCGGCCCTAATAGGCCACCTCGCCTCTTTGGGCATTCATCAAAATTACTCATTCTAAGTGGGATGTTGGACAGAGGGTTAATAACTACATTTTGGGGGCACCATGCTGAATGACAGTGTGACACAAAATAAATTGTAATACCTTTCGGTAAATATTTATAAGTATTACTTTTAACTTTAAGCTAGTATTTGATATATGTTTGAAACTGAATACTGAAACAGAGATGGTGGGGAAAATGGTGATTACTGCATTTCACAGTAGTTTTGTGAGTGATATGACCTACATTAGAATAATTGTCTGTTTTGACTGGCAGGGGCATTGAAGGAGGTAGCAAATGTTGCACTACTAGGCATCATGCTGAATGACATCTATGCACACTACTCACTGGATGAAGGCTTGGAAAAGATGAGCCCCAGCATCGTGTTTGCCCTGCTTCTAACCTGTCGCATTATTATCTACCTCCAGGTAATGCTTCCTATTTTGTGTTGATTTTTGTTTCCTTATGTAAAAACAAAGAGCTAGCTAACAATGACAGTTCTTTGCTTTATGGGAATTGTGGAGTTTTTAAGCTGCACAGCAAAAGTGGTTTATGGAAAGCTCACTGTAATTGTAAAGGATAACTGATCAGATACACAGCTGTCCATACTAGTATGATACTACTACTAGAGCTCTACTAGCAAACACCTATCTCCCTTCCCCTTTCAGAACACACACACACACACACACACACACACACACACACACACACTCATGCATGCACACACATCCTCTCTCATGGTGGTTTTTGTTTTGTTGTTTTTTGCTTGTGGAGAACCAGTTAAATAAAATAACAACTGGTATGTCTGACCAATTGCTGAATTTGTTTCCAGTATATATGCTGATCTTTACTGGTGAAATACAGGAAATTACTGGTTAGCATTAACCCTGATGGCACATGTGAAACTCTGTAGTATCTCATTATAAAAGATTGTATGCAGTCAGGTTCAACTGTATTGTTTCAGGCCCTGGCTGCAGAACCCAAATCTGTATTTGACAAGAAGCAACGGCTAGACACTTCTGCCATGGACACAAAACTAGAGGACAAGAAGGAGCAGTGACCGCAAGACCAGTGCCAAGATTACTGTGCTTCAAAGTTACTGATGACATTCAGATTTTTCCACTTCAACGTTACTGCTTATTCCTGACGTCTTTGCTGATGCTAGTAAATGATCTGGTTATCGAAAAGTAGAAACAAGCATAGCAGCAACAACTAGAACAAAAACAGTTAAGATGTGATGGCCTGTTACCTTAATATATCATAAGAAATGCATTCAGACATGCAAGGACAATCACCTTTCAGACATGCAAGGACAGTTCCACTCCAACTGACCCTCCCTCCAAAAATGGCATGTCTGAGTCCTGTTAGAGTTATCCACCCCTTGCCTTTTTCTCCAGTAAAAGCAGGTTGTTGCATCTGAACAAAAAATAACAAAGGTGCAAGAGTTATGACACAGGTTGTGTTAAAACACCTGGTAAATCCCTCCAAATAGCTTGAGAGCCCATTAATGATAAGCAGAAACTAGAGATCAGATTGTCTAGGCATATGATGGTGATTGACTGAAGGTTTCTATTTTTACAGCTTATTTATGTTATTGCGATCTTGTTGAATATCAGTATTATTTAATGTTTAAAATACCCCTCCCTCCTAGCTTTGGCTCATGAATCTTTCTGATCTGCTGTTGTACTAGTTTGAGTCACTAGAAGCACAAAATGCAATGCAATCCATTCTTTTTGGCTTCTCAGTACTGGAGAGATAAATGAACATAGAACAGACTCTTTTTTTGGGGGGGTGCTCCTTTCTAAAAAAATAACACCCATCATTTGGGCCCATAATATTTGTTAACATAACAGCCTGAGTTGCCATGCTCCCAGAATCTTATACTCGTTTCCAACCCTTTCTACACGTACCTTTTTTTTTTTTTTGAACTGTCTCACTGTATCTATCCCCCTGCTCTTGTTGTCACTCCCTTGCTTTCTGCAAACAACCCTGCCTGGAAACTAGTCATCTAGATTCACCTTCACTATTTTTCCATTTCCAAGGGAGTGCTTTGGGCATCAGGGATCATTTGTCTAGCTGTTTTAAATGGCAACACGAAGTAGTAAAACAGTAGAATTCTTGTGCTGGGTTTTCTGTGTATTGATCACATATGGGTAAATGTGTTTTCTCAGTGAGAGTACATGTTCACTTGGTAAACTTGTCAAACGTGAATAACTACCAGATTTATGTTAATTATTGTGTGGAGGGCTTAGAATTTTATTAATCCATTATTTCAAAATCGTGGAGTTTCACTTACATGCTGTTCTGTACATTGTCTGAACATGTTTCATTTTGGGATATTTAAGATTCTTTCTAGTTCAGAAGTGTGAACATGAAGTTTTATCAACAAGATTTTATACTTGTTATAAAATGTTCAGGAAGAAGAGGCCAAATGTTGGATAGGTGTTGCAGCCATACAGAGTCTGGAAATTTGGTATTTATATTTCTGCTTTAAAGTTCAAATGTAGTTTTGCAAATGATGAAACAATGCATCTGTATGTTTATGTAAATTGCAATGAGTTCATGTTTTCTGTCTCTCTGTGTGTCTCCCCTGCCCCTTGCCACCCCAATCCATTTGCTTTAGTGTTCAGTTATTGGTGTGTGGCCATTTTTGTCAGTTGCATAGCATGTTGATTCTTAATCTGATTATATACGAACACAGAACAGTTCAGGCTGTGGGTTTTGATCTGAATGATCTCATCTTCTTTCTTTTTTTTCTTTTTTTCTTGATGCTGTTATCTTATTACTCTTATGAACATTGACAATTGAGATTCACAGTCATATGTTACACCCTGTCAGTTCATGGGGTTTTCTTGTGAGTGTGTGTGTGTGCGTGCATGCGTGCATGCAGGTGTGGGCAAGCATGTGTGTGGGTATACGTGGATATATGGGGGCACAGATGAATATAAGTGCTTGTGTTTGTTAGGGGATTCACAGTCATATGAAGATGTTACACCCTGTCAGTTCCTGGGGTTTCCTTGTGAGAGTGTGTGTGTGTGTGTGTGTGTGTGTGCATGCATGCATGTGTGGGCAAGCATGTGTGTGGGTATATGGGGGCATAGATCAATATATGTAAATGCTTGTGTTTGTTGGGGGGGGGGGGGGGGGGGGGTGATAACATCTTCTTCAATTCACCACATTAAAGTGTAGCAACCCCCCCCCCCCCTCCACACACACACAGAGACTCTTCTCTTGCTTTTCAGTCAGTGTTGCTGATGTGAGCTATGTGCATCCTATAAGCTATTGAACTGTATTGTAGAAATGCGTTTGGTTAAACACTTGTACCCACTTCTTAGTTTTTTGCTGTTTCTTAAAACCTGCTAGTTAGAGCATCCTTAGTTAACATCAGCTTTGAAATACATGCATTAATCAGCAACAGCAGAAAAGAAAAAAAAGCATGTTGTAAGAACTGTCAAGGTGTAGGTTGTGTTGTTTTGCATGAACTTGGAGCATACGTCCTTTTCACTATTTCAAGTTAGGCAAATGTATTCTATTCCCTTGTTTTGCTTATGAATGGCAAGCAAAATGGAATTCCTTGTGACAGACCACCCTGGTGAGAGACCGCCCCTATTTTAAGACCATGTAAATGAACCCTAGACCAAAGACCACCCTGAATTTTAAACCACTCATGCAAGATTTTTAGTGTTGCACTTCAAATAGGGCTACCACTATACTCTTATAGTGTGTGTAATAATGCTATTGTGAGGTATTTAAGTAAAGTTGTGATGATGGGTTGTTGACTTTTTCTGTTGTTTAGGTTGTTTCCACTGCTGTGAATATATACATGAACTTTTAAGAATACTCATGTTCTGTGTTCGTAACAACACCATTTAGTGTTCAGCTGACGTTACCAAAATATGGATAGACGTCTGTACAGATCTGACTGAAATGATGAAAAGCATAATAATAAGTGTTCCGTGCTGACTGTTTGATTTTCTGGTACACCTGTGAAGACTTTCACATGATGATAAGTGGAGTTTTGCTTGTGAATAGGTGCAGTTGCACACAGTGTTTGAGTATGACACGCCACACTGATGATGTAGTGATTTTTCACATCATCATAGTGTTCATTGCCGCTGTATGATTCTTTGAATGCAGCTGTGTTTCTTACGTGTTTGGCTCAATTTTAGAGGTTTACCCAAAAGACTGAAGTGGATGAGATAATGCTGAGTTTGCAAATGTTTATTCTACCATATATATATAAACACAACTATATGGTTTGGACCCCCCCACCCCTCCCCCCTGTGATTGTTGTGTGTTGAATGGAGTGTTAAGTTCATTACAAACTTACAAGTGTTGTTAGTATTACATTGTATGAAGCTGTACATTCTCAGATGTTTAGGAAACCCTATAACACTATCTTGCTGGAGAAGAACACTTTGCAGGAAGGGGGTATTATCTCATTAAGTGCGACAGAGCAAGATCATCAGTGTGGCGTGTGTCTGGTCCGGTTACTGCTTGCAAAATTTGTATCAAAGTATTGTTATTGCTTGCAAAATTTATTTCAAATGTGGATGTATAATGTCAAAAATGTTGTTATTTGTGTGTGTGTGCGTGTGTTTGTATGTTGTTTTTTTTCTTCTTCTTCAATTTTGACTAAACATCTCTGCTAAATACCTTTTTACCTTTTTAGTCAATTGTTGATACCATTGGGCACCATCCCATGCTAAATTTTCAGATTTGTTTTTTTTAACCTTTGTACACTGTACAGACTGTTTACTTGGTATGTAGTTAAATTGTCATGTACATCCATCTACATATGGACAAGTTTGAATATAAACTATAGTTTCTTTCTCCCCCCCCCCCCACCCCCATTCTTTCTATCTTTCCATTTTCATGTTGATGATGGATCTATTTGTATCTGTCATTTTTGTCTTCCCCCAGTTGTGTTCCTGCATGTTGCATATTTTAATTAGTGCTTGTGTGATAAAGTGAGCAGTTCATCAGTAACAATTTGTGTGTTGAACTATTCTTCTTTTAAGCAATTCATCCCATCAGACAATTCATCGTTGTATTTTCAGCAGTTTATCACTTGGTTTTCACTGTCCTGAGGTGATCCTGTGTGGTTGACAGGACATTAAAATCCAATTACCACAACTACTTCATCATTACTTACATTGCTGAGGAAAAAGGACAGATGCATTGTTTATATAGAAGTTCATAAAACTGAAATTGTCACAGTGAGTTCTTTGCACTGTAAACATTTCTGAGACAACAACAAGAAGTGTAGAAAGGACACACAGGTAGGGATATATTGCATTGTGGCATTATATTAAAGGGAACCCCAGTTAAAGGGGACCCCATGCAAAGAAGCATAGTCTAACAGTAAAAGTAGAATCAAAACTCTGCAGTTTTTCAACAGTTTTATGGTCTAGTCTGTTGCAAATTGACAGTTGACAGAATGCAGGCATTGCCATTTAGTGTATGGCATTCTTCAAAATTTTAAAGTCACTTATGCAAAAAAAAAAGTAATTCGTCCAGTATGAAACTCCAGTCCGTTTGCATTAATGTAGTCAAACTTTCAGACAAGCCTGCATGTTCTCTGTACTCTGTGAAACTATTTATCATAATGCATTGCAATCACTGGGCTATTGCATTTTAAGCATTCCTCACATACCAGATTACATTAAATGAAGGTGGGTTCATCAGGAACTCGCCGTTCTGCAGAAATATTCCAAAATGATGTGTTTAAAGGTGAAAGTGCTCATTTGTCCCCAGCTGAATGTTTTTTTCTTTCTTCATCTCTTTAACATTACCAGTACTTAAACTCTTCAGTAGAGAGGGGCACTCCCCCATACCCCCCACCAGCCAGCGTTCCCACCAAGATGGGCATTGTTTCGGTATACACCTCACATGACCGTTCTTAGTTTGAGAACGCCCAGTTTTGGCCATTGTGGGTGCTCAGCTATTTGTGTGTTATTACATCTGTGAGTCAGTGTGTGAGCCAGCGTGTGTAGAGGACACATGCACGCACGCACGCATGCACAGACACACATGCTGCGTGTGTGCAAAAATTCCGCTTTAGCATTTCATTGATGATGGATTGTCTGATGATGAATAGCAGATGAATCAAATCAAAGTTCCAGAAGAAGGAAAAAAATGCTGGACCGAGTTATATAGCCAACGGAGCATTAAACAAAAGTAGAGAACGAGAGAGAGCTGAATTTGAAAGTCTTAGTTTGTTGTGTTTTTTCTTATTAGAAAAACAAAACCTTTTTACTCCCCCCACCCCACCCCCAACCCATATTTACTGAGATGAAGTTTCTTGTTCATGTGAGTTTTTGTTGTTGAAATTTTGGTATTTTTGTACTGTTGTGATAATTAAATTAATCTATTTTCTTTGTGCGTTTTCCTCATTATAACTATGTTCAGTTCAGTGTTGTGAATTGTAGTTCCATGATGAAAATATCTCTTTGGTGAATCAGAGCATTTTTTGTGTGTGTTCACGTTTCCTGTGACAGTGTGGACTTGAGATAGGGCAAACTGGGGCAAGAGTGGAAGCGGAACAGATGACACCTAGACCTATTCTTTTTTGTTCAGTGCTTTTTCCAGAAGTATATTCACAGTTGGAGAAGGAGACAAAATCATGGTGATGACTATAGACTTGTAGAGCACTCAGTTTCAATGTACAAGTCATGCTCACAGCATAGTAATGTTGTCAGAGGGACACAGTTTCCATGTACAAGTCATGCTCACATCGTAGTAATGTCATCAGAGGGACACAGCAGCCAACAGAAATTGAAACATAAATAAATAAAATTTGGTGGGGGAGGGGGGTGTCAGTCAATACAGCAAATCTGCACTCAGCTGATACCAGGAGTTTTCAGGTGTCTGCGCAAGATTGTTTAAAAAGTATCTTTGTGTCTGTGGAAGAGTGTTCCAGAGCCTGCATCAAAAAAGTCACTCACATACACTGAAACCACAATATTATTAGTGTTTGCTTTGAAGACTGGGGTTTTATTATTTCAGCATTGCCTTATGTTGTTGTTTCATTATTTTCAGTTTGTGTTCAACACTTCTGCTAAAAATTAAATTATATGATGATGTGTATTATTGAGCAATGGATTTGTATATGTTGGCGGATTTTGTGAGATAGCTTGGAACCAAAACTGACAACTGTGAATATACATATTGAAAGAGTGCATGTATTTAAAATAAATAAAAAAATCCATGTGAAAATGGTGATCTGTGAAATTTCATGAATAAACCTGTATTGTTTGTTCTGAATAGTTATGCATACTACCCAATCTTTACACTTTTAAGATTGTAGACTGTGTTCCTTAGCAACAGCTGATGATACATTTTTTTTATTCCTTAGTAACAATTGATGATAAAAATACACACCCTTGAGCCTCCCTACGCTGAGCCTCCCTACGCAAAGCTGTGACAGTTTTATTTCCTAGATGTCAGAAACTGTTACACCTGCACCACAGACAGTTGTGTCTGCCCCACTCCCTTCCATCAAGACTGACAGGATGACAAGCTTGTGGTGTTTATCTTTGAAGTCACATTTGCAATCATATTATCATTCTTCCTGACCCCTTTATTCAAACACAGAGCAGTCTACACCTTAACTTCTGCAGTATTTTACTTTTGGCTGTATTCTTCATGCACATGTATGTCTCCATGGGGATTGCCATCTTGTGCGCATGGCAAATGGGATAGTATTATTGTGACTGAGGCATGATCGCTATAGATTCAGTTTCCCAATATTTGTGAAAAGCATTACTTTGATATTTTGTGGCAAGTGCAATAGCTGCGAGTATGCCTTCTCCAAGACGTCAGCAAGACTTGCATCAGCAGAAGACAGCTCTTTGCCTTGTTGGTTGCTTGGTGTGCAAACTAGTTAGTGCACTTTGGATGGGCAAGGCTTGGGCTGAAGATGGGGATGGTTGGGAGGCTGTCCAGTCTCTTCCTGCTGCCTAGCACCTATGTCTGCTTTACACCTCTCTGTGTTGAACTTGGACTGGCCTCTCTCACCGATGAGAGCCAGCACTGTGGCCAGAGCATATACCGTAAAGACAGGGTGTAAAAGATAATCAGGAAAATAAAGTTTGCTTAGGCAAAATTTAATATTTAAACTGATGTATTCTGGTGTTGAATTTCTAAATCCATTTGTGAAGTTACTGCTGATTCTGACTGAACTTAATTCAGTTGTTCTGCACTCATGTGATCTGAGCAAATGGGTGCTTATGCACATTTATATGTATAAAAAGAAGTAAGGTCAAAACAGTATTTTTTGTTGTTGTAATTGGTATGGACTACTACTACTACCACTACATCATTTCCTTTTGTCATCTCTCATTGAAGAGATGTGCTGTGCAGGGTGTTTTGAATGCTTCCGTTTATGCCTTTGTCCTGTCTCTGTATTACACTGTCATTATTTTCATATGTGTGATTTTTTCCCCTCACTCTTTGTTTAGGGTATGGCTGGGTGAGATAGGGGTCAATTAGGAGTTGGGTGGAGGAGGAATTCTGTCTCCAAACATGATCTAGAAATTGCCTCTTGAAACAAACATGGTAGCATTTGCAGCTTTTGGTAAAGAAATTGGTCTGAGTAATTTTATATTTTAGAAGAAGCAAACCACAAAACAAAACAAAAATGATGGGGGAGGTAATAAGGATATAATTAAAAGAGGTTTGCAGTTCATGGGGATTTTTTTGACATAACTCATATGTTCCTCAGAATACATCAATTTTTTTAAATCAAAAAGAGGGGCTACTGACCATACTATACAATAATTTGGAAAAGTTTGAAATCTTGCAGGTCCAGTATTTGTATGGTCTTCGCAAGTAAACCAACCGTCAAAAACGTGAGATGGGCAGGAATGCCTTACAAAAACAAAACAAACAAACAAATGTATTGACTAGCAAATCAACTGTTGACAGTCTTTTAGTATTTGTAATTCCAATTTTTGTGACAGCATTATCTCATAGAATGTGTTTTACCCTTTCATGTGCATGTGTATTAGTGGTATCCAAAAGGTTGGCTGTTCATGTGAGGTGACAGTTGTATGCTGAATAAATGCTTTCATTCACTGTGTTAGCTGTTTTGTTCATACTGTTGTGTGTGTGTGTGTGTGTGTGTGTGTGTGTGTGTGTGTGTGTGTGTGTGTGTGTGTGTTGTAATGTCCTTATTTTATGACATTTTTACAGCTTGGGTTTGGGCATCAAGGTCGACAACTCGTATTTGACCTTGTGCATCAAGGGGGACAACGTAGACAAACAGCGCATGCGCGTAGATGGGCGGCCATGTTTGTTTGAACTAGCAACAGAAGGTCTGTGATTTATTTCACCCACCAATTTTTATTTTTATTTTTTATTTGTTGCAACTAAAATCACACAGCTTTAATGTGCTAAGTCCGTTAGTCTTCACCCAACGGGTGAAGCACGATTATTTCGTGCACGATGTCGATCTGTGTTTGTTGTAACAACTTCAAAAGAAAAAAAATTAACTGCCAGTGCAATAAAGCAGTACTTTCATAGAAACAGAAAGTGCCTCGTCTGTCGGAAATGTTGCCTGTATCAAAGATTATCTTTCTTGGTTTCTTCGGCATCAGAACATTGTAATCAACTTTTACACATTTGTCTCAACTGGATTCCAATTTTACCATGCAGTGCATAATCAATATGCCCCTTTTGACAGGTCAGGTATTTTATACATATAAAGTACAATTTCTCTAATCCCCATGTAAATGTTGTCTCATCAGCTACTTTTATTTAATTGTTTATTGATTTAGCTGTTCAGTTGTTGGGGTTTTCTGTGGCTGAATATACTATGGAGATTCTGGTTTTGTGCGTCATTACCTTTGTATTTAAAATACAATTGTTCTTCTCTGCCCCCCCTCCCCCATCACCCCCCCCACACACACACACACACACACACATAAGCACCACACACACACACACACACACACACACACACATGCATACACACACTCATGCCCCCCATCCATTGTCATCAGAGATTGAATGTTTTCTTTACAAGTGTTGGACCTAAAAGAAGTAAGTAATTTAATTGGTGTTTTATGCCCAGTCAACCTTTGCGGTTATATCAGGGTGAAACCTAAAAGAAGAATCACTGTATTAGTATTTATATAGGTTCATACTTTTTAATCAATATTATGTCCACTTTTCAACATTTTACTAGACTGAAATCCAAACAAACCCAGGGCAAAACATAACTGCTGCAAGAACACACAGGCATCAAAACAGTGACATCAAATCATCAGCAGCAAAGCTTTATCATTTTTGTTTGTATTTACTGGGCATTGTATGGACTGCTACATGTCTTCACTCTGCCTCATACACTACACACTTCACTCTGCCTCATACACTGTACACTTCTTCTGACACCCACGTGCTGAAAATCCAACAATACCAAAAAACTAATTGTGCAAGACTCATAGCTTTTGCACTTTCTCTTGTTTTGGACCCCACATTTGGAATTCACTCCCACAAGACCTTAGACACTGCTCAATCCTGTCATCTTTTAAAGCCAAACTCAAAAACCTTCCTCTTCTATTTCTACCCCAACTAATACCAATGCCCAGTTTCTGCTACAGTCATTGTGTGTGTGTGTGTGTGTGTGTGTGTGTGTGTGTGTGTGTGTGTGTGTGTGTGTGTGTGTGTGTGTGTGCACGTGCATGCATGTGCATGCATATGATACAGATCAGTGTCATGCATGTTTTAATTCATTGTAGTTTTGTGTGTGTGTGTGTGTGTGTGTTTGTATAACACTCTATGTAAATTATTTTAGTAGGACTGCGCTCTACATGTGTATATAATATCGTATTTAGGTTAATATGTATCATGTGAGCATGCAGGGCATTGATGAGCGCGTAGTAAATGTACATTATTATTATCTGAAATATAATTACACTTGTCAAATCTTTCACTTAGATGATCACTATACAAGGATACTTGCTTTGGGCTTACTGCCTAAGTCTGACAGATGGGTATGACAAGACGTTTGGCAAAGTTTTATTTTCTAAGCATAGATGTTGCATCCTGAATCTTTGTGGATCACTTTCACAGTTTTAACTTGTATTCAGTTTGCATTGTTCAGGGTTCATACAGAGGGTATTTGAATTTAAAAACACCTTTTCCAGGTCTGCAAAATGCATTAAAAAATGGGCAAAGTATGGACTGTTTCAAAATGAGATTTTTTCCAATATTTGTAAAAGCCAATGGGCAAAGTATGGACTGTTTCAAAATGAGATTTTTTCAATACTTGTAAAGGTCAATAAAAGAAACTAGCAATACAAAAAATGAAAAATAAAAGAAAGAGAAAAAAAAGAAGAAGTCCAAAGTTAATGTCAGAAACAGATCATATTACTTTTTACTAGTTATTAGTACACCACAGTATTGGCCCACAGTAAGCAGACAACGTTTTTAAATTTGGGAATTGATTTAGGATGAATGAAGGTTTCATTTTGTGTAGGTTTTGTTTTTATATGGTTTGGAAAAGTCTGAAATAAGTGTAGAATTTTGATTTTGTCATTGAAAGTTTGTACAGACCCTGGTGGTTGTTATAACTGGCTGCTCAAAATAATGCTGAAGGGAGAAAGTTTTTTAAAACCTTCTTTTCGTAGTAATTTGTCTACAGCTAGCTGCAAATGAAAACATCACCAAAGCCCAGTTGCTAAACCAGTAACTGTCGATTTTTAAATATAACTTTTTTATGTAAACTAGTGAAGCGTTTTTAGTTCATTGCATTTATTGCTCATTTACTAACTTAATTAAAGTTAAGCTAATAGCTGGGGCTATTAGTCTATCAGTGATATCAGTCCTATTTCTTGAAAGTCTCAGGCCATGCCTCCAGTGTTTGATTCAAAGTTTTAAGCTTAAGTGAAATTGTAATTTTAATTCTGTAAACATTTTGTTGCATGGCTTTTTCTATTTGTTTTTGTTTAAAGAATGTTTCTGTGCCTGGTGTTTCCAAGCATATATATTATCTATTTCAGCTCTGCTCTGATTTTGAACAGTAAAATTGTTTTATGCATGCAGCATTTGTTATTCTTCATGTTTTAGTCTGTTTATTGTTCCTGCTGTTATGATGCATTTGTGCACAGAATATACTTTAGGACTGTATTGAAAGAGAGACAGCCAGAAAGTTAATCTATGTTTGTTGGTATTTTCTTTGTGTACAATTGTATCATGTGTCAATGTGACAGCAAATTATTTGTTCTTACTTTCTGATTTGCATTAAAAAAAATCAAATAAAAGTGTCTGCATCATGTGTTTGGACATGTCAAAAACTTTGGCTTTGCAGTTTTCTCTGACAGGACTTCACAAAAGTGATAAATGTCAAACCTTGCATGAAGTACTATTACTCATTAATCTCTACATGTTCGTAGCACTTTCAGTGACCTTGACCATACTTAAGAGCAACAGCAGGGTCAAACAGTTTTAACTAAAATGATTACATTCTTATCTAATTAAGTGATAACTTTGTAATATTTTAATTACATTGACTAGGTCAATACATATTATACACTGACCCCCCACACCCCCTTTTTTACAATTTTTTTATTTAAGAAACAACAACTTTTGCATGTACTCAAGGAAAATTATTGACTTGTATCTGGCTATTTCTTAGACACTGTTTTCAGTGTTGGAAAGAGTGGGATCAAGAGAGACACCTAGGTTATGAACTGATTATATATTATAAAGGAGATGACATGTTTTTCTCTAGTTGTGCTCTTGAATGTGAATCATATGAGAGTATAATTGCTCTTCTTGTTAAATAATGCATGGTGCAAAGAAGTGTGGCCCAACATGCATAGATATGCTGTGCCTTTGTACACAGCTGCGATGCTGACCACAGTGAAATGATGATGTCATGGTGGTGTTTTCAGCACAAAGTGAGGGCCCACAGCCCAGACGCTCGGGAAGCTGCTGCTATTGAGATCCAGCGTGTGTGGAGAGGTTATCAAGTTAGGTATGGCTGAAGCATGTAGTACTCATTATGTTTACAATAATCTGCAATTTTATTTTATTTGTGTGTATGTTGGGGTGGGGGGGGTGGGGAGGGGGGATGTGGATGGGGTGAGAACAGTGGTAATTATACTTGTACTAAAACTGTGTGTATTGTAACAGTTCATTTCTGTGCATGTCTGTCTGTTGTTGTGCACTTCATATACTGCATAATTCTTTTATTAATGCACATTGTCATTTTATTTGTTAATGCTATTCACGTGTGGCACCCACTTTAAAAAAAAACTGAAATAACATTTGATTTGACTTGACTGGAACATGTAGACCTGTATAAATATATAAACATATTTTGTACATATGGTTTTGTATGTGTGTGGTGGTGGTGGTGGGGGGGGGGGGGGGGGGCAATGCATGCATGCTTTTATGTGCTATGCTGCAGTGTTTGTTTAAATTCCAGATCACAACACAGAGTGACTGGCACTTATTTGACTGCCTGACAGTTCAAAGGAAAGAGTGTTGATAAAAAACATAATATAATCATTAATCATGTGTGGCTCATCTTCCATGTATCAGCTAAGGGCAGTGATTAGTGATACTTTTGGTCAGCTCTTTAGAAATATGGCACTGGACACAAGAATAATATTCTGTTTAATTGAGAAATGGGGCTGTTGGGTGGCCTATGAAATTTGCGTAATTATGGTAATTATGGGTTGTAGTGCATGGTCATGATGTTAAATAGATAGAGGTACTTCATCTGTTTGTGCAGGGCACAGATACACCGTCTTATCAAGGCTTTACGAGATGAGTTTTTTCCTGGGACGAAAAGCACAGAGTGTCATCAGTTCGCTGCTGAATATAAAAGGCGGCTGAAGCATACCAGTTTATTACAAAGTGAGTTACACTTTGAGCATCCTGCAGTGAGGAGACAGTCAACCAGGTTGCCATCCAGGGATCATCACAGTGTCTCTAGCAGAGGCCCAGTGTCCCATCTGCAACACGAAGCAGTTACAGACATTACAAGTCAGTTAGGTAAACAGTCCAGTGTTGTTTCCAGAGATCACAGGGACACTGAACAGTATACTGGAGCAGGTGTAACCAGATCGACGTCCAGACACGGTAGTAGTGTTTCTCAAGGCCAGTGGGACCCAGAACAGGACACAGGAACAGGTATAACCGAACAGTTTACAGCAGCAGGCGGTGTTGAATCAGCCGGTCACCACACCCCAACCAGCGGTCAATCACACAGTCCACCGTCTTCTGGAACAGGAAGTAGTCCGCCAGCCAGTCGTCCGACTTCCGGGTCGAGAGGTGTGCTGGGCAGGCGGTACAGCCTTAGTCTGTCCCGCAGTGGGAGCTTGTTTGACAAGATTTTAGAAGATCAGCTGGAGTCGGGCACTGAAGCTGCACCTGGAGGCCAAGGCACAAAGTCTCAGGAGCCCTTGGATCACTGGCAGGAAGAGGCTTTGCCGAGTGATGACTTGCATCCATCCAAACGCCTGAAAATGACGAAGGTGAGGTTTAGCTAGGATGAACTGATAATTGAGTGTGCTTGGGTGATTTGGCGAATGGAATTTAATGTCCTATCAGCTGCACAGGGTTAAGTCAGGATGAGACGATTAATGCCGGAACATGTGTGCGCCTTTCTGGTATGTGCGTCATGAAGAAACAAATAACTCACATGCGTGGAATTCCTCACTTACTGATGCAGAAACTGTCATCAAGTTACACTGTAGCATTGTTTTCACCGTGTGTAAGCTTGAAGATGTAAACTGATTAACTGAGATGTTTTTAAGCTGTAATCATAGGTCATTCATGTGTAAAGCTGAGTGTTAGCTTCACAAATGTTTGAATGGGTGTGCCTGCGGATGGTAAAAATGTATGTTTGCAAGCACATCTGTCAGGATGGCAAAACAAACAAACAAACATACAATCACAGGACATACAACACAAGTATGGAGCAAACAAACGAATGTAAATGAGTTTCTTGTTTCTCGATTGTCTTCGAGAACAGAAAATCACAGGATACCTTACATGAAACAGCATGCACATGCACTGGTTCTTTTCCCTGAAAATATATCAGACTAGTGACTCATAGATAGGGCTATCTATGCAGCAACATGCAAACGAAGTTGCCAACAGTGTACAACTATAGTGTCCAAAATAATGACCTAAACGTGGTCTGTCTGGTAATAAATTGAGGCATTTTTCAAGGTCTGACAACCCCTGCCCGAAAATATTCCAAGTCCTGAGATCTTGGAATATTTTCTTAGTCTTGAGAAGTCCAAAAATATTCTGAAATGCCAAAAAGTAGACTAAGTCTTGAAATGTTGATGATGAGTTGATGCTTAATGTCCTCAGATGTCATTTGACATATTAGGGACAAGTTGTGACCAATGCCGAAGCACGGTTCAATAAAACCACATACGTAAGGTGTATGCGTGTTTAGCTGTAACCTGCCACCTGCACTTTTGGGAGAATGACCAGGATTTTTTACGTGCTACTGTGGTAACACGGGGGTGGAACGGATACCGAAATAAGAGTCAGCACAGAAAGTCGACCCTGGAGAAGAAAATTCTCCCGCCATTCCAGCAGGGATTCGAACCCGCGACCTTTCAATCATGAGTCCGGCGCTCTAACCACTGAGCTATCCCCGCCCCCCTTGAAATGTTGAAAAGTATTCCAAATTTATAATAACAAAAAATAGTCTGAGTTTTAATGTTCAAAGGTATTTGAGGTTGAATTGAAAAATTAATAGTCTAAAGGTGTGAACAAGAGGGAGGTGGCTAAATGTCTTAAACTGAAACTGTGGTCACAAAGTCATTAATTAAACTGTAATAGACTGTAGTCACAATATTATTCATTAAACTGTTAGAGTGTACTGTCATAAAGGCAAATACTGCCTTCAGACTATAATTTTATAAACATACTGATTATAATGTCTTTAATAAGAAGTCACAAGGTTGTTTGAAATACCAGTTTTGGTGCCAGTGTCCACTTGTGTACTGCCGTGCTTGCTCCAGGAGGAGGGGGGTGCAAAAAACGGAGAGTATGTAGATTTGTTCTTTGGGCAGCTGGGGACATTAATTGTACACACCAGAGTCTGAGCTTGCCTCCCTCAGCATGGGGTCCATCTGTCTCTATGCAAGCCAATCACCCTGCTGCATCCAGGCTCCCCCCCCCCCCCCACCCCCATTGAAAATTGCTTTGCAGCAGCCCACTAATGAAATCAACCATCCCTGTGCAAAAGGAGTAAAGCTTATGACATGCTCTGCCTCTCATGGTTTGATAAGTCCCCCCCCCCCTCCACACACACACACACATACACTCCCATGCATGCACACATGCTTGTGTAGACAGATATACATGCACACACCTGTGCGCACACACACACACACACACACACACACACACACACACACACACACACACACACACACACACACACACACACACACCACTGTGATAGACAGAGGGTAATACTAAGTTATACAGAGATGAATAATTCACTAACTGTAATGTTCTGTTGTAGAAAACGGCAGCACGCTTGGCTCTGGAGGCCTCCTTTGACAGATATGTCCAGGAGGCACTTGGGCAGAGCAAAACTTCTGCTGAAATGATGCAGTAAGTGTGTGGATTTGCCTTGTTAATTATTGTGAAGTGTGTGTGTGTGTGTGTGTGTGTGTGTGTGTGTGTGTGTGTGTGTGTGTGTGTGTGTGTTTGACAAATGGATCAAGAAACAAAGAGAAATCTACTAGAGAATCAACAAAGGGAATTATAACCCTTGATTGAAAAGCATGCATACATTAGGGGACCTAAGAACAAAGATGTGAACTGTATGCAAAAACTCACCCGGCATACCAGCAATACAAGGTAGATCAAATCCCCAAAGACATGACATTTTGTACCGCAGTCTATCAAAGTGATGTTCACGAAGCTCGAATCACTTTTACTGTCCAAAAGAGAAGACAGAAGAAGAAGAAGCAAAATAAAAATCAATGTTTGTATTTCTGTTAGTATTATATAAGACAGAAGAAGAAGAAGCAAAATAAAAATCAATGTTTGTATTTCTGTTAGTATTATATCACTGCTGTGCTGAGCATCTACATGTTCCTTTTTCAGATTTGTGGACTATTGCGCGTACAGAATCCAGACCTGGTGGTTGCTGAGGCATTTCAGACTTCTCAAGAAACGCTTCATACAGCGCCTGGGGCAACTGAGCAAAAAGAGTTCCCTGAAAAAGGCTGTGGCTCTGGAGGAGAGGATAGAGGGGCGTTCACGCACCCCCAGTGCTGGCAAGCAGACGAAGAAGAGGAAACCAGGCATACCACCAACAGAAAGAGAAGCTGCTGTGGCTATACAGCGAGCGTGGCGGAGGCATATTGTGAGTTTTGCCTGTTTGCTAGGTTAAGTCTAAGTTGCACAACACTGGCGGAGGCATATTGTGAGTTTTGCCTGTTTGCTGGGTTAAGTCTAAGTTGCACAATACTCGGCACTGGTGGGAAAACCTGGCAGTTGTTTCTTTGGTGCAGTAACATTTTGCATTGCTTGGCCTGCATTTGGGATTTTTCTCATCTGCAGACCACGAGTTTTAAACTCGTTCACTTTTTGCTGGGTGCATTGCAAGCTTTTGACCAATTGGAGCAAGGGTGAATGAGGTAGACTGCAGTGACAAAAAGGTCAAACAAGAACAAGTGGGTGGGGTAGGGAGGGGTAGGAAGGGTTGTAAGCTGTTACCCGCTGCTTACCTTTCCGTAAATGTGTGTGCAGGATATTCAGGTGTATCGGTACTACCGTGACCTGATCAACTTCAAGACTCGTGGTGATCCAGCTGTTATGCTGCGTTGTATCAACCCAAATGAAGCCAAGCTGTTGGAACCTGCGTCAGGAACGTCAGTTAGGTTTAGGCTGGCAGGGGTGAGTACCCGGTGAGAGACATGTTAGGTTTAGGCTGGCAGGGGTGAGTACCCGGTGAGAAACATCAGTTAGGTTTAGGCTGGCAGGGGTGAGTACCTGGTGAGAAACATCTGTTAGGTTTAGGCTGGCAGGGGTGAGTACCTGGTGAGAGACATGTTAGGTTTAGGCTGGCAGGGGTGAGTACCCGGTGAGAAACATCAGTTAGGTTTAGGCTGGCAGGGGTGAGTACCTGGTGAGAAACATCTGTTAGGTTTAGGCTGGCAGGGGTGAGTACCCGGTGAGAAACATCTGTTAGGTTTAGGTTGGCAGGGGTGAGTACCTGGTGAGAAACATCTGTTAGGTTTAGGCTGGCAGGGGTGAGTACCTGGTGAGAAACATCTGTTAGGTTTAGGTTGGCAGGGGTGAGTACCTGGTGAGAAACATCTGTTAGGTTTAGGCTGGCAGGGGTGAGTACCTGGTGAGAAACATCTGTTAGGTTTAGGCTGGTAGGGGTGAGTACCTGGTGAGAAACAGGTTTAGGTTGGCAGGGGTGGGTACCTGGTGAGAAACATCTGTTATGTTTAGGTTGGCAGGGGTGGGTACCTGGTGAGAGACATGTTAAGTTTAGGTTGGCAGGGGTGAGTACCTGTTGAGAAACATCTGTTAGGTTTAGGCTGGTAGGGGGGAGTACCTGGTGAGAAACATCTGTTAGGTTTAGGCTGGCAGGGGTGAGTACCTGGTGAGAAACATGTTAGGTTTAGGCTGGCAGGGGTGGGTACCTGGTGAGAGACATGTTAGGTTTAGGTTGGCAGGGGTGAGTACCTGGTGAGAGACATGTTAGGTTTAGGTTGGCAGGGGTGAGTACCTGGTGAGAGACATGTTAGGTTTAGGCTGGCAGGGGTGAGTACCTGGTGAGAAACATCTGTTAGGTTTAGGTTGGCAGGGGTGAGTACCTGGTGAGAGACATGTTAGGTTTAGGCTGGTAGGGGGGAGTACCTGGTGAGAAACATGTTAGGTTTAGGCTGGCAGGGGTGAGTACCTGGTGAGAAACATGTTAGGTTTAGGCTGGCAGGGGTGGGTACCTGGTGAGAAACATCTGTTAGGTTTAGGCTGGCAGGGGTGAGTACCTGGTGAGAGACATGTTAGGTTTAGGCTGGCAGGGGTGAGTACCTGGTGAGAAACAGGTTTAGGCTGGCAGGGGTGGGTACCTGGTGAGAAACAGGTTTAGGCTGGCAGGGGTGGGTACCTGGTGAGAAACATCTGTTAGGTTTAGGTTGGCAGGGGTGAGTACCTGGTGAGAAACAGGTTTAGGCTGGCAGGGGTGAGTACCTGGTGAGAAACAGGTTTAGGCTGGCAGGGGTGAGTACCTGGTGAGAAACATTTCAGCAAATCACGATTAGGGGCTATCAGACTTAACTGTATTTGTTCTTCATACATGCAGGCCCAGGTAGATTCAAGCTGGCCGGGCTTGTTACATAGTGAGGAGTGGCCGTTACAGTCAGGGGAAAAAGGCAGTGCTTTGTGATACAGTGCAAAACGACTCTGCTGGCTGTTGAAGTACAGATCAACAAGTCAGGAATGTCTAGTAGGCTGAAGGTGGCAAGAATCACTCAGACCTGTTGCAAGTGTCTGTTTCTAGTCCAGGATGTTGATAATACAACCGTATTGTTTCATCTAATAAAATCTGCATTTGATGTTTGTTTGGCTGAATACACCTTTTTGGAGTCAGTGAAGTGAGGGTAGGACCACCAGGCTACCAGGTCACTTGTCTCACATCCATATGGGTTAAAAATAGTACCACCACCTGTACATGTCTTGTAAGTTTATGCCCACTGAGATTTGTGGGGGTAAAAAAAGAAAATGGAATACTGGCCTGAATATCATGTGTTTGTATCCAGTGCATGGTTTGAATGGCTGCCAGGTTCTCAAAAGACAGTCATCAAAATCGAAAATAGTTCATCAGATTGCATGACACCTGAAGGTTTGCATTCTGTGTGTGTCTCAAGCCTCAAATCACCTCTATCAAAAGTTTGTGTATTCCCCCACCCCTCTCCAGATCTTCAGATACCAGCTGTGCATGTGGTCAGCAGTCGTTCTTTTACCAGGCTCCGACTACCTGGAACCAACTTCCTGTTTCTGTCTGTCATACTACCTCTGCCAGTTCTTTCAAATCTTCTTTGGAAAGTTTTCTCTTTTCAAAAAACTTTTCTTCAATCCCATTGCCCAGAGGTGTGTGTGTGTGTGTGCGCGCATGTGTGTGTGTGTGCATGTGTGTATGTATGTGTTGAATCTTTGTTGTCAAAATATATACAGTGAAAGAATTTGTAAGTGCTTAGGGCCTGTATGGGTTAGGCACTATAAGAACCCATTATTATTATTGTGTGACTCCATAAAGGGGAACTGAACCGAAGATGCAAGTTGGCCTAAAAACTAGAAATTGTGCAGATATTTTCATTTGCATGCTTCATTTGGTTGTTCTTTCAGTATTTATATCAAAGAAGTGCTTTTTTCCTGCTTTTGTTTTTGGGCTTCAAATTTGAGCTCCTCAGGGTTCAGCCATTTTTTGGCTTGCTCATTACCAATCAAAAATGGAGATGTATTGGCTCATGATGTATTCAATACTTTGCCACATGCATAGGCCTTGTTTATTTCATTACTGATGCAAACTGCTTGGCACAAAATGGCAGCACTCATAGTCACATTTGCATAGATTTTTGACAAACAGGATAAAAACTGAGTGAAAAGGTGTACATATTTTTGCCCCTTTCTTGTCGATAGCACCCATTGAGTGAGAAGGTGTAGTGTGTATATTTTTTGGTTCCATTCCTATCGATAGAGCCCATTGAGTGAAAAGATGTAGTGTGTATATTTGTTTTGGTTGCATTCCTATCCATAGGGCCCATTGAGTCAAAAAGTGTAATGTGTATATTGTTTTGGTTCCATTCTTATCAATAGGGCCCATTGAGTGAAAAGATGCATGCAGTGTGTATATTTTTTGGTTCCAGTCTTACTTATAGGGCCATGCTGAGCTCTGTTCTCAAAGTGAATGTACATGATGGCAATATTCTTGTGTTTGCATGGGTTCCAGGACCGATTCCCTCCCAACATCTACTACAAGATCTTTACCCACCGGCCCATCCAGGACCTGTGCGCCAACAGCCCCAAGGACTACACCCGACCAGAAGCCAAACAGCTTACTGTCCGCCACAGACACAACAAGATTGCTACACTACCACCTCAGGACGATCCTGGTCAGTTCATCTCTTTCTGTTAAAGGGGGTCACAAGCAAAGAGGCAAAACGGCCAAAAAACAGAGAAAATGGGCATGTTTATTTTATAGCATGGTGGTTTTTAGTAATATGTATGCACTATATCTCTGTGGCCACCCCGGCAAGATGTCAGTCATATATCCTTGTTTTTCTTGGGTAGGTTGGGGGGAAGGGGGGTTAGAAAATGAGGAGAGAGTTGGTGTCTGCATCATCCTTTTGGGTGGTTTTCTATTGTGGGACTTGCCATCAGAACATGTTGTCTAGTACCATAACTCCCCTTGCACCCTCACTGTGGCTAGCATAAGCGCCATATAATGTGTAATATTATTACATTTGACAGTTCTTATTTATTTGTTTATAATCTGTTACTATTATTATTATAAACATAACAGATAGTTTTCTCTGATGATGTGTGTACAGCCAAGGAGCACTGGTACAAGCGTTTTGAGAACAATGGGTGGCGGCTGGTGTCTGACCGTTTGATTCACCACATAATGAATGATCCCATCACCTGGGAGTCCTCGCAAAAAAAATACAACTTTGACCACAGCAAGGTTAGTCCTTGTGAAAAACATACCACTTTGACCACAGCAAGGTTAGTCCTCCTGAAAAACATACTGCTTTGACCACAGCAAGTTTATTACTCCCGAAAAACATACCACTTTGACCACAGAAAGGTTAGTCGTCCTGAAAAACATACCTTTTTGATCACAGCAAGGTTTGCCCTCCTGAAAGGTTATGACATAGACATAAAGTCTGCAAATTTTCAGGGTAATCCCCTTCATCAAGCGACAAAATGACACTTAAACAACAGTTAAACGGTTAAAAACAATGAAAAATGAGATGACTAATCTTCTGTTTGTTGAGTTGTTGTTCAGTGCTTGGAAGAATGTTGCCATGACAATGTCATGTTGATTGTCATGGCAGCATTCTTCCAGGCACTGAACAACAACTCAATCGAACAGAAGATTAGTCATCTCATTTTTCATCATTTTTAACCATTTAACTGTTGCTTTGGTGTTGTTTTGTTGCTTGACAAAGGGGATTACCCCAAACATTTGCAGATTGTGTGTCTATCTCATAATAAATAAGCGTTCTTTTGAATCTTTTATGTGTTTGGATCTTGTTTTAGAATGCTAGCAGTCATTCATGTTTCAGATTTATTTTTTCACATTCTGCTTTGACCACAGCAATGTTAGTCCTCCTGAAAAAATAATACCATTTTGACCACAGCAAGGTTAGTCCTCCTGAAAAGCATACCACTTTGACTACAGCAAAGTTAGTCCTTGTAAAAAAACATCCCACTTTGACCACAGCAAGGGTAGTCCTGAAAAACATGCAACTTTAACCACAGCAAGGTTAGTCATTATTAAAAACATACCACTTTAAATGCAGCGAGGTTAGCCATTCTTAAAAACATACCACTTTGACCACAGCAAGGTTAGTTTACAAATAACTGTTTACTAACAGGAAGGTTTGGAATGACTCAGGGTGCATCATCAAGAGTGTACAGTCGTGAGAGAGTCCTCAGTCCTACCTCTCTCCCCTAAATGCATGCACACACAAACACACACACACACACACACACAACACACACACACACACACACACACACACACACACACACACACACACACACACACACACACACACACACACAAACACACACACACACACACACACACACACACAAACACACACTTCTTCTTCGTCTTTCATTTAAGGGCCCACAATCAACATGTCGATTATTCTGGTGCCTATACACACACACCCATACACACACACACACACACACACACACACACACACACACACACACACACACACACACACACACACACACACACACACATTTTGGAACAGTAAGGCTTGACTGAATAATTCAGGTAAATTATGAATGACACATGCAATCATTTGCAGGCAAAAAAAGAACTAGAAAACAAGTCTTGTGATGTGCTTTCTTATCTCTCCTAGGGATCCTGATGTAACACAGTATGGAGTATTCAGTAACTTACCAGCTGATTTTTTGTTCCAGCTGAAGAGAAAGCAAGATGTTGAGAAACAAAAGAAATCCAAAAAAATTGAGTGGATGAAGAAGATGTAAGTGTTTATGTCATGCAGTGTAAATTTTGTTTAAAGACACTTGACATAACAGATAAGAATAAAATAAATAAATAAATATGCATTTATTTTTGTTCATGATTGTGCATTTTTTGGGGCCTTTATTTCTGTTTATGATAGTGCATTTCTCCTTTTTGTTTTAAAATTTTATGCATTGAGGAACAAGTTCAATACAGTTAAACAATGGCCTCACTGAAGTAATCATTCAGATAGGGTATATGGTTAATAGTTGGTATCAAGTTTTGTGTGGAACATGCAAAAAACATGTTCTTGTGCCACTGAGCCATTCTTCTTTTTGAGGAGTAATTGGATTAGAGCAGTCATTTTGGATTCAATTTGATTCTTTTGTCCACCATGGACAAAACCATGTTGATCGTAGCAAAGTGACTTTATTCTAGGCAGATGCAAGTCCAGTATTTGCACAGAATAATTAGAATAAGCAAAAATATATTAATGAAAATTTATGTTAAACTTACTTTTTTTTTTAAAGAGGAAGAAAAAGATTTTGCCTCCAGTCAAAAATGATCAGGAAACTTCTTTGACTGCTACAGGTACAAAGATGGCATGCTACATGCAAGATCAGATGACCGTGAGACAGTTCAGCTGATAGAGGGTGCTGCAGCAGGCATGATCGCAACAGTGGAGAACCAGGGACCGGAAGCTCTGGAGGACTGGGAAGTGGATGAACTGTTGGACTGGACAACCTCGCTTAACTTCGAAGAGTCAGTATACACATGATGATATCTAATGAGGATAAGGACGAGAAAACTTTATTGCCAAATTGATTATGTACAGTAGCACAGGGAATGCATTTTGATGCATGACAAAACAGCTAGTCACCCACGTTTGTACCCATAAAATGAATGCGCATGAATGTGTAAGTCAGTATCATCAAGATAAAGACTGCAGACATCTGCTCATCCAACCAGACTTTCTTTGCCCTCCTGAACACACACACACGCACACACTCCTAAATTACAGGAATGATGATGGCCTTTGACAAAGTGGCAGTCTTGTAGCAGGCAGGTCACCTCATAGAAGTTGTTCCTGAACACTGCCACTTGCAGTTATGTCTATGCAAAGATTACATTGACTTGCAGGAAGAACAGGAGTCTATGTTCTCACAAGTATTTGCTCATCCATGAGGCTGTGCTGATGGCTA
The DNA here is from genome assembly GCA_963584105.1 of Alviniconcha strummeri. Classification (NCBI taxonomy): domain Eukaryota; kingdom Metazoa; phylum Mollusca; class Gastropoda; family Provannidae; genus Alviniconcha; species Alviniconcha strummeri. The sequence goes on from OY757544.1 coordinate 10,865,467, forward strand.
GAACATTAACCCTGATTTTCTCTCAGACACTGTCTGAATAAAAGTGGAATCTTTTGAACTTGGCCTGGTGGTCACCTTGATTGACTTTTGCATTACATGTCATACAGTGGTGGTTCCAGTGACTTGACTGGGCCAAAATCCAAGAACTAATTAATTAACTCCATCATATTTTCCTGTAATTTGGAGCCCCTGGCCAAGGACACCCTCTTCTTTTTTTTTTTCTTTCTTTTTTTTGGCTTGATTTTTGGGGGCAGTCTTTAGAGAGGGTTTCCACTGTGTTTCCCCTGTAAGCCATTATCTGACAAAGTTCAGACTTTTCATACAGTTGCCATATAATGAGCACAGAGTCACACACACACATGCATAGTGCTTTTCATGACTCTAACATGTAGTGCATGGGAGGTAAAGGAAATGTGCCTAGTCCTGGCATGGCATTTTTTTTTCAGGGCTGCTTGAACGATGTCTTCCAAGCTTTGTATTCTAATAACCAGCTTGACCTGTTCATGCTAGTTTAAGTGACCTTGCCTCCCCTCCCCATTTGCTAGCACATTTATTGACCATGCTGCTCTGTGGGGGGTAATTGCATGAACTGCTCCCTGCTGCTAAACCAAGGAAAAACAGTGGTTTAAAGGAGGGGGAAAAGCACCTGAAAATGAAGATGTTTTTGGAGGAAATGTGAAGGGCTGAGCCCAAAATATACAAGTTTCTCTTTCCATCACTGCATCATCCATGTCTGTAAGTATTAATCCTTCAGTCCCATTGACCTTTACGCTACTTGCCTACTTTCAGGTACTTCAGCACATGGAAGAACCTGGCAACCAGCGCTCCTGCTGACAGAATAGGTGGGTTGAAACATATGTCATTTGTCAAACTGGGAAGAAGTTACGAGTGTTTGATATTTAATTCCAGATCCACAGCAACAGCTATATCAGGGTGAAACAAAATTCATCAACTCACAGCAAAAAAAATGGATTCTCTTTTCATGGCAGTGTTATTTTGTACTTGAAAAGGTTTGGGAGAAACAAAGTTGAATGACTCATGAAGGCAGAAATTAAAAAGGCATAATTCCTGGCAGCAGCCAAAGCATTCAATATTTTGGCCTTCTAAATAATGAAGGTGAATGAGATAAGAAGGCACAAATTAGAAAGACAGAATTCTGGAAACAGCCAAAGCATGTAAGGTTGTATTCTGACCTACTCCCAGCTTGGAAGAACCTTGATAGCCAAAAATGTCTGTGTTGTTGTTTGTTTTTTTACTTTTTGATGAAATGTAAACAAATCTGATTTTGATTTTCATTCCAGACATGTTTGATATGTACTGTTCAGAAGACTAGAGGTATGAACTAATGAAGTGTTTATATTTCCGTGTGATACTTATTTCCTTGGTTTGCTTTTTTCTGGATTGGGCATGGTTGTTGTTTTTTGCATTTCTGTTCAGCTTGTACAGAATGGCAATTGTTTGGCTGTTTGCCATGAGTGTTGACTTTAGTTTTAGGTCTTGTGACCTATTTTGTGGATGGAATTCATGTTTGAGAAGAGGACTTTTTAACAGATTGGTCTGTTCAGCTTCATAAGGAGCAAGCTTGGCTGAATGGTTAAGGCATCAGAATTGAACGGTTGTCAGGTCATCCTCTTGTTAGTTCTGGGTTGGTGACTGAGGTCCCATGTGCTACTGGAGTCAGTGTCTAGCCCTTCAGATGAGATAAAGAACTGAAGTCCCATGTGCTACCGGAGTCAGTGTCTAGCCCTTCAGATGAGATAAAGAACTGAAGTCCCATGTGCTACCGGAGTCAGTGTCTAGCCCTTCAGATGAGATAAAGAACTGAGGTCCCTTGTGCCCCTGGACTCAGTGTTTAGCCCTTCAGATGAGATGAAGAACTGAAGTCCCATGTGCTACTGGACTCAGTGTCTAGCACTTTAGATGAGATAAAGAACAGAAGTCCCATGTGCTACTGGACACAGTGTCTAGCAGTTTGGATGGGATGAAGAACTAAGGTCTGTCTTTCCCTTAGATGAAGAACTGAGGTTGTCTATCCTGTCAGATGGGATGAAGAACTGAGGTCTGTCTAGCCCTTCAGAATGGGATGAAGAACCGAGTTATATCTAGCCTGTCAGATGGGATAAAAGCTTGTGTCTGTCTAGCCCTTCAGATTGGATGAAGAACTGAGGTCTGTCTAGCCCTTCAGATTGGATGAAGAACTGAGGTCTGTCTAGCCCTTCAGACTGGATGAAGAACTGAGGTCTGTCTAGCCTGTCAGATGGGATGAAGAACTGAGGTCTGTCTAGCCTGTCAGGTGGGATGAAGAACTGAGGTCTGTCTAGCCCTTCAGAATGGGATGAAGAACTGAGGTCCAAAGTACCACAGGACTAGCCCTTTAGATGAGCTGAACTTGAAGAATCAAGGTCCTATGTGCAACATGTTAGAAAACTGAAGTGAAGAACACACTGGCAAAAATCCACAGAAATTCCTCCAATGTTGGTGATTTTTCAGGCTGGGCTGAGTGCAGCTCTTTTTTGGGTCACTGCTATATGTTTCCTTTGGGAAATTAACCTGAACTCCCCGTGGGGTATTTTCTCCATGGTAATGGTAAGGTATAAACAATACAAAAAGAAGCCACGCTGCATAATTAAAGAGGTTTAATAATTTTCAACCACAGATTATGTCACATGAGCCGTGAGTTGGTCATCCCTTTTGCATATTTTTTAAACACTTATTTTGTTGAGCTGATCTATACTTGAAATATTGTCTGAATCTGCAATAAAATACCATCGGCAACACAAAGATATGGCACACCTTTTTGTGATCATACTTCATTGGGATGGGTTGCTCTTGGATGGTCACCAAAAAACATCCAAGCAAGACTGACTAAGTTTTCTCTTCCTTTTCATAGTCATTGTGCCATAACTGTTTGTCTGTTGCCGAGCCAAAGTCATATATCCAAAATGTGCATGTTTTGTTGTAATTCTGTTGAGAAGTGTGTTTTTCTGCTTTTTGTGGTCACCATTTTGATTGCAGTAGGTGTTTCTGTAGCTTGAAGGTACTAACACAGGGGACAGAGGTGAACCCAATGGGAAAAAGAAACATCTTGAGTACACCGTTTTCAGTGTACAGCTTAGGTAGAAATGATTTAATCTGTTGTGCTGTGGTGTTATTTGCTCGTGTGTGTTCTTCTGTGGGTGTTATGGGATGGTGATGTATGAACCAACACTAAGAAATGCATGGTGTGGCCTATTTTCTGTGTGTGCATATCGTGTGCATTATCCTGCATGTGTGTGGATGGGGGTGTGAATGTGTACAGGTAGATGGGTGTGTCCAGATTTATTCTACTTGTCAGTGATTTGTTATTGCATGTGCCTACTGCTATTGTATGCCTCAATAGGTTAGGCGCATCATGATGTCCTTTATTTGTGCTAAGTATTTCTCATTTTACTTAGCCATAACAAAATGTCTCCGTTACGGTGGTTTAGTTCTGTGCACTCTGTGACCAAGATTTGTTCAGTTTTCTGAGTTTTGTTCTGTTCCTGCAGAGAAGACCATGAGTATTGGCACCAGCCACACGGACCCCTACGAGCTGACTGTCTCCACCGCACCATCCCGGTTCCCGTCGACCGGCCAGTCCCGGCACACACCAGCCACCCTAAGCGGCTCTGTACACATCAAAACATAGCCCCCCCCCACCCCCTCTTCTTTTTCCAACTGTGGTCAGGTGATGAGGGGATGGGTGGGTGGGTAGGTGGGTGTGATTGGGTTGGACATGAAACGGTTCTTCTGGACGGCATCGAAACTCCCAGCTCTGCCGTCACCAGCAGTGCCGCACACGCCAGACTGTAAGCTGCAGGCTGCATCTGACTGCACCACCTGCATATTGGCTTCGTTCACTACTGGCTGCCAATTAGGGAAACCCAAGGTTCCCAGCAGCCCATCGGTGTGGAAAGCATCATTTCAAATTTGGACAGTTTGTACAGTGCTGTGTTGGAAGTCAGTTTTCTATCCTGTTGGTGGAAGCCAGTGTGTTGAGAAATGAAACTGATGTTGTGATAAGAGTGCAAGCTTGCTAGGTGCAAGCTGATTGCTTTAAAACGGTTTTGGTTTGGTCAGGACATGTTAAGAGTCAGCAGGCTGATTGATTTTGTTTCATTTGGCTAGAACATGTTCAAAGTGTGCAAGCCAATTGATTTTGTGACATTTGGTTAGGATATATTGAGAGATTGCAGGCTAATCAGTTCGGATCTTGTGGGCCAGGACATGCTTTTTTGCTGATTGTTTTGGAAGGGAGTGATGGTTGTGCACTGCACCAGAGAAAAATGGTGTCCCAGGTCCCGCAAAAAAATCTGGCCAGTGCCTTGTTTACATTGAAATGCTACGATCTAAAAAGTGGGCGTTGAAAGAGAGGTGGTCCCTTGTGAGGTGGTGTTCCGTCATGAGTGCCACTGCATCACAAGCTTCAGGAATGTGCTGTCGGCTCAAGCTTGCTGTATTTTCCACCTCGGTGACATTAAAATTCACAAGCGAACTTTCTGCTTTTTCATGGAGTGTCAAAGTGAACACCTGATTGCCCTAATTTGAAGGAAAGAATATGTGATACTGCTTCAGTGGTCGGCATCATGGAGCTCTTGCCCAGATGAAGCACAGACTTTAAAGGGGAGTCGAACTGAAGAAGTATCACAGGTCCTATTGATGGGAATGGAATTTTAAAAATATATACATAGGTTTTTGCTTGATTTCTCATCCAGTTTGTTTAAAAATGAAGTTTGAGTCTTGAAAACAGGACTGTGAGTGCTGCCATTTTGTGCCCAGCTGTCTGTATTAGTGACATCATACATACACAAGGCCAGTGAGCGAACCTGTTTCTGCTCTCCATTTGTAAAGAGCAAACCAACATGCCTGCTCCCAGAGGTGCGCGAATTTGAGGCAAAAAAACAACAACAAAAAACAAAAACAACAAAAAGAACCTCTTCTTTGGTAACAATATTTGCAGAACAGGATGACTAAGTAAGTAAGTTGGTGTTTTACGCCCAGTCAACTGGTGCGAAAACAGGATGAAGCAGGCAGATAAAAATATTTGCACAACCAGCTTGTGTCTTGGGTTCAGTTTGGTTCCCCTTGAGTGTGATTTTCACAAGATCAACGGGGGGTTGTGGGTGGGGGGAGGTTGGGGGAGAGACCATGACATGACTGTCATTTGTTACTGTAATGTGCATCATGGAATAGGAGCTCTGTGTCTACGTTCAATTCATCCCAGTCCCCATTCGCTGCAGTTTTTGTTTCTTGATGCTCACTGACTTGATGTGTCAAGTGTGTGCAATGCAGTGTTACTGCTCTGTTCAGTGTTATTGTCCTATTGTTTGTAAATAACCAAGGTTTGTTAACTTGTCAGCTTTACATGTACATAAAAACTATATATTATATAAACAAACAAAAAACATGTTTACCATGAAATGTCTGTGTTTGTCTTTTGTGTGTGTGCATGCGCGCGCTTGTGTGTGTGTGTGTGTGTGTGTGTGTGTGTGTGTGTGTGTGTGTGTGATGTCACCTGGTCACCTGCAGTTGGCACATGTATCAAATCTATGATTTTGCAAGCTGTTTAATCCACTGGTGACTCTGCACTGAAACTAATGATGTGATTATAAGCTGTAAAATGCTACTGTTGTTAAACATGTGTATTTCTGTGCAACCAGCCACTAGGCTTTCTCTTACTGAAAGGTAGAATGGGATCTTAAATGAGTGTCTTAAGATGCACTGTGCATGTACATGAAGGTAAACTGGGGACCTTTGGCTGCACAAGGGTTGGAAGAACGGAAAAAGGGGCCTGCGCCCCGATGTGTCCAGAACAAAAAAACTAAATTAAGGATTTGAGATGCTCGGTTGAATTTGAAATTTTGATTTGAAAATTCAACTGAGCATTTCAGATTTTTCATTTTGTTTGTTGTTGTTTTAATCTCTTTTACCCATTGAACAAAAGCTATTGTGAGACTGTTAGTTACTGTAAAAGAACTAGCCTTCTAAACACAGGTTTTTCATAACAGGTGGAACAATCAAAGTAAATAAGCCTACCTGAAATCCAGGATTTTGTTTGCAACTGCCCCTTTAATCTTAAATAAATTAATATTGAAATCTCGAACCAAGTTTCATGAGCAACAAGTAGCCGGACACGATGAGAAAATACAGTCAAGTCTTGCAGTCCACCCGTCACATTCACAGCAGCTATGCTGAAGCTGGGCACGAGAGGTGCTTGAGGAAGAAGATCAAAGGGGCCACAGGAAGCCACTAGGCCAACTCAGACACTCAGTGGTGTTGTGTACATCCAGTCCTGCCATTGTTCATGAAAATCGGGATTTTAAAAACGAAATCTACTATGTTTTGTTTATACCTTGTATGATCAAAATGTGTTCAGAGGCCAGTTCTACCTGCTGGACAAAACAGATTCAGAGGAAGCTTGGACAAAACATTCAGAGAAGGCTAGTTCCACCTGTTAGACAAAACATGTTCTGAGATGGCTTACTTCTTTTAACCGTTTAAAAATTACATACACAGGAACTACACAGAAAATAAACGTATATAAGGATTTATTTGAAACATTTTTATTCCACTCATGAAGATAAATTGAAAGTATGCATGCGTGCAGCATACTAGTCATAAAAACAAAACAAAAAAACACACCTACACATTAACAAACAACAAGTAACAAAACTCCAAAGAAATGATGAGAAAATAAAATGTATCACTGCTGGAGAGTGGCTGCCCTGTAACAAAACTAACATAATTGGCAAAAACCAGCTCTGCATCACAAGGACTATGTCTGATGATTAAAAGATCTGGTATGAGTTCAAGGTAATATCTGCCAAAAAGATGATTAAAAGATCTGGTATGAGTTCAAGGTAATATCTGCCAATATAAAGCTACAGGTTAAATACTTTATTGGTCAATGGTCCACATGGTTGAAAGCAAAACAAAAAACAAAAAAAACATACAGTTGTAACAGTAACACTTTAATCACTTAAGGGGGGAGGGAGGTATTGAAAATCAGTCTGCACCAGCAGCATTCTATCAGACATACTAGCCTGAAATAGCTTGAAAGTACTGAGAAAGCCCAACAAAGTGTCTTACTTTTTAAAACTGAGTATGCCCCTTGGACCCTGAAATTAGGTCAAGGCCACACAAGTCTTCAAATAGCTTAACAGCAGACCATAGTAACGAGCAGGCAAAGTTTGACAGAATTTATTTACAGATTACAAAGTCTCTTCTGCCCCCCCCCCCCCCCCCCCCCCCCCCAAAAAAAAAAAAAAGCAAAAGCAAACTGATGTAAAACAATTTTGTCACAGATGACCAACACACTGTCTTGCAAACAAACAGTGACTATGCTATTCATGTATCCAATATAAACTCACATGATTTTGCATGACATGCAATTGTAAAATGCATTTCGCACACATAGTATGAATCACAGACTTGAAGTTCAACAAGAACTTACAAATGTACACAATACGTATTTTATATATATATATATAACTTATAAGGTATACTGTACAGACCCAAGTAGCCCATCACTTTTTGTGAAATGAGTAGAGGCACTGCCTAGCCACCTATGTCACTGGGATCACTTGCACTTCCGGGTGCACCAACCTATAGTGCTGCTGGAGGTACTGCTTGCGCGTAAGTCCTTTGCCACAGATGTGGCACTTAAACGGGGACCTGTTGGGATCATGCACACGGACATGGCATTTAAGCAGCGCCTCGCGCTTGAAGCCTTTGTGGCACTCTGCGCACTTGAACGGCTTGTCTTCAGAGTGAGTTAACAGGTGGTTCTTCATGTTGCACTTGTAGGTGAACTTCTTGTCGCACACTGGGCAGGCGAAGCTCTTCTCCTTGTGCTGCCGCATGTGGTGAGACACGTACTCTCTGCGCTGGAAGCTCTTGTGACACACCTTGCAAGTGTAGGCCATGACAGCCTCCCCTCGTTTGGAAGTGGCGCTAGCAACGGTGTAGTTTTTTGCTGAGCGAGATGCTGAGGATGCTGATTTGACAGGGTTGTTGTGGCTCTTCAGATGGTGGCAGAAAAATTCAATGTGCTTTGCCCTAAGCCCGCATTTGTTGCACTCAAACATCAGCATGAAATCGGACGGGTGTGCAGGGCATTTTTCAGCCACCAGCTTCTTACCGCAGATGACGCACTGGTTGTTAAGGTGCCTGTTGATGGTTTCCCTGTCCACTGTGTAGCCTAGCTCTTCAACAGTCCTCAGGCGATTGTTGAAGTACATGCCTCGCTGATGCCTGGATAGCATATGAGTATGGAGTGCATAATCTGTGGTAAAAGCCTTGACACAAATGTCACACTGGAATACAGTGTCTGAGTGCTGTCGGACATGTCGCTGCCATGACGTTCTGCGCACAAATCCTGCTCCGCAGATTTCGCAAATGTGCGACTTGACACCTTTGTGAGCTGCAAGGTGAGATTTCAACCCTTGATCAGTCTTTAAATTGGCACCACAAATGTGACACACTCTGGAGGGAAGGTCCCGGTGGCACCTCATGTGTCGCTCTAAATGCAGTGTGCTCCTGAGCCTTTTACCACACACTTTACAATCCACTGGAACATGCTTGGAGTGAAACATGAGGATGTGTCTCCTCATGGAATTCTTTGACAAAGTCTTGCCACACTTGTCGCAGGGATGCATCTTCTCCTTCTGAATCCTGCTCTTTGCTTCACTGTCCATCAGGCTGAGTGAGTGAGTGTTTCTCCTGTGATAGTCCAGTGTGAACTTGCGTTTGAACTTGTCGCCACAGACCTCACAGCTTAGAGTGGGGGCCATTTCCTCACTGTGATGCTCTTTCAGATGGTTCGCGACGCACTCCTTCACACCCACAGGGAATGTTTCAGGGCAGAAGGTGCAACGCAGAAAGGTTTCCTGTGTGCTGCTGCTGCTGACTATCCTAACCCGGTGCACTGTTCTCATGTGCTCTCGGGCCAGACGTGCATTTCTGTAGGTCTGTCCACACACTTTACAGTTCACTGGAATCTGAGCTGAATGCATAAACTGGATGTGGCGCAGCAAGCTCTTTCTAGAAGGGCACTCTTTGTTGCACTGATCACACCTGAGTGTTTTGTTTTTGCCATCCTTGCCTTTGCAGCAGTGCTTGCCTGCCTTATGTTGTTTCAAGAGACTTTTCTTTCGGAAGGACAGCCCACAAGCTGAGCACTCAGATGCAGCTGGCTTCAAATGTGTAAACTGGATGTGACACTGCAGTGCCTTTCTGGAAGGGTAATTCTTGTTGCACTGGCCACACGGAAAAATATTTCTGTCACTGTCATTTTCCCCATGCTTGCTGGCCCTGTGCTTGTTCAAAAGAGCTTTGTTTTCAAATGACTGGCTGCACGTGCCACAATCCAGAAGGGTTTGCTTGGATATCATGCCGTGGGTCCTCTGAAGGTGGTCCAGCAAGTAATCCGCAGAGCTGAACGTCCTGCCACATGCATCACACTCACACTTCCTGTTTTCAGTTTGACTCCTGTGTTTTCCATGAACATTTCTCTTGTGCTGATTCACAGAGCCCCTCTCTTTGAAAACAGTGCAGCAGGTGTCACAGCTGAGATCCTTGCCTTCAGGGTGCATTGGACACAAATGCTGGGTCAGTCTCTGCCTTTGGTCAGCTCCTGGGGAAAATGTTACTGGACAGTGGCCACACTTGAGCAAGTCTTTCTCTACAGATGTGTTCACACTGAAACCCTCATCCTTCAAACAATTTTGACTTTCCTTCAAAAAGTCAGCCGCCAAGTCTTCTTCTTCGCTGTGATCTCTCTCCACTTTTTCATGTGAAGTTGCAGACCAGCCTTGCAAATAAGTTATTACCGCATGTTCGCTCTCTGTGCACTTCACTTTTGTGCGCTCACTCTCGGTGTCTTTCTCAAAGAAAACTTTCAGATCAGTGACACCTTCATCAGAATGACCTGTGTCTCGGGGCTCTCTCTTGACCCTTGTGTCAGAGAATGCACCATCAGTAGTGTTTCCTTGGAGCCGGATGCAGTCATTTTCCACAACCACAGCGGACACAGTTGGAGTAGTATAGAGCTTGCCTGCTTTTGAACTGAACAGATTTCCACACAGTCTGTCCAAGACTTGATATACTATAAAGCCATGAGCAAAACCCAAAGAAAACTGAAGACACTGCTCGCAAATTTGCAAACACACTTTCAAGCATTCCTTGCCCCAAACCATCTTGCTAGCAGAGTCACTGGTTTTGATGGATTTTTGACAAACACTGCAACTCCTAGAATCCATCTTGCTTGAAGGGGGGGGGGGGGGGGGGGGGGAGACAAAAACAAAAAAAAGAAGCGACAAAAGAAAAAAGATGGTACACTAACAAAAGAAGAAAGAAAAAAGGCTACATCAAGACTGCTGAGCAGACATCCAATTTCTTGTTTACTTTAAAACTTAGCCACTGACATGGTAACACTAATACTGTAACAGACACCGCAGCTGCATAAAGTGTTTTTACATTGTACTTGTGGTCAGCCATGATGAATGACTTCTTGATCAACCTACCTGTGAATAACTTATATTGATCATTGTTCCACTAATTCCCTGAGCAAAGTGGAGATTCTTATGACAAATAAAATGAGCCACTTAGTTGCATACACATGGGTGCTGACTTGCTCAGCATCTGTCAAGCCCACAGCTTTGGATTCCCACTTTAAATTGCATTAAAGTTGCTATAAATGCAGCTGCTGTTGTTAGATGTGCAGAACTGGTTCACCATCTTCATACTTGTGATAGTTCCCTGGGGATGCATGTAGTTCAGCTGATGTCCTGTTTGCCTTCCTCATGCCAACAGATCTGGACACAAAATCAAAAAAAGATTATTATAGTTTTTGTTGACTTCTTCCCAGATACACTAACAGAGACAAAATCTAGTAATGATGTATGCAGTGCTGTCAAAACCTGAACAAGTGGGTATTTAAGGTGTTACTTATAACCTTCATTGAACGTTGTAGTTGAAAAATCAACTGTATTATAATTGCTTAATTTTCCCAGTACTACCTCCATGAAACTTTTTCACTTTGACAACAAAGCATCATCACATGTGTTCACAAACAAACAAACAAAAAAACAAAAAAAGGAAAAAAAAAGAAGGCATATCTGCCCCTCCTGAGGTCAACTAAAGAATCTTTTTGTCCCCCACTCCAAAACAAACATCCTTCTTCTTCTTTAACAGTGTCCAAATTGAACATTCTGAAGACTCTTGACACTTTTACTGCAGCTTTAGTGCATGCTGGGTTCCTGACATGGACTTCTGGATCTTTATGTATGTGGCCTTTTGCATGCGTATACACATGGGACCTCAGTTTGTAGTCTTATCCAAAGGTCTTTTGTAGAGTCTGCACAAAATTTGACTCTAGAGAAATCTCAGGGTGTGCACATAATGGTCACCCATCCACTTGATGACCACACTCAATCATGCTTAACTTTGGCTTTCAGGAGTGAGTACTCAAGATTGTCCTGCACCACCAACTTGTCCATCTCCATTCATTCTTTTCCTCAGCCATCAGGCTGTGGAACAGGCTTCCCCTACAGGCATTCTCTGGACTGACACTCACACAGCATTGCATACCAGTCAACCTGAACAGTTTACTGGTATAAAATACAGTTTTTTCATTATTTTAGGAGGATATGGCCATATTGGAAAATGGGTACAGGAAAACATAATTTTCACGAGATGTTGTTGTTTTAAACTGAGCAAAAAAGACTGAAAAACTGTCAGATGAGCAGCCTGACAAAATGCACACTGACTGGCCTAGTGCAGTAGGCTAAGAAATCTTGTCAGGCATGAGCTTTGAAGTTGTTCATATGTATTTTGTACATTGCTTCTTCCTTTCACTGCCACAAGTGCCAGTTGAAATTCAAAGTACTGCTGCCACTTGCAAAAAAACAAAAGACCCCGGCCTGCATAAGGGAAATACAGGTTCATAAACTCTGGACTAAGGTTTACTCCCAAAATGGGGTGACAGCCATGGCCTTGAGCAAGTTGAAGCAGCCATAGAGAGCTGAGTGTGACCTACTCATGAAGCCCTTCTTCTTGTTCTTTTTTTTTTTATAGTGTCCAACTTCAACATTATAAAGACTCTGAGTCTGACACTTTTAGTGCATGCTGGGTTATTTTAGTGCTTCCATAGTCCACCAAACTCTGATATGGACTACAGGATCTTTAAAATGCCTATAACATATGAGCATGTGATCTTTTTGATTGCATATATGATATTTATATATATTATTATGCCTCAGGGGACCTCTGTTTCATCCACAGGACTTTTGTTGAGTCTGCACAGAATTTGACTCTGGAGAAATCTCAGGTGGGTGCAAAGCCTAGCATGTCACAGTCACCAATCCATCTGGTGACCACACTCGATTGTGCTTAATTTTGGCTTTCAAGAGTGATTACTCTTGCTCTGCACCACTGACCCATACTTTTTGCATTAATATAATAATAGCACACATATACATGGAAACAAACCAAACCAACCCTCACTGTCATTACACTGCTCTTTTTTTTCCTGTCCAGAAAACGTATATATATATATATATATATATATATATATATATATATATATATATATATATATATATATATATACTCTGAAGCATTCACCTAAAATGATCTATTAACTTACGAGGTCTCAAGACTATTGACTATTATGAAGAAGAAAAATGACAAAACAACAAGCTGATGCACACACACACACATCACTGACGAGTGTTAAATTAGCTCAAGCATACACACAAAACAATTCAAACCTTCACAGCTGCGTTCACGATCTGTCTGCGAGTCCGACTGTTGTCAACGTCGTTAGTTGGCCTCAAGAAACAAATTCACTCCAAATGGATGTCCAGACCCGTCCGGAAATTCACAGCATGCCCCTCTTTGCTCTTGTGCACATTAACTTATAAGCCAAACAGGAATTTTGATTTTGTTTCGGCGATGCCGTCAAAAAACTGAGTGAAACTGCAGAAGTTTGTGATCAGCCCCAGCAAAACATCGTCTGCATGTCAACTCTCCCAGCCTGGGCCAATGACCGGAAGCGGACATTCTTGGCATCTTTCTACCACAAGCTTATAACTGACAATAACCTTCCATAACAATTATTTATTTGTAATGATTCACGTCTGAATAATTGTTTTTTTCAGTGCAAGTGTTTGTATGTGCGTGCCTGCATGCGCATCTGTGTTTGATGGTGTAATGCATTTGCACATGGAATAGCAAGTTCAAGGAATACTACCTTTGAAATATACATTTTGTCCAGTGCCATACAGAACAGGAAGAGATCAAAATAAAAACTGTTAAAGCCTTATTGATTTACTATCAGGTTTAGAACACAGCTCACTGTACATGTATGTGTAGTATATTATACATATGATTATCCCCAGTTTATATGTGTAGTCATGATATTATACATATGATTATCCCCAGTCTAAGTCCACAGACTGTTGTACACTTTTCCTACTTGCCTCTGCCAGTCACATTCAGTGAGAGCCCTCAAAGACTGCCTGCTGGTGAAATGCGGTCCTGCTCAGAAACACATCTGTGAAGGGTCAAGTTGTACAGGCTAAGGTGGTGCTGGCAGTGGCATGAATCAACCCAACTGTAATCCTTATTACTGATACATCTGATCTGATTTACATATAATTATTGAGCTGCATACTGGTATGGAAAATTAGACAGGCAATATTGGTTATACTTATTATCATTCTTTTCTCTCCTTTTTTTTTTTTTTTTAACCAGTATATTGGAAGCAGCAGGCTATTCATAATATAAAAGGGTGAACTACCCAGATCATACACACACACATTTCTGGTTAATACAGGATAAAATGCCACCAAAATTTTAAGATCTTTTTATGGTTCAAATATTGTAACATCAAATGATTTTGTTATAATGATTTCATAAAATTGTAAGAAAGTGTAGTTTCCTTTCACAGCTTTTGGCATGTTTTGACATCACTTGCAGACAAAACTAAGCATGCTGGTCTGCTACAAGTGTACCAGTGTGTTGTCCCATGAAAACTCCATACTGAGATTTTCTGGTACACTGGCACAATACCAGTGATACAGTGCAGCTATGCATTTGAGTTGTAGTGGTTATGCGGGCAAAATAATCACTGCCATGTTCAACTTATAATTCTGATGTTATATAGAATTTTTTCTCTTCATGGAATCAATTTAATTTAAAAACCTCAAAAATAAGTTTTTATTTTGATGTCATCTCTTCAAAATGTACTATAAAATAGCTGCTTGTAATTTTTATGTAAGCCTCACTTAAAAAAACAACACAAAATAATCTGATTTTATAATGTACATTTTATTTTATTTTCAAAGTTTTCAAATGACAAGAAGGTAGATAACTAATCATTAAATAATTCATTTTATACCTACCACAAGCCTTCTCCAAATCAAGAGAGAGAAAAAAAAGCCCCCCCCCCTCTTCCAAGTAACACACACAGCTTTTAGATCTATACAATATCATGCATTTTACCTACAAACATGTATGTTAAAACAACAATAAAATATCATCAAAATTAGAGACCCCCCCCCCCTCCAATAAATAAACTGAAAAGAAAATCCACCTACTGCTGGACAATTAATATTCAAGTATTACTTTTAAGGAGAAAGACTATTTTCAACACTGACAAACATAAATTTACACACATTTTCCACCTGTGTTGAATGTGATATATTATATGTGATCCTGCCTTCCAAAATGAGTCACATTGATACTTTTTTTTTCATCCTGAGATATCTGTATCACAGTAGAGAGCATACAATTCTCTTTAAAAGGATGCAAAAATTATTTTAAAACTGATCTGTTCACTGGTCTTGTTAAAATGTTATTGTAACAAATTGAATTTGCAACCACCACAGCATCTTATTCTGAGAAACTGGCAAGCGAAGTTTTCATCACTGTGCTTACCAACACGCGGTGGCATGTGTAAAACACATTTCAATGACATTTATAAAAACAAAACTTACATAAGGAGCATAATGTCTGATGCAAAAAAGACTGGGCAATCTAATATTGCTGAAAACCCAAAATCATTTTTTTTTTAACCTCCCTTGAAAAATAGGCCACAGTGAGAAAGTGGCCTAGTATCCATCTGACTCATTTAGAAAGGCAGGGTCACATATATAACCATGTTTAAAATTATAGTTTTTGTTTGGGAATTGCAAAGCCCTTTGAGTTTGGGTTCCCTCTTTTTCCTCTGGGCAATGGTGCCATGGAGAGGGGTTTATTAAAATAATAACATTTTTATCTTCTTAATCTGGCTAAAAGATATTATGTCACGACTAAACTTCAATTCCAGCATTCAGTTTCAAAGCCACTTTCACTTATCAATGCAATCAGGTTTCTACAATGCCAGTGTCTTGCTGCATGTACCACTTTACGCACTTATGTAATATCTTGATGCAGCCAAGTTCCAACTTCTTTTTATTTACCTACAGCGAACGAACCCTGCCCCACAGATTTCACAGACATGCGACTTGACAGGATGGCAGTTCAGGATGCACCAGTCTGTAGTGCTGCCTGAGATTCTGCCTGCGAGTCAGCCCCTTTCCACAGATGTAGCATTTGAAGGGTGACTGGTTGGGATTGTGAATGCGTGCGTGACATATAAGTTGCTCTTGACGTTTGAACTCCTTGTGGCATACGTCACACTGAAAGGGTTTGTTATCTGAGTGCGTCACAAGGTGTGATTTCAGGTTGCACTTGTACGTAAACTTTTTCTCACACACGGGGCAGGAAAAGGTCTTTTCCTCATGCTGCTTCATGTGAGCATGCACGTACTCTTGGCGCTGGAAGCTTTTATGGCACACCTTGCAAGAGAAGGTCATGACTGCCTCCTCGTTATTACAGGCAGAAGCCGCCTTGTTTCTGGCATAACGAGAAGCGGGTGACGCAAACTTCGCAGGATTGATGTGGTTCTTCAAGTGGCGGCAAAAGAATTTGATATGCTTTGCTTTGAGCTCACACTGGTTGCAGCTGAAGGTGAGCATGTAATCTGTTGGATGTCTGGAACATACTCCGTTGACCAGATTGTCACCGCAAATAACACACTGGTGATTCCGATGTCGCTCCACAGCCTCCTTGTTAAGAGTGTAACCCAGTTCTTCGACAGTCTTGAGGCGATTGTTGAAGTATGCACCCTGCTGATGTTTGTTCAGCATATGGGTATGAAGCGCATAATCTGTAGTGAACGTTTTTGCACAAATATCACAGAGGAATGAAGGGTGAGAGTGTTCTCTGACGTGCCGTCGCCAAGATGTTCTGCGAACGAACCCTGCCCCACAGATTTCACAGACATGTGACTTGACACCTTTGTGCGCTGCCAGGTGAGCTTTCAATGATTCATTAGTCTTCAGCTTGGCACCACAGACATCACACACTTTAGAGGGTTGGTTACTATGAGACCTAGACATGTGGTGCACTAAATGCAATGAGCTTCTGACTTTTTTACCGCACACCTTACAGTCCACTGGGACATGCTTGGAGTGGAACATGAGGATGTGTCTTCGCATGGAATCCTTGAAAAGGGTTTTACCACACTTATCACAAGGGTGCATTTTCTCCTTTTTAACTTCCATAGCACCAATGGAATGTTTTCTTTTTTTGTGGTAACCCAAGGATAATTTCCGTTTGAATGTCGTGCCGCAAATATCGCAGCTGAAACAGGAAGTTTCTTCCTTGGTGTGAAACTCTTTCACATGATTGGTGATTTGCTCCACTGCCCCTGCACAGAATATTTGAGGACACAGACTGCAACTCAGAGTTGTGGTCTGTGAACTGTCACTTATCACTTTAACTCTGTGCACTGCCCTCATGTGCTCTTTTGCTACACGTGCATTTCTGTATGCCTTGCCACAGACTCGACAGTCACTAGGAGTTTCCTTGGAATGCATAAATTGGTCATGCTGCAACCAACTCTTTCTGGACAGGAATTCTTTGTTGCACTGATCACACCTGAATGTTTTCTTCTCATTCTCACCTTCTTCCATGATTAGATTGTGTATTTTTATCTTGTGTCGTTTTAAGTGAATTCTGTTTCGGAATGACAGGCCACAGTCAGCGCACTTAACAGTGACGAGTTTGGAGTGTGCAAACTGGACATGGCATTGGAGGCCCTTGTTAGATGGAAAACTCTTGTTACACTGATGACACTGGAACTTGTTCCTTTCACCATCATCCTCATATTCATGTTTACTGGTTATGTGCTTTGTCAAGAGAATTTTGCTTTTAAAAGACTGGCCACACTTCTTACAGTCTAAAGGAACTCGCCGGAATATGTTGTGGTTCCTTCGTCGATGCTCCCACAAATACTCTTCGACGCTAAACCTCTTGCCACATTTATCGCACTCAAATGTTTTGCTGTCAGTTTCTTCCTGGCTCTTCCTGTGAACATTCCTCTTGTGCCGGTTTACAAATCCTCTGGTTTTGAAGGTAGCACCACAAATATCGCAGTCAAGGTTCATCTCCTTGGGGTGGGCTGCACACAGGTGTTGAGTCAAAGCTTGGTCCTCCCCGGGAGGGAATATCACCACACAGTAGCTGCACCTAAGCAAGGGCTCTTTGACAGCTGTTTTTTTTGCACTTTCCTCTTCTGAACAACCTTCTACTACTCCTGGGCAGTCAGCCACCATGATCTCCTGGTCATCCTCACAGTGCCTCATCTTTACACTTTCACTAGCAGTTTTTTCAAGTCCTGTGGTTCTTGAAAGTGATCCAGTAGCCTCCTGTCCACAATCTGTGTCTTTCTCAAAGAAAACTTTAAGCCCAGTGACTTCCTCATCAGATCGACCTACATCCTGTGGTTCTTTCTCTATCTTAACTTTCATTTTGGTACAGCCAGTTCTGTTTCCATGAATGCTGTGGTTTTTAGCCTTAGGCTTAGACTTAGAGAATGAACTTGAAGTGGCTAGAAGCTTGCCCATGTCTGCTACTGAACCTAAAGCATTTCCACACAGTTTGCTCAAGACCTGAAACACTAGCAAACCATGAGCAAAACCCCAAAAATACTGGAGATACTGCTGACAAATTTGTGAGCACGCTTTCCTCTGATCCTTGCTGTACACTGTGTCATCATCTATGTCAATAGGTTTATACTGTTTGTGACAAACACAGCAATTCACAAGACATTCCATCTTGTTTGAATAAATGATAACAAAATCAATAAGTAAAAGTAAAAATCAAAACTATAAATTATACAAGTTATAAAAGGGCCCAATCAAATAAAATAGCTAGAAAGCATAAGAGTTTAAGACACTTACTGACTTAGACCAAATTGTTTTTGCCCTCTATAAATTTAAGTCAGCATAACATTAACAATATCAGAAAATAATCAGTAAATCACAACCATGGTAAAGTTATAGATACATGTATACTGCAGTTGCATTATCATCTTTCGCAGTTAGTACTTAGCTGTATAGCCTACAGCTAGATCCAACTGACATTCACTGAATCAGTACATATTATATATGCACAAGCATACATGTATGACTGTCATTGCACCTAAGCTGCAACAGTAAAGGGAGTCTGTCAATGCACTGCTTGGAGTCTAAGGATGCTGACATGAATTCATTGAATTGTCTTTTATATTGCACTGTCATGCACACAAGCTGCAGGCATGTTACTGATGCCTCTGATATTTGAAGTGGTGAAGAGCTGGTTCATGCTGTCTCAGGGCAGACACACGTGGTTCTGTCAATGTTGTTACACTTCAAGTACTTGCGCCTTGCGGGCCTGGATTCCAAACTCTCCAGCAACAGATCTGGGAACAGAGTGAATTCATCATGGCACAAAAATTTGACGATGTACCTCTGGTGGAGTTTATGTACCTTGTATAATTTACAGGTACGCCATGTGAGAGTTACCGCAGATGAGTGACTCAGGTCTTTGTTCTTGTCCTCGTGTTACGAACTTTGACTGTTTGAGCGCTAATTAACTCCCTTGTGTGTTGATTCATCAAGGAACATTAAAATGTACCATTCACTCTGTGTGAAACTAACAGTGGACGTGGCAACCGTCCCTAATAGTCCGTTATGAATATCTGTGGACGAAAAGCAACACTTGAACCAAAGTGTCGGCTGACGAAATGTCGGAGACCCCATACGCAGGCATGCAGGGAAAGCACTGAGGGTGTATGAATGTGGATACTACCGAGAGATGTATGAAATGCAAGAGAGAGAGAGAGAGAGAGAGAGAGAGAGAGAGAGAGAGGGGCAGCCAGTACCTGCCAGTTAAATAACACAGGCACAAGACGTCCGCTGTTTTTGTTTAGCTACAGGTATTGCACGTGTGTAATCAACCAGATTATGGAGTCAGAATTTAATGGTACCTAAAACCGAGAATCATCCATCTCTCACTTTCCGCAAAATCACATGTAACATACTGCAGTATATTAGTGTCAGTGTCATCGCACTTTATAATCATGCTATCAATGCGATCTAGTCGAAACAACCATGTACAGTTTGGGTGCTTTCGGAACCGGAAATGAATTTTTGCACATCTTTTCACTACTCTCTCGTCTTTTTACTACAGCTTCATTACAAATAATTATTACATTTTATCTCACGCAAATCCCAACTGAATGTTTATGAAATCCGGCATTTTCTTAAAAACAATTATTTTGTTTATGTCCATATTCCATAATATGCATCAGAGTTTTCTTTGTGTGTGCATTTGTTTGTATACATGTGCTGCGCATAAGCCAGTGTGTGTGTGTACAGGTTAGTTGTTTGTGCAAATACTGCTTTGTGTGACAGACCAGGAACTGGGCTCTCTCTACCCCCCCCCCCCCCCCCCCCCCCCCACCTTTGTACTTACTTGATGATTTCAGCCAGTTAAGACCCATTCACCATTCCAGTTGGGAGGCAAAAGCACATTAATTTTGGTGGCATGCAGGTGTTGGTGTCACTGACACAATTATACCACTGCAAGTCAAACATGGATAGCAGATTAAATCAGCACATGTCCAACTGCTTTTTGAAGCGGTCTGCTGTTGGTGACATCACTATTTATTTTCAGGACTGCATGCAGAATGGGTCAAACATTTTTTTTAAGTGTGTGTGTGTGTGTGTGTGTGTGTGTGTGTGTGTGTGTGTGTGTGTGTGTGTGTGTGTGTGCACGAGCGCACACACACATATAAATACATGGTTTTCATATATTATACAATGAGATAATAAATTTTGATTTATTGAACAAATGTCTGGTGTTGCTATTATATATTGTCTACAGCTTTGTTCTTCCTCATGTGTATGCATTTGTATGCACATGTGTGTGTGTGCACAAGTGTCCGTGTGCGTGTGTATATATATATATGTGTGTGTGCGTGTGTGTGTGTGTGCATTTTTATGCACACGTGTGTGTGTGCACAAGTGTGCGTGTGCGTGTGTGTGCATGTAAATACATGTGTGCTAAGGGCCTATGAGCAAACCAGAAATGAAAGTTTCCATGCAATTAAATAGAAAAGAACATTATTGTCCATATCATTTATTTCACTGCATAAACAAACACAACATGGTGAACTGAAATTGGTTTATAAAAAGGTGGTTTAAATCAGACTAGTCTCTAATCCAGTTGACTGGGCATAAAACACCAACTTACTTACTTAATCTAACAAAGGATGGTCATCAGAGCAGGTTCTTCTGTGTCAGTGTTTACAGTGGTTTAAATCTGACCAGTTAGTTATAACATATTCTACACCACAGTTACAAATAAAATGTGGGTCAAAAACACCACCAAGCCATCATGGTTGTACTGACTTTAAAATACCTGCCTTTGCAAGAAACAAAACATTACAAACACAGGACACTGATGGATATTTACAAATGAAAACTGTCCTTACTCCACTTTCCAGGCAAACTTTACTTCATCATTCCACTGTAACATTCACATGACTTTGTTTCCATTACGCAGTATTTCAGAAACAAACTTGATCCACAGACAGAATACTTTCCACACAATATTTGAAAGCATTTACCACAATATGTATAGAAGCTGAAGGTCTTTGATCACACACATGTAAAATTATATCCATTGGTACATGTATTAGACTAGCACAACACACACACACACACACACACACACACATGCACACACACACACACATGCATGCACACACACATATCATATACAAATATTTGCATGTGTTAGACTAGCACAACACACACACACACACACACACCATATACAAATATTTACACTGACAAATACATTAAAATCCATCAGGTACCACCCTCAAATAACATACATAAAATCAGACCACATTGTTGTAAAAAAATAAACTTGTTATTGGAAAGAAGCATGTCTGAAGTAATGGTCTCAGTACTTACTAAAATTAATGGTATGAGTAATTATTTCGTATTGGTCTTCATGTATTGTATACATTTCATTTGGAGTACAACAATGTCAGCAAGAGAATAACAAAAATGCCAGTCGATGGAGAAATCCATGGATCATGCAATGGCGTACCCTTTGAAGGAAATAGCCCTCATGATCACAGGGTCTTGGGTTTTGAGTCACGGTAGTAGAATTTTCTTCTCCAGGGTCAGCTTTCTGTGTTGACTTGTTTTGGTATCTGTTTCATCCCATGTTACCATAGTAATCAGCAGCATGTAAAAGATTCTGGTCATTCTGACAAAGGTGCAGGTGGCAGGTTACAGCTGAACACACATGACTCATAAGTCGTATGCATACTACATATGTGGCTTCAAATGAAGTGACACTGTAAACTGGTGCATGATTGTATGATGTACACAGAACATGTACTGAGGCGGCAGCAGTTTCATGTGGCACCAGCCATGTAACAACCAAATAGCACTGGCTGTACACCAAAAAACAAACAAACAAAAACCTTACTGAATTTGAAAGGTTCACTCTTTCAAAATTACATGTGACAAGAGTACAGTCAGTCTGTTCAAAAGCAGAGAGTAGCACTATATAAAACGCAAGCAATAATAATAGTACAAATGTGATGTGGTGAGCTAGGACACTTGCACTTGCAGTTGTGTGTGCACAACCAGTCCTGCTTTACCACTGACAAATAAGTTTAGAATTTTAAATTCAGAATCAAAGAAGCATCATAATTATTCATACCACAAAATCACTGATGTTTTTATTTTTCTTTCTTCTGCCTGCTGGGTGAGCTTGTCTTTTTTTAAAAGATAAAGTCCTTTAAAGAACTTAAGCATTCTCAAAACATTCAATCAATATGTCTTCAACAAGTAGATGAGACAAACAAACAAGAACAACAACAAAATCAGCATAAAAAAGAAAAGAAAAAAACATGAAGAGAAAAGAGAAGAAAAAAAAGATTTTGTTTTGAAACGTCCTGCTGACTTTATATTAAACTAAAAAACTAAGTTTCACAAATGATGATTAGCGGGACTGGATGTACAAAGACACTGTCAGTCACTTAATTTGTCACGTGTCTTAGCTCATCAGTCACATACTACGGCCTCTACCGTTTATATGCAGAAAAACAACTTGAAGGAACTAGCCTTCTCAAAACATGTTGTCCAAGACATTGAAGAGATCAAAATAAAAACCTAAAATTCTGGAGACCACTTTGAAATACGAGGCATGTTTGAATAAAAGAAAATCACTTTGGAAAAACAGTTTTGTGAACAATGATTATTGGGTCTGGGTGTACAAAACAACATCAAGTGTTAGACTGCTATGTACAGCTAAGCCTGCCATGGCCTCTTTGATTTGATATAATTCACCCTGGGGTGAAGTGCCAGATGTCAGAGACCACAATGTGCAGCAGGCACGCTAGGTCATTTGACAGTGTTTTGTAGTTGTACAGCTGGTCCTGCTGACCATCACTCACAGAATGCAGCTTCTAAATTTCAAGTAAAATCAAAAGCGCCTTTAAAAAAACCACACAAAAAAACACTGATATAAAGTTTTCATTTTGATCTTCTCTCTGAAAATACCTAGTACATGTTGATAAAAGCATGTTTTGAGAAGGCTTGTTTCTCTTTAGTGAAGATAATAAAATGTGTAAATCAAAAATGTAAATAATGTTAATAAACAAACCATACTTGTATTATTATGAATGACATGATGGAAAGCCTTTGGAACATTTATTTTTTATATTTTACAAATTTGTCTTATAAAACTTTACACTTAACCTCTCCCATCAGAATCATGTTCACATTCAAAATTTCAATCCATGAAAATCTAAATATTTTCACACTAACACTGTTACTGTTAGTAACAGTAACAGTGAGTGTCATGTAGACTGAATGCAGACTTACTGTTGACATCAAAAAGTCATCCCCCCCCCCCCCCCCCCCACACACACACACACACACATACACACACACAGAACCTCCAGTATGTCTTTCCAAACAGCTGGTGAATCATATTAACTATAAAGTTTCTTTTCATTTGTATTGTATTACAGTAGAATTATAATACAATGCACTGGTAGTGGTACTGCACAAGTTCAGCAGCAACAAACACTTCTCAGTAGTGAAGTAACATCATTAGTCAACTTGGACTTAAACAGCAGACTGGGAGGATACAAGTTTACACTTTTACACCAGGATGCATTTGTCGGTAATGTCTTTGGAGGAAGAACTTCCGGGTCAGCCCTTTGCCACAAATCTGGCACTTGAAGGGAGACTCGCTCAGATTGTGGATGAGCCTGTGGTTGTTTCGGAGCTGTTTGCACTTGAACGCCTTCTGGCACACCTCACACTGAAAGGGCTTGTCGTCTGAATGCGTTCTGAGGTGGTTCTGCATGTTGCACTTGTAGGTGAACTTTTTGAAGCAGATGTGGCAGGCAAAGGTCTTCTCCTTGTGCTGCTTCATGTGGCCCACCAGGTTCTCCCTGCGCTGGAAGCTTTTGTGGCACACCTTGCAGGTGTAGTCCACGTCGCTGTCATCTCTCTTGCCGCTGGATGCCACAGTGTAGTTCCTGGTGGAGGCAGTGAAGGCCAGAGGGAGGCTGTGCTTCTTTAGGTGCTGGCACAGGTCATCCACATGGTTCACTACCAGCTCACAGTAGCTGCATTTGAACAAGAGCATGCACTCCTCTGGGTGGGCGGGGCAAGTTCCATCGACCAGGTGCTCGCCACAGGCAACGCATTGGCGATCCAGGTGTCGTGTGATGGCTTCTTTGTCAACATAGTAACCAACGTTTTCTAAAGTCTTCAGGCGATTATTGAAGAACATACCTCGATGATGCTTGGATAGCTCATGGGTGTTGAGCGAGTACAACGTTGTGAAGGTCTTTGGACAAGAGTCACACTGGAAGGAGACAGTCTGATCTGAGTGGAGCTTGACATGCCGTTGCCATGAAGTCTTGCGAACAAATCCAATGCCACAGATTTCACAGACATGTGATTTGGTTCCTTTGTGAGCTGCCAGGTGACCACGTAATCCTGCATCTGTTTTGAAACTGGCCCCGCAGATGTCACATATTTTGGTGGGCACATGTTGACGTTTGTGCTGTTCTAGATGGAACATGTTCAGGAGTGTCTTACCACACAGGTCACAGTCTACAGGTTCTTGTGTGGTGTGGTAAATGCGGATGTGTTGTGACAAGGCACTCTGGGTATAAGTTTTACCACACTTATCACATGGATACCTCTTTTTTTCCCGTTCCTTTTTACTCCTGTGCTCAGTGTTGTTTTTGGTCATTGCCACTGCACCAAGGGAGTGTATCTTCTTCTTGTGGCGGCTCAGGTAGACTTTTCTTTTGAACTTGGCCCCACAAATGTCACAGCTGAGATCACGAGCCGGAGATATTTCCTTTGCGTGAAACTCAAACAGGTGATTCAAGATGTGGTCATTTGATCTAGGTGGGAATGCTTCAGTACAGAAGATGCACTGCAGCAAAGGCTCCTGGTTACTCTCACTGATCTCTTTGACTTTGTGGACCACCTTCAAATGCATCTTTAACAGGTGCACATTTCTGTACGTCTTCCCACAAACTTTACAATCACCTGGGGTTTGCTTGGAATGCATAAACTGGATATGGTGCTTCAGCAGCAGCTTGTTCCTGAAATTCTTTCCACAAAAATTGCAGTCCACAGCCAGTTGCTTAGAGTGAACAAACTGGTTGTGGCGCTGCAGTCTCACTCTGGTTGGGTACTGTTTGTTGCATCGTTCACACCAGAACTCTTTCTTCTCCCCTTCACCGCCCTGAGGTTCATGCTTGCTTGTCATGTGCCGATTCAACTGAATTTTGTTTCTGAATGACTCGCCACACACATCACAGTCTACTGGTGCTTGTTTAAAAATGGAATGGCTCCGTCGACGGTGTTCCTGCAAGTAATCATTAGCAGAGAAATCCTTACCGCATTTATCACACTCAAACTTTTTCGGCGCAGCTGCAATGCCCTCTGCGTCAGTTTTGCCATGAACGTTCTTCTTGTGTCGCCTCAACAGCTTTCTCTCTTTGAAAATGACACCACAGATGTCGCAGCTGAGCTCTATGTCCTTGGTGTGGACCTGACACAAGTGTTCTGCCAGTGCTTGGTGCGCTCCTGAGGGAAACACCCTGGAACAAAACTTGCACAGGACCCGGCTTTCTTGTGGAGACACAAGCTCACTATCCCTTGCATCAGCTGGTGTTGAACCAGCCTGTGCTCTTTTCAATGGTGTAAGTGTATTCTCAACTCGTGGCAAACCT
This sequence comes from Alviniconcha strummeri, assembly GCA_963584105.1. NCBI lineage: Eukaryota > Metazoa > Mollusca > Gastropoda > Provannidae > Alviniconcha > Alviniconcha strummeri. The sequence goes on from OY757544.1 coordinate 10,891,151, forward strand.
GCAGTTAGTGTTCTTTTTTTCGAAAAGGTGCATGCACTCTCACTCAGCATCCCACCTGTAGGTTGCATTCTTTTCGAAGGTGGGTGTACATGCTCACTCTGCATGAAATCTGCAGTCTGTGTTCCTTTCCAAGGTGTGCGCGCAATCTCAGCTTCACTTCGTGTTGAGCATGCAGTCCGAGTTCGTTTTGATAGCCGGCACACACTCTCAGCTTGCACCAAACCCGCAGTCTGCCTCCTGTGTGGAGCTGTGTGTGCTCTCACACCTCGTGTCAAACATGTTGACCCTCTGTCCAAACCTGTAACCATCTGTTCACTCTCTGTGTCACCATCAAAGAAAACTTTTAGATCAGTGAAGTCATCTTCAGAGTGACCCCCATCATTAGCCTCCCTCTTGATTTTAGTGCTGGTGAATGCCCCAGAGGTCAAATTTCTGCAGATGCCATTCTTCTTTATGGTAACATCCCTGATGGATGAAGCTGGCACTGTCTGATGCTTGCCCATGCCAGAGTGAAAAACATCACTGCACAGTTTACTTAAGACCTCAAAAATGATAACACCATGAGCAAAACCAAGGAAGTACTGAAGATGTCGCTCACATGACCATGAGCACATTTTCATCTGTTTCTTTTTACAGCCTGGACCATACACGGTGTCACTGCCATCCAAACATTTACGGCACACGCTGCAACACAGCTGGTGCTCCATGCTGTTTCCAGTATAAGAGAGAGAAACACAGGACAGTAACTGAGTCTTAGCTCAGTGACTGAAGCCAGCAGACTGATCTTGGAAGTGAAGCAAACTTGTTTTCAGTCAAAAAGCACCAGTCAGGTGGCAATGATTTGTAGAGTGGACAGCAGCGTACATTGTCCTGATGGTGCCTCGTCTTTGACTGATGATGTGATTGTGGAGTCCTCCTTGCACAGATCTGGTGAACAGACAAAAAAAAAAAAGGTGAATGGATGGTGACACTATAATTATCCTATTATTTTTAGTATTTTTATGTTTTGATTATTCATGGAATGCTGAATCAGTGAATGCTGAAGAAGGATAATTATTCTCTTGATTACTATGTAAAAGGATGAAAAAGGGCCATCATCAACAGGGCATCTCTGAAACTATATCAAAGGCAGTGCTGAGGAAACTTGTGGGACTGAGAGGCGATTATAAATATAATGGAGTGTGTGTGTGTGTGTGTGTGTGTGTGTGTGTGTGTGTGTGTGTGTGTGTGTGTGTGTGTGTGTGTGTAAAACTTCCATGCAAGAATACGCATCTCCACAGAACTGAACTGATCTGAACGGGGACACACTTCATTTGCCTTGGTCTTGAACTTTTCAATAATTGGTTTCTCCGATGCCTCTCCTATCTGGCCACGTTGGCCCCTCCCACTCCGAATCACCCATGTCTGTCGTCCGCTCACCAGTGCAATTTGTTGTGTCCAGTGTCTCTGAAAATTGGGACATTAACGTAAAAGACCATCAGTTTTAAAGCACGTGTATATGATACTTACACAAACTGGTTCGTCACAATTAATTTGAAAGGGTTGCGCCCGCGTTGAACTTCTTTGTTGAACTTCTGATCACGAACAAACCAAAACAGGAGCTCCGCCATTAACCGGAAGTGCCGTCTTATTCGAACTGCAAAGTTTGAGGATTTGGACGTTTTGTGGATTAGATTCGGTTCAAGAAGAAGAAGAGAAAGAGAGAGAGAGAGAGACGGAGAGAGAGAGAGAGAGAGAGAGAGAGAGAGAGAGTATATATTAGTGCCAAGGAAATACTGATATGAAATTATTCACTAATCACTGAAAATAAACGGGGAAACACTGACTCGGCAAAACAAGAATGAATGAACGACAATGAATAATATAATAATTTACAAAGAAGAGACTTCTGTTAGCCCAAAAGCCTCGCACAACGGCGATTCCCCTCCCCCCCCCCCCCCCCCGCGATTCCCCCCCCCCCCGCCCCCCCTTCCCACGTCCACGTGGTCAATTCCCTAGAGAAAACAACTACTTGTATCTTTCTCTTCTTCGACCATCGACGTTCCATTGCATTTTGGGGAACCGAACAGTTCGCAGATTGGAACTGATCACTTCCGGGTCACTGATATTGATAAACTTGTCTGCTGAGCTGGGCAAATACCTGAAATGGAGGAGACATCATTTATTCACTTGCGTTTTGTGAAAAAAACTAAAACAAATAGAGTCAATCTATCGAAGGCTATTCTCAAATCTGAGGTAAAGTTTTCAAAAATCATTAACATTGCTATCACCTATATAGTGGTCTTGAGACCTGAAGACGAAATTAATAATTTATCTAGTAAACAAACACATCGAAAGGCGACGAACGTGCAGTTTATTGTGCATGCTTAAAAGTTCTTTTGTTTTATCAGTTTGTTATGGAACTTTTGTATTTTACAGACGATGCAATGTCTGTCCTCCAGGTGCAGACATTAGCGTGAATGCTAAGTTAGTCTGTAGAACTAGAAGCATTCATGAACAAACTCGGCACCGTGCCTCATAGTCCTACCTCTTGCAATAGTTTTCACTGGGCAACCAAATTCTAATGTGTTCATTTTTGTTTAAACAGACAATACAGTTTAGGAAACAGACTGGTTTTACTACCTGCCGCCATTGATCGTAAATTATTTCACTGTGTCGGTCAGTGTCAAACTCTAAAGCCTGTGCAACTGTAACTAGTGTAAACTTGTGACAAAAGCATGAACTGAATGAATGTCAATCGCTCACGGTCACTAGTTCACTCGTTTGGGTATGTCATTTTTGGGTAATGACACACCATGTCAGTTGTGAGATTGGAAATGTTTTATGCATTATAATTATAAATATATATCAATTATCAGGGGTTGCAAATATGCAGAAAACCCTTGCAAAATAAACCCCTCTGACACAGTTGCTCAAAGCAAACCCCATGCATTTACAATGCAAAAAACATCCAGATCTGTTTGACAGAACACGTTTTCACTAAAGGCTTTAAAAATTTTTTAAAAGCAGTCTGCTGTCTCGCCGCGGCTCAGTCTCTGTCACTCTGATGTTGGGGTGTGAAGTCAGATGATGAGTTGATGCTTAATGTCCTCAGATGCCATTTGACATATTAGGGACAAGTTGTGACCAATGCCGAAGCACGGTTCAATAAAAGCCACATACGTAAGGTGTATGTGTGTTTAGCTGTAACCTGCCATCTGCACTTTTGGCAGAATGACCGGGATTTTTTACGTGCTACTGTGGTAACACGGGGGTGGAACGGATACCGAAATAAGAGTCAGCACAGAAAGTCGACCCTGGAGAAGAAAATTCTCCCGCCGTTCCAGCAGGGATTCGAACCCACGACCTTTCAATCACGAGTCTGGCGCTCTAACCACTGAACTATCCCCGCCCCTGTGAAGTCAGGTGTTAGAACATTTGTTTATATCAACCTGACATCTGCCAGGCCAAGGTGGGTGACATAAATGAAGTCAATGGTAGTTCACAGTTTCTGGCCAAATTACTAGTTTCCTGCTGTTCATTTGCATGTAGGAATACGGATTGACCACATTTTGCTGCTGATTTGTTTTTTTCCATAGTTCATTAGTTGTGATAATAGTTATAATTTCTAAACAAATTCTTTCTACTACAGTACTAGCTGGCTGATAATAGCCAATAGGCTGCCTGCTTTAGAAGGTAAACAAATGTGACCAACCAGAAATGTGCATGTACCAGTGAAAAGCTGAGATCTAACCAGGCACCGGTGAAAATTAATGCTGATTACCAAGGAGGGTCCTAAGCTGTCCTGTTATCCATCAGGCATTGCACATAACTCTGCTGTAGGCACGAGAAGCAGAATTTCAACTAGATAAACTTTTACAGAGTTGTTCTTAAACAAATGCTGTCAGTATGTTTAGCATCATGGTTGGTTTGCATTTTTTCAAGACACTGTGTTTGCTGGATAACATGCAAGTTCTAAAAAGTGTTTGCAACCCCTGTTATAAAATGGCCTGTATTATTAATTTTTGTGCTGTCAGTATCACAGAAAGGTAAACCCACTAAACGTAAGATCGATACAGTTGGCCCTGCTCCTAGCTCTTTGTCTTGAGCAGTGTTATGTTAATTGTTATGGGGCAGGATAATAATCATTTAGCTTGTATCTTATTCTTAGGGCAAGTCTATCATTTTGAGTGCTAAAGCCTGCTTCAGCTCCCTTCTGAAAGTATGTCAGGATTTATGAAACAGTACTTGTAACCTGAAGTTGAAATTTTCTAGAGATTGGATTACAGACAGTATCTAGAATAGGCTGGAGGCACAAGGTTTTGTGAACTAATTTATAAAATAGTAGACCTGCTCTGTGGTGATGAGGGTCACAGCTAGTGGAATACTAGACCAGAATTATGATTTGAAAACAGTGATCATAGTCTTCCTGATGAGAGTCTCTTCAGTCAGCAAGTCATACTAGCATACCTTTCATGCTTCTTAGTTTTAATAAGGATTCACTTGTTATGAAATTGATTAGGGCAAAATGACTTAAGAGTGATAATTTTGTTACAGATGAGATGCCTGTTCAGCTGTTGGATGACTCACTGACTGACACAGTGACAGGAATAACTCCTGTCACCCTGACAAGGTCCAGTGATTTAAGATCAACTGACCGAGATGAGCATCAATATTGAAAGCAAGACTGATTGGCTGCAGAATCTTTATCTGGTCATGAACACTAGACCTGAGCTTAGCTGGGAGTTTTCATTTAAGCTTGCATGCATGGTTTCATTCCACTGAATTTACATTTGATGCCATTCCACATATGGCATGAACACTTTCAGAAACGGAAAGAAAGAATGTACACCAGCAAAGGAATTTCTCTGACAGTGCAAGTGCCCAGGTTGGTGAATTGAGAAATGGGAACTGTACTGAGAATGGTGGACTCCCTAATTTTCAAAAGATACTGCAATTTTTTCTATCCAGTGTTTTTGCAACTTTGTTATGGAGGTTGAAAAAACAACAACTAAAGTCAGCATGACAACTGCTCAGGTCTCCACTAAAAAGAACTTTGCGATTTGCTCAGTCTGCCTGGGCTGCTTGAAAGATGGTGATTCTTCTGGCGGTGAGCCACCTGGGGTTCTGCCAGCATACACCAAAAAGATGAAGGTATGCTCTAAGGTATGTTGGTGGTTTCTCCAGTATGCCCTTGGTTTTACCCATGGTTTTTTGCTGTGTGACATTGTACACAAGTTGTGTGAGGGTCAGCGCAGTGCCAGCTCCACTACATGCTTGAAAACCTTAATATCTACAAAATATTCTCCAGAGACGGATGCTCACACAGACAGTACTGGTGACACTGGTATAGAAGTTAAGAAGGAAGAGGCCTCCTCAGATCTGGATAATTTTGATTGCACTGTAAGTTTTCAGGATGATGTTCATTATGATGACAGTACAGACATTAATGAAGATGTCACAGACCTGGAAATGCTACGTAGAGATTCCAGAAAGAAGCTGATCAAGCCTGTGAGAAACAAAAACAGATCAGTTCACAGAAGAGCTCGTTCCTGTGTTCATTCAAAGGCTGCAGATGTGCAGAAGGAGGCAGGGGAAAGAAGAAGTCTGGGGACATTTTGTGTCCAAAACGCAGATATTCAGGAAGAGACAAGGATAACAAGAGGATTGCGAACAGCAAGGAAATCCATGTTAAGATCAAAGAGGAAGTTAATAGGAATTAACAAGAAATCAGAATCAGAGAAGTCTGCACCAAAAGAAAAGTGCCGTAGGCTGACAGATAACAATAAAGAAAGAGTGCTCAGCAAGTCTGAAACTGACAGTAGATCAGAACCAGCATATCAGTGTGAGTATTGCTCCAAAAGTTTTAATGCTAAGCGGTTCCTGCAGCGTCACCTCAACCGGTTCCACTCCAAGGAAATCATGGTCAACTGTGAAATCTGTGGTGACAGGTGCAAAAACCAGAAGTACCTTAATGTCCACATGAGGAAGGTGCATGGTCTGCAGGTCTTTGAAGGGGAGGAGCTCTTCCATTGTGACCAGTGCCCAAAGTCTTTCAACTCAAGACGAGGGCTCACACTACACAAAGAATTTGTCCACTCCCATGAAAACCCTGTCAACTGCACACTCTGTGACCTGACTCTGAAGAACGATATTTACCTGAAGCGCCACATGAAGCGCTCACACTCCGATTCTGTGATCTGTGACATCTGTGGGGCCAAATTTAAGTCCCGCCTGGGGCTCAGTGCTCACTTATCAGCCCACAGGGGCATCAAGTCTTTCTTCTGTGAAGTGTGTGGTATGGGTTTTGTACGTAAGACGTCGCTTCGTCGTCATGTACAGCAGCACAAGGATGTGGATTACAACTGTGACACATGTTCCTCATCCTACAAAACGTTTGGCTCCCTTAGCCTGCACATGCTGCAGATTCATCAGCGTGGCTCATACTTCGACAATCGGCTGAGGAGTGTAGAGAAACTGGGGTATGTTGTGGACAAAGAAGCCATCAGCCGACATCTGAACCATCAGTGCGTGGCATGTGGAGGGGCTCTAGAGTCTGGAGTTTGTCCAGCGCACCCGACTGAGTATGCCCTGATGTTCCAGTGCCACCGGTGTGAGCTGACGGCTGAGCACATCGATGACCTCCTGGCACACCTGAAAGATCACAGCGGGGGGGTGTCGTCATCATCCATCAGCGTTTCGTTCGGGTGCAAGGTGTGCCGCAAGGTGTTCCCCCGCAAGCTGTACCTCAACCAGCACATGAAGAAGCACCACCCCGGGGCCAGCATGGCCTCCCTGACCATGAGCTCGGCCACCATGAGCTACGTGTGCCACGTGTGCGGCAAGCACTTCCAGCAGAAGCAGTACCTCTACGTCCACATGAAGCAGCACCTGCAGCCCAAGTCCTTTGCCTGCAGCGTCTGCGACAAGAAGTTCACGTACAAGTGCAACCTCAAGAACCACCTCACCACCCACTCGGAGGACAAGCCTTTCCAGTGCGATATCTGCCTGAAGCTGTTCCGCCGCAAGGAGGTGCTGGCCAGCCACCGCCTGGTGCACAACCCCAGCCTGTCTCCCTTCAAGTGCCACGTCTGCGGCAAGGGCCTGTCGCGCAAGCAGTACCTGAAGAAGCACTACCAGATCATGCACCCGGAGTTGCATGATCCCCAGCCCCAGCCACCGCAGCCAGAGCAGTGCCAGCAGCAGCAGCAGCAGCAACTGCCACAGCCTCTGCCGTAGCGAGGAGGGGGGACCCCTTGTTGGAGCGATTCTGCAATTTGTGATGTTGGACTTTGTCTTCTGTTTGTGGCCTGTGTGTGCTGAGTCAGTTGTGTGTGTGTGTGTGTGTGTGTGTGTGTGTGTGTGTGTGTGTGTGTGTGTGTGTGTGTGTGTGTGTGTGTGTGTGTGCATGTGTCACTGTGTGTATGCAGTGTTTATCATAATATGTGTGTGTGTGAGGCATCATACTTTCATAAACTGGGTGAACCAGCGTTTTAACTGTTTTATATTATATATATATAATACATGTATAACCATCATACATCAAACATGATGTATGTATTACATGTGGTACATGTTCACACACAGTGTTGAATGTGACCTGATAGTACATGGTATGTGTTTAAACATACCAATTACCATGTTGATGTAGACCAGTGTTATATAGTGTGGTCTGGCTGTGGTGCAAGTTAACACATGTAACGATGTATACAGTATTGAAGTAGATAAAATACATAATTATAACATGACCTGTTCACACATACTGTGTTGAAATACTAGACCAGTGTTACATAATACATAATAGTGTGACCTGGTCATATTATGTGTTGAAATTTGCTGTGTTGTAGCTGATCATTGGTGTATAGCAGTTAGTATGACCTGGCAGTAGTAAACTAGTATGTGTTCAAACATACCATGTAGAACTAGAAGTAGACCAGTGTTCTAATGTACATAAATAGTGTGAACTGGTTTCACACATGACATGTACATGTATACAGTATCATGAATATGTGATAGTGTAAACTGGCAGTATGTTGTATTAGTAGTATAATGTATATTCACATAGCATTGGAGCTGGCATAAACCTGTGTAATATACAAAATAGCATAAACTGATACTGTGTTAGATGTACATGTTTACATGTGCAGTGTAAAGTGGACCAGTTACATTGTATTGGATATATTTTATACCTGACTATGGTAGTGTAGGCCGGTGGTGGTGCATGTATGTGCACCCTATGAGCATTGTTGAAGTAGACCAGCGTTAAATCAGTAGTGGTAGTGATACATGTTTACACATAGTTTACAGTGTTGAAGTAGATCAGTGTATGTTCAGTGTGATAGTGTAAACTGGTACTAGGTAGGACTACGGGAACAACACGTTCACACAGTTCAGAAGTAAATTAGTGTTATGACTACGATATAACTATTTACTATCCATGGTATTGATAGTGTAAACTGCTAGCAGTAGTTTGTGTTCACAGGTCTATACAATGCAGGTGTTAAACTTGAAGTAGACCAGTGTTACATCATGGTTGTGTTAGGGATGTCTAACACAGTAACAGATCCTGGATGTAGCAATAATTATGAGCAATATCAGGATAGTCTGATCTGCCTAATAGATGATTTCCGGAAATAAAAGGCAAAGATAATTTGACAGTGTTTTCTTACTCCAGGAGAGTGAAGTCCCCTGAATGGAGGCGGCAGCTGAGAAGAGCTGATCTGTGACAGTTTTAGATCTTCAGGCATGGACCTATTATAAATTATAATTTACACTAGTCTACCAGCTGGGAGAACCTACTATCCGATCTGCATGTTCCCCACAAACAGTGAGCGCTTGATCGGCATTTCTGATGCATTTTCTGCCTTTGTTTACGGGTATCCATCATCTTGCCCACATGCTCAGTGTACCCCCAACAAAAGCGTGACTACTCTGCGCTATACCCGCAGGCATGGACCTGTATATATATACAGGCCATGCCTGTAGGCATTTACTGAGTGCAGTCCCCAGGATTTCCGAAGATCGTCTATTGTTATACATGTTCCCATATATTGTTGAAGTTAGTGAGCCTGTGTCGTACATTATTTACAGTGTGCATTGATAGTAGTACAAGATAACAATGTATGCATTGCTGATATTAACCTATAATTTTGTATAAAATGAAACTGGTGTTGACTGTGAATCTGGCTTGCAAATTCTGGAAATGTTTTCAGCATTTTGTGTTGGTTTCTGTAGAGTATGACTAACAAGGGGGGAGATCCTTGGGACCAAGGGCCTTGTGTTATTGAATATTTTGTGTTATATTTACATGTGTCAGTGTTACTTGTGCTTGCTTCATGCTCTCACCTGCATCTCTGTCTGTCTCTCTGTCTCTCTATGGTGTGTGTGGATTTATTTATTCCGTTGTCAGTCACGGGCAGTGCTGGCTGATGAGATTCAGTGTTTCTGTTTAGTGTTGCTGCATTTCATAAAATTAATCCCTGCAGCAATCATTATTTATCTGTGTTACCAATCTGCACTGAGTGTTGCTTCCTTTCTCAGTGTAAGAGAGCTTGCGCGTTTGTCAGTGAATGCGTGCTTGTGTGTGTTCGTGTTTGTGTGTCTGCCTCTGTCTGTCTCTCTATGGTGTGTGTGGATTTATTTATTCCGTTGTCAGTCACGGTCACGTGCTGGCTGATGAGATTGAGTGTTTCTGTTTAGTGTTGCTGGATTTCATAAAATTAATCCCTTCAGCAATAATTATTCATCTGTGTTACCAATCTGCATTGAGTATTGCTTCCTTTCTCAGTGTATGAGAGCTTGCACATGTCAGTGAATGCGTGCTTGTGTGTGTTCGTGTTTGCGTATGTGTGCATGTGTGTGTGCATGCATGTGTGCGTGCGTGTGTGTGTGTGTGTGTGTGTGTGTGTGTGTGTGTGTGTGTGTGTGTGTGTGTGTGTGTGTGTGTGTTCAAAACTATTGGCTAAATCTGTCTCCAGGCTTGCACACAATCTGTCTGCACACAACAGTAACTGAAACACACAAAGGTGCAGGCACTCATGTGCACACATGCACGCCAGCATGTTTGCACACAGTTACACACCCACATGCATGCTCACACAAAATTGGAACTGGGACACATTACTTTTGTAAAATATGTTTTTAATTACAAGAGTTATATCACATTATATTACAGTCCATGGAAGAAAAAGCAATGTACAACGTAAGTTTACAACAATAGACTTCATTACACTGACACTATTCCCATCTGCTGTGCAAATATCAACGCAAAAATGTACAGCGATACTGTATTTGTGTGTAATAATGTACCATAAATCATTATACACCTGTTACCTTACTGTACTTGCTCGAATATATCACTAGAAAAGAACACATAAAGAAGAAGCGTGTGAAGTAATCAAAAATGGTGTTGAGGAAAGCCAGAAAACCTTGGCATAATCTCTTGAAAATAGATTTGATTAAATATACCCCCACCCCACCCCTTCATAACCAAGTGATATTTTCAGAATACCCTGCTAAGAGTGAAACAATAACTTGCATCGGTGCAAAATTGTACGATTGTGATTTTGTTGTTGTCACAAGTTTCGTATGTGTATAATGCAAGTTTGTTTTGGCCTCAAATTGTATGTGGTAAGAGTCTGTCTACTTAGACAGCTGACTAATCAGTCTGCACAGAAAAATAATCTAGGAATAATAAATAAGTAAATTGATGCTTTACGCTGAGTCTAGGAATAGCATACAGAACTGATATTTTTATCTTATTTTGCGTAACTAGTTTTATTAACTGGGATCTATTTCAAGATGTCTATTGACTGTGAAACTTCTATGAAAAAGAACAAAAAGTGTCAAGTTCTGAACAGTGTATTTTCAAAACACAGCGTTTAAGTGTTAACACAAAACAGTGTCGATGAGACAAGATAAAGATCAAATGCATGTTTGGCAAATCATTAGATAAATACACGGAAGAAACAGACGAATCTATAAACAAATAAATATCTATAGACTGAATGAGGTACACTGACATAACATGTAATATTTCTTCTGGTAGACTTTGAAACAATAGCACTCACAGAACAAACAATACAAAAACTTTGTATGATTTCATATATATACATCACAAAGAAAAAAGGAAAACAACAACAAAACAAAAAACCTTTCATACTATTTATTACCAATTTTTTTTTTTAAATCAGTACAACTACAGGGAGAAAAAAATGAACACGAAGATATCACTCATAACAACATCAACAGTAATAACAACAGGATTTTAGAAGAAACATAAAGACAGCATGATGATTTCCTTGACTTGTACTTCACAACAAATTCCCCCTTCCCGGTAGCCCTTTATCCACCCCTGTCCATCCCTCATTTTTCTTCTATAGTCCCGTTTCGAACACATAAATTTATTAAGGGGGGGGGGTGAGGGGGGGGGGCGCTGAAGAAGAAGAAGAAACCCCCCAACTCCGTCCCAGAAGTAAAGATCAGTTTCATAATTTACTCTCCATCCCATAATTTTTTTAATTTTTTAAATCAGTTTTATAATTTACTCTCCATCCCATAGATTTTCTTTTCGCTGCAGTATATTTTGGTAAACACAAACATGTGCTTGTGTGAATTACTTCAAAGCTCTCATCATGATGTGCGGCGTGCCATCGCATCAAAGCGATCATTGTGATATCCCCCTCCACCCCCACTACCTCACCCCACCCCCACATCACACTCACTGATAATCCATAAAGAAGAATCTGAGTAAGTAAGTAAACATGGTGCTTAACGTCCACAGAAACCATGAGGCTTATTAGGGACGGGGAGAAGAGGGGTGGGGGGGGGGGTATGGAGGTGGGGGGAGAGAGGGAGGTTATATACCTATCGCTACACTGTCACCACCAGAATGACTTCTGCATTAAGATGGGCAGCGATGAGAGCCATTTTAATGTTTCAGTAGGAAGTGACGGACAAAGTCACAGGACGGTGTCCACAAACCCACAACCTTTCTGAAGAGAAAGGAGAGCCGAAGCGGTATCGAACCGAGGTCCTTCCGCAAGAAGAATCTGAATCCCATGTTGTCGTTATAAGCACACACCAGAACATCGGGAAGACACACATTTTTCCCCCCTTTCTTTCAACATTTGACGTTTGCTACTCGGGGCCCATCAGCGTTAGTGAAACTGCCAGCGTTATTCCAGGTATTCCATGGCAAAAAGAAAAAGAGGGATGGTGGGGGGTGGGGGTGTAACAGGTCGGTCTATCGTTGGTGATGCTAAATACGGCATCTAACTCCACCAAGAGCAAAGAAATCCCACCACCATCATGCCCACCCGTACACCTTTCAAACTAAAACTAATTAAAAGGTTACAGTATCACAATCACATGAACGTATTAAAGACTTCCTGAACTTTGAAGGACTGTGTGTTCTTTTTTTTTCTTTTTTTCTTTTTAGGTCAGTGTAAAAATCGATTTATAAATTCATAAATACACCTTGTCCGATCTTCGAACACAAACCTTGGTCTCAACTCTTGCTGTAGGAAATGATGGAAAGCCAGTCACAAATTCAACCCGGTTAGCGCGTGACAGCTTGCACAAATGTAGGCCACTTACTCGACTCTGATTTTCAAATAATATCGTCAATGCTGTGCATGACGTTTATGAACGTTTATTCAACTGATGTCAGGGTTATGAACGTTATTTTCTCCTCTGTGTGTGTGTGTGTGTGTGTGTGTGTGTGTGTGTGTGTGTGTGTGTGTGTGTGTGTGTCTGTGTGTGTGTGTGTGCGTGCGTGCGTGCGTGCGTGTGCGTGCATGCGTGTGTGTGCGTGCATGCGTGTGCGTGCATGTGTGTGCGTGTGTGTGTGTGGCAAACTTGACAATGAATGGAAAGTAATAGCAGCACTGAATATGCATGCTCTGTCTTTTTCTCTTTTATTTTTTGACTTGTCAGACCGCGTATTTTACATAATGGGGCCTACCTGGACTGAACCGGAAACGCCATGTTAGGCCTGCAGGCTGACCTTCACCCCCGTCCCCCCGTCCGCCTTGCATTGTTTGTTTTTAATAACAAGCGGAAATGCAGGCCACTCGATGCTAGATTCTCCAATCATTTCTGTGAAGCCATCATAAGTTTCAAGCTTGCGAAGCGCTGACCAGGTCGAAGAATAACCAGGCTGACAATAGACAGGCTATGTGCAGCACCGAGTCGATGACATAACAACCCAAGAGTTAGACCTAGAAATTGCCTCGTGCTGAATTCGAGGTTGTGCAACTGGGAGTGTGGATCGAATCGACGTTGTACTGCCTTTCATTCTCACCTGTCGTCTCCTGCCTCTGTCAGCATATACACCTGTGTACGACAAGGTAGCAATTATGTACAAGGTATAAGAGACATTAACCACAGTTACCGTTCCTTCCACAGTTACCGTTCCTTCCTTCTAAATATAGGCAGCTTCGCGTGTGATGCTGCTATGATGCCGACTTGTCTTTGACTTGCTGCTTCCCCAAAAAGGTAAACTGGTCAACTTTTGAAGAGAAAAAGAAAGACTGTAACTTCCCCAAAGAGGTAAAATGGTTAACTCTCGAAGAAAACGAAAAGAAAAAAAGTAACTTTCGAAGCGTTCACGTGTAAAAAATACTGGCTCTACGTTCTAAAAACATATTATGACCTCAATTGTAAAAATTCTCGTAGTTTTCTTTCAAAATCAAGAACAATATTAATTACTTTTCATATCTTGCACGACTTAAGAAAAAGGAAATGTATAGTATTCCGAACAATTACAACAAAATCACTGCATGGTCATAATTTTATACGGTAAGCGTAAAACTAAAACAAAAAACAAGAGAGAGAGAGAGAGGACGGCCGGCCATCTAAAAACATCTATTACAGATAATTGATTCAAAAGAACACGTCGAGTCAGTCAGATCAATGCGCCACTACGAGAGGCCGTCACAACGAGTCACAAGGGTAACTCAGTGGTGCGCGTCCCATACCACACGTGTTTAGTGATGCGTTATGGAATCTATAACCTAGTCTACGATACCCATAGCTTTAGTGATGTTACGGTATCAAGAACTGTAGAATCGACAGTTGTAGCACATGCCAGAAGTCATGCTTGTTAGTCCGCAACTCGAGCGAGGAAAAAAAAAACACAAAAAAACCAAAACAAAAAACTAGGCTATATCGATATATAGCCCACTATGATGAGGTTAGGTTTAGCGCGTTACTAAACCTGCCAAAAAAATAAAATAAATAAAAACAAACAAAAAAGGTGAGAGAGAGAGAGAGAGAGAGGGGGGGGGGGAGAGACAGAAGGGAGAAGAAGAAAAAAAGGAGAGAAAAAAAAAAAAAAGAGAGAAAAGAAACCAAAGACGATTAACCTGTTTTACGTTACAAAAAAAAGATTTCTTTGTTTGGTTGTTCCTCAACCCCCAATTCCTTGAATCCAATTCTAATTCTCCTCTCTGTCCATCCCACTCCTATTCGTAACTAAGTATGATACACAGCTGAGACTCGAAAACAGTAGTAGTAATAATAATAACGACAATAATCAGAGCAATATATATTTTTTTAACAACAACAATAATATTAACAACAACAACAACAACGACGACGACAACACCAACAGCAGTAACAATAGTAATAAAGATAAAATATTAACAATAACTCTACTACCAGTGATGATAAGAACAAGTATATGCAACTCATCTCTGGACGAATCCCCAGCAAAGCAGCTATAAAGCTGTCAGCGTAACCAACCGCTGCTATGGGTAGTGGTTACCTTGACGTACATCACGTTTCTGTCATCAGGTACATACAGCATCGTCCTCAAATTACTCTGCTTGACAAGCATCCAAATCAAATACAAAAACGAAATAAAATGAACACGTTAAAAACATTGGTAGACTGAGATACGGTCACACCACAAGCCTCCGTTTCCGGCATCCTGGGGGAAGGATGATTTTTGGCATCCCGGCTCGGGGGGTTGGGGGAGGAGGGGGGTGGGGGTGGGACGGGTTCCGGTGTCCTGGGGTAGGATAGTTTCCGGTACCCTGGTTTCTGGCATCCTGGGAGAAGGATGTTTTCCGGCATACTAGGGGAAAGGATGGTTTCCGGCATCCCTGGGGAAGGATGATTTTCGGCATCCTGGTGTAAGGATAGTTTCCGGTATCCTGGGGGAAGGGTGATTTCCTGGGGAAGGATGTTTTCCGGAATCCTGGTTTCTGGCATCCTAGGGGAAAGGGTGGTTTCCGGTATCCGTGGGGGAAGGATGCCTGAAACAGAGGCTTAACTGGAGGGTGGGCTGAGATGTATACATGCGTTTAGTTTGCCATTGTTTCAGTCCCTTATGACGTGTCTTCGGCGAGGTGGAAACAGTCGCTGCCCTTGAACCATGCACAGTTGAGACAACAGTACGTAAATTATGACGCAATCACACGACCGTGTGTGTGTGTGTTTATTATTTATCATTAGTTTGTATTTGTCCCATGGTACAACGTATGTATATAATAATGAATATTTTAAGCGCCTCATACTCCTGAAGATCTCAAAGCGGCGCACGGCGGGGACCTGACTGCGGCCCACATGCAGGTTAAGAGGCACTTCTACAAAGTGCAATTGCTTGTAGGTAACACTTAAATAAGCATTTTACTTTTGCGTTTCCTGTGCCTGTTGTTTGTTGAGTTTATGATTACGATATACGAGTTTATCATTCTAGTGTTATTTCCTTATCACCTGTAGACCTCCACTCCATTTGTTTATTATTTTTATTAATCATTTCGATTTGCTACTGTGCTGTTAGTGGCATCCTCCACATGCTTTGTTGTTGTTGTCGTTTCCTAGTGCTGTTGCGAAGGACGTCGAGATTTCGGGATTCAGCAAGCGTTTCACGACATATTTTTGAATAACTATAATCGTGAAAGTATAAAGTTATGTGTGTAACCAAAAGCAGTAGGCCACTACATCACAAGAATGGCGACAGCTTTTGACGAGGCAAGTAAACATCAATTTATCATTAAGTGGCGGTAGCTCGGTATCGGTGTATTAGTATTACAAACATAGCAGCCTACATTATGAAAAAACGTCCCTGAACAAAACATTACACTAATGCACTGCAGTCAAATTCACACAGGAAAAAGAATATAACACTCGAGATATTCAACAAAAAATATATATGTATGCTACTGGCCCAAAGAAACGCAACAGCTGCGTAATGAAGAACACTAGGAGCAGTCGATCCCTCCCCCCAGCCCCCAACTCCGAATGTCGTGCCGGTTATTACTTCACGACTGTACAGAAGCCCTACTGATCCACTGCTGTACTGACATGGAAATAATTACTGAAGCCAGCCACTATTCAAAAGCAAGGAAAACAAACAAACAAACAAACAAACGAACAAAGAAAACGTAAAACAAAACAAAAGAAAAACACACACGAACACCCAACACGACAGATGACAGCAAGAGCAATAGACATGTCATATACGAATTTACTGTCAGCAGGAACTAAACGAAACTCGAAACATTTACTATTATTATGAATTTTTTTTATCGGACAAAATGTGCCTGAAAATATTGACAATATATATGTTGTGCACAGTGAACACTAGCGCTATTAGTACTACACTCGTAACTGCAATTTTTTTCTTTTTCTTCTGTCACGCATATTAATACAGACAGCGAAGTTGGCATATGAATTAACACGAATTAACACAGCTGTTTTAAATGTCGACCTAATTTTCACGTGACTGTAAACACAATACGGACTTAGTATCGCCTTTTTTGTACTTCCTTTTTACAAAAGTTGTTATTTACAATAAAATGAAAGCAGCGAACTACCAGTTAAAAGTGTCATTGCTTACAGTAAGCAACAAATCTGGCATACTATTTTATCTGCGTGCTCGCTCGCAAACCCGCGCGCGCAAGTGTGTGCATTTGAATATTTGACGACTAATGATTACGTAAGCGTACAAGAAATTGTAAGCGCCTAGGGCTGTTATAGTTTAGGCGCGCCAAGTGCCCATTATTATTGCTGGGTGAAAATGTCATGGTACAATAGTCGGGACAGAGCCACGAGTGACGGAGACCACACACACACACAAAAAAAAAAAAAAAAAAAAAAAACCCCACCGATCAACGTGTATTTGATGGCTCTTTTCTTTGGTTTGATTCTCACGGGCGCTTCGCGACCAAAAGAACCGAGTATCGCAAAAGTAACAATAACATTATTTGTTTTACTTTGGACCCTTCCGATTTTGTCTTGCAACCGATAAACCCGTAGCCTAGACATGAGCTCAGACACAAAGATTCCATGTGGGGAAGGGGTTAGGGTGTTGAAGAGAGAGAGAGAGAGAGAGAGAGAGAGAGAGAGAGAGAGAGAGAGAGAGAGAGAGAGAGAGAGAGAGAGAGAGAGAGAGAGAGAGAGAGAGAGAGAGAGAGAGAGAGAGAGAGAGAGAGAGAGCTTAATCCACAATGGACCATTCTTAAGAATATGTACAAAGGAGATCACGTCGGGTCACGAAATCGAATCATATGTAAAGAGTGGCAACCCAGCCTCACTTTCGATCTCATGATCCGTCGTGACCAGGGTCATTAAAAAGAACTCCAGTTCATATAAACTGTCTAATCTTACTTTCGACTTCGTGACCCGTCGTGACCTGTCTCATTAAGAATGGCCCATGGCATAGCAGTCCATGAACAGAACCCCACTGGAACTTGTCCCGAAACTGCGCAAATGTTCATTAAAACTTTTCTGCTTTCTGATCGGCATTTTAATTTGTGTGAAACCTAAGCAGCCGGAGACCCTTAAATACACCAGTGCAAAGTAGCTACAGACAATTGGTGAACAATCCACTTCAAAAGCCACACAACACGTGTTTTGCATACAGCCAACATCATCATCATTCCCAATCAGTGCCTCCATTAAAGACGGTTAAACTAGAAAGCTCTACCGTGTCAAGTGGCATGCTTACGTGTAAGTTACAAATGTCAGTTAAAAAAAAGAAGAAAAAAAGTCTATAAGCGTGATTAAAAAGCACCAGAGGCTGTGAGGAAAAAAAAAAAAAGAAAAAAAATAATCGTTCCCTGATGCTTTTAAGAGTCCGATCACCACTCCGTTTTCTTCGGTGAATGATGGAGTCAAAGTGTCTGCCACATGATCAACCACACACCGACAGACATTCATGTCGTTAGGCCAAGAAAATCCCGACTGACTTCATCATAACAGTTCGGTGGTCATTTCTAATAAGTCATGCTTCTAGAAATGTTCAGCACACAAATTCACCAAGCATACTGCAGACGATCCGGAAGCCAGGACAGCCAGTTGAATCAAAACCATGCAACGGTTAAAAAAAAAAAAAAAAAAAAATCGAACAAAGAAACTAAAAGTTTCAAACTGGCCGTCTCATAAGCATGCACTGACATGACATACGTTTCTTGTGACCTGGGTGGTGTGCGTGGGTGTAGCTACCGATCGCATGATCGTTACACCAACAACACCACACAATAATTCGTTTCGTAAACGACCTTCATCAGTTTGTATCATGCTTTGGAGAATGACAAAAACAAAAACGAAAATAAAACAAAGCAAAAAACAAAAACAAAAAGGCAGCCGGAAGTCCTTTTCTTCTGTATGACGTGACATGCCGGTGACAACAGCAGACGATGCAGTGTTGAGAGGTAAGTGTGTCACTAGGTCACTAGGTCATGCACAGCACACTGTCAATCACTCGAGCGAGCGGCACGTGCAGCAGGCAGCCACATACGGGACACAGGGGGCAGTGAGGAGGTGGGGGTTGGTTTTGCGTTATCGGGTTAGTAGCGACGATGGAACATCATGAAGTAATTGATGTTCTTTTCCATCTGGAAAACAGAACAAGGCAAAAGAAACAAAACAACATTAATGAATTAGCTAGTCAGGTCTGCGAGGACTCAATTAGCTAGGTTGTCGATCACAAAAGTGTGATTCTGAGTGGGAAATTTTTAAATATTTGTTTAAAAGCTGTTTGACCAAAGACAAGCTTCTCCAGGCTGTCGAGCACAACTGTGCGAAGAAGCCAATCAGAACGTGTTAAACGCGACCCTAAACGATGACTCTGCTCTCTTGTCTTTAATGACGATGATCTGCGTTGCACCACAAGTTCAGTCCTTCAGCCCCCCCCCCCCCCCCCCCCCCCCGCCTCACCTCCATCTCCCAAAATTCAAATTTACGTGTTACGTTGTTGATGGTGTGCGTGTGCGCTGATATTCTCAAGAAGGCTTTACTTTAAAAAAAACTTTTTTAAACTTTTTTTTTTTTTTTTTTTTAATGATCGCTGAAATTCTGCACATAGTTCTCAAGAAGGCTTTACATTTTGTTTTAGAAATGATCGTTATTTTATCATCATTTAAAACTAACAAGTTTATGCAACTATTTGATTTATATCAGCAAAATACAGGACACCACTGAGTTCTCACGGATTCTTTTTTTTGTACACAATTAGTGTGCTACAATGTTCAGTGAACAGATTTCGACACCTTCGAAGAGGAGCTTGCCTTTGCTCAATGGAAAATCAAAGGTTCGTCAAACAGGACTCTGGTGTTTAAGATGAGACGAGATAATTAGGGTAAAGAATGACGCTGCAAAGAAAAGAAATAAATGAAGGAAGAAGAAGAAAACGTGTGAGGGTAAATGAAAGTACAGAGATTAAGCGGATTTAGAGGGATCCGCGAGATTAATTTTTAAGAATTGTTTTGTTATGATTTAGTCCATTTTGTTGTTGTTTTTGCTTGACATTTATTAAATCAAAGAGGTTTCCTACTGTGTCTGCCCTCAAATGGAAAACTGGTTTAAACAGACAACAGCTTAAATATAAACAAATACAGACAATAGTTTCCAACGTTTATTTCTTTGTCCTGGGAGTTTATTTTATCCATTAAATGGATCTTTAAAAACAAAACAAAAAACAAAACAATCAAGTAAGCAAACAAAAAATAAGAAAAATCTAAGAAATAATCAAAAGAAAACAAAGGCCGCCCTTCTTGCCAAATTCGTAGCATGCACTGAATTGCTGAGAAATCGATGGAAAAGTCCTCAAAATCAATGCAAAAGTTTAATCAAAGTAAGTTAAATTTGGGTTGTATATAATGAGCAGTAAATATTACATCTGGTTCTTCACCTTGAAACTGGCCAAAAATAGGGTGGTGGAGGTGGTAGGTGGAAAACAAGTAACGAAAATTCACGAAAAGTCGAATTAACGAAAAGGTGTGTTAACTAAGGTAAACATTTACGAATATCCAAACAAAAGGTATACCTCTGGCCGCAGGTAATGCCCAAACCATTAAGTACAAAAGAAAGGTTGCACACACACACACGCACACAAGGTTACAGAAATAAAGTTTCGCACAGGCAAACGATTATAATCGAAATCTAAACGATATACAAAGCTTAATGTACGTATAATTCGGGAATAGGTATAACAGAAACATCAACGGTTACAACATTCACAAACACATCACTGGTGAACAAGATACATCATATTTACCAAAGGGCATGCATCAGTTTTACAATCATGTGCACAGTAGATTAAATACAGTAAATAAACAACCATATAGTGTGAATTATGCTTCTTTTGCACCCCCCCTCCCCCCATTTCTATGAAACTAAAAGAGAGAGAAAAAAGAAAGAAAAAAAAAAGCCCAGGGAAAAAGACTGATTTGTTGCCAGCTGAACCGAATAATCGTGAATCTGGCAAATTGTTGCAGTCAAATACACCTTTTACAAAGATTATTTGCATATTATGAGAAAGAAAACAGAAAGTTCATGCAAAACGAAAAAGAAATCTCTTTTCGTATTATTCTAGTTGTGCTAATATAAGAACCAGCTATTACGATTGTGATTTACTTACATAGAAAAATCACAGGTGATTGTAGAATACAGTAAACGATATACAGTATATTATGTCAACAATGTTACTCTACAAATATTTATTTTTACTTCAAAACGTTTAATACAAAGGATGGTGCGTTAAACACGTAGACAATTACAATATCAATTGGCATGCGGGGTATATGTACATGTATACAAAACAACAGTTACAGTGATTTGGCTCCAACTGTTGTCAGCCAGCTTTTAACCAGCTTACTGAACTGCTAATTCCTAGAAAGTAATAAATTCATTTTGAATTCTCATCAAATCAGTTGCCAACCAGCTTTTAACCAAATTACTGAAATGCAAATTCCTAGAAAGCAACTTTTTTTACGTGATAAAGTTATTTTAAATTCTGACCAAAACTTCAGGAAAACTGGAACTTCCAGGCAGTAATACGATCTTCTTTAAAAAAACACCAAAAAAACAACAACACACGCAGTGATAACTGAATCGAATCAGCTTTGAACATTCAATATATTCGGTATGCAAATAACAATCAATCTCCTTTGCTGCCCCAAGTGCCCTCCCCTCATAATTTGGGACCTTGTCAACCCTACACTTGGACGCTTCGACCAGAAGCTTTCATAATGGCCACGGGCCGAGAACAGCGGAGCCAATCAGAGGACGAAGCTTCACAAAGGGGAGACAACAAAAGGGTGCACTAGACTAATACAGGACCAAAGGTAGAGATGGAGGGAAGGGGGAAGACTGAAGAGAGACTGAAATCTCATACATCAGCGTCCGGGCACATGGGCACACTGCAGAATCGTTTCTCTCGTTTGGAGGGGCAGGCCAGGCCACCGTGCTTCGGTTTCTGGACCCGCCGTCGTCTGCGGAGTTGAACCGCGTCATCCCCGCACGTCTGAGAACAGGGCGACCACTCGCCCCAAGGTCCCATCGCGCAGTCGATGGCTGCAAACGAGAGATTTTTTTTATTTTTTTTAATATATATAATATAATTTAAAAGAAAGAAAGAAAAGAACTGAAACAAAGCTGGCTGCCAGCGTTCCGAAACAACAAAACACCACCACCACCACCACTAACAAACAAAACACCACACAGACACACAGACACACACACACACACACAAACACACACACACACACACACACACACACACACACACACACACACACACACACACACACACACACACACACACACACACACACACACACACACACACACACGCACGCGCACAAACAAGGGAGTTAATTAGCGCTCGAAAGCCGTACGTAATATAAACACAACAAAAACCTGCGTCGCCTACGGTAACTCACCTGTCGTGCGAGTAAATACAAGGTACAGAAACTCCACCAGAAGTACTTCCTCCAAAAAAGATACCCTCCCTTCTCCAGTCGCATATGATTATACCCTCCATTTCAGGCACACTCGGCGACACAGGTGTGTGCAGGCACAAGACTGAACCAATTAATTTTATTCAAGCCCAGGACGACCACCTCGACTTCCACACAGCTCCTGAGCTCTGAACAGCTATGAGCTGCTTTCTTTCATATGTTTTACGTCCGCAGAAACCTTAGGCTTATTAGGGACGGGCGATTGGAGGTGGGACAAGAGGGATATCATATACCTATCGCTACATTGTCACCACCAGGATGACTCCTGCATTAAGATAGGCAACGATGAGAGTCATTAATGTTTCATTGATTGTGAGGGACAAAGTCACAATAGAGTGTCCACAAACCACAACCTTTTTGAAGAGACGGGAGAGCCGAATCGGAATCGAGCCTCACCTCCAACCCCAACCCCTCCTGCTGATTACCAGCCTAACGCCTCACCGCTAGGCCAAACCGGCTCACTGGCTCTGGGCTCTGATTCCTGGAGTTTATAACGTCCCGTGAACCTCTTAGGGTCACATAGTTCAGGAGCTGTGAGAGAGTCGAGGTGGCCGTCCTGGGCTGTCCGTCCTAACGAGCCTTCTGGTTTCCGTGGAGCTATATTGAACCATGCTTCGGTACTGGTCTCAGCTTGTCCCTAATATGTCAACTGACATCTGAGGACACTAAGCAACACTACCTACCTACCTACCTTAGGGTCACCTCATGACGAGCGCCAAAGCCAAAGGGGCAGTTAACGGAGAGTCTCGAAACCCTCCGGATACTTACGACACTTGACGTCCACCTTGCACTTCTTCGTCTTGACCAAGCGCCGCGGGCACCTCCGGCCGCCGTTCTCCGCCTCCCGCTTGATCATGCGTGACCGGGACGTGGTCCCCTTGCCGCACGTCACCGAGCAGGGCGACCACACCGACCAGGGCGTCACCATGCAGTCCACGGAGGGACCGTCGTGCTGCTTGCGCTGCCGTCGCCTTCTCCTGGAGCGGCCGTGGCGTCGTCGCTCGCCGCCTTTTCCTCCGCCCCCCGCTGCGCCACCGCGGACCATTCGCTTCTGCTTCCGGCGGAGCTTGCGCACCATGCGCTTCTGCTCGCGCATCATCAGCACCTTGGCGCGCGGCTCCATGTCCAGGGCGTCCGTCTGCTCGATCATGCTCTCGATCTTCATGATGGCCGCCTGGAATGGGTGAATTGAAGACACGGGTAATGGTGAGGGTGATGGGGTGGTGGTGATGGGAGTGGTGGTGGGATGGAGATGCTTTTAGAAACTGAAAAGTCATCTCCACCACCAGCTGGTGATGACTTTTCAATTTCTAAAAAACATCTTCTGTTTTTTTCTTCTTCTGTTTTTCGGCGGGGTGTGTGTGTGAGAGAGACGGGGTGACTGGAAGGGGGTGTGCGTGTGTGTGTGCGTGCGTGTTGGGGGGCGGGGCAGTAGTCTAATATTGCCCACGGTATTAGGGGTGGCGGGTACCACTGCGAAAATGAAACACTCTTGGGCCAACACACACATAGACACACACACGCACCCCCCCCCCCCCCCCACCCCCGGCTTCCTGTCTTCTTTGCAATGGAAAACACATCATCACCCCATCACCCCAAATAATCTGCAAGCCCGATCTTACACAAAAGAAGGACGAGCTCCTAGACGCTCGTAAGAGATCTTCACCCCTGAGTATGCCTGGAGCTAGAAATTACCTTGATCTCGTCCGCGTTCAGGTCGTCACCCAGGGCCATCAGCTGCTGCTTCTGCATCATGAGCTCCTTCTGCTGGGCGTCCGCCTCCATCTGGCGCTGCTTCTCCATCATGGCCTGCTTTTCCATCATCCGCTGCTTCTCCATCAGGGCCAGCTTCGTCATCATCTGCTGCTTCTCGGACATGTCGTTGCGCCGGGCCTCCGCTGCACACAGGAAGACTTTGGAGGCATGTGTTCAGGGTGTCGTTGGCATGGTGAGAATCTGGACGTTGGCAATGTATAGGGTAGCTTGTAGCTACGCTGAGGGTGTCGTGGGCAAGGTGAGGATTTAGACGTTGGCAATAGCCTATAGCTACGTTCAGGGTGTTGTTGGCAAGGTGAGGATTTGGACGTTGGCAATGTATGGGCAGCCTACGTTCAAGGCGTTATGGGCAAGGTGAGAATCTGGAGATTGGCAATGTATGGGGTAGCTTGTAGCTACGTTCAGGGTGTCGTGGGCAAGGTGAGGATTTAGACGTTGGCAATGTACGGGTAGCCTACGTTCAGGGCGTTGTGGGCAAGCTGACAATTTGGACGTTGGCAATGTATGGGCAGCCTACGTTCAAGGCGTTGTGGGCAAGGTGAGAATCTGGACGTTGGCAATGTATTGGGCAGCCTATAGCTACGTTTAGGGTGTCGTTGGCAAGGTGAGGATTTAGACGCTGGCAATGTATGGGTAGCCTATAGCTACGTTTTGGGTGTCGTGTACAAGGTGAGGATTTGGCTGTTGGCAATGTATGGGTAACTTGGCTACGTTCAGGGTGTCGTGTACAGGGTGAGGATTTGGTCGTTGGCATTGTATGGGTAGCCTCCGTTTAGCCTCCGTCAGTTCCCTTTCCGCACGTGTGTGTGTGTGTGTGTGTGTGTGTGTGTGTGTGCGTGCGCGCACGCGTGTGCGTAAGAGTGTGTATGCATGTTCCTGCGTGTGTGCTTGGATGAATGCGCGCACGCATGTGTGTGTGTGTGTGTGTGTGTGTGTGTGTGTGTGTGTGTGTGTGTGTGTGTGTGTGTGTGTGTGTGTGTGTGTGTGTGTGTGTGTGTGTGTGTGTGTGTGTGTGTGTGCGTGCGCGCGCGCGTTCGAATGTGCATGTGTGCAAACACAGACGAAATTTATTTTAAGCATACGCGAATTGTTTTAACTTCACAAGTTTCATACAATTAAAAAACTTGATTGCGTATTACGCCTATTTCCCATTTGAGGACATAAGACTGATGGGTCTAAACGCTGATGTTGCCGCTGAAACTCCATTCCCTGGGTGAATGCAGCCTGTATATAAAGACCCTTCCCGAAGTGGCACTGTAGAGCCCGTCCCTAACAAGACTTATGCTTTCTGTGGACGTTAAGCACCATGTTTACTGGCACTGTACAGAGGTGGGCTTAGGGGAGGAGGGCGGGGGAGGGCATGGGGAGGGCATGGGGAGGGTCACGTACCCATGTGCTCGGCGCAGAGTTCCACACACTCCTCCTCCGTGTCGAAGCGGTTCTCGTTGCCCCGGCAACCGCCGTAGCTGAAGACCTGGCACTTCTCCATGGTGCTGTTGTAGAACCAGCGAGGGAAGTTGCCTTTGCAAGGTCCCACGTCTGCTTCCAGGCTGCAGATGGCTGCACACACAGACACACACACACACAGACACACGCACGCACGCACACACACACACACACACACACACACACACACACACACACACATACACACACACACGCACGCACGCACGCACGCACGCACGCACACGCACACACACACACGCACACACACGCACACACACTGAGCTTACTGACGTGTTCATATTTTGACGACATTAACAAGACAAAGAGTTGTAGAATCAGCGAAGGGGCGTCTGCCTCCAGCCTGGAGACTGCTGCCCGCGCACACCCACAAAGTGATCTCACTGACGTAGTCACGTTTCCACACCACTAACAAGACATGTCAACCAGCGAGCACACCCACTCGCAGATCTCACTGACATGGTCACATTTCCACAGCACTAACAAGACATGTCAACCAGCGAGCACACCCACACGCTGATCTCACTGACATGGTCACATTTCCACAAAACTAAAAGGACATGTAAAACCAGCGAGCGAAGTTGCCCCAACATGGCATCCAGACGTCTTCAAATAGCCACTTTTACACACACGGCTTCAAATAGTCACTTTTACACTAACGGCTTTTACACAGATGGCTTCAAACAGCCACTCAGTCACCTTGTTTTTTCTCTCTCTCTTTCTTTCTCTTGAAAAATGAACTGACTGGCTGACGGTCTGTCTGAGTGATTAATATACTCGCCCACTTAGTATAATCAAAGGCTATATAATAATATAGTCTATATTATAGTCTTTGGTATTTATAATTTGTTTTCCAGGCAAGGCAATATAAGAACGACAACTCAGCAGAAACTAAACAGCCTGGTCCAGGTATCCCTTGTTCTCTCCCTTGGACCGCTTTTCAGTCTGATCTTGCCTTGGCGTGTTCCTTCGCTGAAACACAACTGCTGCTAGCAAGTAAGTAACTTGGTGTTACAACAGCGTGAACAAGAGCAAAACTGAACTCACCAGTGAAGTTCTTCATCATCATGGCTTTCCGGCAGTCAAAAATGTGTCCTCTGCACAAGTCTTTCTCCATCAGATGGATGCCGCAGTCTACTGTCTTATCTGACCTGCATATCAACAGAGGGAAAAACAAAATAGCTTATACTCAGTTCGTTGTTATAAGTCATTACAAAACGGTTAATGATAATTCCATTCATTTCAAAATCAACAGTCAGCACTGGCCTTGCTTTCTTATCTTAGTGTGGTGGAAATTTAGCAGGTGTGAGGGTTAAAGGAACTAGCCTTTAAAAATTTGGCGAAGCACATACG
>OY757544.1:10918172-10936296 GCA_963584105.1 Alviniconcha strummeri
GACTGCCCTAACCTAAATGAAATTGTATGAAGTCTTGAAAAGAACAAAGGGGGGGGGGGGAATGCCCTGATCTAAATGAAATTGTATCAAATCTTGAAAAGAGATGGGAGGGGGAAAGGGAGAGAGCAGGAGGGGGGAGAGGGAGAGACTGCCCTAACCTGAATGAAATTGAGTGGGAGAGGGAGAGCCTGCCCTAACCTGAATGAAATTGAGTGCAGTCTTGAAGCGCCCTGACTGGATGTTGAGCATCACTTTGTAGAGCAGCATCTCCAGCACCTGGTGGGATCGAACCTCGTCTGGCCTGGAAGGCGGGCCCTCTTCCTGCTGTTCCAGCCCCTTTGCTGTCCCGCAGAGAAACTCCAGGGTTTTGGTGCACACTGCGTCCTTGGCGTGGAACCCAACACTGGCTTCCAGCAACTGAAATACATAAAGATGCAGAGCCACGCCATCCATCTTTGCTCTATGCTTGGAGGTTGCACTGCACTGTATATGTGCTTTCTTGGACGGATTCTACTCATGAAGACTATTTCATTCACCAGCTTTTTCATTCATGCACACACCCACATACACACACACTCATGTGCACACATGCACAAACGTACACAGAAGCACACAGCATCCAAGAATACTGCACATTAAAGTAAAAGTCCAAGGTTTTTAAGTATGCAAAATGACCATCAAAATGACTGACAAATGAGTCACTAGTTTCAGATTTAATGAAATTAAAAAAAATGGGTTTTTAATCAATTTTATTTTCTGTAGGCTGGCCGAGACTACAGTCTCAGGTTCTCCATCAGTCACGTGACTTTTCCAGGAAGTGGCGTCAATCTGGGGAGTCTGTGCGGTTGCCATCTTAGATTCTTCAGTAAACTGTAATATGTGTGTGGTCGACAAAAAAGTTAACTATGCCGGCCTACTGTGTTGCTGTGAACTGTAACAATTTGCAGATGACCCCAGGTTTAACAATGCACAAGCTCCCGCGCAATTGACCCGCAGTGAGGCGAAAGTGGATTAAATATATACAATTCAAACAAGTTGACTTTCTTGCTGTACCGCATCACGCCCATTTGTGTAGCGAGCACTTCAGTGAGTGTGATTTCACAAACCCCATGGAATACCAGTACTCTTTCAAAATCCTGCCTGGCAGGCTCAAACTGATATGGCTGTATCCTTGTGGGTCTCTCGGGCAAAGTATCAGTTTCGTCTTTGGAGCTCGAGTTGGCCATTTTGCAGCAACTCCCCAGAGTGACGTAGGAGGCATATGGTCCCGTGATTTGGGCATCAAGGCGACGCGTTCGGTACAACGGAAAATGCCTTTTTTTGTGCATTTATAACCCTCAGATCACAGTTTCACCTGCATCATCGTTCTCAGCGAGGTTTAACAGAAATCATGTCTAAAAAAATCACCCCTAACCTTGGACTTGTCCTTTAAGGTTTTTGCCATGTCAAAAATCACTCATGTGCACACATGCACAAAAATACACAGAAGCACACATGGCATCCAAGAATTTAGCACATTCAAGTTTTTGCCATGTCAAAAAACACGTTATCTCCCTCAAATATACACTCTAGTCGTATAAAGCATTAAGCACATAATAATGTCAATGAACCACATATAATCTGAACTTGACTGAACAAAAGCATATCAAGAACACAGCTTTCTGTTTCATCTTTCAGTGCACCTGTGACTTAAGGTCATCAAAACTGGTACACTGTAATCTCAATGAAACTGGAAGCTGCTTTAAATAAATGCACTGTTTGAAAATTTATGGTTATTTTCTTACTCAGCAAAGAATTCAAAGCCCCCCCCCCCCCTCCAACACATCAATTTTTTAAAGGTGGCTTTTGTTTTGTTCTTCTTGGCTGAGTAAGGAAACATGTCAATAATCTTCAAATGCATGCCAGTCATGAAAAGAATACCAAGTGTGTTTAACTCTACATATGTTCATGTCTGACCACCACAAAAAAATGGAACTTGATCAGATACCAAGAACATACAACTTGCAGCTTACCTTTTCAACATCCCTTAGCATGGAGCATTAAAATGGCGTCAGGATCGCTATAAGTGGTGGGAAAGTGTGACATTCAAAAGATGTTACCACCATGCAAAGTTTTGCCCTTTTTTTTTTTTTTATATGTTCGTCAATAACCAGCATCTTCACTCACCAGCCACCAGATGTCGTAGCAGGGAGCCGATAACAATGCCGTTTGACACAGATCCTCAAAGTCCTCACTAGAGTCAGGGTGGCGTCGAAACAGTGTCAGGTAGTGCACCCATAGCTCTGTGCTGTTCTTGTTGCTCTCCAGGCCACGGGACAGAACGTTCAGCGCTTGGCCCAAACACTCTTCTCTGGATCTGCAATCAGACCTGAATTGTTCAATGAGCCTGCAACCAGCTGATTGGATCTGAAATCAGACCGGCACTGCAATCAGACCTGCAATGTTCACCGATCCTGCAACCTACTGACTGAATCTGCAAGCAGTTACTGGTTCAGCAATCACACCTGCATTGTTTACTTAAGCATGACGTATTTCCAAAGTAAAAATGTCTGCAACTGAAAACTTTTGAAAAATAAATTAAAATCTATGCAATATGGGGTTACCTTGATATAAAAACAAACAAACTGGCATTTCAGAAGATTAAAAAATCCAATTGGGGGGTCTATAATGACAGACGTAAGATCTACACATCATGTCATTGTTGCTTAGTGGATCCAAAGTCTTACCAGTCAGTGTCCTTTCATTGGATCTTAAATCACAAAAGGTTCATTTTCTTGACCTGCCTTCACACAGCTATTACAGAACTATACATATAAATGCCCTGAGCACTGCTGTTGATTGTTGTTTGACATCAAGTGATCCAGCAGTACACCCAGCAGCATTGTTGTCTGTCTGCCCAACCAACCATGTCAAAAGGGGCCTACCTTGAGCGGTTAGCTTTACGCCAGACCAGTGAGCGACAGCGACAGAGACAGACAGAAACACAGAGGCCCAGACAGACAGACAATGATGGTTTGGCGTAGCAACCTCTTGCCTCTTTGAATTAAACATACAGCTTGATGCTAGAATAGATGTATGTAAGTGGAGGGAAGTCAGTGAGGGACAAACACAGAGACAGAGACAGAAAAAATGACACACAGACAGCGACAGAAAGACAAGTGGAGACTAGTTGTGTCTGGGACACTTCACAGTGAAAAATAAAACAAACAAGCAGAGACTAGTTGTGTCTGGACACTTCACAATGAAAAATAAAACAAACGAGTGGAGACTAGTTGTGTCTGGGACACTTCACAGTAAAAAATAAAACAAACATGTGGAGACTAGTTGTGTCTGGGACACTTTACAGTGAAAAACAAACATTTCAATGGCATCACCTGGCTGGGTTAGACAGCTTGCTGTATGCCAGGCGTAGCCAGAGTTGCGTGTCGTTGGGTGTGGCCAGAACAGCCCCCTCCATGTCCTGCACATCGCCACCCTGTGCTGTATCTGTCACGAAGTAACGAACATCCTCTGCATCCAGCACTGAGTCCACTTCTTGGGCAGTTTGCACTGAAGCACCTGTTGACAGAACTTAACCATGAGCAACCTGGGCTATCGTACATCTTCCCCCACACATACATGAACATGTACAGAATGTGCACAAGATTTCGAGACCCATCCTGTAACACACAGACAATAGCAGCTACAAAACCAGGTACGACAGACACTGGCAGACTAAACAAGATTCACTCACATGTGTGCACACACACTGACAAACAAATACAGACACAGACCAGCAGGGAAATCAGACAGACAGAGAGACGGACAGACTCACCGATGGTGTCAGAAGGGGTCTGGAACTGGGACATGATGGACAGTGAGAAGCTCGTCGACTCGCTGGCACCAGGCTGCCATGGACGACGATCGTAAAACATTGTGTGAGGATGAACTGAAACCAAGATCACTCACAGAAATAAATAATCCCAAACCAGCCTATACAAATACATGTACAATAAGTCCTAGAACGCACAAACACACACCTGCTTGTGAATTAATTCCATCAAAAGAACTAAACCAAGTTTAAAAAAATTAAACAAACAAAAAAAATGAAACAAAGTTGACTGCCAGCATTCTTTTTTCTTTTTCTTTTTTTTGTCCATTTACCATTGCTCATCTTTTGGACGATCTTGCATTTGTTTCTGATGATCTAGTGAAATAAAATAAAATAAATGTTCACATTTCAGTGTAAATGTAACAGTGTAACAAATGCTGACAAAATATATCAAGTTGGTAATCACATCAATCTAAATCAGTAAATGACAAGAGATGCGAGTCCAATATCAGGATATTTCAGGTTCTGTTATTCATTCAAACCTGTCTACCTACATCATTTATGTAAACTTTACCTCACACTTCTTTAGGCTGTGAATTTGCATTCTCTGATTAATGCTGAGTCTGCCTGCAGAAACTTGGTGTAAAAGTAAGGTCTCACTGTGAGATCTCACCCTCACAGAATTTAGGGAGCCAAAAGTGACACTGAAGATGAAGTTATTTTGCTTACCCTCAAAGCACTCATTTAGTTAGGTGGAAATGCCTGCACTAAGTGACATAATATTTTACAAAATACCATCCAAACAAAACCAAAAAAATGGCCAGCTAGAGAGATGGGCAGTCACATGATGATTCAAATATAACTGACCCCCCCCCCACACACACACACACACACACTTCCCCAATTTCCATGGAGTATAATTAAGAGAGATGACTGACCATGCTTTGCAGCATTGTTGATTTCAGCAGTCAGGAGTACACAAAGGTCATCTGTGGTCACCTTGCCCTTGTGCTGTGAGAGCAGGTTGTCCACGTAGTCACCTGCAAAACAGCATTCATTATCACCTTCACATCAAAGTTAAATCGAACAACACTTCCATGTTGAAGAGACACACATGCATGCACACACACACACAGTTTAAAAAGGGATCACCGGAAGTTCTATCTGCACTGCACTTTGGGGAAACAAATAATAAGACAAGCAAAACATTCAGACATAAAATTGTATAAACTTTCGTAAGACTACAAGTGATACTAAACCAACATTTGTTATCAATACTTATTCACTTAGCATACAGGCAGAGTATGGTAAACACTACATACTAAGTCACAATCTCCACATACACAGAAAGAGAGAGAGAAATGCACACACCCACACACACGCATACACAAGTGTGTGATCACACACACACACACACACATGCATGCATACATGTGATCACACACACACACACACACACACACACACACACACACACTCTCTCTCTCAACAGTGTATGTGTTGTACACATTATCATCATGGTTGTCCCTGGCATCATCACAGCCCTCACCTATGATGTTAGCGTAAGCAGACTGTGGGGTGTCATCAGCAATGCCAGCAAGGCGAGGGCAGTAGGACACCAGGTCCATTAGGATCTCCCTGTCTGACATCTTGTAGTCTCGACTGTGCTGCCTGCCACAAACAAGCACACACACACACTTCCAATCCCGTTCTAATCAGGGAGAAGCAGCCTGATCACCATTCTGTCTACATCTAATCAGAGGCAGCAGAAGTGACTTTAACGTCATTAAATCTCCACATCATGGAGGATGGTTTAAGTGGCTTTAAAGGTCATTACGTCCGAACATTGTTCAAATCTCATTCTAATCAGGGACAGCTTAAGGGACCTCAGCATCATTCAGTCTTCAGCTGACCAAGGACAGCAGAAGCGACTTCAAGGTTGTTAACAAGTCTCATTCTAACCAGGAAAAAAAAGGGTGACCTTAGCCTCGTTCATGTCCATCTCCAGCCACAGACAGCAAGTACGACCTCAGTCTTGTTCATCTGAATGTTGCAAAATCAATATCCCACAACCTATACCAAGAAGAGCATGAAACTGAAGCTAACAGACCACAAGACACATTCACATTCACTTGATGGCGTATTGTAATGAGGACCTCAGCCCTTTACTGCTTTTCAGCAGCTGCGCAATTTTCTCTGAAGACCAGTTCAGAGAGTACAATCCCAAAACCTTCACCTTCCAGAATTTCTCCCACATTAAAAAAGCATGAGAAGTTCAAGCTCGAGCAAGACATCACATGGCAATGTTTTTAGCAAAAATGGGAAACACTTCAATGAGGATGTCATAAATGAGTCTCTACAGGCCATGAATGGGTTAAAACAGGGGTAAAGTTTTTTTTTTAAAGGGGGGGGGGAAGAACAGTGAAAAAAAAAAATATTAAATTCATTAACATGTATCCATCCATTACAATATAATTTCTTTCTCTCTCTCCTCCACCCCCTCTCTCTCTGTGTCTCTCTCATTCATATATCTAAGGTAAAGTATGAAGAAGAAAAAAAGGCACACACACATACAAAAACAGAAGGGAAAAAAAAAGGAAAAAAGGAAAAAAAAGGACCATGGCAAAGAATACAATTTACAAGATTATTAACGTCATTAACAACCTTGTCTAGATTTGTATCAGCTTTTTGTAATGCAACCATTCAGCTGCTATCTTGTCATATGACATCGTTAATGTTGCATTGTATTTGTCTACATCAAATGTATTTTTTAAATATTGTTTGAACAGGTGCAGTTGAGGTATATTCTTGTTGATCTTACAAGTATAAATACAGAATTTTGCACGCAAAATTATCAGATCAAAAGTGCTGTCTGATTTAATTTGGCTGTCGTGACCAAAAAGTACAAAATTTTCATTAAGCGTTACTGTCCTCGCATTTGAGCTCCCGGTATTAAGTGTAGTCTGGAACTGTTCCCAAAAAGCCAAAAAGACTTTACGTACACACATCTCCAAAAAATGTGATTAATAGAGTCTCTTTCCTGTCTACAAAAAGAACAGTTAATGTCATTTTCAATACCCATGTGCATTAAAACAATATTGGTAGCTAATATCCTATGTACAA
This sequence comes from Alviniconcha strummeri, assembly GCA_963584105.1. Taxonomy (NCBI): domain Eukaryota; kingdom Metazoa; phylum Mollusca; class Gastropoda; family Provannidae; genus Alviniconcha; species Alviniconcha strummeri. Next base: position 10,925,107 of record OY757544.1, read on the forward strand.
GTCTTATCTGGAACCATTTTAGTTTTTATCTCTTGGATGTTTTGCATTTTCTTAAAGTTTCCGCTCCAGTCAATGTCTGTATTCAATCTTGCTTCCCATTTTTCACAGCACTTAGGTTTATCTTTACCCTGTGTAAGCATTTCATAATACAGGCGTGAGCCTTTTTGTTGATTGTAAATAATCTTAAGCGTCTTTGTCAAATCAGTTGAACTGTTACTCTCAACTGTTAGTCCCGTTTTACGTATGTAGCTTTTAATAGTTTGTACACATCCAGTATATGTAATGTAATCCTATTAATCCTGTATATTTCTTTAAAACTTTTAAATAGCATAAACGTACCATTTTCATTCAGAATGTTTTTGGTAAAACATACACCTTTGTCGATCCACTTTTTATAAAAAACAGTTTGGTTTCCAACCAGAATACTGTCGTTGCAGAAAATAGGATCTGCGACTAGTTCTTCTGAGTTCTCTACCTGCATGTGTTTACCAAACTCTCTATATGCTTTAAATACATGAATCCAAAACATATTAAAATTCTTTTCCTGAGTAGGGAGGCTTGATCCCAATTGTTCAAGCAGTAACACTTTCAGGTAAGTTGATGTCATTATACTTTTCCACTTGTGATCACTTGTTTTTAGTTTTCGTATCCAACTTAGCTTCAGCGCATTAATATAATGTATAATATTTGGTATGCCAAGTCCTCCCTTTGCAATAGTTTTGACGGTTACTTTCCTACTTATCCTGTCTTGTTTTCTGTTCCATACGAACTGAAACACGGTCTTCTGCAACGCGTCCACCAGACTGTCTGGTGGATTTGGCAATAAAATCCATAGGTGGATAAGTTTAGACAAAATCAGCGACTTCAGAACAGCTACTCTACTGAGTGGTGTTATTTGTCTTTTTAACCATACTTTGTACAATGCTTTTATTTCTAAAAATTTCTCGCGAAAGTTGAGTAGCTCACAGTGAAAAATAAGTTGGGAGAGATGGAAAGTTGGGGGTGGGGGGGGGGGGGGGGGGTTCTAGAAAATAATACATTAGTTAGGAAAAGAAAGAAGACAGCTCAGACAAGAAGATGAGAGTCTACTTCCTCAACCTGAAGGGTCAGTGCAGTAGACAATAACAACTTACCAGGTGCAGTGCTGGTCGTTGCACGTTCCCTGCATATCGTAGCGGCACAGCACACGATTTGGGTTCAGCTTGTGGGAGAATGAGGCGGACGTTATGGTCAGGCCTTCCTTGGAGCGGTAGTATGGACTGAACCTACCCACAAACAGCAACGAAACCAAGCTGTACAATGCAACAGTTTTAACTTGCAAAAATCTATAATATATATCAACGAACTGCACAGAGAGAAAAAAAAAAAGGCAAGCATTGTGCCTTTCCAAGCAAGTAACTTGTTTTTTTTTACATCCAGTCAACCAGAACTGTCCTATCAGGGCAGTCAACCAGAACTGTCCAATCAGGGCAGTCAACCAGAACTGTCCTATCAGGGTGAACCCCCGCAGGATCCAGTGCAACATTATTACCAGATACAGGACACTCCTGCAAACAAGGCTATTCACACTTTCTTCCGCAGTTGCACGTAAAGGATCCCAGTCATTCCGCCAAAAGTGCAGGTGGCAGGTTACAGCTATGCCTTACATATGAGGCGTTGCTGAGGCGTTGCATGAAGTGACATGGTGCACGATTGTATGGTGTACGCAGAACGTGCGCCGAGACGGCAGCAGTTTCATATGGCGCCAGCCATGCTAGCGCTGTAAGTACACCACATCTGTGGAGGCACTATGAAAAGCTGGTCACTCATGCAGAATCACATGCCAGCACAGTAAGTCTACTCAAGAGTGGAGAATAGCGCTATATAAAAAGGTAATCATCATCATCATCATCAAGGAGGTAATGGTGATGAAGCCACTGGAATGCGTTCATCGCCAACGCTACACTTTCCTACAGCTGGAGAGCACAGCAAAAGACAACTGCAGAACAGACAACTGCTCTCTCAAGACCGTTGGAGGGCACAGCAACAGACAACTGCTCTCACTAGACCGTTGGAGAGCACAGCAACAGACAACTGCTGTCTCAAGACCGTTGGAGAGCACAGCAACAGACAACTGCTCTCTCAAGACCGTTGGAGAGCACAGCAACAGACAACTGCTCTCTCTAGACCGTTGGAGAGCACAGCAACAGACAACTGCTGTCTCAAGACCATTGGAGAGCACAGCAACAGACAACTGCTATCTCAAGACCGTTGCGCAGGCCCTGGTCCAATATCAGCCACAGCTGTAAGATGCTGCAGGAAGTCTGATGCTGAATACCAATGCTGCATGTTCAGGCATTGTCACTGGCTGCCTCAGCCCACTGTGGGCACCAGTCCAAATCAAGGTCAGATTGTCGGAGAGTGAAACTCAGGTGGGCGGGGTTTTCCAGTCTCCAGTCAAGAGAATCATGTACCTGTAGGGGCAGCGCCTGAGAGGAATATTCAGCCAGGCAGTCACCACCACAGACTTTATTTCGCACCTGCATGAGACACCCAGGTCACGCGTTTCACCTAGATGCCACTTTAGAGGTGCACATGCTTGTTCTCTAGCCCTTACACCTTGACATCTAACCACACGGTTTTGGGGATCAAAAGTACCTGTCACTAAACTGAGAAAAGGCCCATAAAAATCAAACACCTAAACTCCAAGAAAGACCACATCTTGGCAGAGGACGAGCTCCGATGGGTAAAATATCCCCCCTCTCTCTGCAGAAGAGTCCCATCCCAGATAAGCTGCACATTCTAAAGGAAACCAAGAAGAACAACTGACCTGAAGGATCTGAAGTGGACAAGTGGGCTGTGGTAGGCAAGCTTGGTGGTTCCCAGTTCCTCTTCATGGTTGGTCTGCTTGCTGCCTGCCAGAGCCACTCTTAGTGCAGGAACCTGGGGCAAGAAACCAGTTCACAAGAGAATGATCATTTCTTTTATTTGCAGTTGCCCCTCTGATCCTGTTTATATTCTAAACAGTGATGACACTGAAAAAGAATCAGCATGCATGAAGTGCAAATGGGACTATCTGGTTGGCCTCACTGCATTTAAAATTACAAACTCATTTTTCTAAGTTTACGCAGCCTAAGCACCTTTAAAAATGGTAGTTCTGATGCTGCCATTACTCACAGAGGCTAATATTGAGGAAAAAACAACACTTCACAGACCGACCCCATCACGTGTAACGCTGAAGACCACAGATTATTAAAGGCAATTTGGATTCACACATCAAGACACAGCATAATCAACACAAACAGTGAAGAAACGGGAAAATCTTAAATGGTAAGGCACCACCGACATCTGCTACAATCGCAGCAACCTTTGATTCAGCTTTTAACTTCAATCACATGTTGCGCTTTTGGTAAAAACAACGGATTTTCTGCATCTAAAAATAAACACAACCCAAAGCTATTTCTGAAGCTACTGACAACTCACGCATGTCGAAGGGCAGCCAGACTTATGGACTCTTTCGCAAACTGGGATAAGAGACAATCTACCTTTATTTGCTCATCATATGTACAGACTCAGCTACGGAACCCTGAGGGTCAGCAACATGCTTAGTGAGAAGGTATCGCACACAAACTGTATTTCCACCTCTCTGCCCCACTCACTACACGCAAGTGCACAAGCACTATGGCCGAGAGCTTCAGAAAGTGCAATGGCTGAACTGAAGTCATCCCGACAGGGAAATCTTTGCAAGACATTTTGTTTCAGCTGCAATGTTGTGGCATTTGAAAAGATTGTGTATCAGTGACTTCTGCTGGGGTATTAAAAGAGACCTTTTCCCCCACTTCTTAAATAATGAATATGGGGACACACACATACACGCCAGCACACACAACAGATCAATCAAAATGTCTCAGACATACATGTGCTGGAGAAGGAAAGGACAGGCATATTTTTGTCAGCATCAAAACTATGCACCAGACTAAAACCACCAAAGTAAACAGCACACTCACAGGACTGTAGTGAGGACACAGGTTGGAAAAGATTTCATGCGGCACACACATGGAGTGAGAAAGCACCTTCTCCACTTTTTCTTTCTGTAAGTGAGAGAAACACACCAAACTAAACATTAAATCATCCCAATAAACATAAATCATCACAATGAACATTGAATCATCACAATACACAGTAATCATCACAATAAACATTAAATCATCCCAATAAACATAAATCATCACAATAAACACTGAATCATCACAATACACATAAATCATCACAATAAACATTAAATCATCCCAATACACATAAATCAAAAATGAAGGAGCTTGCTCCTGCAACCAAACAGAGGCAGTAAGGAAAAGGAAGAAGAAGAAAAAGGGGGAGGGGGGGGTGATGGCAAGAGAGAGAGAAAAAGCTGCAGCATCTTCCTTTGCCACAGTTTGGAGCTTTTACAGTTCTTCTCAACAAGCTGACAACCTCTACGTCAACCTCATGTTTCAGCAGCAAGAAGACAAACAAGCCTGTCAACACCACAGGCCCGCTATCACCCTTGTTTCTGAGTTTTACTGTTGCACCTGAATGAGACACCCATGACATGGAATGGTCACAAATGGCACTTTAAAGGTGCACATAGTTAGATCTGGAATTTTAACATCCCATCAACTGCAGCTACCTCACGATGACGGTGTTCACATGCATGCACAAACATAACTTTCTGCAATAATGCTGTTTTTAAAAAGGTGAAATAATCTATATGGTTACATAAACAATTTACAGGAAAGAAACTGGTTATTAATGCCCAATCAACCACGACAGTTATATCAGGGTGAACAGAAATTGACAGAAAAAGACCTTCCATATAGTCTTAAAACTTCAGAAGGGCTAATATGTGGTGAAAGGCAGGGCTGAGGGACAGGAGGGCTTCTAAACTTTCATCCCCAGCAATCACTTTTTGTTCATTATCTTGGCTTTCTAACCATTTCACCACTTCATTATCAACACTGAGCACTTCACCGCCAGCAAACTGAAGCTGCATCCCACTCACCTGAATCTTGCACAGGTTACTCAGCTGTGAGCCAGATGGCATCTTAAACTCAATGGACTGGTTCTTTTTGTTTCCCACAGCAGGTGCTGCTATGCTGCCTTGACCCGAGTCCTGCAGGTTTTGCCGGTCCTTCATCAACAGCGTGGGCTTGGGGCTTTGGGTCATGTCCAGCAGTGACCGACGCCTGGCTCTCACAGTGGACACGTCTTCGCTGTCCACTGGGTCCAGTTTGATTGACTCCAGCGACGGCAGTCTGGACTCCCGCTTGCTATCGGGGTCTTTGATGACAGATCGACGCCCATCTGAACAGAAAATAGATGCCACCCATTACTGCGATTACATGTTTGTTTGGTTTTAAAATTAAGTTGAATGAACCAGGAAGGTTGAAACTACAAAGGCAGAATTCCTGGTGGTTGGCAAAACATGATATGATATACTCTGACCTACTCCAGACCAACACACATGAACGCCTGGTGGCTTTGGATCCTCAATGAAAAGGACCTTAATTTCTGCGTTCACAGCGTGGGGCATGGCCCCTTCTACAAAATCCAATAAAAACAAAATAAGTGCATCATAATAATCCCCCCCTCCCCCCCACATCACGAGGGACAACACCACAACCAACAATGAGCAAAGAAAGGAGCGCAAACCGGTGGAACTGATGGAGACGGACAGCTGTGCCTTTCTCTGGGTGTCCAGCCTTAACCTGGCCTTCTCCTCTCGCTTCAGCCGGTGGATCTCCTCCATGATGAGCTGCGATTTCTTCTGCAGGTGGGCCATCTTCTCCGCATTGCTGTGGGCTCTGGCACTCAGCGGGGGTTGGGATGAGGGGATATTTTCCTTCCACGCCTCCATCAGCGAGGATGGGTGGAGTCTCTTGCTCTTGCCCAGCGATGGCTGGAAGGTGACGCTGAACTGGAAGCAAGAGCCAGGCTGAATAAGCAACCAAAGTGAGTTGACAAGGCTCGACAAGAGGGCTGCACATACAGCGAGGGACAAGCAACAGAGACCTGAATCACCACCACCAGCTGGCATGTGAGCAAATAATACAAGGTACACAAACTCCATCAAAAGTACATTAAGGGTTTTCTTCCTTCTAATTTCTGCATAAAAATGAAGCATATATTCCCACATAAAACATACTCCCTTCCTCCATGATGGCTTACAACTTTTTCTGCAGACCCCTTGACCCACCCACCCACTCACCCCAACTTCACCTTCCTTTTCACATCAGAGAGATACCACCATCAGAACAAAGCCCAGCACCAAAGAAGATAATGTCAACTCATCCTTACCCCTCCTTCCGCCACCTCCACCTTCCTTTTCATGTCCAGCTCACGAGGCGTAGTGGCACCCAGAACGAAGCCAGGGCCGTGCAACTTGCGCCCCAGGCTCAAGACCTCGGCCTCAGCCACTTTGTACAGATCCTTCTTCCTTAGCACTTTGTCCTTTGTTTGTCTCACCTAAAGGCACACGAGTATGCGCACGCACCCACACACACACCCACACACACATCAATTCACTTTCCATCAAAGTACCTGCTGGATTCTCAGCACATGTGGCTACCCCCTGTGGAAAACTGGGGGTTGCAAACTCATGTTATCACATACCACATTACAGCACAGCACAGCACCACCAGACCATGCTGGACTAGAAGGGATGGCTGCACGAGATGAAGCTTACCTGAGTGACATCTTTTGTTAGCTGACCGTTTACTGCTCGTTTGTTTGCTTGACAGGCTGTTTCTTGTATGCTTGGTAAGTTAACAATTCCTTTAGCTGACTTTGGTTGGTTGGTTGGCTGTTGTTTTGTTTAGGTTTCCTTCTTTCGAGTGTATGTTGGGACCCCCCACCCTTTTGCAAATGTGATCAAATAAAGGTATGAGCTCATGATAAAAGGTACCTGTCTCAATTGCAGAGAACCAAGCTCAAACAGAAGATGAGCTTCCGTATATTCTTGCAAGAGAATTTGCTGTTGCACTTGAATGAGACACTCGTGGCACTGATTGGTCACGAATGCCACTTTAAAAGTGCATCATCCTAGGACTATGAGCTCTTTCGTATCAGCTCCAATGAAAGCAACACACACACACACACACCAACCTAACCACACACACGTACGGTTACACACGCTTGGCTTAAAAATGTGGTCATAAAAGTGGGCAGTCTTTCCGATTTACTCCATGATTTAACAGAGGATGTCTTTGGGGACTGGATTTTCTACAGAGAAGACAGTTTGTTTGTTTTTAATCTCGAGCTCCCAGTCATGCACACACAAAAAAAGGAAAAGAACGCACACATGCCATAACATGCATTTCAGTTTGGTTCAAGATGACATCTATGCACTTGGGAAACCCATATATTGCACTTAAACATATTCCTCTCCACTGGCAACCACTCTTACACTGCCAGCTATGGTGCAGAGACGGAAGAGAGGGGTGTCACTGTGTGTCTGTGTATCACGTTTCTGTGTGTGTCTGCATGTGTGTGAGTCCTGAGGTGACCCTGTACAGCTGATGGGATGTTAAAATCCAAGAACTGCCTGTGTTTGTATGTTCGGGGGGGGGGGGGGGGGGGGGGGGGCAAGGCGGCAAGGGGGGAGGGGGTTAAAATGGCACTGACCTTCTCCTTTCCACTGGCAACCAGCTTGGCGTTGCCAGCCACAACCCGCTCCATGAGCTGCAACTGCTCCCGCAGCTGAGCCACCTTCACCTCCGCCTTCTTCTGCTCGCTCATGAACTTGTTCAGGTTGTTCAGCAGCTCCTTCAGTTGTGCCTGGTCCTTCTGCACGGATTGCCTGCCCACAAGGATGCTGACGTGTGTGCCACATAAAAGAGCTGAGGGGATGATGATGAACAAAGTTTACGCACACATTGCCCACGCACCCACGCCCATCTATCATTGTATGTGCTACAACAACAAAAACGCATTAAAAAAATATGTGGGAGTGACAATGAATACAGTATGTTTACACAGCAAGTCTGCACAGGGCAGCCATTTCAATGCATGCACCATCCTGGGCTTAAAAAACTCAAATCCAATCAAGCGTTACAGTGCTCAAAAACTTTCACTTTCATCCCGACACCTGAACACTCTGAAAACTTTTCCCTGGCATTACAACCCAAATTAAACTTGGGCCAGCCCCACAAGGCATCGCCTACACAACTGGCCTATACCCTCTACAGAGCCTAATGCCTTTGCCCAAGAAGTCGAGGGCAACACAACAGAGATGGCTTCATGCAGCTGCCTCTGAATAGGGAGCCAGGAAAGGGACGCATGCCACAAAGGTTTGCAAAGAGAGCTGCTCATGACCTCCAGACCGATTTGCTCAACACAGTCTTCACCAGCACCTGCTCCTTCCTGCTAACACATGCACAGCTGACACTTCTGAAGCTCTCTGCAGGTTACTGGGTTTCCATTCAACTGACAATTACTTCTTCTTTCTCTCTGCTCTTGCACATACATTTTTCAAATACCAACAAATGGAAGGTCAAAAAGGCCAATTCATTTTCACCCCCCTGCATTTGTTAAGAGCAAACCAACATGGCTGTGCCCCAAGGCTCTGAAATTCCAAGCAAAAACAAAATTAATAATAATAATTCCATGGCATAAAATAAATCCTGCTAGAGTCACCACATGAAACCTGCACAGGAACTCTCTGCACATTTTTAGCCCTACTTGCACCCTCACTTGGTGTCCCCTGTAAGAACAAGGTGCGCCTGTGCCCTCACCTCAGTGTGTCCAGGTCTTGTTCCTTCTGTTGCAGGAGTCTCAGGAGCTTTTCCTGCTGCTGCAGGAGCTTCTCCTCCTGAAGAACACAGTCCCTCTTCCCCTGCACTTCCACCACGCGTGTGTCTGAAGGCTTGTCTGCCGAGGACGTTTGCTTGCTCTAAACAACAAACCCCATCCGCAGCTCAACAAACAGCTCCACTCCTTTAGTGAACGTGCTACTCCTGTCACAATACCCTTATTACTTCTACCCAATAAACCCCAGCCACACAGTCACTAGCTCCCATTCCTATCTACTTACCGAGATAATGGATCCCAGAATTTGTTTTATCCCCATAAATTTCACTTCAATCACTAACCGAATGATCAACAACAACAAAAACAATAACATTGAGCAATCACCCCAGCCAAATCTCTATATGACTGATGTTCTCCATGTTTCTAGTCTGTAACCTGCTTCAGTGTCGGCTCACTCTTTTGTCTTCTTCTCAAGATGCACACACTTGGCGGTACAAAGCAGTGGCTCCCTAGCAAATGCAGCACTGTTGTGTGGGCACTGTGTGGCAGTGATTTTTTTTAAATTTTATTTATCAACTTTTTGTTCAGCAGCAATCTGCCACTAAAATTTGACTGGCAACAAATACACAAGCCTTCTCTGCAAAGGTGTTTCCATGTATTTTATTACTCTGGCAAAATGGCATGCAGAATTTGCATTTTATGACACACACCTGCCCTTTACTTGCCATACAGCAGCCAATGTATATTTTGTTTCCACACAGACAAAGCCAAAATCAAGTGGAACAGTCTGATTTTTGTTGTTGTTGTTGCTGCTGCTGCTGTTGTTGTTTCTTTTGACAAAATCAGAATGTAAGTCTACAGTACAAGCATGCTAAAATTATGTGAAATTTTCAAGTCCTAAAGGCAAACATTTTGTTTTCGTGCAACTTTTAATAGTTTTATCAGATCTGCTCAGAGTATTCATCTTCTTGTTTTCCTTCGGGGGGGGGGGGCTTGGGAGGGATCAACATGGCGAGGCTCTCATCTGGAAAGTCAACGCATTTTTGTCCACAAAAAATATCTCAAACTTTGGTTTCCGGGAGCAGCCTTTTCCAGCGTGAATAACTCCAGTTTCTGTTTTTCATCTATATTATACAGTCTGAACACCTGGGACAGCAACCCTTACACTAAACCTGCACTCAGATTCAGAATGACATGTAGCACCACCACACAATCCCTGTAACCACCATTTTACCTCAACAGTCTTTCTCTGCGCCTTAAGGAAGCTATCGATGTCCAAGCCTGAGACAGGAGCCCCATCCGTGTTCTGTCCTTCGTCTTCCGATGACGAGTCGCCCAGCGGCACCACCACTGGCTTGTGCACAGGAAACTCCATCGCTCGCTGCAACAACCCCCTTGCCTTCATCACAGCATTCCCACCAAGATCAACCACAACTTGAGATTTTGCTTCTGTCAAGTGATCTGTCATGTATTTTGGTTTATTTGAGCAAACGCAGTCTGAACCCCAAGACAGCAGGAACCTAATTTCCACCACCTGAGTTAATCCCTATTCCTAGTACAATGTGTTTTTTCCACACTCACTCATAAGCTGAGCAGGTAAAACAATTTGGGTAACTACAGGGTACGTTAAAGAACCTGTGACAACAAATTTTAACACTGCTTTAACCGAGTTCACTCTTCAAATGAATCTTTTTTTCTTCCAGTTACTGAACCATTCAGTAATGATACCAGTCACTTCCCATACTAGCTCACACTCTCTGGGATTTCCATCCTCACCAGTCTCACTTTGAACCTGAAGAAACCATAGCTTTGATCTTGTCATTAGTCATTTTTGAACTCTTACAAATGTCCAACCGCACACGCTAAAACACACGTGTACAAACACACACATACATATATATGCATACATAAGTGCATGCATATAAACACATGTACATTTCTCTCTCACACACATGAACACATTCATTCACACACTTCAGCCTACACTCTCATACTTCATAGACTCTCTCTCTCTCTCTCACACACACACACACACACACACACACACACTACCATAGCATAGGGCGCTGTTTTGGGCGCAGGGACCTTCCTGGCTGGCGCGACCCTGGACCTGGGGATCACGACAGGCTGGGGGGACGCTGCACTGGATGCCGAAGGGGAGGATTCCCTGCTGCTGGTGCTGTTGGCCTTTCCCTGTAACGCAGTGCCAGTGGCCAATAGAACCCGACTCATCTTACACCCACAGCAACAACAACAACAAAACAGCAACAAAGAGGCTGCTCAATGGAAAATGATAACTCACCTCACATTAGCAGTGACGAAGTAAGTAAGAAACTTGGCGTTTTATGCCCAGTCACATATTAGCAGTGAACATCCCAAACAAAAAATACTGGTCCATGTAGCACATCCACGTTGCCTCCCACCCCC
>OY757544.1:10936496-10974491 GCA_963584105.1 Alviniconcha strummeri
GGACTGGTCAATGAAACACGATCATTAAGACAGACAGATTGGTCAGTGGAACATGACTGCCAAGACAGTCAGACTGGTCAATGGAACATGATCCCTGAGACAAAGCAACTAGTCATGACATGACAAAACTCATCTTGCACAACAGAAGTCTAAGTCTCACACATAAAATTCATCTTGCTGCAACAGGACACCCAAAGTCTCACACATCCACTGGGCACCCCCTACCGGAAACCACAAAGCAGACATGTCTATGAACTGTGCAACAAGGAAAAATGACAAACTGATCAAAACAAGAGCAGCAAACATTCAGCTGGCTCACATTCAAACTGGATAAAAAGACAACCTTTTTTTAAAAAAAGAACGCAACTCACCTCAGCTTGCTCTCGGCGACGGACAGCCAGCGCGTGCAGCAACTGGGCTCTCAGCTCAGCTTCATCCTCATCCTCGTCAGGGCACACAGTTTTCTGAGGTGTTGACGATGAGAGCGACTGAGACGGGCTGTAAGCCAAGACAGCTTTCTCACTGCTCAGGCCTTCACTGGATGGTTTTTGCTCAAGGGAAAAACCCTGGGATGCTGCAGAATGCTCCGAAGCAGCCGGAGAGGCACTCACAGCCGAAACATCCTCCTTCTCACTGCTAGCCTCTTGCCTTGTCCTGGCATCATGAACAAACTGGGCAATGTCTGAAATCTGTGGCCTCTTGATGCGGACACCCTCTTCGGCAGCATCCGTACCAGCTTGTATGCCAAACAGCCTGTCTGGCGGTGGGGGAGGAGGAGGGAGGTCCTCTGGTGGAAGGGGTGGAGGAACAGCTTCCTCCGCAGGTGGTGGTGGTGGCAAGGGTGGCTGTGGAGGGGGTGGGGGAGGCACGATGTAAGGCACAACTCTCGGGTAAACATCAGAGGCAGGAATGTATTGAGGCACCCACTGCCCATGTCCGAGCATGTAGTCATATGCGCTGGCAAAGTCGGCAGCTCTCAAGTCTATCAGCTCAGAACCCTGTCACAGCAACAACACCACAAGTGACTATGGCAACTAACAAACAAAAAAAATCAACAAATTAAACACATGCAAGCACTGTAATGCTGGCTAGCACAAAGACATGTATAACCACACAGTCAACCCACATTCCAAAATGTCCATCCTGAGCCTCCTCTTCCAGTGGATGCCTTCCCATGCACCATGATGTACATTTTTTGGTAAACAGTTTCTTGTACACCTCACAATCAACACTGTCATTCTTGATTTAGAACTTTTGCACACAAAATTTCACTTTGTTCAAAAACCACATGAAAACACCAGAAACAAAAGATTAGTGAAATCAGAGCCTACCATATGGTTCACCGGCATCGGCTGCATGGCAGTCTGGATATCATTCTGCAGAGCCTCTGAAAAACGCATTATAAAACAATGCTTTGTGTGGCATGTGGCTAATAGTAAAACAAATCAGAATTCTTTAAAGTAAGAGCAAAAAATAGTCAAAACCATTCAAAAACACAAAAACGCACCAGCCTTCTTTAAAACACCACAATAATGAATTGAATCAATGTCACACACAAAAAGACTATATAAGAATAACTCTTTTACTGGTGCTATATACCCCATGAAAATAATTACAAGCCCACACAGTCATACATTATCACAAGGAATTCCACAGTCAAAAAATTGTTAACAAAATAGAAGTTCCCACAACAGATCTTTCATAACACCATGATAATAAAATCTGAAGAGATTACTAACTGTACTTGTGTCCATCTCACCTATGTTATCATCACTGTCGATATCCATTTCCACTTCTTCATAGTTGTCCGTCAGAGAAGGAAGCTGCAAAGACCATTACAATTCATAAAAATGGTCAGATCTAAATAAGAGTACATTGTAGGAGTAAAACTATGTCAATGTGTGCATGACACTGAGAGAGACAGCCACCCAGCCAGGTAGACTCTAGGTTTGACTCATCTTACCCACTTCAAAGAGTAAGTTAAGTTTCAACATCCTGTAAAGCGCAAGGCATCACCACAGGACGAATAAGAACAGTTATTTCAAAACACATTCAAACAACCGTTCCTATGTCTCAAAATATACTAAAGTCAGAATTACAAACAAGTCAAAATAATCTAGAATATATACCAATATTCACATTTCACCTATTTACACACTGTGACAAGCACAGGAGGCGAGCTTTTCAGGATGTATTCAAAAGCATCTGTGCAGAGTGCAAGGTCAATATGCAGCTGATCAATCACAAGCCTCGGTCAGAGTCCAGGAACTATTAGGGGGTACACAAAAATGCACATGCTTCAGCTTTTAAATAATACACATTCCATGAGCCTTCATGCAGAGAAAAAAAGCACACCTTTGGTGCGGTCTTCCAAGAAGAAGAGCTCTCATCCACTTCACAGTGTTGCATGAGCTTCAGAAACCTGTCCACCTGCTCCTTTGGGTCCTTCAAGGACAGAATCTTAGCAATTTCCTGACACCGGTCTTCGTTCCTCCTCTCTGTGTCAATGTCCTCACTGGAACGGTGTGAATCGGAAGACATGTAAGGTCGGCGTCGGTAGTGGCTGCTGCTGCTCTGCGAAGTGGAGCTGCTGCTGAGACGAGGCAGCTGGCGGGCGACGCTGGTCTTACGAGCTCTTCGCTGAGCTGCACCACAGATGCAATGCACAAAATAATGATATGGACTTCATCTCAGCAGTTATAAGACAGACTGAGGTGGAGATGATCAGAATGACTTCGGGTGAGATGAAGAAGATGGCTCAGAGCCGTGTCTGGCAGTACAGCGTTTCTGAGGCCCTACATTCCGTCATGTGTCGGTGAAGCATTGCAGAACCCTTTCAAAGAATCAAGTCAAAACAGGTTTTGTCTACAAGTACAACTACAAACAGGTTTTGTCTACAAGTACAAGTGTACAAACTAAAAATTAAGAATTATATTTTCAAATGCCCCATACATTTCTACTGAATTTCAGAAAACTTGGCAAAACAGCTTTTGTCCAAATAAAAACTTCAATGTTGGACAGCACTCTTTCGCACTCTCAACAGTCTGTTTTTCAGACTATTGGCTGAAGACTGCCATGCCTGCATTCTAGATCAGTTTCTGCACTCGCATCCCATTAACATAGCAACTTAAAAAAAAAAAAAAAAAAAGTGAATACCGCACTTTTTCAATATCAAGTACACTTTTAGTGCAACCATGCACATCTTTATACCATTCTGTCTTTTATTTCAAACACCACTGTGGCTGTCAGATCATGCCATAGGTAATAAGTCACATACACTAGTATCAAAGAAATACCAGCATGAGGCAATACTGCAATGTAACACCCAGCACGCTTTTGACCCTCTGCTAGAGCTGCTAATGCTATTTCAGAACAATGTTCATACTGGTACATTGCAATTTGTCAATCAGTTTCCTACTCATAATTATTTTCAGTCACTTACAACCAAGACAGGCATGGGAACTGATTTGAGAGAAAAACTATGAAATCTAGCCCCCCCCCATAATTCGCTTTCAAAACTTTTGTAACATTCATTTTTTCTTAACTGAAACATAGCGCATAAGCATGTAAGAATGACTGCATTCAAGCCTAACAACAAGTGGCTGTGTTCACAATTACGCAACCAAGACAGCTGATAGCCACATGTGACCACGCTCCGTACATTTCACAGGTATTCAGTGCAGAGCTAAAACCAGTGCTTCCTTTTTTTTTCATCCCACCAATTTCCTTTCCCCACGGACAATTTTGTTTCTCCACAGAAAGTCAGTTTCACTGCCACGGAAATTTGTGTTTCGCAGACAATTCCCATGCCTGCTAAGAGTAAGAGATGGTAATGAATAAAAAGATTTAAAATAAAAAATTAAAGCACAATGCATTTGTGAACTGAAACAGTGGAAGAAACAGAAACAAAAGGACAGAAATAAAAAGCAATACAAACTTTACAAGTACTTCCAGTGCACTGACAAGAGTTTTTTTCAATGCTCACATTTCTTGCATTTTTTATAGCACTATTTTTGTGGAAAGTTCTGCATAAGATGAAACAAACTGGACAGTGTCAACACATCTGTCTACTGTGTGACACACTTTCACCAGTGAAAACCTACCCACAGCACAGCACATCATCTGTCTACTGTGTAACACACTTTCACCAATGAAACGTACCAGTTGACTGGGTGTAAAGCACCAACTTACTTACGAGTGAAAACCTACCCACAGCACAGCACTACATACCTCGTCTTGCTGCATCCATCAGTCCCCCTGCCCGCGGTGAAATCGCCTTCAGCAAGGTGATTTTCTCCAACCTGACAGGAGCAAAAGGAAGGGGCCGGGGGCGTCTCAGTGGCACAGCTTTGCCCTTCTCATTTCTCGCCCTACTGTTAGAGTTCTCTTTCTCCTTGGTCTCACCTCTTCTAGCTTTTGCCCTGCTTCCTTTGCTTTTACTAGCTTTAGAATCACTGTCCTGGTCTTTGGAACTCTCTTTCCTATGTGTCCTGTCTCGACTAGCAGAGCCAGCTTTTGCTCTGTGTCCCAGGGAGTGCTGATCCTGAGCTGAGGATGGCTGGATTTGACTTTTTGGCACACTACCATTTCTCAAGTCCAGTTTCTGAGCACCACCTTGAGAAACATTTTCCAACTTTTGCTCTGGTACTCTGCTTGCATGCTGGGAAGCTTCAGAACTAGACTCTTTCACTGAAGATGCTATCGTGGGAGATGACTGTGAACTGGCTGGAATGATGTCGTCAGTGTCATTGGTGTGTTTAGACATTCGTTGAGCAGCAGACTCTAATGCAAGACGTCGTAATTCCAGCAATTCAAGCTGATCTACATCCTCTTCTTCCTCTTGAACTTGATCCTGAAAACAAAAACAAATAATAGATAACTAAAATCACTAGGCTGAACATTTACACACATGAAGTTTACACCATAGCACAAATAGTGATTGGTTAAAAAGCAACTCTGCCCAAGTCATAAAAGTATCGTAATCAGGTTTTTAATGCCATGGAGATGATCTCATCATTATAAGGCCATGTCAAGTCAGGGCCAAGTGACATTTGTTTGCAAACAGACACAGCAAGTACTGATTCAGTGACTGGTAACAAACTCAAGTTTGCAAAATACACTTCAAATACTGCAAACAGATGCATGATAACTGACAGCAAATATGCCTGTGAAAGTAAACTTATTAATATGGGGCTTTTGTACATGTATACTGTGTATGCCACTACATCAACTTTATTTTACATTGTCAGTGTTATTGCATTTCAAAAGCTTAAATGAAAACTAATAAAAGGAGCAAAACATCACAAACAACACAGTACTGTGTTACACATGTATAAAAGCTAAACAGTAAACTAGACAGTGCCCATAGCAATTTAGCAAGCAGGACATCAGTCAAAACAGCTGAGCTCAAACAGACACTAATACTGTAATAGAGCATCACGATTCACATCTTGCAGATTTGCTCTTCATTTTAATCTAAACATTTTTAAGGCTTCCGACCGACTAGGGACGCTAGGTGCCTAAAAGTAAAACTTGGCCCAGTGACATTTCACAGTCACAGACCACTGGCCAAATAACTAAAAGCACTTCTTAGCCTGCTAAATTCTGCATTTTGTCTTTATTTGACCAACTACATTTTGTTTGCCAACTACATTTTAATTAAATCAATAACGTTGGGGCAGCACTACAGCACCAGACTCCCACTTCCAGGTTATGTTTCTCAATCTCACCTGTCTATCAAAAATAGTCAAATCAGGTGTATACACTTACATAGATATATAAAATATATATATATGTATAATTTCAATTTGTTACCAAAAAAAAACAAAAAAACCCCACTGATGCTGTCATACTAATAGCACTTAATCAATGATTGAAACTAAGTCAGTATCACTAACATTAGTAAACCACTGTTACATCATGTTACCTCTGCAATAGGGGTTGATGGAGATGCGGCCAATTGTGAACTGGCACCTGCACCTTCCTCAGCAGCAACAGCAGCTGCAGAAGAGGCAGCGGCAGCAACAGCAGAACCGTCACCCACACCAGAAGACACACTGTGATCTTTATCCCCACTGCAAACAGGCTCTGCTGGTACTGGTGGCATCTCTGCAGGCGACACAGCAGTGACCGGAACTTTCAGAGGAGAACCACCATCACCAGAGACCACCCGTTCCGTGCTGCTGCTTTCAGTTTCATCACTGGAGACGTCTGAAACCGCTTCCGCTATGGTCATCCTGGGGCGTAGCCGCTGTTGTTGTTTCACATCCACCGGCGCTGCCCGCAGAGAAGCACCTGCAGAGCCGCCCTGTTCACTGAGCACAGACTGCTGGGGGTCAGCACTGGGGTCAGCATGTGGGCTGTGTAAACCCGCAATCTCTTTCATCTCCTCTTGCACCTCTGCATGCAGCCTCAGCAGTCGGTCATAGTCTGACTGCACAGGAGCTGCCGGCTCACCCCTGTCCAAGCACGCCTGCAATGCAGAGTTCGGCCTGAGTGGCCCGCCACTCGGAAGGCCAACTGGCTGTCTTGAGTACCGATTTGCTGGCGAGTCATTCCTGTTGGCGTTCCTATTAGCTGATGGACAAAACCTCCTCTGCCGCCAAGCTGGAGTCCAAATTAAGGAACCAAATATGCAGTTTACATCAATGATTATGATAATCATGTGACATGGGTACACAGCTCAAACCAGCGAAAGTAAAATTAAAACTAATAAAAGCCTGGTAATCTCTTCCACTATGATAGTATATGGGTCATTCTACAAAGCTGTATATCAGTAACTACCACTGAGGGTGGCCCGTATCAAACAAGTATCTGAATTAGTCTTTGTTTGCAATGTCTACCTTTCACTTGTATATTAATGTGACTATTGTGAGAGACATTAAAAACGTATTAATTACTTATAAGTGTTTATACATGCAGATGGGATGGATGCTGCACACTGATTAAAAAACTGCAAAATTGTTTTTGTTTGTAACATTTTCTGCACACATGTCAAGAATATATAACATCGAAAGTACCTTCAGACTGTGAATGAAGCTGATTCGAAACATGGAATACTGATGTCTTTCCATGCTGGACAGACCTTCTGACTTTTCTAAAGCCAAAATTAGAAAATATTCAAAAACATTTTTCTTAATCAAAGTTTGTTTCCAACCCAAACACCAGAAAAATGCTTGGTCAGTATAGCACATGAATACACCAGGTACTAGACTACTACATTTTTATTGTTTGCACACACCACTGTGTGGGGTTTGTCAGTGATTTGTCAGCAACAAAACGGTAACCAGACTTCAAAATATTAACTAAGCTGAATGTTATTGTTAATATTTACAATTCAAAGTTATTTGGAAGATTGAGTTTCAGTTTTCCATGCAATATTGGAATTTTATTTTTTGAATTACATAAAACTAATAAAAGCGAAATATGACACCAAACTATTTTTGGTCAAATTAGACCTTACAAATTAGAACTTACCACTGAGGGTGGCCCGTATCAAACAAGTATTCTGAATTAGTCTTTGTTTACAATGTCTACCTTTCACTTGTACATTAATAGTAACATAATGATCAATACCTCAGCAGAAGGCCACTACACATGCCTCATGCTTTGTTCAGGACCTAACTGTAGTGTAAGGAGTGATTTGGTTTGTAACTTGTAATTCTGTGTTTTACAGGTAATCTCATGAAAATGTGGTGGATTATACTCTGTCAAATAAATATTATACTCTGTTAAATAAACATAAGTTTGTGTAGCCATGATATATGCCACCTTTTTGCAGTTGATATAGTTTTTTTGTCCATTTTTCTTTATATTTAAACATTTTACATCACTTAGTCCATGATAGCCTACTGGTTTTGCTCAGAAACTGCTGAAGCGAAGTGGGAAAAATATGTGGAAGAATGTGGTCACCTGTACAATCCTTCATCTCAGCTAAATGGTGGGCCACTGAAGTTTTAGTCATTGCAACATGTATTAATACTAATTACTACTGAGTATTACTATTAGCATTTGATTTAGTATCACAGTATTACTATTAGGTATGAGATCAAAACTGCAAATATACTGGTATTATGGGTTTTTGAATCATATTGCTCTTTGACATTTTGCTTTCAGTGTAAAGATGTTCTCATTGTGTAGATCCTAGATGTCACGCCATTATACAACTTGTCCAGTGGGCCAGTATTGATGTCTGCACAAGTATTGGACAATTGGTATAAGAACCACTATCCAGTATATGAACATATGCCAGAAGGTGCTGCCTAGAAGGTGGACATTAAAGTGAAAAATAAAAGCAGAAAAGTCATTTAGCAGGTAACACCATTTAAAAGGTAAGTCTTTTTTATATACATTTCAGGTCTGAAAAAGATAACTTGATGAAGCGAGTCTGAGAAAAAGACATTTAAAGACGGACACCTGAATCTGTCGGATGCAACACAGGACACAATGTTTGTTTTGATTTAATCTTTGAATTTAATGATTGCCATCAATTTTTGGGGAAAATAAACATCCATCATTTATAACAAGACAGTAAAACTGACTCAATTCACTTTTTATTTCATATTCAAAATGATAATAATGATGTCCTGTGTTACATCCGACAGACAGCCACCTTAATTTTTTTTTAATAAAATGAAAACGAAACACAACACTGAATAAAAAATAGGATGTGTTTATTAGAATTTATTAAGCATCATTGTTTCCATGACTGCTGAATGAAAAAAGGTCATCAACGACATTTTTTTTACATTTTATCTGTCAGCTGTCACGATAACTGGATGGACATAACATTTCCCATGCTCACAATACACAGCTTATAAAATAGCAGTGCTGATTTCCCTACACTGCAACAAAATGTTACCAGCTGATTTAGTAGTGGTTTTGATGACTGCAGCACCAAACAAGCTGCTTGTAATTTTGTCAAAGGCCCTTTTTAAGCATTTTATCTGTTGAATGTAACAGCTCTATGGTGGACACAACCCTTCCCTTTGTAAAGTTGGTCAACTTTCCTTTCCTGTAAAACATATGCACAGCTAATAAAATCACTTAGTTTTCCTACATCTGACACATTGCTGTAACTCCTGAACAAAGCCGAAACCATTATTTAAAGTAATGCACTGTTGGATGCCACGCATATCTGAGGACACAATGGAATATGTAACACTGGACAGTCAGTATGTGACTTAGAAAAAGTACAGCCAAGTTGTCATTATTATTCACTTACAAAACAAAAAAACATGTGAATTACAAATGTACATTCACCCTATACCCTATTGTTAACAGCAGGTAAATTCAATTGCGAAAAACATTGATTTGGCATTCAAGTCTCACTACCTGGAATAACAACTGTAACACATTGTAAGTAACCAGTAAAACAGTAATGCAAAATCTGGAAACTGATGACAAAGCATAGAGAATTTCCCATGTTAACACTAATTCTTCCCATCCTAATAAATTTAAAAGATTTGTTTTCAGTGAGTTGGCAGTTCAGCATTGAGACATATCTTTATTTCTCTGCTGTTCCTAAGTACTGCAGTGCTTCCCAGGACAAATCTGGCTTCATGCTCCACTAATGTTGTCCCTGCTGTGTCATGAAAAACACTTGCATCAACCTCTTTAGCCTGAAAAGAAACATGCATGTGTACAAAATAAGGCAATATAACAACTGTTTTTGAGGACATGTCTCCATATTTATAGGTATGCAACTATGGAGATATATTTCCCCAGAATACATCTATATCAGACATCAGGTAATATTACTAACATATAGTACTGTAGTTGAAACATAAGAACACAAATACCAGGTTACCCACTCCTTTTTTAAATTTCTGTTCATTTGGTCTTTTCTCCCTACTAACTGTGCCACAGTGTACTGTATTTTGTGTTGTATGATTTTTTTGTCTTCATCAGTTCATGTTGCATATTTATAGTTAATTGTCACAAGAATTCTACTTTATATGTTGCACTGTATTGTATTTATACTGCAATGCACATATAAAACTACATTGGTTAAGAAATTCTATTCTGGCTTTCACTAGTTTCAGCACACACTTTAGAATGCATCTGTCCTGCTAGAAATAGAATCAAAAAAACAATAACAATATTCTTTATTCATCCCAGGGAAATGGGAAGGCCTGGGAAGAAAAAAAAAGAAAGAAAAAAATCATCCCCTAATCACAATGTTATTGTTAATGTCATGGTAATGCTCCTTTTCTTTTTCTTTTCTTCTTCTTTTTGTTGTTGTTGTGTGTTTGTACAATTTGTATAAATAGATAATTTACGGCTATGCCTTTTTTTTGTGTTACTCTTACAGTCTTAGTTCACATCACAGGCGGCAATAACAAACCTGTAGAGTTGCAGAAGTATACTGAGGAGTAAGAATCTGTGTCATGGCATCATGCTGTTCCAATCGACTAAACAAATAAAAAAAAACTCTGTCCGACAGCAGCATATCAACTCCGAAACGTGTGCCATCATAAATATGGGTATTTTCAGCTTTACGAAGTAAACACTTGAAAATATACATTTTTCTCTTTCTGTCAAAACACTAAGAAAAAACTAGTTCGTACAATCAAAACTTGGACATTACTGTGCAAAAATCACTCGCGATCAAAACACTGACCTAAGGTTCTTGTGTCATCCAAGAAACAACTGGCTATCGAACAAAGACATCACTTTGAATTTGCACACTGCCAACCGAAACCCGTTTAATAATGGTCGCTTCACTTACAATTACGAATGAAAATGCAAAAATAACGTTGTATCAGTGAAAAGTAACTATTTAATCTGTCAGACGCAACATCACATTTTGATTGAAACTGTAAAAAGGTACATGACCCAAATTGAAAATTCACTCACCGCTCCTTGTTGGCTGGCACCATGTTTGAAGAAAAAGTAGGTGCAAAGCACTGTGGGTAAACATGGCTGTGCTTTGTGCAAAAAGACCAGTCTACAAAATCAACGTTTATCCCCAGGATCGGCAATTTTTCAATTATTACGGACTGACACAAAAAAAAAAAAAAAAATTGAAAAAATAATTACGACCAGAATCCAATGCTTTTAATTTTATTATCACTGCTTTTTAGCAATACCACAAGTCTGCAGTGAATAGCAGCAGACAAACATTTCTGTCAGCATCGGAACCGGACCCAATGTGTTTCGATCGAAATAAACATGTTTATTTAAATTATTCAGATTTTACAAGTAGTTATGAGCCATTTTCACAAGTATTAAAAAGCTTTGACTATGTCCTGTCAGGCAGCAAAGGGAAAATTACCTGAAGAAGAAAGATGCAAACAAAACAAAAACTGAAACAGTGCACCCGAAATGTCCACCGTTCCTTTTCCGATTTTCGGCCCAGACTTGGTGTAAATTTTCATATTTTACTAACTCAAAACTGACTTTGGGAGTCAAGTTTATCTTTATTATCTCCTTGATGCATACTCTTTCGAATAAAGTTAGGTTTGTTCAGAAAAAAACTTAAACCTGAAGAAGCATTTACAACCAAAAAATGGATAGTCCTCACTGAGCACCTTTTGGCACAGGCTCATAATCATATGATTATGATTTATGAATCACTAACTCTGCACTGTTGTGGGTCAAAATTTGTAGTCTCATGCTGGGGCTGCCTTTAGTTTATATCAATATCGGGGTCATTTTCCAAAGCTGTGTATGAAAAGTGCAAGAACCATCATCAGCAATATCCAAAATGGCTGATAATTTGTTTCCACTTTTCTTCAGTGGTTGCTGAGCAAAACCAGTGAGCTGTTGATCAAACCAGACTAAATGCTGTAACCTGTTTAAATACAAAGAAAAATGGATGAAAACAATATCAACACCAAAAAAGCTGTATACATTACCAATACCATTGCAACAATATAAGTTCTAACTAATCTAAGTTCTTCTTTTTGAAACTGACTTCAAGTTTTCAACATAAATTGTACAAATACAATAAATTAAAAGGATACATCTTGCTGAATTTGGTAAATGTAGACTGGTGCTCGGCGACAGCTGGTCATACTTGAGATCTCTGTGGTTGTAGTCCCTGTTCCCACGCCTGTCGGGCCGACTTCCAAACGCTCCCTTGTATGCCACAGGCGACTCGGAACTGTTGTAACTTCGACTTGATGGGGAACTCGCATTTGGCGACTCCTGGAAGGGCCTTGTTCGAGCCCCATAATAGTTCCTTGATCTTGGCACAGGAGAATCATTTGACGACGAACTGAAAACTCCTCGGTCACTTTCTCTAAGTCTATGTGATTTCGAAGTATAAAACGTACTTTCGTAACGCTTTCTTTCTTCTAGCCGATAGAACTCTTCTCTCCGAGAAGTTGGGATTTCTACTCTTGATTCTTCGTTTTCATCGTCATCTGTTATTTCTCCTTCTTCTTTGTTAATGTCACCATCACTATATTTACCGCTCGCAGAGTCTGCCATTATAAACACTTTCAAAAATAGCAGGTTTTAGCACAAGGAACACTTTCCCATACGTCTATCACACTGCCAGGTAGCCATTTCGAAACGGAGATCCCTTGTGAACAGACGTATTTCCGGTTAGTCTCATAATCTAGGTCCTCGGAAGCGCAGTGGAATATCCATCTCGTCGAAGCTGCACTCTTTGATCTTCAGTCGGCCGGAAAGAGGGGGCGGCTGCGCAGTTAATTTATTCATCAGCTGAATCTGCTGTGAATTGCACTGACTAATAATATATGTTTTGGGGTGATTAGCGGTGCGGACTCCCCAGCGGCGGGGCGGTGGCTACTAGTCTGTGCGGCGGCCGCCGAGCGTCGCACGCCGCCGAGGCTGCGTGGGTCAGTTGTATGGGCAATTTCCACTTTTAGCCCCCTCGGTTCACTATCCTCAAATGGTTTGTGGATGCGTGTGCTTGGAATGGCATAGTACGAAATGAACTGATGTGTGGATATGCCGCCAATATAGTGCATGCTTCAACTTCATAGTTCCGTCCACACACACACACACACACACACACACTACGGTCTTACACATCCCGTGCTGGCTCAGTCTTTTGTCTTATCTCTGGAGCTTCTCTTACATATCAGTCCCGTCAACGGTGCTAGCTTAGTCAGTTTTTACCTGGGGAGTTTCTCTTACACATCCCATGCTGCCTTTATTTTTCATAGGGGAGTTTCTCTTACACGTCCCACAATCAGTAGCTTTTTTTAAATCTGGGGAGTTTCTCTTACACATCCCATGCTGGCTTCATTTTGATCGGGGGAGTTTCTCTTCCACATCCCGTGCTGGCTTTTTTCTTATTTCGGGTGTTTCTCTTACACACCTCGTGCTGGCTTTATTTTTATCTGGGGAGTTTCTCTTACACATCCCACAATCAGTAGCTTCTTTTTTTAAATCTGGGGAGTTTCTCTTACACATCCCATGTTGGCTTCATTTTTATCTGGGGAGTTTCTCTTAAACATCCCATGCTGGCTTCATTTTTTATATGGAGAGTTTCTCTTACACATCCCATGCTGACTTTGTTTTTATGTGGGGAGTTTCTCTTACACATCCCGTACTGCCTTCATTTTTATGCAGGGAGATTCTCTTAAACATCCAGTGCTGTCATTATTTTGATGCAAGGAGTTTCTCTTACACATCCCGTGCTGGCTACTTTTCTTTTTTAAACTTTTTTTTTTTTAAATCAGGGGATTTAAAAAAAATATTTTAAATCAGGGGAGTTTCTCTTACAACTCCCATGCTGGCTTCATTTTTATTTTTATCTGGGGTGTTTCTCTTACACATCCTGTGCTGGCTTCGTTTTTATCTGGGGAGTTTCTCTTACACATCCCATGCTGGCTTTTTTTTTTTTTTTTTTTTTCTGGGCAGTTACCTCTTACACATCCTGTGCTGGCCAGGTTTCCTTTTTTATCGGGTAGTTTCTCTTACATATACCGTGCTGGCTTCACATTTATCTGGGAGTTTAACTTACACATCCCATGTTAGCTTCCTTTTTATGTGGGGAATTTCTCTTACACATCCGGTGCTACCTTCAATTTTATGTGGGGAGCTTCTCTTACACATCCTGTGCTGGCTTCATTTTTAGCTGGGGAGTTTCTCCTCCACATCCCATGCTGGCTTCATTTTTATCTGGGGAGTTTCTCTTAATCACCCCATGCTGTTTTTTTATGTTGTTTTTATCAGGGGAGTTTCTCTTACACATCCCACGCTGGCTTCATTTTTTTATTTGGCAAGTTTCTCTTACACATCCCATGCTGGCTTCATTTTTATCTGGGAAGTTTCTCTTACACATCCCGTGCTGGTTTCATTTTTATCTGGGGAGTTTCTCTTACACATCCCGTGCTGGCTTCATCTTTATCTGGGGAGTTTCTCTTACACATCCCACACTGTCTTCATTTTTTAATGTGGGGAGTTTCTCTTATACATCCCATGATGACTTTCTTTTTATGTTCGGAGTTTCTCTTACAACTCCCATACTGGCTTCATTTTATTTTTTATCTGGGGTGTTTCTCTTACACATCCCATGCTGGCTTTGTTTTTATCTGGGGAGTTTCTCTTACACATCCCGTGCTGGCTTTTTCTTGTTGTTTTTTTCTTCTTTTTCTGGGCAGTTACCTCTTATACATCCTGTGATGGTTTCCTTTTTTATCGGGTAGTTTCTCTTACATATCCCATGCTGGCTTCACATTTATGTGGGAGTTTCTCTTACACATCCCATGCTGGTTTCCTTATTATATGGGGAGTTTCTCTTACACATCCCATGCTGCCTTCATTTTTATATGGAGAGAGTTTCTCTTACACATCCCGTGCTGTCTTGATTTTTATGCAGGGAGTTTCTCTTACACATCCCGTGATGTCTTGATTTTTATGCAGGGAGTTTCTCTTACACATCCCATGCTGGCTTCTTTTTATTTTTAACTGGGGAGTTTCTCTTACACATCCCGTGCTTCTTTTTTTTGTTGCTTTTTTTTCTGTGTTTTTTCTTCTTCTGTTTTTTCTTGTTTTTTCTTATTTTTATCAGGGAAATTTCCCTTACACATCCCGTGCTGGCTTCATTTTTATCAGGGAAGTTTCCCTTACACGTCCCGTGCTAGCATTGTTTTTATCTGGGGAGTTTCTCTTACACATCCCATGCTGGTATTTTTATTTTATTTTTTCTGGGCGTGCTGGTTTCCTTTTTTTATCAGGGGAGTTTCTCTTACACATCCCGTGCTGTCTTGATTTTTATGCAGGGTTTTATTTTTATGCAGGGAATTTCTCTTACACATCCCGTGCTGTCTTGATTTTTCTGCAGGGAGTTTCGTTTGCTGGAGAAAAAAAAAGATTTTTTTATATCAGGGGAGTTTTATTACAACTCCTATGCTGGCTTCATTTTTATTTTTATTTGGGTTGTTTCTCTTACACATCCCACGCTGGCTTTTTGTTCTTCTTTTTTTTCTGGGCAGTTACCTCTTACTCATCCCATGCTGGTTTCCTTTTTTATCTGGGTAGTTTCTCTTACATATCCCATGCTGGCTTCACATTTATCTGGGAGTTTCTCTTACACATCCCATGCTGCCTTCATTTTTATGTGGGGAGTGTCTCTTACACATCCCATGCTGTCTTGATTTTTAATTGGGGAGTTTCTCTTACACTTCCCATGCTGGCTTCTTTTTATTTTTAACTGGGGAGTTTCTCTTACACATCTTGTGCTGTTTTTTCTTTTTTTCTTTTTCTTCTGGTTTTTTTCTTCTTCTTTTTATCAGGGATGTTTCTCTTACACATCCCGTGCTGGCTTCATTTTTATCTGGGGTGCTTCTCTTACACATCCCATGCTAGCTTCATTTTTATCTGGGGAGTTTCTCTTACGCATCCTGTGCTGTCTTGATTTTTATGCAGGGAGTTTCTCTTACACATCCCATACTGGCTCTTTTAATTTGTATCTGGGGAGTTTCTCTTACACATCCCATGCTGGCTTTATCTTTAACTGGGGAGTTTCTCCTACACATCCCATGCTGGCTTAATTTTTGTCTGGAAAGTTTCTCTTACACATCCCATGCTGGCTTTATTTTTCTGTGGGGAGCTTCTCTTACACATCCTATACTAGCTTCTTTTTTTAATCTGGGGACTTTATCTTGCACATCCCATGCTGGCTTCATTTTTATCTGGGGAGTTTCTCTTACACATCCCATGCTGGCTTCATTTTTGTCTGGGGAGTTTCTCTTACACATCTTGTGCTGGCTTCATCTTTACCTGGGGAGTTTCTCTTACACATCCTGCGCTGACTTTCTTTTTCTGTGGGGAGTTTCTCTTACACATCCCGTGCTGCCTTCATTTTTATGCAGGGAGTTTCTCTTCCACATCCTGTGCTGCCTTCATTTTTATGCAGGGAGTTTCTCTGACACACCCCATGCTTTTTTTTCTTCTTTTTTTTGCTTTAATTTTTTTTTTTTTTTTTATCAGGGGAGTCTGGCTTCATTTTTATCTGGGGTGTTTCTCTTACACATCCCGTGCTGGCTTCATTTTTATCTGGGGAGTTTCTTTCCCACATCCCGTGCTAGATTTTATTTTATCAGGGGACTTTCTCTTACGCATCCCATGCTGGCTTCATTTTTATCAGCAGAGTTTCTCTTACACATTCCGTGCTGGTTTTATTTTTATGCAGGGAATTTCTCTGACACATCCCATGCTGCATTCATTTTTGTGCAGGGAGTTTGTCATTTTTATGTGCGGAGTTTCTCTGACATATTCCAAGCTCCCTTCATTTTTATCTGTGCAGTCTCTCTTACACATGCCATGCTGGCTTCTTTTTATGCAGGGAGTTTCTCTTACACATCCCGAGCTGATTTATTTTTTATGTGGGGAGTTTCTCTTACACACCCCGTACTGGCTTTTTTTTTTTTTTTTTTTTTCCTTTTCTCTCGGCAGTTTTTCTTACACATCTTGTGCTGGTTTCCTTTTTCATCGGGGGAGTTTCTCTTACATATCCCATGCTGGCTTCACATTTATCTGGGGAGATTCTCTTACACCTCCCACGTTGGCTTCCTTTTTATCTGGGGAGTTTCTCTTACAGATCCCATGCTGGATTCAACTTTATCTGGGGAGTTTCTCTTACACATCCTGCGCTGCCTTTCTTTTTTGTGGGGAGTTTCTCTTACGTATCCCGTGCTGTCTTGATTTTTATGCAGGGAGTTTCTCTTACACATCCCATGCTGGTTTATTTTTATTTTTATCTGGGGGAGTTTATTTTTTGGTACGGTTTCCGTTACACATCCCGTGCTGGTTTCCTTTTTATTTTTATCGGGGATTTTTTCTTACAACCTGTGCTGGGTTCACATTTATCTGGGGAGTCTCTTTTCTTCTTTTTTATTATGGGAGTTTCCTGGTTTCCTTTTTTATCGAGGGAGTTTTTCTTACTCATCCTGTGCTGGCTTCACATTTATCTGGGGAGTTTCTCTTACACATCCCATGTTGGTTTCCTTTTTATCTGGGGAGTTTCTCTTACACATCCCCTGCTGGCTTTATTTTTAATTGGGGAGTTTCTCTTACACATCCCATGCTGGCTTCATTTTGATCGCGGGAGTTTCTCTTCCACATCCCATGCTGGCTTCATTTTTATCTGGGGAGTTTCTCTTACACATACTGTACTGGCTTCGTTTTTTTAATCTGGGGACTTTCCTTTTCTCTCGGCAGTTTTTCTTACACATCTTGTGCTGGTTTCCTTTTTCATCGGGGGAGTTTCTCTTACATATCCCATGCTGGCTTCACATTTATCTGGGGAGATTCTCTTACACCTCCCACGTTGGCTTCCTTTTTATCTGGGGAGTTTCTCTTACAGATCCCATGCTGGATTCAACTTTATCTGGGGAGTTTCTCTTACACATCCTGCGCTGCCTTTCTTTTTTGTGGGGAGTTTCTCTTACGTATCCCGTGCTGTCTTGATTTTTATGCAGGGAGTTTCTCTTACACATCCCATGCTGGTTTATTTTTATTTTTATCTGGGGGAGTTTATTTTTTGGTACGGTTTCCGTTACACATCCCGTGCTGGTTTCCTTTTTATTTTTATCGGGGATTTTTTCTTACAACCTGTGCTGGGTTCACATTTATCTGGGGAGTCTCTTTTCTTCTTTTTTATTATGGGAGTTTCCTGGTTTCCTTTTTTATCGAGGGAGTTTTTCTTACTCATCCTGTGCTGGCTTCACATTTATCTGGGGAGTTTCTCTTACACATCCCATGTTGGTTTCCTTTTTATCTGGGGAGTTTCTCTTACACATCCCCTGCTGGCTTTATTTTTAATTGGGGAGTTTCTCTTACACATCCCATGCTGGCTTCATTTTGATCGCGGGAGTTTCTCTTCCACATCCCATGCTGGCTTCATTTTTATCTGGGGAGTTTCTCTTACACATACTGTACTGGCTTCGTTTTTTTAATCTGGGGACTTTCCCTTGCACATCCCATGCTGGCTTCATTTTTACCTGGGGAGTATCTCTTAAACACACTGTGCTGTTCTTGTTGTTTTCTGTTTTTTCTTGTTTTGTTTTTCTTTCTTTCTTTTTTTATCAGGTGAGTTTCTGTGCTGGCTGGCTTTTTATCTGGCGGGGGTTTCTCTTACACATCTCGTGCTGGCTTCATTTTTATCTGGGGAGTTTCTCTTACACATCCCATGCTGGTTTCATCTTTATCTGGGGAGTTTCTCTTACACATCCCGCGCTGCCTTTCTTTTTCTGTGTGGAAGTTTCCCTTACACATCCCGTGCTGCCTTCATATTTTTATGCAGGGAGTTTCTCTTACACATCCCATACTGGCTTTTTTTATTTGTATCTGGGGAGTTTCTCTTACACATCCCATGCTGTCTTGATTTTTATGCAGGGAGTTTCTCTTACACATCCCATAATGGCTTTTTAAAATTTTGATCTGGGGAGTTTCTCTTACACATACCCTGCTCTCTTTTTTTCTTCTTTTTTTCTTTTTCTTTTTAAATCAGGGGAGTTTCTCTGGCTTCATTTTTATCTGGAGTGTTTCTCTTACACATCCCGTGCTGGCATCATTTTTAGCTGGGGAGTTTCTCTCACACATCCCGTGCTGGCTTCATTTTTATCTGGGGAGTTTCTTTCCCACATCCCGTGCTAGATTTAATTTTATCAGGGGACTGTATCAGCTTTAATTTTATCAGTGGAGTTTCTCTTACACATTCTGAGCTGGTTTTATTTTTATGCAGGGAATTTCTCTGACACATCCCATGCTGCATTCATTTTTTGCAGGGAGTTTGTCATTTTTGTCTGGGGTGTTTTTATCTGGAGTCTGGCTTCATTTTTATCTGGGGTGTTTCTCTTACACATCCTGTGCTGGCTTCATTTTTAGCTAGGGAGTTTCTCTCACACATCCCGTGCTAGCTTTAATTTTATCAGAGGACCTTCTCTTATGCATCCCATGCTGGCTTCATTTTTATCAGGGTAGTTTCTCTTACAAATCCTGTGCTGGTTTGATTTTTATGCAGGGAATTTCTCTTACATATCCCATGATGCATTCATTTTTGTGCAGGGAGTTTGTCTGACACATCCCATGCTACCTTCACTTTTATGCGGGGAGTTTCTCTTATACATTCCAAGCTGCCTTCATTTTTTTCTGGGGAGTTTTACACATACCATGCTGGCTTCTTTTTATGCAGGGAGTTTCTCTTGCACATCCTGAGCTGATTTCCTTTTTTATGTGGGGAGTTTCTCTTACACATCCCGTGCTGGTTTCCTTTTTTCACGGGGCAGTTTCTCTTACATATCCTGTGCTGGCTTCACATTTATGTGGGGAGTTTCTCTTATACATCCCATGTTGGCTTCCTTTTTATCTGGGGAGTTTTTCTTACACATCCCGTGCTGGCTTCATCTTTATCTGGGGAGTTTCTCTTACACATCCCACACTGACTTTCTTTTTCTGTGGGGAGTTTCTCTTACACATCCCGTGCTGTCTCATTTTTATCCGGGAAGTTTCTCTTGCACATCCTGTGCTGTCTTGATTTTTATGGAGGGAGTTTCTCTTACACATCCCATGCTGCCTTCTTTTTCTTTTGATCTGGGGAGTTTTTCTTACACAAGCTGTGCTGATTTTAATTTTTTTAATTTTATTTTGTTCCCTTTTTTTCTTTTTCTTTTTTTAATCACGGGAGTTTCTCTTACACATCCTGTGCTGGTTTCATTTTTATCCGAGGTGTTTCTCTTACACATCCCATGCTGGCTTCAGTTTTATCTGGGGAGTTTCTCTTACACATCCCGTGCTGGCATTTTATTTTATTTTAATTTTATTTTTTCTGGTCATTTTCTGTGACACATCCCATGTTGGTTTCCTTTTTTTATCGGGATAGTTTGCCTTACACATCTGCTGGCTGCACATTTATCTGGGGTGTCTTTCTTCTTCTTCTTCTTTTTCATCATGTGAGTTTCCTGGTTTGCTTTTTTATCATGGGAGATTTTCTTACACATCCTGTACTGGCTTCACATTTCTCTGGGGAGTTTCCCATGTTGGCTTCCGTTTTATCTCAGGATTTTTTCTTACACATCCTCTGCTGGCTTTATTTTAACTGGTGAGTTTCTCCTTCACATCCTGTACTAGCTTCATTTTTATCTGGGAAGTTTCTCTTACACATCCCATGCTGGCTTTATTTTGATAGGGGGAGTTCCTCTTACACATCCTATATTGGCTTCTTTTTTTAATCTGGGGACTTTCTCTTGTACATCCCGTATTGGCTTCATTTTTATCTGGAGAGTTTCTCTTAAACACCCCGTGTCCTGGCTTCCTTTTTTAAAATTTTTATCACAGGAGTTTCTCTTACACATCCCGTGCTGGCTTCCTTTTTATCTGGGGAGTTTCTCTTACACATCCCATGCTGGCTTCAGCTTTATCTGGAGAGTTTCTCCTACACATCCCAAGCTTTCTTTTTCTGTGGGGAGTTTCTCTTACACATCCCATGCTGCCTTCATTTTTATGCGGTGAGTTTTTCTTACACATCCCATGCTGTCTTGATTTTTATGCAGGGAGTTTCTCTTACACATCCCATGCTGTCTTGATTTTTATGCAGGGAGTTTCTCTTACACATCCCGTGCTGGCTTCATTTTTATCTGGGGAGTTTCTCTCACACATCCTGTGCTAGCTTTAATTTCATCAAGTGACTTTCTCTTACGCATCCCATGTTGGTTTCATTTTTATCAGGGGAGTTTCTCTTACACATCCCGTGCTGGTTTTATTTTTATGTTGGGAATTTCTCTGACACATCCCATGCTGCATTCATTTTTGTGCAGGGAGTTTGTCTGACGCATCCCGTGCTACTTTCATTTTTATGCAGGGAGTTTCTCTTACACATTCCAAGCTGCCGTCATGTTATCTGGGGAGTTTCTTTTACACATGCCATGCTGGCTTCTTTTTATGTGGGGTGTTTCTCTTACACATCCTGAGCTGATTTCTTTTTTTATGTGGGGAGCTTCCAGTACTGGCTGCTTTTTTTTCTTCTTTTTTTCTTTTTCTTTTTCTGGGCAGTTTCTCTTACACATCCCGTGCTGGTTTCCTTTTTTATCGGGGGAGTTTCTCTTACATATCCCATGCTGGCTTCACATTTATCTGGGGAGTTTCTCTTACACATCCCATGTTGGCTTCCTTTTTATCTGGGGAGTTTCTCTTACACATCCCGTGCTGGTTTCATCTTTATCTGGGGAGTTTCTCTTACACATCCCGCACTGACTTTCTTTTTATTCTGTGAAAAGTTTCTCTTACACATCCCGTGCTGTCTCATTTTTATGCAGGAAGTTTCTCTTACACATCCTGTGCTGTCTTGATTTTTATGGAGGGAGTTTCTCTTACACATCCCATGCTGGCTTATTTTTATTTTTATCTGGGGAGTTTCTCTTACACATCCTGTGCTGTTTTTTTTATTTTTGTTTTTTTATTAGGGGAGTTTCTCTTACACATCCCATGCTGGCTTCATTTTTGTCTGGGGTGTTTCTCTTACACATCCCATGCTGGCTTCGTTTTTAACTGGGGAGTTTCTCTTACACATCCCGTGCTGGCATTTTTTTAATTAAAAAATAATAATTCTGGGCAGTTTCTCTTACACATACCATGCTGGTTTCCTTCTTTTATCTTCTTACACATCCTATGTTGGCTTCCTTTTCATCTGGGGAGTTTCTCTTACACATCCCATGCTGGCTTTATTTTTAACTGGGGAGTTTCTCCTACACATCCCATACTGGCTTCATTTTTATCTGGGAAGTTTCTCTTACACATCCCATGCTGGCTTTATTTTTCTGTGGAGAATTTCTCTTACACATCCTATACTGGCTTCTTTTTTTAATCTGGGGACTTTCTCTTGCACATTTCGTTCTGGCTCCATTTTGATCTGGGGAGTTTCTCTTAAACACCCTGTTCTTTTCTCTTTTTTTTTTTCTTTTTTTTTATCAGGGGAGTTTCTCTTACACATCCTATGCTGGCTTCATTTTTATCTGGGGAGTTTCTCTTACACATCCTGTGCTGGCTTTATTTTTATCTGGGGAGTTTCTCTTACACATCCCATGTCGGCTTCATCTTTATCTGGGGAGTTTCTGTTACACATCCCGTGCTGACTTTCTTTTTCTGTGAGGAGTTTCTCTTACATATCCTGTGCTGCCTTCATTTTTATGCAGGGAGTTTATCTTACGCATCCCGTGCTGTCTTGACTTTTATGCAGGGAGTTTCTCTTACACATCCCATGCTGCCTTTAAAAAAAAATGGGGGGGAGTTTCTCTTACACATCCCATGCTCTTTTTTTTATCAGGGGAGTTTCTCTGGCTTCATTTTTATTTGGGGTGTTTCTCTTACACATCCCATGCTGGCTTAATTTTTAGCTGGGAAGTTTCTCTCACACATCCCGTGCTAGCTTTAATTTTATCAGGGGACTTTCACTTACGCATCCCATGCTGGCTTCATTTTTATCAGGGGAGTTTCTGTTACACATTACGTGCTGGTTTTATTTTTATGCTGGGAATTTCTCTTACACATCCCATGCTACATTCATTTTTGTGCTGGCTTCTTTTTATGTGGGGAGATTCTCTTACACATCCCGAGCTGATTTCTTTTTTTATTTGGGGAGTTTCTCTTATACATCCCGTGCTGGCTTTTTTTTTCTTTTCTTTTTTCTTTTCTGGTCAGTTTCTCTTACACATCCCGTGCTGGTTTCTTTTTTATCGGGGGAGTTTCTGTTACATATCCCATGCTGGATTCACATTTATCTGGGGAGTTTCTCTTACACATCCCATGTTGGCTTCCTTTTTATCTGGGGAATTCCTCTTACACGTCCGTGCTGGCTTTATCATTATCTTGGGAGTTTCTCTTACACATCCCGCACTTTGTTTTTCTATGGGGAGTTTCTCTTACACATCCCATGCTGGTTTCATCTTTATCTGGGGAGTTTCTCTTACACATCCCGCACTGACTTTCTGTGAAAAGTTTCTCTTACACATCCTGTGCTGTCTTGATTTTTAGGCAGGGAGTTTCTCTTACACATCCCATGCTGGCTTCTGATTATTTTTTTTATCTGGGGAGTTTCTCTTACACATCCTGTGCTGTCTTGATTTTTAGGCAGGGAGTTTCTCTTACACATCCCATGCTGGCTTCTGATTATTTTTTTTATCTGGGGAGTTTCTCTTACACATCCTGTGCAGGTTTTTGTTGTTGTTGTTTTTAGGGGAGTTTCTCTTACACATCCCATGTTGGCTTCATTTTTATCTGGGCTGTTTCTCTTACACATCCTGTGCTGGCTTCATTTTTATCTGGGGAGTTTCTCTTACACATACCGTGCTGGCATTTTATTTTATTTTTTAAAAAATCTGGGCATTTTCTCTTATACATTCCATGCTGGTTTCCTTCTTTTATTGGAAGAGTTTTTGTTACGCATCGCATGCTGACTTCACATTTATCTGGGGAGTCTTTTTTTCTTCTTCTTTTTTCTTCTTTTTTTATCAGGGGAGTTTGCTGGTTTCCTTTTCTATCGGGGGAGTTTTTCTTACACATCCCATGCTGGCTTTATTTTTAACTGGTGAGCTTCTCCTACACATCCCATACTGGCTTCATTTTTATCTGGGAAGTTTCTCATACACATCCCATGCTGGCTTTATTTTTCTGTGGGGAGTTTCTCTTACACATCCTATACTGGCTTCTTTTTTTAATCTGGGGACTTTCTCTTGCACATCCTGTTCTGGCTTTCATTTTGATCTGGGGTGTTTCTCTTAAACACCCTGTGCTTTTTTTTTTCTCTTTTTTTTTCAGGGGAGTTTCTCTTACACATCCTGTGCTGGCTTCCTTTTTATCTGGTGGGGAGTTTCTCTTACACATCCCGTGCTGGCTTCATTTTTATCTGGGGAGTTTCTCTTACACATCCTGTGCTGGCTTCATCTTTATCTGGGGAGTTTCTCTTACACATCCCCGCTGACTCTTTTTTTGTGGGGAGTTTCTCTTACACATCCCGTACTGTCTTCATTTTTATGTGGGGAGTTTCTCTTACACATCCCGTGCTGTCTTGATTTTTATGCAGGGAGTTTCTATTTCACATCCCTGCTTTTTCTGGCTTCATTTTTATCTGGGGTGTTTCTGTTACACATCCCGTGCTGGCTTCATTTTTATCTGGGAAGTTTCTCTCACACATCCCGTGCTAGCTTTAATTTTATCAGGGGACTTTCTCTTACGCATCCCATGCTGGGTTCATTTTTATCAGGGGAGTTTCTCTTACACATCCCGTGCTGGTTTTATTTTTATTCGGGGAATTTCTCTTACACATCCCATGCTGCATTCATTTTTATGTGGCAAGTTTCTCTTACACATTCCAAGCTGCCTTCATTTTTATCTGGCGAGTTTCTCTTACATATGCTGTGCTGGTTTCTTTTTATGCAGGGAGTTTCTCTTACACATCCCAAGCTGATTTCTTTTTTTATGTGGGGAGTTTCTCTTACACATCCCGTGCTGGCTTTTTTTCTTTTTTGGGGTGGGTGGGGGGGTGGGCAGTTTTTGTTACACATCCCATGCTGGTTTCCTTTTTTATCTGGGGAGTTTCTCTTACACATCCCATGCTGGCTTCACAGTTATCTGGGGAGTTTCTCTTACACATCCCATGTTGGCTTCCTTTTTATTTGGAGAGTTTCTCTTACACATCCTATGCTGGCTTCATCTTTATCTGTGGAGTTTCTCTTACACATCCCGCGCTGACTTTCTTTTTCTGTGGGGAGTTTCCCTTACACATTCCATGCTGTCTGATTTTTATGCGGGAAGTTTCTCTTATTCATCCTATGGTGTCTTGATTTTTATGCAGGGAGTTTCTCTTACACATCCCATGCTGGCTTCTTTTTACTTTTATCTGGGGAGTTTCTCTTACACATCCCGTGCTGTTTTTTCTTCTTCTTTTTTTCTTCTTTTTTTTTTTTCTTTCTTTTTTTTCCTTTTTATTAGGGGAGTCTCTCTTACACATCCCGTGCTGGCTTCATTTTTATCTGGGGTGTTTCTCTTACACATCCTGTGCTGGCTTCGTTTTTATCTGGGGAGTTTCTCTTACACATCCCGTGCTGGCATTTTATTTTATTTTAATTTTATTTTTTCTGGGCAGTTTCTCTTACACATCCCATGCTGGTTTCCTGTTTTTTTGTATTTTTTTATATTTTTTTATTTCTATTTTTTTATTGAAGGAGTTTTTCTTACACATCCCGTGCTGGCTTCACATTTATCTAGGGAGTCTTTTTTCTTCTTTTTCTCTCTCTTACACATGCTATGCTGGCTTCTTTTTTTGTGGGGAGTTTCTCTTACACAAATCCTGAGCTGATTTTTTTATGTGGGGAGTTTCTCTTACTCATCCTGTGTTGGGTTTTTTTCTCCTTTTTTTTTCTTTTTTTTTTTTTTTCTTTCTTTTTTATGTGAGGAGCTTCTTTCCTCTGCAGTCTACTCTGAAGACTAACCCTTAAAAAAAGAGGTCAACGGAAGCTGGCCCAGTAGAAAAGAGTGAAAAAGTCACCCTCAAACCAGAGAATGAAGCCCTAGAACAACCTGAACAGAGCAGAACAAAACCAAACAAGAACTGAGTTTAAAAGTGGGCACAGGAATGAAAGGGGAAGAAAAGAAATGGATCTGAGCTTTAAACAAGCCCAAGCTGAAAAAAACTAAGAAGTAAATGGATCCGAGCTCTGCAAACTACCCAAAAGACAACCACACTTAAAATAAAAGAGCTGGGTTGAAGATGGCCTACGAAAAAAGCATCAAAAAGTTGCACTCAGAAGAGAGAAAGGTAGCCCTACAACACCCTAAACAGAACAAACAACACTGTACAAGAACTGAGTGAAAAATGGCCAAAGGGAAGAAGAGAAACACTCTAACGCGAAGCCTTATAAAAGTGGCAAAAACAAAACAAACAGGGTCACTAAGGACTGGTGAAAGACGACCTCAGCAAAGTCCCTAAAAGAAGTGCTCATAACAGAAAGCAGTAATACTAAGTACTAAACAGAGCAAAACCACTAAGGAGAATAACTGGGTAGACAAATACCTAAGCAAAAGCCCTAAAAAGAAGTGTTTTGAGCAGAACACAGTTCCATGGACTGCTCAAAAGAACAGAACCACTAAGAACTGGGTAGAAGGGGACCTAAACAAATTCCCTAAAAATAGAAGACCCTGAGGAGACAGTCAAAATGTCATGTCTTTGTAAAGCAGGTCTGTTTTTTGTTTTTTGTTGTTTTTTTACGGTGAATCACCGTGGACCCCTCCCCTTGAGGGAACTTCACTCCACCGACGAAACATTAGTGTGGAGAGACCCTGGGGGATCTTGAGCCTGTTTACGACCTGTTTACCATTTTGGGTGAAATCATCCCGTCAGAGTCGCTGTCACGTGTCACCTACACAGGAATTGATAGTATGCATTCTCAGAGGGCGAAGAGCCCTGTATATGGAGTGCTAGAAAGAACAGAACCAGAAAGAAAAGCGCGGTAGAAGAAGACCCACGAAAAAGCCCTGAGAAGAGTAAGAAAAATGAACCCTTTGAACAGCTGAAATCAACAGAATCACTAAAGACAGAAAGGCCTTAGAACAAACCCGAAAAAAGAACTAAGTATACCAAAACAGCCCTCCAGATTGCTAAGAACGAAACCCCTAAAGACAGGCAGGCCAAAGAACAAGCCCTAGCTGAAACAGCTAACAAGTGAACGGATTCGAGCTCTGCAAACTGCTCAGAAGACAACCCCTCAAGAAAAGAGCAGGGTGGAAGATGGCTCAGGAAAACAGCGTGAAAAAGTCACAATCAGAAGAGAGAAAGGAGCCCTACATAAGAGAAAGCAGTCATACTAAGTAGTAAAAGGAGCAAAGTCACTAAGAAGAATAGCTGGGTAGACAAAGACCTAAGAAAAAGCCCTAAAAAGAAGTGTTTTGAAGAGAACGGAGCTGTGTAGAATGCTAAAAAAGAACAGAAACACTACACACTGGGTGGAAGAAGAGTTAAGCAAATTAGCTATTAAAAAAAGAAAAAGACAGAAAAGAGAGTCAAAATGTCACGTCTTTGTAAAGCAGGTCTCTTTTTTTCTTTTCTGTTTTTCTTTTTTTTTTCTTTTGTTACGGTGAATTACCGTGGACCCCTCCCCTTGAGGGAACTTCACTCCACCGACGAAACATTAGTGTGGAGAGACCCTGGGGGATCTTGAGCCTGTTTACGACCTGTTTACCATTATGGGTGAAATCATCCCGTCAGAGTCATTGTCATGTGTCACCTACCCAGGAATTAAGAGCATGCATTCTCAGAAGATAATGCAGCCCTGCTAGGGAGAACAGGACCAGAAAGAAGAAAAGCACGGTAGAAGACGCATGAAAAATCCCTGAGAAAAATAAGAAAAATGAGCCCTCAGAATAGCTGAAATCACCAGAATTATTAAAGAGAGAAAGGCCTAGAAACAAACCGAAAAAAAGAACTAAGTATATAAAAACGGCCCTGCAAATTGTTCAGAACGGAGACGCTGAAGATAGAAAGGCCAAAGAACAAGCCGGGCTGAAAAAGCTAACAAGTGAACGGATCCGAGCCCTGCAAACTGCTCAGAAGACAACCCCTCGAGAAAAGAGCTGGGTGGAAGATGGCTCAGGAAAACGGCGTGAAAAAGTCACACCCAGAAGAGAGAAAGGAACCCTGTATAAGAGAAAGCAGTCATACTAAGTAGTAAAAGGAGCAAAACCATTAAGAAGAATAGCTGGGTAGACAAAGACCTAAGAAAAAGCCCTAAAAAGAAGTGTTTTCAAGAGAATGAAGCTGTATAAAATCAGTGATGAAAAGAACAGAACCACTAAGAACTGGGTGGAAGAACTGAGCAAATTCCCTATGAAAAAATAGGAATAAAAAGACACTAAAAAGAGAGTCAAAATGTCACGTCTTTGTAAAGCAGGTTTTTTTTCTTTTTTTTTTTTTTTTTTACGGTGAATCACCGTGGACCCCTCCCCTTGAGGGAACTTCACTCCACCGACGAAACATTAGTGTGGAGAGACCCTGGGGGATCTTGAGCCTGTTTACGACCTGTTTACCATTTTGGGTGAAATCATCCCGTCAGAGTCGCTGTCACGTGTCACCTACACAGGAATTGATAGTATGCATTCTCAGAGGGCGAAGAGCCCTGTATATGGAGTTCTAGAAAGAACAGAACCAGAAAGAAAAGCGCGGTAGAAGAAGACCCACGAAAAAGCCCTGAGAAGAATAAGAAAAATGAGCCCTTTGAACAGCTGAAATCAACAGAATCACTAAAGACAGAAAGGCCTTAGAACAAACCCGAAAAAAGAACTAAGTATACCAAAACAGCCCTCCAAATTGCTAAGAACGAAACCCCTAAAGACAGGCAGGCCAAAGAACAAGCCCTAGCTGAAACAGCTAACAAGTGAACGGATTCGAGCTCTGCAAACTGCTCAGAAGACAACCCCTCAAGAAAAGAGCAGGGTGGAAGATGGCTCAGGAAAACAGCGTGAAAAAGTCACACTCAGAAGAGAGAAAGGAGCCCTACATAAGAGAAAGCAGTCATACTAAGTAGTAAAAGGAGCAAAGTCACTAAGAAGAATAGCTGGGTAGACAAAGACCTAAGAAAAAGTCCTAAAAAGAAGTGTTTTGAAGAGAACGGAGCTGTGTAGAATGCTAAAAAAGAACAGAAACACTACACACTGGGTGGAAGAAGAGTTAAGCAAATTAGCTATCAAAAAAAGGCAGTCAAAATGTCACGTCTTTGTAAAGCAGGTCTCTTTTTTTCTTTTCTTTTTTTCTTTTGTTACGGTGAATTACCGTGGACCCCTCCCCTTGAGGGAACTTCACTCCACCGACGAAACATTAGTGTGGAGAGACCCTGGGGGATCTTGAGCCTGTTTACGACCTGTTTACCATTATGGGTGAAATCATCCCGTCAGAGTCGCTGTCACGCGTCACATACACAGGAATTAATAGCACGCATTCTCAGAAGACAAAGCATCCTTATATACGGAGTACTAGAAAGAACAGAACTAGAAAGAGGAAAAACGCAGTAGAAGAAGACCCACAAAAAAGCCCCAAGAAAATGAAGAAAAATTAACCCTTTGAATAGCTGAAATCAACAGAATCACTAAAGCTATAAAGGCCTTAGAACAAACCCGAAAAAAGAACTACATTTATCAAATCAGCCCTGCAAATTGCTAAGAACGGAACCCCGAAAGACACGAAGGCCAAAGAACAAGCCCAAGCTGAAAAAGCTAACAAGTGAATGGATCCTACAACTTCCTAAACAGAAAAGAACACAACGACATCAAACACGAACTGAGTGAAAAATGACAACAGGAGAATTTTTGGAATGATATATAGGTGAAAGGGCTGGTAGACAGAAACTAGACACTAGAAATGAGTGAAAGGGGTGGAGCAGCTTAGTTTAAACACCCCCGGCACAAAAAGCCGGCTCCGTAGGGGCATCAAGAAAAGGGAAGAAAGGAAACACTCTAACAGGAAGGAGCCCTACAGAGGTGCTAAAAAGAACACAGTCACTTAGCTGGAAGAAGACCTCAGTAAAGTCCCTAAAAGAAGTCCCCATAACAGAAGGCAGTCACCCTAAGTACTAAAAAGAGTGAAGCCACTAAAAAGAATAGCTGGGTAGACAAAGACCTAAGAAAAACACCTTCAAAATGAAGTGTTTCGAAGAGAACCGAGCTATATGGAATGTTAAAAAGAACACAACCACTAACACCTGCGTAGAAGAAGACCTAAGCAGGTTCCCTGAAACAAGAAGACTTTAAAGAGACAGTCAAAATGTCACGTCTTTGTAAAGCAGGTCTGTTTTTCTTACGGTGAATCACCGCGGACCCCTCCCCTTGAGGGAACTTCACTCCACCGACGAAACATTAGTGTGGAGAGACCCTGGGGGATCTTGAGCCTGTTTACGACCTGTTTACCATTATGGGTGAAATCATCCCGTCAGAGTCGCTGTCACGTGTCACCTACACAGGAACTGATGGCATGTATTATCAGGGGGCAAAGGAGCCCTATATACGGAGTGCTAGAAAGAACAGAACCAGAAAGAAAAGCGCGGTAGAAGAAGACCCACGAAAAAGCCCTGAGAAGAATAAGAAAAATGAGCCCTTTGAATAGCTGAAATCAACAGAATCACTCAAAATAGAAAGGCCTTAGAACAAACCCGAAAAAAGAACCAGCATATCAAAACAGCCCTCCAAATTGCCAAAAACGAAACCCCTAAAGACAGGAAGGCCAAAGAACAAGCCCGAGCTCAAAAAAAAGCTAACAAGCGAACGGATCCGAGCTCTGCAAACTGCTCAGAAGACAACCCCTCAAGAAAAGAGCTGGGAGGAAGATGGCTCTGGTAAACGGCGTGAAAAAGTCCACTCGGAAGAGAGAAAGGAGCCCTACATAAGAGAAAGCAGTCATACTAAGTAGTGAAAGATGCAAAACCACAATAGCTGGGTAGACAAAGACCAAAGAAAAGGCTCTAAAAAGAAGTGTTTTGAAGAGAACGGAGATGCATAGAATGCTAAAAAGAACAGAACCACTAAAAACTGGGTGGAAGAAGAGTTATGCAAACTCCCTATCATAAAAATACAAATAAAAAATACTAAAGAGACAGTCAAAATGTCACGTCTTTGTAAAGCAGGTCTGTTTTTCTTACGGTGAATCACCGCGGACCCCTCCCCTTGAGGGAACTTCACTCCACCGACGAAACATTAGTGTGGAGAGACCCTGGGGGATCTTGAGCCTGTTTACGACCTGTTTACCATTATGGGTGAAATCATCCCGTCAGAGTCGCTGTCACGTGTCACCTACACAGGAATTGATAGTATGCATTCTCAGAGGGCAAAGGAGCCCTGTATATGGAGTGCTAGAAAGAACAGAACCAGAAAGAAAAGCGCGGTAGAAGAAGACCCACGAAAAAGCCCCAAGAAAATGAAGAAAAATGAACCCTTTGAATAGCTGAAATCAACAGAATCACTAAAGCTATAAAGGCCTTAGAACAAACCCGAAAAAAGAACTAAGCATATCAGATCAGCCCTGCAAATTGCTAAGAACGGAACCCCGAAAGACACGAAGGCCAAAGAACAGGCCCAAGCTGAAAAAGCTAACAAGTGAATGGATCCTACAACGCCCTAAACAGAACAGAACACAACATCAAATAAGAACTGAGTAAAAAAAACAAAAATGGCCACAGGAAATAATAGGGAGGTAACTTGGTGTTTTATGCCCAGTCAACCAGTACGGTTATATCAGGGCGAGGAGAGTGTGAGAGAAGTACTATATAAAGAAGATGCAGACAAATACAGGAGAATTGGGGGCGGGGATAGCTCAGTGGTTAGAGCGCCGGACTCGTGATTGAAAGGTCGCGGGTTCGAATCCCTGCTGGAACGGCGGGAGAATTTTCTTCTCCAGGGTCGACTTTCTGTGCTGACTCTTATTTCGGTATCCGTTCCACCCCCGTGTTACCACAGTAGCACGTAAAAAATCCCGGTCATTCTGCCAAAAGTGCAGGTGGCAGGTTACAGCTAAATACGCATACACCTTACGTATGTGGCTTTTATTGAACCGTGCTTCGGCATTGGTCACAACTTGTCCCTAATATGTCAAATGACATCTGAGGACATTAAGCATCAACTCATCATCATCAATACAGGAGAATGGCTGGGTTGACAGAGATCAGCTGCAAGAAGGGAGCTGAAAACATAGGCATCGTTGGGAGAATTTTTGGAATGAAATATAGGTAAAAGGGCCGCGTAGACAGAAACTAGACACTAGAAATGAGTGAAAGGGGTGGAGCAGCTTAGTTTAAACAACCCCGGCACGAAAAGC
Organism: Alviniconcha strummeri; assembly: GCA_963584105.1. Classification (NCBI taxonomy): domain Eukaryota; kingdom Metazoa; phylum Mollusca; class Gastropoda; family Provannidae; genus Alviniconcha; species Alviniconcha strummeri. Next base: position 10,968,766 of record OY757544.1, read on the forward strand.
CGGCTCCGTGGGGGCATCAAGAAAAGGGAAGAAAGGATAGACTCTCACAGGAAGGAGCCCTGTAGAAGTGCTAAAAAGAACACAGTCACTTAGCTGGAAGAAGACCTCAGCAAAGTCCCTAAAAGAAGTCCCCATAACAGAAGGCAGTCACCCTAAGTACTATACTAAAAAAGACAAAGCCACTAAGAAGAATAGCTGGGTAGACAAAGACCTAACAAAAAGCCCTGAAAAGAAGTGTTTTGACAAGAACCGAGCTGTATGGAATGCTAACAACAACAACAACAAAAAAGAACCACTAAGACCTGGGTAGAAGAAGATCTAAGCAAATTCCCTAAAACAAGAAGACATTAAAGAGACAGTCAAAATGTCACGTCTTTGTAAAGCAGGTCTGTTTTTTCTTACGATGAATCACCGCGGACCCCTCCCCTTGAGGGAACTTCACTCCACCGATGAAACATTAGCGTGGAGAGACCCTGGGGGATCTTGAGCCTGTTTACGACCTGTTTACCATTATGAGTGAAATCATCCCGTCAGACTCGCTGTCATGTGTCACATACACAGGTACACAGGAATTAATAGCATGCATTCTCAGAAGACAAAGCAGCTCTATATACGGAGTACTAGAAAGAACAGAATCAGAAAAGAAAAGCACGGTAGAAGAATACCCACGAAAAATCCCCCAGAAGAATTTAAAAAAAAAAGTCCTTAGCTAAAATCAACAGAATCACTAAAGAGAGAACGGCCTAAAGACAAGCATGATAAAAACAAATCAGTAATAAAAAAACAGCCCTGCAAACTGCTAAGAACAGAATCGCTAAACACAGGAAGGCCAAAGAACAAGTGCTAGCTGAAAAAGCTAAACAGTGAATGGATCCAAGGTCAGCAAACTGGTGAGAACAGAACCAGTACCAGCTGGGTGGAAGACGGCCAAGCAAAAAACGAAACAAAAACAACAACAACAACAAAAACGAAAAAGTCGCACACACAAGAGAGAAAGGAGCCATATACGACGCCCTAGAGAGAACAGAAAGAAGAAAAAAAGCAACCAGAAGAGAAAGAAACCACAAGAAACGTGAAAAAGGGGAAAACGACATTAAAGAGGAGCAAGTGTTCTCTAAGAACAAGCCCCCACAAAAACGCTCAGAAGTGAAAGGAACCCTCAAAGTGATAAAAAGACAAAACAACTAAAGCCAAAAGTTGTATCAAAGACAGCCTTAGAAAAAAGCCCTACAATTTTATTTTATTTTTAAATCGCGAGACACAGAGATAAAAACACAGAGAGCGAACCGGAACTGAGGAACAAAACAAAAACAAACAAATCGCGAGACACAGAGATAGAAACACAGAGAGAGAACCGGAACTGACACGTCTCTTCAAAAATAACTCGTTTGACATTTCTCTATATCGGGAGTTTCTTTTCACATCCCATGTTGGCACATTGGCCATTCTTTTCTTACTCATTCCTTTTTATTGAAGGGTGAGGAACCGCCAGTGTGCAGCCGATGTGATAAACGTTTAACCATAGAGCGTATTTTACTTACTTGTTCGGATTTTATTCAAATAAGAGAGAGCCACTTTACAGATAAATCACTGCGCATGTTGTTTAAGGATATTTCACCTGAAAAGATTTTTAATATTTTTGTAAAAATTTAAATTTGAGACCCATTTTAAGACATACGCATTATTAACAATAAATATATAATATGTGATGTGTATCGCCCTGATATAACCGCACCGGTTGACTGGGCGTAAAACACCAACTTACTTACTTACCTATGTTGGCTTCTTTTTTATGTGGGGAGTTTCTCTTACACGTCCTGTCCTGACTTCTCTTTTTATCTAGGGAGTTTCCCTCACACATCCCGTGCTGGCTTCATTTTTATCTGGGGAGTTTCTCTTACACATCCCGTGCTGGCTTCATTTCTATGCGGGGAGTTTCTCTTACACATCCTAAGCTGGCTACATTTTTATGAGGGGAGTTTCTTTTACACATCCCATGCTGCTTTTTTATTTTATTTGGGGAGTTTCTCTTACACATCTCGTGCTGGCTTTATTTTTATCTGGGGAGTTTCTCTTATACATCCCATGCTTGCTTTATTTTTCTGTGGGGAGTTTCTTTTACACATCCCATGCTGGCTATTTTTTTTCTTTTTTTTTTAATCTGGGGAGTTTCTCTTACACATATCGTGCTGGCTTCATTTTTATGCCAGGAGTTTCTCTCACCCATCCCGTACTGGCTTTATGTTTATCTGGGAAGTTTCTCTTACATCCCATGCTTGCTTTTTTTTTGGGGGGGGGGGGGGGTTGTCTTTTTCTGTGGGGGGTTTCTCTTGCACATCCGATGCTGGCTTTATTTTTATCTGGGGAGTTTCTCTTACACATCCCATGCTGGCTTCATTTTTATGCGGGGAGTTTCTCTTACACATCCTGTGCTGGCTTTTTTCTTCTTCTTTTTTTATCTCTGCTCTTACGTAACTCTACTCTTACTCATCTCCTGCTGGCTTTATTTTTGTCTGGGGAGTTTCTCTTACACATCCCGTGGTGGCTTCATTTTTATGCGGGGAGTTTCTCTTACACATCCCGTGCTAGCTTCATTTTTATGCGGGGAGTTTCTCTTACACAGCCCGTGCTGGCTTGCTTTTTTTAAATCTGGGGTGTTTCTCTTACTCATCCCATGCTGGTTTTACTTTTTATCGCCGGAGTTCCTCTTACACATCTCCTGCTGGCTTCATTTTTATCTGGGGTGTGTCTCTTACACATCCCGCGTTGGCTTCATTTTTATGCAGGGAGTTTATCGTGTTGGTTTCTCGAGTTTCACATCCCGTGCTGGGTTTTTGTTGTCGTTGTTGTTTTTGTCTTGGGAGTTTCCCTTACACATCCCGTGCTTTTTTTTTCTTCTTTGTTTTTCCGGCGGAGTTTCTCTTACACATCTCGTTCTAGCTTCATTTTTGTCAGGGGAGTTTCTCTTACACATCCCGTGCTGCCTTCATTTTTCTGTGGGGGGTTTCTCTTACACATCCCGTCCTGGCTTCATTTTTATCTGGGGAGTTTCTCTTGCACCTCCCGTGCGTTTCTCTTTTTATCTGGGGAGTTTCTCTTACACATCCCGTGCTGGCTTTTTTTGTGTGTGGAGCTTCTCTGGTATGCAGTCTTCTCTGAAGACAACCCCTGAAGAAAAGAGCCGGGTGGAAGATGGCCCAGATTAAAAAAAAAAAAGAGAAAAAAAAGTGAAAAAGTCACACTCAAAACAGAGAAGGAACCCTATAACACCCTATACAGAGCAGAACAAAACCGAACGAAAACTGGTGCTGGCTTTTTTATGTTGAAGTTTTTTCTTACATGTCCCATGCTGGCTTGTTCATGTTGGGAGTTTATGTTACACCTTCTGTGCTGGCTGCTTGATGTAGGGAGTTTCTGTTACACATCCTGTGCTTGGTGCTTTATGTGGTGAGTTTCTCTTACACATCCTCTGCTGGCTTCTTTGCGTGGGAAGTTTCTCTTACACATCCTGTGCAGGCTTACTTATGTGGGGAGTTCCTCTTACACATCCTGTGCTGGCTTTGTGTGGGGAGTTTCTCTTACACAGCCTGTGCTGGCTTCTTTGTGTGGGGAGTTTCTCTTACAGGTACTGTGCTAGCTTCTTCATGTGGAGAGTTTCTCTTACACATCCCATGCTGGCCGCTTTATGTGGGGTATTTCTTTTACATTTCCATGCTATCTTGGTAGTTTCTCTTACACATCTTGTGCTGGCTGTATAATGTGGGGCGTTTCTCTTACATGTCCCATGCTGGCTGTATAATGTGGGGAGTTTCTCTTACACATTCCGTGCTGGCTTCTTGATGTGGGGAGTTTGTCTTAGATGTTCCCTGGAGGCTGGTGGTTGCTTTATGTTGGGATTTTCTCTTACATATCCCATGGACGTGCTTACCATACCAACTGCTTATCCAAAAAAGAAAGAAGAAAAAAGATTTCTTTTTCTGTGGGAGTATCTTCTTTGAAAATATAAATATAAATAAAATAAAATGGTTTTAAATTTTCTTACACGTCTCATGCTGGCGTCTTTCTGTATGGAATTTCTTCTTAAAAAAAGAAAAGAAAACCATGAAAACTAAAAGTAAGTGTGTGTGTGTGTGTGTGTGTGTGTGTGTGTGTGTGTGTGTGTGTGTGTGTGTGTGTGTGTGTGTGTGTGTGTGTGTGTGTGAAAGAGAGAACTCTAATAATGAAAATGAAAGTTAACATAACTGGGTGATTATGCTGTCCAAAGTAGAGGCCAAGGTCCCATCACAGGCTCCACAAGGTGAAAGCTGAGCCTCCAGCAACAGGTTCTGAAATAAGTACAAACATGGACTGGCTTCCTGTTAAACCATCTTTACAATAACTAAGGAACTAAGAGACCAAAACAATGAATCAATTAATAACTTAACCACTCCAACATCCTCTGATCTAGAAAAACACACACACACACACACACACACACACACACACACACACACACACACACACACACTGGTGACAGAACTGAGAGGGGTAAATGTGGATATTTAGTTCCCGCAGCTACGTGCGTACCTTCCATCCTGGAGTATTTGTTCTCCACGTGTTGCCGACGGACAGCAACGTCAGGAAAAGTGCGAATTTGGTGCGGCCCCCGTGAAGCTTGTCCAGCCTAGTGCCTACAGAGTTGGCCCACTCATACTGAATTGCTCGGTTTTCCACTTGGGCATATTTCATTTTTCTGATACTTTACAAACCAAAAACGCTAGGCTTGACAATCTCTACCATTTAGTCTTCATTTTGTGTAAGTGAGTTGTGAACTGACTCCGTGAACTCAGTCGGTTCACAGTTCGCGCGCGCGGTAAAAGTATGCACCGTTGAGTTTCACTCACCGTGCGCTTCTTCGTTTGGTCAAACAGTGCTCACACTGGAAGACAGACAGATGGGGAGCGGCGCATTTAGGATCCCTTTTTTTTTTTTCTTTTTCTTTTTTAAGTATAGAAGGTGAGGGTGGGGGAAGGGTTACCGTTTTCAGTTTCTTTGCGCATTTCTACAGTTATTATTTACTATTATATCTATATTATATGACCTATCGTCTGCTACAAAAACCCGCAGCAGTAGCAGTATCAGTAGCAGCAGTAGTGGTAGTAGTCCATTCCTACCGATAGACCGCCCGCGATGATTATATCAACTGTAGTCACAGCCGGCGAATGAGCCACACCATAGAAATGTAAAGTGCGCGCGCGGACACACACACACACACACACACACACACACACACACACACACACACACACACACCACAGTCTGACTCCATGCAATGAGAAGTGAGACAAAGCATCAGTGTGTGTGTGTGTGTTTGAGTGTCTCTCATGTGTGTGTGTGTGTGTGTGTGTGTGTGTGTGTGTGTGTACGCGCGCGTATGTGTGTAGTGTGTGTGTGTGTGTCTCCCTCTCTCTCTCTCTCTCTCTCTCTCTCTCTCGTCTCTCTCTCTCTCTCTCTCTCTCTCTCTCTCTCTCTCTCATGCGTGTGCCTCTGTTTGTGTGTGTGTGTACGCGCGCGTATGTTTGTAGTGTGTGTGTGTGTGTGTCACGTGTGTGTGTCACGTGTGAGGGGTGTGACTGTGTGTGTGTGTGTGTGTGTGTGTGTGTGTGTGTGTGTCTCCCTCTCTCTCTCTTTCTCTCTCTCTCATGTGTGTGCCTCTGTGTGTGTGTGTGTGTGTGTGTGTGTAGTGT
>OY757544.1:10974691-11140883 GCA_963584105.1 Alviniconcha strummeri
CCCCTGTCATGCTGCGTCTGTCTGAAGTTGTGGTTGCGTTTGAAGCTCAGTCTTGCCTTTTTTTTGCACACCAAAGCAACTCGTTCGGGTACACAGCGGGGCGGTCGGTTTCAGCCGCCATGATTGAGGTTGACTGTGCGGGGATCTCATGATCAGTTGCACCCTGAACCTGTCTGTATGTGGACTGATAACACCCTGACTGAAGCTGTCAGTACTGATAACACCCTGAAGCTGTCTGTATGTGGACTGATAACACCCTGAACCTGTCTGTATGTGGACTGATAACACCCTGACTGAAGCTGTCTGGACTGATAACACCCTGAAGCTGTATGTGGACTGATAACACCCTGACTGAAGCTGTCTGTACTGATAACACCCTGAAGCTGTCTGTATGTGGACTGATAACACCCTGACTGAAGCTGTCTGTACTGATAACACCCTGAAGCGGTCTGTATGTGGACTGATAACACCCTGATTGAGCTGTCTGTACTGATAACACCCTGAAGCTGTCTGTATGTGGACTGATAACACCCTGACTGAAGCTGTCTGTACTGATAACACCCTGAACCTGTCTGTAGTATGTGGACTGATAACACCCTGACTGAAGCTGTCTGTACTGATAACACCCTGAAGCTGTCTGTATGTGGACTGATAACACCCTGACTGAAGCTGTCTGTACTGATAACACCCTGACTGAAGCTGTCTGTACTGATAACACCCTGAACCTGTCTGTATGTGGACTGATAACACCCTGACTGAAGCTGTCTGTACTGATAACACCATGAAGCTGCCTGTACTACAGACATAGAATATTTTATGTCTCAGTGTGGTCTATACGCTTTACGCCATTAAAAGCGGTCCGGCGGTACCACGGACAGAATAGTGTATGTCTGTGGTCTACAAGCTTTACGCCATTAAAAGCGGTCCGGCGGTACCACGGACAGAATAGTGTATGTCTGTGGTCTACAAGCTTTACGCCATTAAAAGCGGTCCGGCGGTACCACAGACAGAATATTGTATGTCTGTGGTCCACACGCTTTACACCATTAAGTCACACCACTGATCTAAAAATGCATTAAATCAGCGGGTTTCATTCATCCATTTCAATTTCAGGGTTAAAAACCGATCACTCGTGTGTCATTAGCTAAACAAATTGCCCGTTGCGATTCTGGAGACTGACGGCATTGTAACTCACCCCTCTCTCCACCTCCACAAGAAGAGAAAAAAAGACAACGTGTTTCGATCGTTCGGTCAAAATTTAATGCTCCCGCCATTAATGTTCTATCTTCCTAGTCTCACGGTCATCACGAGCATATCGCCTATAATAATTTTTATAGGCCGCACAGGCTTGTTGACTTTTGTGCAAATTTTTTATTTCATCGTCAGTTTGTATTTTGAATAAAACGTCGCTTCAACGAACGAGACGAAATAATATCAGTTGCCAGGAACATTATCATCTGACCCAGTTTCAGCCCATGTGTGTGTGTATGTGTGTGGTGCGTGCGTGCGTGTTTGTTGTGTGTGTGTGTGTGTGTGTGTGTGTGTGTGTGTGTGTGTGTGTGTGTGTGTGTGTGTTTGGTGTGTGTGTGTGTGTTTGGTGTGTGTGTGTGTGTGTGTGTGTGTGTGTGTGTGTGTGTTGTGCGTGTGTGTGTGTGTGTGTGTGTGTGTGTGTGTGTGTAACAGTTTCACTCGGTGGCTGCTGCCTTTGGACAACACAGGCCGTTTCAGTGACTGCATGGACACGCTCTTTCACGGCATACCGTGATCTGTACGATCAGCTGCTTCATGACTGCATATAGTCTCACACCTCTTTGATCGGATTCACTTCAGTCGTAATCCTGCAGTCCCTTAATTCTCACATCGTCGCATCAGCCACAGGTTCAAAGCCAAACTCCAAGCACCGGTTTACTACACTGTTCCTCCAGCCACTGCCGTAACTGATCGGTTATGTCAGAGGCAAACTCCAAGCACTGGTTTACGACATCCTTCAACCACTGCCGTATTTAGTTACGCCATAGGGTCCAGAAAACTGTCAGCTAATGAGCAGTTTTTAGTTGTTGCTCAAACAGTAGTAAGTTTGCTACAGACAACTCAAATAATGATGATGATGAGTTGATGCTTAATGTCCTCAGATGTCATTTGACATATTAGGGACAAGTTGTGACCAATGCCGAAGCACGGTTCAATAAAATCCACATACGTAAGGTGTATGCGTGTTTAGCTGTAACCTGCCACCTGCACTTTTTGGCAGAATGACCGGGATTTTTTACGTGCTACTGTGGTAACACGGGGGTGGAACGGATACCGAAATAAGAGTCAGCACAGAAAGTCGACCCTGGAGAAGAAAATTCTCCCGCCGTTCCAGCAGGGATTCGAACCCGAGACCTTTCAATCACGAGTCCGGTGCTCTAACCACTGAGCTATCCCCGCCCCCACAACTCAAATAAAACAAGGTGAGTCATTTATAGCCGCCAACAAAGTTTACACCAGCGCAGATGGAGGAAGGTGCCGGAAAGCGATGCTCGGAGTGTGAACGTGGCTGTCAGCTCACAGTTGTTCGTTAGTGCTAACTGCAGTCAGTTTGTATAACCACGGAAACAACTCGGAGTACACCAGGCTGCGTTTTCCTCAGTTATAACCGCTCACAATGCCAGGAAAAATAAAATCGTTCGAACCGAGATGGAACTAGTTTTTCTTTTACTCGCGGCGGACGGCGGACGCGCCCGATGTTCATGTGCGTGTTTCGGCGCTTTTGGCCTAGTGTTTGCACAGTCTTAACGGTACAACACTGGAAGTCCAAAGCGATGCTCGGAGTGCGAGCAGTACTCAGACACTTCGCAGATTTGACAAAGAGCGCTGACAGCGTGAGACTGCGGTAGACAGATGCGCGAAGGTAACGAGTGCACCTTGAAAGATGTAACCAATTACGACAGTTTCAGGACTGCCGGAGGAAGGGTGCCGGATAGCGTAGCTTGGGGTTTGCAGGAAGGGTGCCGGAAAGCTAGGTTTGGAGTTTGGAGGACGGGTAGGTCACGTGACAGAAAGCGAGGCTTGGAATTTCAGTGGAGAACGGGTAGGTGACGGAAAGCGAGGCTGGGAGCATAGTTCAAAGCTGCGTGTGACCTAAGTCACTCTGGCAACACTCGACTCGGCAACACTCGAGTCGACAACACTCGAGTCATCCGCGGCACTCGACTCCGGGGCAAAACTATAAGACTCGTCGGTCCCACTCTTCACCGGTGACCGTAAATACTGGCCACTTCGAATCTTGGAAAGCGCCACGGCATCTTGCGCCGCGGGGCCCCCCTCGGCCGTCCCAGCTTTGCGGACCTTCTTCCTGTGTTGAAAAAAACCCATGGTGATTAATCCTACCGTTACTGGTAGCAGAGTACCAAACGTGGCCCCCAAAACCAAGATCGCTGACCTCTTGGTGTCCGGTACGGGCCCATAATGAGCAAGCGTCACATTTATGACCAGACGCGCTATTGCACTTCTGCGCGCTTTGGACACTTCCGTCGCCTGTATGACCACTTCAACCGCCGTCGGGGGATTGTAAACGGCTAGAGGTTGCAGAACGATGAACTCTCCGTGGTCGCCTTTGGTGGCTATGTCCATGTACTCCTGGAAAGGAGGCTTGTCCGGTCCGGATTTGATGCTGTACGTCACGGGGTATCCCAGCGCATCGCCGTCCCGGGCTTTGATGTCGCCTCCGGGTTCGATATCCCTCACATGACCCGAGTAGGTCGACGGAATGATTACCGTGTACGTTGGGGTGCAGTTGGTCTGGCCGGCCGCGCACTCGAAGGAAAATGCCGGGGGAATGTCGTCGACATCCGTGATGGTGACGGTCAGAGTGCCGGTGCCGGTTCTTCCGCTCTTGTCCACCAGCTGCAGTGCCAGCTTGACCACCTCTTTGCCCTCTTTGTGCAGGCCCTCGTAGTCCAGCTCGCTGTTAACTACGACGATTCCCCGAGCCACGTCGTGGATGGCAAACAGCGAACTCGCCCCCGGCCTTAAGAGAAACTGGTTGACCTTGTCGCCCGCATCGTCGTCCGACGCCTTGCCTTCCAGAGTGACGACGGTCGTGCCGAGCGCTGCGTCTTCCGGCACACTGAACTGTAACTGTGACGTGTTCAGTTTCGGCTCAAACTCGTTCACGTCCTGGATTAAAATCCGGAAGGTGCCCTCGGACGGTGCTCGTGATCCGCTGCCAGACGCGAGGTTCCTGCAGCTCAGTTTGTAGACGTGGGTCCGTTTAATAGAGGGGCGGTGCCATCGGTCTCGGATGAGCTCCAGATCAATCGGTTTTATGAGTGCGAGTTTACACGTGCTCTTTCCCAAACATACATGGTTTGCATTGGCGCTGCCGGTAAATGATAACGCATTGTGGAGAAACTCCACTAGACCGCGTGGGTAGTCGTCCGACGATCTATACTGATATTCCACTGTCCAGTTAGTCCCGGCTGCTGCGTCGATCGTGGCCAAGTCTTTCGTCTCCGTTTCCTTCACAGGAATGACTCCAGTTACGGCTAGGCTCGGAGCCCCACAGTCGCTTGCCTTCGCCGAATTTGCCAGAAAAAACAACACGGCCGCCAGTAAGGGATAACGCCACGACATGTGACCTCGACCCGTTGAGACGATTTAACTCACAGGTCTTACTTTCAGCTAGGGTCTCCTTTCAAAGCTGGACAGACATGCCACCACTTTTCTCGGACATTATTATTCCAGTTTGACGAGAGAGATCCTCCCTATGCCGCCGTGTAATAAATGCATATTGACGTCACTATGACATCATATACTCGGGTCATTTAGCCTGTGCCGCAGATTGCGTTCGCTTCGGCTTAAACTAACTTTTCATAAGTTTTCATTAAAAAAAAAAGAAGACTTTTCATACATACCTGTATGCATAAATGGGGTTAGCCTCCTTCCCAGGCCCGGTTCAAAGTCGAAAGGTTCATAAGGTCAAGTACAGGCTAAGATTCAAGATTATTATCTCATCAGAGAAATTAAAACGTGGCTGAAATTAACCACATCACAGTACACAATAACACATATTTTATATTTTAAAACCCAAACAACAGTTACTGAAAATACAAGTTACATAACAAACTAGTAATTTAAGTAATTTACACACACACACGCACTCTCTCTCTCTTTCTCTCCCTCCCCCTCTCTCTCTCTCTCTCTCTCTCACACACACACACACACACACTGCTCTGACGTTTGAACAGATTTATCTGTTCAGAAATGCTAATGACTGCAGAACAAAACTTTGTTTTTGATTTAGGTACGTGAAATCTACCAGATGGAAGAAGCTTATACTATTTAGCAAGGCTAAGACTGCAGTCTGAATCATTGAATTATAAATCAGTAATTTCCCGCTGGGATGAATTGAGTATATTGTTATTGTTAAATAAACAGTTTCTGTATGTACATATTTAGCGCTCTTCTCTTCTTCCCAGCAATGTGAGCCGGTTTGGCCTAGCGGTAAGGCGTTAGGCTGGTAAGCAGAGAGACCTCGGTTCGAATCTGCTTCGGTTCTCCTTTCTCTTTAAAAGTTACGATCTGTGGATACTGTCTTGTAACTTTGTGCCTCACAATTAATGAAACATTAAAATGGCTCTTATCGCTGCCCATCTTAATGCAAGAGTTATTCTGGTGGTGACAGTGTAGCGATATGTATATAATCTCCCCCTTCTCCCCGTCCCCAATAAGCCTTATGGTTTCTGTGGACGTTAAGCACCATGTTTACTAGTTTACTTCCGAGCAGACCTGCTGCGCTTTAGAAGTAGGCTGTGCATCTCTGAACGAGTGACTAGCTTTACACAGCGCGTTTTTTAATATATTCATCGAAATCGTGTAGCCTGCTTACAGCACTGGTTAGTTGTTACATGGCTGGTCTGTGCCACGTGAAACTGCTGCCGTTCCTGTGCATACTGTGGGTACACCATACAAGTTACAACCCACACTCCGAGCATCGCTCTCCAGCACTTTCCTCCAAGGAAGGATATCGTAAACCAGTGCTCGGAGTTTGCATACGACCTTGCACCAATAGACGATCTTCGGAAATCCAGGGGACTGCACTCGGTAAGTGCTTACAGGCCTGCGGGTGTAGCGCAGAGTAGGCGCGCTTTTGTTGGGGGGTACAGTGAGCACGTGGGCAAGATGACGGATACCCGTAAACAAAGGCAGAAAAGGCATCAGAAAAGCCGATCAAGCGCTCACTGTTCGTGGGGAACATGCAGATCGGATAGTAGGTTCCCCCAGCTGGTAGTCTAGTGTAAATTACAATTACACCTCCATTCAGGGGACTTCACTTTCCCGGAGTAAGAAAACACTGTCAAATTATCTTTGCCTGTTATTTCCGGAAATCGTCTATTAGTTAACAGTGTCACTTTATTCGAATCCGCATACGGAGGTACGAAGGCGCGCGTGTGTTTAGCTGCAGCCTGCCACCTGTCCCGTGATCTCACGTACTACTGCTGCAGTAATAATAAATAATGAATAATAATAAATAATTCTTATAAAGTGCTATTCTCTAACCAGAGTTAAGTTCACAGCGCTGTACAAACATCACAAAAAGCACATTAACATACATTTCAGCAAACAAAACCTTAATTATTGTAGCTTTAATTACCATTATCAGTAACACGGGGTTGAAACGCATACCGAAATGAGAGCAAACACAGCACATTTACTCTGGAGCAAGTAGTTTAAGGAAAGAGAGGACAGCAAACACGGGAAATAAATAAAGCAGTAAAATAATGAAGCAGAACAGAAACAAGCAGTCATATACACAATGAAAGAAAAAACAAAAAAGAACGAAACTTCAACACGGTTAATGCGAAAGTAATAATCCGTAGACAGTTCTGAAATCAGACTGTTTGAGAATAATGACTTTGCGAGCAGAAAGTTCAAGGTCACAATTAACTGTCCACTCCCCAAAAATCTTTATCCATGAATGCTCTGATTCTGAAACAGCCTATAAGCTATAGATTATATCCCCTACATCCAGTTCTGCTGTTCTGCCTCTATGTTATATATAGTATACTAGTACCGTGTTCCCCCTGTAGCTAATGGCAGCATTGTTTTTCCACACACCAAGAAAAATAATTCATGCTTACAACACCACACTCTGAAAGAAATACCTGACATTGGTACAGTGGTAGTTTATTTTTAAGTTAACCACAAACAAAGAGAAAAATACTGCACTTATCTCTTTTCACACACACACATGGCATGTGCACGCATACAGAACATACACACACACATTTCTTGCTTATTGTTCAGTTCTTGTGCTCGTAAACAGAAATTTTGGTTTTCTTCTTTCTCTTCAGCCGGTCGTCGCGTACAGCCTTTTTCCTGTTCTTGTTTTTCTTTATTTTCTTTGCCGTTGCCACCTCTGGGTTATTCACAGCCTGGAGAAAAGAAAGCAAAACACCTTGATGACTCGAATCTGAACAGAACGAGGCCCAGAGCGTTTGCACAGAAACAACACACAAGAGAGTTAATTAGCACTCAAAAGACGTCACATATACAAGAACAAAGACCTCAATCGCCTATGGTAACTCTCACCTGGTATGCGTGTAAATACAAGGTACATAAACTCCACCAGAGGTACATTTGAGCATTTCTTTTCTTTGAGGCTTTTGGATGCTAAAACCAAACCCAGCTTCCAAAATTCTCAGCTTCAGAAAACCCAGCAGGCGCCCACTCACAGCAGCGATGATTCCTCTCAACCAACCGCAATCTCTGCTTCAGAAAACGCAGCGAACACCCACTCAACACACTCACAGCAGTGATGGTTCCTCTCACCCCACCCCATTCTCAGCTTCAGAAAACCCAGCATGCACCCATCAACACACTCACAGCAGTGATGGTTCCTCTCACCCCACCCCATTCTCAGCTTCAGAAAACCCAGCATGCACCCATCAACACACTCACAGCAGTGATGGTTCCTCTCACCCCACCCCATTCTCAGCTTCAGAAAACCCAGCTAAATGGAAAATGGCTGCACACACTACCCTCTCACCCAGCATGGGGTGAACCGCAGGGTTTAAGCTGAGGAAAGCTTACAAAGCAACCATTCTCCCAATGTGACATGGGAGGGTTTCCACGTGGGGGTCAGCTTTCGAGCTGCGTGTTTGTTTACTTACTGCAATGGCTCTCTTCTGCTTCCTCTTCTCCTTCTTGTCATGGCGGGCCTTCTGGGCTGCGGCGTAGACGGCAGAGAAGGCTTCCACTCCAGTCGTCTGCTTCAGCAAAGCCATCACCTCCTGTGACAGCTGCTTGAGGCTCTCGTCTGAAAAAGTTACACAAAACCCACTCAGGGCATCACACAGATGAGCCAAGAGGAACCCTTTTCAACATCATCTGAAGAAGACCACCGAACTTCACCCGGCAACAGCCTTTATCACTAATTCCAGTGGCTTCTTTTGACCCACATTCAAGATTACAAGAACAACAGAAACATCAGTGGATTCTTTATTTACTGTTTACGAGTTTAAAACAAACATACATTTGTTTTAGAGATTTATATAGAGAGATTTTGTATTGACTGCTTACAAGTTTTAAAAAAGAAGACGTTATATATATATAACACCTTTTTCGTTATTATTTGTCTTCCGGGGTTGACATAGTGGGTGCTGTAGTTTTGTGTGTTCAAACAGTGGCATGGCTGCCAGTGCTTGGAACTTGTAATGCGTGCACAGACGTTAATGTGTGTGACTGCAAGCAAGTCTGCATGGACAGTCAACTCTGGGAGAAAAATCCCTAGTCTGTGCTGACAGATGACTCAGGGAGAAAAATCCCTTGCCACACCAGGGAGTCAAACTGTACAGCAAGGATCTGCAAATTGCAGTGTTACTATCCACAGGGAGTCAAACCGTACAGCAAAGATCCACAAATTGCAGTGTTACTATTCACAGGGAGTTAAACCATACAAACAAGGACCCACAAATTGCAGTGTTAATATCCACATGGAGTCAAACTGTACAACAAGGACCCGCAAATTGCAGTGTTAATATCCACAGAGAGTCAAACCGTACAGCAAGGATCCGCAAACTGCAGTGTTAGTATCTATACTAAGTGCCACAGAAAGGCTTACCTTTGCCGATGTCCTCCGCTTCTCGCTGGAGGGCAGGCAGCACTGTGGGAAGGATGGATGTGACCACGTCCGCATCAAACTGCTGGCTGATGGCTGCCACCCACTTGAACACATGGTTGCGCTGAAAGCAGATATCCAAATCACTGCAGTCTTGTCTTCAGTGTGCTCTACAGTTGCTTGGAAACCAAGCCACTGGGCGCTCTCCTCCTGCTTTCACCCTCAGAGCAATAAGCCTACTGTCTGTCAGTGTGGTGCTTGAGATTTACTGCCCAACCAAATGACCACTGGGCGCTCTCCTCCTGTTTTCACCCTTAGAGCAATAAGCCTACTGTCCATCAGTGCCTGGTGCTTGATATTTACTGCCCAACCAAATGACAGCTCTCTTCCTTCTCTATCACCTGTCAGTCTCAGATCCTTTTTGTCGAAACAAGGTCAACTCACCTATGTTCTCTGCATACCAAGGTCAATGGTCCGGAATAAACTCCCACAAAATGTCTGGCGTGCTTCTTCAGTGAATTCTTTTAAAACTGCTAAAAAAACTGACCTGTTTCATCACGAATGAAAACATGCAATTCTTCATTCCAGGGATGGTGTGGTGTCAACACTGTTGTGTGCGTGCACACGTGTGCGTGTGTGTGTGTGTGCGTAAGTGCATGCATGTGTGTGGGTGTGAGTGCATGCACATGGGTGTTTTGTTTGTGCGTGCATGCATACATGTGTTATGTTTGTATGGGTGTAAGTGTGCCTGCTCATCTGTTACATAAATATGTCTTGTGCATCCTGTTTATATATTTGTCATTATTTGTTGTTAGTTGCCATTGTAAAGTGCTAGGGGCTCACACCCAGAGATGAGGCATCCAATGAGGCTGCCCCGAGATCAGCCCATGTGTGAGTCAAGGGCAAGTTCAGACACAAAAGTTTAATTCTCTCTCAGTCACACGCATGTCAAGATATGCCTTCTAAATGCTGACTTGATAGATAGCATGACAGCTGACATAAACAGGCATCATGATGTTGGCTGAATCAAGTCCACTTGAACAATTAGACGAAAACTACCCCAGATTTGAACTATTCTGTGATGTGATCTTCTCTTAACATTTCGTGACGGGATGGGTAACCCAAACCCACCTTTAAGGTTACAATAGTGCTGCTGATTATTCCTAATATATTGCCATGGGTAAAAAGTTTCTCAAACCCACCTTTTTAAAAGGTTACATTGGCGCTGCTAATTTTTCCTAATATTTGCCATGGGTAAAACGTTTCTCAACCCCACCTTTAAGGTTATCTGAGGGTTGTTGATTTTCTCCAAGTTGGCCTCCTTCATCAGTTTGCGGGCCATCCAGGAGACTGTGATGGCCGTTTTGTCATCAGCAGCAGCATCAGAGGCGTGGTACATCTTCGCCAGGTACACCATGTTCTTCACAATCTGAAAAATCACAAGTTCCATAGGGTGTAAAAATATGACCATGCTAGCAGGCAGAGAGACAAGCATGTAAGCAGGCTGAGCGACAGGCAGGCAGCGGGCAAACATGTAAGCATGTAAGCAGGCTGAGCGACAGGCAGGCAGCGGGCAAACATGTAAGCATGTAAGCAGGCTGAGCGACAGGCAGGCAGTGGGCAAACATGTAAGCATGTAAGCAGGCTGAGCGACAGGCAGGCAGCGGGCAAACATGTAAGCATGTAAGCAGGCTGAGCGACAGGCAGGCAGTGGGCAAACATGTAAGCATGTAAGCAGGCTGAGCGACAGGCAGGCAGCGGGCAAACATGTAAGCATGTAAGCAGGCTGAGCGACAGGCAGGCAGTGGGCAAACATGTAAGCATGTAAGCAGGCTGAGCGACAGGCAGGCAGCGGGCAAACATGTAAGCATGTAAGCAGGCTGAGCAACAGGCAGGCAGCGGGCAAACTGGTAGGGCGGCAGGCTGGCAGGCAGAAAGGCGGACAGGTGGAGAGGCAGGCAAAGAGGCTGAGACAGGAAGGCCAGCAAGCAAACAATCAGGAAGGCTGACAGGTAAAGAGGCAGCTTGAGGGACAGGCAGATCAACAAACAGGTAGGCAATCTGCTGTGTCAACAGGCAGGCAGACAGGTGAACAGGCCAACAGGTGCAGGCAGGCAAGTAAATGGGCACAGACAAGCAGACAGACAAATGAGTTGACAAGCAGAAGACAATCTGCTATGCCAAGAGGCAGGCAGGCAGACAGACAGGTAAATGGGCACACAGACAGGCAGGTAAATGGGCACACAGACAGGTGGGTAAACGGGCACAGAGACAGGCAGGTAAACAGACACACAGACAGGCAGGTAAATGGGCACACAAACAGGCAGGCAAATGGGCACAGAGACAGGCAGGTAAATGGGCACACAGACAGGCAGGTAAACAGGCACAGAGACAGGCAGGTAAATGGGCACAGAGACAGGCAGGCAAATGTGCACAGAGACAGGCAGGTAAATGGGCATACAGGCAGGTAAATGGGCACACAAACTGGCAGGCAAATGGGCACACAGACAGGCAGGTAAACAGGCACAGAGACAGGCAGGTAAATGAACACACAAGCAGGCAGGCAATTGGGCACAGAGACAGGCAGGTAAATGGGCACAGAGAATGAAAGGTAAGTGGGCACACAGGCAGGCAGGTAACTGGGCACACAGACGGGCACAGACAGGCAAAAAGGCACACAGACAGGTAGGTAAACTGGCACAGAGACAGGCAGACAGAATGCCTGCCTAGGCAGAGATAAGGCAGGTAGGGTATTTAGGTAAACTGGCACAGAGACAGAAGGGCGGGCACAGACAGGCAGGTAATCAGGCAGAGAAATGGGTAGACAGAAAGGTAGGCAGCCGCACCCCCCCTCCCCCCCCCGCCCCCTCCCCAAAAAGCCTCACTCTATCCACCCACTGGTTCCCCCCCCCCCCCCCCTCCCATTTGGAAATTAAACACTAACATAACCAAGGGGAAAAAAGAAGAAAAAGAAACAGCAGCATTTATTTTTTTAAACAAACAACTGGTGACTTTTTCAAGCACTGCCTTCCTTACCTCAGAAGCTGACTCCTCGTTCAGTAGATGTGACTGCAGCTGCACGCACAAAGTCTGCACCAGCTCCTTGGCCTGGTTTGAAACAGAAAACATGAACCAGCATCATCAACTGTTTCAAGGAAAAGACAGAAACAGAGAAACTGCAAATGTTAAAGGTGGACAAGTCGATTCTGAGTTATCTAACATAACCCACAACCACCACTACCAAACTTACTATGGGGTGGGGGTGGGGGGTATAATTATTCTGTACAAGTTGATTGCAGGACGTTGTAACTCTGACCAAATTTCAAGTTGACAGACATGCACTGGGGAAACCCAAGTGCAAAGCATTCTAAAATTAACTGGCTGAAGTGAGGTCGGTTACAAGCAAATTCGTGAACTTGTGATGACAGTCACCCTCTTCCATATACATACTTCTTTTATCACCTGGGCTTATTTGCAACTGTGTCCCACAGCCTGACCAGCTAAACAAATCCTAATGCTGGTGGAATTCCCGCAGCTTTTTGTCAGGGAACTGTTTTTGTTTTTAAATTGCGGCCAGGGCATTGGAATGTGGAACCTCATTATTATTATTTTTACCCCATCACATCACTTGTTGGGGGTGGAGGAGAAACTGCAAATCAAACCTGCAACCTCTTGGTACTCAACCCAGCATTTTAACCACTCAGCCACACAATCACGATTTTAGTGTTTACCTTCACCATCACTGCTGCAGTTGTCATCGTACTCATGCCAGTGCAAATACGCAGCATCAAACTGCACAGGCAAGGATGTGAACGGCAGTTTTGACAGGTGAGCAGATGAATGACTTACTGTGTCACAAACTGCACAGGCAAGGATGTGAACGGCAGTTTTGACAGGTGAGCAGATGAATGACTTACTGTGTCACAAACTGCACAGGCAAGGATGTGAACGGCAGTTTTGACAGGTGAGCAGATGAATGACTTACTGTGTCACAAACTGCACAGGCAAGGATGTGAACGGCAGTTTTGACAGGTGAGCAGATGAATGACTTACTGTGTCGGGACTAAGGTAGGCAGTGATGTCATCAGAATCAATGAAGGTGAACACCTGGCCCCTGATCTGACATGCGAGCTGATGAATGACATACCTTGTCTCCACTAAGGTGGGTGGTGCTGTCATCACAATCATTGCAGCTGACCACCTGGCTCCTGATCTGACAGGTGAGTAGATAAGTAACATACCTTGTCTTGAAGCTGACAGGTGAGCAGATGAGTGACATACCTTGTCTTGACTAAGGTAGGCAGTGATGTCATCAGAATCAATGAAAGTGAGCACCTGGCCCCTGATCTGACAGGTGAGCAGATAAGTAACATACCTTGTCTTGACTAAGGTAGGCAGTGATGTCATCAGAATCAATGGAGGTGAGCACCTGGCCCCTGATCTGACAGGTGAGCAGATGAGTGACATACCTTATCTTGACTAAGGTAGGCAGTGATGTCATCAGAATCAATGGAGGTGAGCACATGGCCCCTGATCTGACAGGTGAGCTGATGAGTGACATACCTTGTCTCCACTAAGATGGGTGGTGATGTCATTACAATCAATGCAGCTGAGCACCTGGCCCCTGATCTGACAGGTGAGCAGATGAATGACTAACCTTGTCTTGACTAAGGTAAGTGGTGATGTCAGCACGATCAATGGAGCTGAACACCTGGCCCATGATCTGACAGGTGAGCAAACGGATCCAGCTGTGCTCGCTCAACAAATGACTCTGCACATAATCTGGGGAAGGAAGAAGAACAAATTGATTGTATCAAGACGACTGACAGAGACAACTGGCTTTTAACACCCAGTCAACCATGACAGCTGTTTCAGGGATATCAAGGTAAACACAAGTCCATCATTACAGATGAACTTAGACTATAAGTTAACATCCTGTCAGCAGCACAGGGTGGACTCGGGACAAAATCACAGGTGAAAAGTCTGAGTCATACTTTAAAAATGCACAACACTTGACAACAAGTCAGCAGATCCTAGCCTAAAAAGTACACACTCAAGAGTACATGCTAAAAGAAACTTTAACGTCCTGTAACAGTTCAGAGGTAACTCAGGACGAAATCATTAGTTAGTTAATAATTGGATTTTAACATCCTGTCAACCACACAGGATAAAAGGACAATATCACAAGCAAAGTCAGTCACACTTAAAAAATGCACAACAATTTACAACAAGACAACAGACCCAAGCCTAAAAAAGTACATGTTCAAAACACAATTTCACATCTTAACAAGCAAGAGTCTGATAAATAAAAACATTTAAAAAAACATTTTCCACAACTCACCAAGGTGTATTCAAGAAAGTCTCTTTACACAACAACAACAAAAAAGGAAAAGGCAAAAAGCACAAAGTAAAAACAACGACAAAATTACTCATATCATTAGTGAGGAGCTGATTCACCATTATAATGCATATGAGAGGCTAGTCCTGCGTTTGTTACCCTGAGTCTAAAATGGGGGCAGATGTCGACAGGAATTTGAACCTGCAACTTCCTGACCCTGAGTCTGTGCTACACTATAGCACCTAGACCACTCAGCCACACCATCCCCCCCCCCCCCCCCCCCCCCAGTACTTCCAGAAAGATCCATACCCAGCAGCTTGTGGATGTCCGTCCATGTGGACAGCGTGGGAATGTCGATGATGCGCAGGACCTTCTTGATCAGGGTCATCATGTGGAAGAGAAACTGGTCCTGTTCTTCATCCTGCATCCAACAGCACATCAGCTCTTCATCACATGCATTTTCACCGTTCTCACCCATTCCCTATTTGCTACTGACCAGTTCTTCTCTGTCCGGAAGTTTAAGCAGACTGGCCATTACACAGCATTAGTACAAGTGTACCAGTCAAGGTACTTGCAAAAGTCTGACGCTTTCTATCGCCGTTTTAAAGTTAAAACAAAAACTAACAACAGCATTAGTACAAGTGTACCAGTCAAGGTAACTTGCAAAAGTCTGACGCTTTCTCTCACTATTTTTAAGCTTAAATTTTGTTTTAACAACAGCATTAGTACAAGTGTACCAGTCAAGGTACTTGCAAAAGTCTGATGTTTGCTATCACTATTTTTAAGTTTTTTTTTTTAACAACAGCATTAGTACAAGTGTACCAGTCAAGGTGCTTGCAAAAGTCTGATGCTTTCTATCACTATTTTTAAGTTTAAGTTTTTTTTAACAGCATTAGCATAAGTGTACCAGTCAAGGTACTTGCAAAAGTGATGCTTTCTATCACTATTTTTAAGTATATATTTTTTTTAACAACAGCATTAGTACAAGTATATCAGCCAAGGTACTTGCAAAAGTCTGATGCTTTCTATCTCTATTTTACAGTTTGTACAAAATTTAACAACAGCATTAGAACAAGTGTACCAGTCATGGTACTCGCAAAAGTCTGACACTTTTTATCACCATTTTAATTAAAAATTTTAACAGGCACAACAGAACAAATAACACAAGATTCCATAAAGAGAAAGAGAGAGGAGATTTGAAGAGAGGAGGCCTGGGGAGAGAGGAGAGGGAAGGAGAGGAAAAGAGGAAGAAAGAGGGAAAGGAAGAGATAGAAAGAAGGGAAGAGGAGAAGGAAAGAGAGGGTGGGAGAGAAAAAAGAGGCAGTCAGAATGGAGAGGAACAAAACAGGGGACGGGGGGAGGGAGATGCACAGATACTGACGCAAAAAAAAGGCAAAAACTGCATCACAAAGCCACTTGCCCACGATACTTACAGTCTCAAACGTGACCTCCTTTTCAAGGAGAAGAGGGAAGATGTCAGGTCGGTGTTTTGTGAACTTCACAGTTTCCACTTCCACAAACAACCCACACACCCCAACAGCCACACTCCACAAAGATGACTGCAAAACAAACATCACAGTTCACAAGTTAAAAACATTTTTTTTAGTTAATATCCCACTGCCCCCCCCCCCCCCCCCTCCCCCCCATTAACCTTTTTTTTTTTTGAACAGGAAGAAAATCAATTATAAATAATAATTTAATTACTATCTCACTCTCCCCCCCCCCCCCCCCCCCCCCCGCCCCCTCAATTAACCAATAAAAACCAGGAAGAAAATCAGTTAGGTACATTGCTATCCATTGTTACAGAACTGCTTATGCCATGTTCATAAGACTCACCTCACACATCCTCTTGAGGATGTATCTGGTGGAGTTTATGTACCTTGCGTTTACCTGTATGCCAGGTGAGAGCTACTGTAGGTGACTCAGGTCTTTGTTGCTGTGTTTGTGTGACATCTTTCACAAACTAATTAACTCCCATGTGTTGATTCTGAGTAAGCACTCTGGGCCTCATTCTGTTTCAGATGATGTAACATAACCCAAACAGACATGCAAGTCTTCATGTCAATAATATTCCTGGGGTGTCTAAGGTGATAAAGGTAGACTACAACATTTAAGGTTCTGTTTGTTTGAAATGTGTGTTAGTGTGGTTTTTGTCATAAGATGTTTGTACAGTGCATTGAGTTTAACTCTGGTTGGAGAACAGCGCTTTATAAACATTATTTATTAATACTATTATTATCAAAGCTAAAGAATGGATGCCGACTTATTGCTGTAATTAAACACAAAGGAAAGAGAACCTACCTTTTTGTCTGAAATCCACTGGAGCACAATAGAAAACAGGTAGTCCCTGCTGGCAATGTCAATCTGTTCGGAGGAGACAAAAGGGACCAGCTGACTCAAAACCATCTATCAAATCTGTCAAATAAACTCTGCTACTCTCTCGCAAAATCTCTGAACTAAGTAATGGCAAAGAGATAAGTAACTCTCTCTCTCTCCATCTCATCTTCCCCCCCACCCTCTCACCCCCATTCTTTCTTTCTGTTTTATACTTTCTCTTTTTAAACTAATTTATTCAATTTTTAAGCATATGAACACACGCGTCTTCTACCTACAAGTTCTCCTAAAATGCCTTACAAACATTTTGTTTTTATTGAATGTTTTCTGTAACTAAAAAGCCAGGAGTCACATTTCTGCCCTCTAAGAAGTAATCAAGCATTTGTTCTTGTGTGTTCATACTACATGCTGACAAATCAACTCTCTACTAAAACTTAATCAAAAAAATCCTCCTCCTCCTACTTCTCATCATGACCATCTGCCACCTCATCACCATCATCATTAGATTATGAAGCAAGTGAAACCCTTTCCACGCATGACTGATGAAGCTAACACCTATAACAAAAACAAACAAACAAAAAACACTAAGGAAAAAAAAAAAGAGAGAGAGTTAGTTCCCCACCTTCTCCAAAAGAGCTTTGATGGTCTGGGAGGCCATCTCTCGACAGGCTATGGACTCGTCAATGAACAAGCACATGGACAGCGGGATGAAGAACTGCCCTGCATACTTCTGCAAGACGTCCTGGAAAGGTGTGGAACGTTAATAATCATCATGAAGGGGATTATGTACAGTCTTCATACTTCTGCAAGACGTCCTGGAAAGGTGTGGAACATTAATAATCATCATGAAGGGGATTATGTACAGTCTTCATACTTCTGCAAGACGTCCTGGAAAGGTGTGGAACATTAATAATCATCATGAAGGGGATTATGTACGATGCTCAGTCTTCATACTTCTGCAAGACGTCCTGGAAAGGTGTGGAACATTAATAATCATCATGAAGGGGATTGTGTACGATGCTCAGTCTTCATACTTCTGCAAGACATCCTGGAGAGGTGTGGAACATTAATAATCATCATGAAGGGGATTATGTACAGTCTTCATACTTCTGCAAGACGTCCTGGAAAGGTGTGGAACATTAATAATCATCATGAAGGGGATTGTGTACGATGCTCAGTCTTCATACTTCTGCAAGACATCCTGGAAAGGTGTGGAACATTAATAATCATCATGAAGGGGATTATGTACAGTCTTCATACTTCTGCAAGACATCCTGGAAAGGTGTGGAACATTAATAATCATCATGAAGGGGATTATGTACAGTCTTCATACTTCTGCAAGACGTCCTGGAGAGGTGTGGAACATTAATAATCATCATGAAGGGGATTGTGTACAGTCTTCATACTTCTGCAAGACGTCCTGGAGAGGTGTGGAACATTAATAATCATCATGAAGGGGATTATGTACAGTCTTCATACTTCTGCAAGACATCCTGGAAAGGTGTGGAACATTAATAATCATCATGAAGGGGATTGTGTACGATGCTCAGTCTTCCACATGAAATGGTAGCACTGAGCACTTTAGAGCACATGCACATGCACACATGCACGCACTCATTCATGCACACTTACAAATACTTGCACACACACACTCACATAGAGTCACATCCACTACCAATTTAAAATTGATCAATGGTAAGTAAATACAGGAATAAAAGATATGTGCCTAAACACCTGACTTCTCTACAGACATGCATGCACACACGCACGCACGCACACACACACACACACACATACACACACACACACACATACACGCACGCACGCACGCACGCACGCACACACACACACAACTGCAGATGGACCTACTTCATCAAAACTGGAGAAGATGCTCCGCAGCACTTTGAGCGCTGACATTCTCCCGTCTTCCAGTTCATAGCTGAGCTGCTGGGCATAGAACTCAAAGTGCTTCTTGATCTTTTTCCCCAGGGGGTAGTCCTTCAAATACTGCATCACAACCTGAAGGCACCAAGGGGCAAACAAGTCACTTGGAGGACTGTCATCTAAAACTTCAGTGCAAAACAACTGACCGCCTCAGTCTTCCAGATGTTAACAATGGTCACGCAAACATAGAAGAATCAGTTTTCCTCTGCTGAAATTTTTGACTCGCCCTTTAAACTTCTGATTTGCCATAAACAGTGGTCAGTTCGGTTCAAGATGGAATCTACATGCTCGTGCTCAGGAAAGCCCATATGCACTCCCTCCTGTCCCTCAGAAGTTTCCCCAATGTTGCCTTTGTAACAAAAGAGGTCAAAATTTGAAAAGGACTCACAGCGGAATTCACTTTATGTCAAACTCCTTAAGGTGAAATTCTGTTTGTGACAAAGGTTCCCACAATATCCAGACTACATGCTCCATCCTTTCCATATAAATTCATTTCTAGTCCTTTTAAGACAAATTCCTGTTCATGTCAGCTCGGTTCAGTTCAAGATTGCATCTGCATGCTCAGCAAAGACCATATAAACTTGACCTTGTCTTTCAGACTTTTTCCCATGCACTTTGACACAGTTCCAGTGTTGGTCAGCGTGACAATGGACCTCTCTTGCCCTTTCAAGGAAGTTCGCTGAGCGCTTCCTCTTTCTACACCTCTAACAGAGAAAGAGATAAACGTCTGCTAAGCTGAAGCCACTTTGAATGTTTCCAGGTGCTTTGTGTTAAAAAGAGCTCTAACGCAGAGCTGTGAACACTGACCTCTCTGCATTGTGCACGCACGTGCTGGGCCTCAGCTGTGATGGACATGGTCTGGACGGTGAGGAGAAGCTCGTGAAGCTCCGGAACATTCAACCTCCGCCTCAGGATGGCCTGTGTGGACACAGTGAAAATGAGCATCAACACATGCACACCTTGTTTCTTTATTGGGGGGTGGGGGTGGGAGGGTGAAATTCTCTCTCCCCTGTCCCCTCCCCTCCCTCTTGATATCTCTCTCTCTCTCTCTCTCTCTCTCTCTCTCTTCAATATTTTGTCAAGTGTGACCACAGATCATACTTGACAATGGAAACCTACTTCAAATGAAGGATGTCAAAACAAAAAACAAACAAGAGGTGGGGAGAGAGGTGGGGGAAAAAGAGAGACAAAGGAATTGTGTGACTGTCGAAGATCTGAGATCAAAATTTATTTCCCCTTTCTTCAACCTCTTGTCCCATTTCCAATCCCCAAAATAAAATATGCACTGACATACACAAGCAAGGAAACACATAGTACATACAAAGGCACGCACACACACACACACACACACACACACACACACACACACACACACACACACACACACACACACACACACACAGCATCATAAATACATACATACACACACACACACACATAGCGCATCAATACCTTGAGAACAGAGAAGGCAGTACTCTGTCTGGTGTGGTCGTGAAGATCTTCCTCACAGTATGTCAGCAGCACCTGAAGATGCTCCGTGGTAAGCTTGTGGTACTGCACATCTCGTACCAGCACCGTCACAACCTGCAAGCCAAAATTGCACATTTGTTTTGTCAGCTGGTTACTTCAGATTTAAAGGGGAAAAAAGCCAGGGAAACACCATGGATCCTATTAATAGGAATGGAATAAAAAATAAAAAATAAACATCAGTTTTTCCACTGGTTTATGGTATAGGAAAACATGAGTGCTGCTATTTTGTGCCTGGCATTCTGTGTACGTAACAACAAGAAAATGGTGTGAAGGTCTGGTCATATCATGGTCAAACTCATCCAAATCACTGCCAGTACCACACAAGTGAGCCTTGGCATTAAACCAGACTAGCAAGCAAGCTGGCATCAAATCACAAATAAAAACTGGATTCACTCTTCAGGACATGTCATTCCATGTTTAAACAGGAATGGAATGCAACATCATGGTGGTAGTCAGAAAGACTGATCTCCTGACAGCAGGCTAAACACCCTAAGCTATGCTCTGACCTGCTCCAGGATCATGCAACTATCTCACCCTGAAACACATGAGGACCAGCTCCTGGTTGTCTCCCTTGGCAGCACCAGCCGCAGCGTAGTTCTTGAGAAGAACGAACAAAGATCTTGCAATGGCATTGACCTTCTTCTTGAGGGAGGGCAGTGGAAAGGTCAAGAGCCATTCAAAACAACGCAGTACTGCAGAGTTGACCTGAAAGTTGGGATAAGAGGGAAAAACAAACAAAAAACTGTCAAGGTAAGAAAGCAAAAAAATCCACAGATTATGTCCACTTGTATTATTTTATTGCAACACCCCTGACTAATCCTGTTTTTTAAGCACATCAGCTCAGCAGCTGCATTTTCCTAAAGTATTAGACACTGAGCTGTCCACAACCGTGTACAATCAGTGTTAACCACTGAGCCACCCCTTCTTTTTTTAAATGAGAGTGACCTCTCCAAAGAGAACTTGCCCCCCTCTCCCCATTCTTTATTGAAAAAAAAAAGAAAAAAAAGAGAGAACAAAGTGCATTACCCTTGCTGGCAGACAGTAGCATTTGGAAGAGATTAATGCAAGCATGTACACATATATGTACACACAGGAACAAAAATTCACAAATAGAGAGAAACAAATTCAGGAAAATCCCAGACTACATATAGCTGACGGACTGACTGACTGATTGATTGACAGCGTGAATGATTTGGGGGTTAACTAATGTGTGAATGCATGTAAGGCAGGATGGTTCAACTAACAAAGTCACTGGATCCCTGAATAGTCTGGGACAATGACTGAATGATCTCATTGAAAACTGACTCAGGATCCCTGAATAGTCTGGGACAATGACGGCATGATCTCATTGAAAACCAACTGGATCCCTGAATAGTCTGGGACAATGACTGAATGATCTCATTGAAAACTGACTCTGAATCACTGAACAGTCTGGGACAATGACTGAATGACCTCACTTAAAACCTGACTGATTGGCACAGTTTATCAAGGGCATCCAAACTTAGAAAGTACTCATATTCATTCATATAATAAATTTGCTCCCACCCAAAACCAATTTCAACCAGAAAGCTGTGATCAAGGGCATCCAAACTTAGAAAGTACTCATATTCATATAATAAATTTGCTCCCACCCAAAACCAGTTTCAACCAGAAAGCTGTGATTTTTTAAATTTCTTTTGAAGTATGCACAGACACAAACACGCAACCTACCCTGACATATTTCAGTGACAAGCACTCCACTAGGGAGGGTACCAAGGGCTCCAGGAATCCAAGATGCTCTGCGTTGTCTGGCTTCAACGTACCACTCTTCAGGCAAGAATGCAACAGCTGGGGAACAAAAACAAAGTAATATCATACACAACCAGGGTGTGAGCCGCTTTGGCCTAGTGGTAAGGCAACCAGCTGGTAAGCAGAAGGACTATGGTTCAATTCTGCTTCAGCTCTCCTCTCTCTTCAAAAGTTGTGGTTTATGGACACTGTCGTGTGACTTTGCCCTTCACAGTCATTAATGGAACACTACCATGGCTCTCGTTGATGCCGATCTTGATGCAGGAGTCATTCTGGTGGTGACAGTGTAGTGTCAGGTATAGTCTTCCTCTTTCCCCACCTCCTGGGATCTTGGTCCCTGCCAGTACCTCCTTGGAGACAACTTCGTATTAAGCAAATGTAACCAACCACCCAGCCAAACGAGTATCAGTCTCAAAAAGACAAATTACGATTACAAAAACAACAACAAGGAAACATCACACACAATCAGCATCAGTCTTATAAAGATGAATCACAAAGCAAGCTAACATCACACAATCAGCATCAGTCTCATAAAGATGAATCACAAAGCAAGCTAACATCACACGCAATCAGCATCAGTCTCATAAAGACCAATCACAAAGAAAGCAAACATCATCAACAACCAGCAGTAGTTATAAAAAGACCAATCACCTCATACACAATCAGCATCAGCCTTATGAAAACCAATCACCGATCACATCACCAACAATCTGCATCAGTCTTGTAAAGACCAATCACCAATCACATCACCAACAATCAGCATCAGCCTTATAAAGACCACCAACAATCAGCATCAGCCTTATAAAGACCAATCCCCAATCATGTCACCAACAATCATCAGCATCAGCCTTATAAGACCAATCACCAATCACATCACCAACAATCAGCATCAGTCTTATAAAGACAAATCACATCACCAACAATCAGCATCAATCTTATAAAGACCACCAACAATCAGCATCAGCCTTATAAAGACCAATCACCAATCATCTCACCAACAATCAGCATCAGCCTTATAAAGACCAATCACCAAGCATGTCACAACAATCAGCATCAGTCTTATAGAGACCAATCACCAAGCATGTCACCAACAATCAGCATCAGTCTTATAAAGACCAATCACCAAGCATGTCACCAATGATCAGCATCAGTCTTATAGAGACCAATCACCAAGCATGTCACCAATGATCAGCATCAGTCTTATAAAGACCAATCATCTCACCAACAATCAGCATCAGTCTCATGAGGACCAATCACAAAAGAGGGTCTGATTCACTGTCTGAATGAACTGGAAAGGTAAAAATCATGAAGACAGAATTCCCAGCAGCAGGCAAAGCATGCTGGGCTATATTCTGACCCACACAGGTGATGTGCAAAAGATGGACCTTTGACAGTTCTGAGTTCTCACCAAAGGGAACCTAACTTCTGATAACGTCTAGGTAATGGACATGAAAACAGCACACATCCATAACTTTTTAACCTATTATGTGTTTGGATCTTGTTTCAGAACACTAGCAGTCATTTTTGTTTCAGATTTAACAAAATAATCTCTTCACTTCTGTGCCTGTGGTACATCATAACTTGAGCACAATATAGACCTGTTGTGAAAAATACCGTAAAAACAAGCTATTTCAATCACACAAGCAGGCGTTTCGATCACAGAACCAACAGCTTACCACCAGTCCAAACTCCACCAGCACGTCCAGTGTTGTTTTCTTGTTACTTTTGGGTTTCAGGCCTCCTCGAGGAACAGCCTTTGGCAGAAGAAGGCAGTTCTCTGGTTTTCGTGGTTTGGCCATCTCACTCAACTCACTGGCGGGAGACCTGATATGAAAAGGATTGGCCATATTTAAAGTCCAGTCACCTAAGTGTGGTAAGAGGAATCAGTGAAACAGCTAAAAGAGGATATGAAAAGGACCAGCTGGATTTAAAATCCAATCAAGTAGGTGTGTTAAGAGGAATCAGTGACAGTTAAAAAAGGATATGAAAAGGACCAGCTGGATTTAAAATCCAATCAAGTAGGTGTGTTAAGAGGAATCAGTGAAACAGTTAAAAAGAGGATATGAAAAGGACCAGCCACATTTAAAGTCCAATCACCTAAGTGTGTCAAGGAATCAGTGAAACAGCTAAAAGGGGTGTCATCACCGCTGACCTTAACGCAGACTCATTGTGGTAGTGACAGTGCAGCACGGTGGGTTCCGCACAGAGACTCCCAGTGTGAGGCTCTTGCACTGGCAATAAAGTGCTCGCTGGGTGAACAGGGCTAAAGGAGGAAGAAAGGTAGGAAGACAAATGGGGGGAGAGTAGGATGAAAGGAAGGAGAGAAAGACCGAAGAAGAGAGAGGGGGGATAAGAAAGGAAGACAGAGAGAGAGGCAGAGACAACAAACAGACACAGACGGATAGATGCTGAAGATAAATTACAAAACAAATGCCAACAACAGTTCACAGGCTGGTCTTACTCTTTCTGTTCCCGCAACAGGGGCAGGTTGTCGGCAGTCAGGGAGTGAATGAAGAGCATCATGGTTCTGACGGTGATGCTGCTGTTGCTGAGAAGGCCGCTGTTGATGGACTGCAGTGCAATGCGTACCTTGTTGGCTACGCGCTGACTGTGTGTGCCTTCCAACACCTGTTCAACAGTCAAGGTCAGGTCAGGTGTGCATCCACATATCACACAGCACCTACTTAACATTGGGTATTCATTTAATTTCCCCTGCTTCTACCCGCCTGCTTGACAGTACATACCCTCATCACTCCTGTATTACAGTGTACACCCATACTACACACACCCATATGTATTACACATACTTTACAGTGTACACCCCTCCGTGTAACATAACACTGTGCACCCATATGACACCCAGTTCAAAGTGTGTACCCACACAACATCCACTTCACAGCGTGTACCCACACAATATTCAATTCACAATGTGTACCCACACAACATCCAATTCAAAGTGTGTACCCCCATAACATCCACTTCAGTGTGTACCCACACAACATCCACTTCACAGTGAGTACCCACACAACATCCATTTCACAGTGTGTACCCACACAACATCCATTTCACAGTGAGTACCCACACAACATCAACCTACAGTCCACCTCCAGTTTTCGGTGGGAGGTCCAGGGCAGCCAGACAATCAGGGCTGATGATGCACACCCATTTTACCCTGAGAGGGTGGACCACATACCCAGACAGTCAGGGCTGATGTACGGATGATGCACACCCACTTTACCCTGAGAGAGTGGACCACATACCCACAGAGTCAAGGCTGATGTACACCCACTTTACCCTGAGAGGGTGGACCACACACCCAGACAACCAGGGCCGATGTCCTGATGTACACCCACTTTACCATGAGAAGGTGGATGACACACCCAGACAAGGATGATGTACTGATGGAGTCACACCCATGTTACCCTGAGAGGGTGAACCACACACCCAGACAGTGCAGGGCTGATGTACTGATACATTCGCCCCCCCCGTTTTACCCACACAACACACACACACAGTACTGAGAGGGTAGACCAGCGCCCCCAGACAATCAAGGTTGATGTACTCATGGACCCACACAACCATTTCACCAATGTAACACCCATGCACAGATTGGATAGGTGGACCAGAGTACCCAGATAATCTGGGCTGATGTACTGAGGCACCCACACACCTACTTAAACAGCATGCACCCATGACCCACACATGGTTTTGATGGTAAGGGCTCATGTATTGATGCACCTACACAAAACCCATATACAGTTTTGAGGGTAAGAGCTTGTGTACTATGTACCTACACAACACCCACATACAGTTTTGAGGGTAAGGGCTCGTGTACAGATGCACCTACACAACACTCACACACAGTTTTTAGGGTAAGCACCCATGCACCTACACAACACCTACACACAGTTTTGAGGGTAAGGACTTATGCACTGAAGCACCTACACAACACCCACGTACAGTTTTGAGAGGGTGGACCAGAGCGCCCAGACGTTCGGGGCTGATGTACTGTGCCATGATCTTGTAGGTCAGGTAGCCCTTGATGGTCTTGGCCTCAAACAGCTTGGAGGTGATCCCTTCCACACTCTTCTCCTCAGACACCGCCCCAAACAGCTCCTCCTGGTAGATCGCCTGAAGGTCAGCCAGGGCGGGGTCAAGGTCACCAGGCTTCAGGACAGCCGTGATGTTTTTCAGTAACTGGTAGACGGAGAACGACAGCACGTGCAGCTGAAACGGAAAAGAAAATGACCGGAGATTTAGAACTCTTATCTACATGACATGAAAGCAGAGTTGCAGGGATGACACGTAAAGAGCAATTACGCTCGGATGACTCGCATTCAAGTGAAAAACCAGAAATAATAGTATAGCAGAAAGACCACCCCATAAATGTTTGGCAGGCATCAGCCGGAGAGGTACAGCCTACCTGGTAGCCTCTGGTGAGGACGGCCCTCATCTCTTTGATGATGAACGGCAGGTACGTGGGACCGATGGTTTCCACCGCTCTCACCAGAGTGTTGCGGGCAATCGTCCGGATGTCTTGGGCCCGCGACTTCAGAAAGTTACACACACGCAAAACGATCCTGAAACAAACACACAAATTTTACTATTTGGTCAACTCTGGTTAACAATGGGTGGGAAATTGTAAGTGCAGTGGTGAAATCTTAGGAGAATTGCACTCCCGTAGTTTTTTTGCTTGTGAAAAACAACACAAATCTCAGCATATAGTAACCCAGCATCAAGTTTGTCTACCTAGTAGATAAAAGGAACAATATAACCCTGGAGTATTCTTGTACAGGTGTTTGTCAATATGTAATTTCACGGGTTGACTGTAGGAACCCAGAATTTGCCTTGGTTTCCATTATGAATGTTCTTAATATACACAGCAAGCAGCTATTTGCAACACACAACTTATAATCGACTTAAACATCACAGTAAGCAGCTACAGATAGTGTGCACAGCTTCTGAGACACATACGAAAGTCTGCATGCTGCTAACGTCACCCCAGCAAGACCTCTGCGGTTGACTGAGTGGTTAAGCACTAAAACTGACCAGTCAGCCAGTTGACAACCAATGCAGTGAGTCCACCTACCCTGGAAGCTTGTACTTGAGAGCTCCGTCTGGCAGCTTCTGCAGCAACTTGATCATTGCCATGGCGATGGGAACTCGAAGGATCTCCTCGTCCTCCGCGTACTTGGCCTGGGCCAGTTTGTGGATCTCGTCGCTCTTCACCTGCACGTGCACACAGTGACAGTGATGAAGACCATGGGATCATAGTGGTACCTTTTGTAGGAAGGTTTCTTCTTCTTTTGGGGGTGGGGGTGGGGATAGGGTAGAGGGGGGTTTGTTTAGCTGTTGAAGCTAGTTCAGCATTTTGGAAAACCATTCATTAGAGATTATACACAGCTTGCAGATTCAACATAGCTTACAGATTAAACACAGCTTGCAGATTAAACACAGCTTACAGATTAAACACCATGGGTTTGCATGGATTGTAATGGACATGGTAAAAAAGAAGAAGAAAGAAAAAACAAACAAGATACATGAGTTTTGCATAGCTTGCGCATCTTGATGAGAGCAGATTGGAAATATTTATGTAACTGTACCCCTTAAAAGCGTAAGGACTGCCCTAAATTTAAGACCGCCCTTCCAGGATCTGCAAAGGGGCCTCTGAAGCACCGCTTCACCACACCTTTTCTGTGAGGGTCTTGTGCAGTTGAGGAATCAGACTCTGCAGCACCATGCGGTGGATCCTGGTGGCCAGACCCGGAGGACACAGGTCTTTACGGTCTGCTGAAAACTCCCCGGACTTGTTGCCACTGCCCCCCTCCTCTTCCTCCTCCCCCTTCTCCCCTCCCGTCTGGGTTGTCACGGTTTCCAGACTTGACAAGGCATCTTCAGCATTCTGCGCCAGTAGCTCTGAAATGAGATGAAACAAAAGTGCAGTTTTGAACCAAGTATTTCGCTGTTGGGACTAGTAGTTCTTACAAGAGATTTATTACACAACAACTTCAACCCCAGTGCTACTAAAGGTTGAGAAGAAACAATCCGGTTGTCACTGGTTTCAAACTTTTGGATGTATGCTTGTACGATACTGTATTCCGGACATATTATTCCTATTGTTTCTTTTTTCTTTTTGTGGATGGCTAATATCACGCAGAAAATCTTAAAGTCCAAAAACATAGAAAAAATATTGAAAAAACAAACAACCTTGCTATCACCAACCAAAACAAAAGCAAACAAAAGCATGAAACAAAGCAACAAAGCACAGCACAGCAATAACAACGACAACAATGCATTACTGACTTTGTACTTTGGACAACAGGTTAGCTAAGATATGGGTGAGTACAGAGCAACCAATGCTTCCAGTCGATAAAGGCCAACAAACCTTCTGGTGTTTTCTCTGTCTCAGGGATGGTAGTCTCAGAGATGGGCGCAGACTTGTCATCTGTAGGCGCTGTTCCAGCTGCAAGGGTAGACGTCAAAATGATGGTGCAGTGCAAACCCTCCACTACAATCACCCTGAGTGTACAGAATGTACCTTTCAGTTTCAACTGTCAGCCTGGAGTAACAAATTGTTTTGGGTTGACATATCCAGGCTAGCAAAACATCAGGTTTTTACATGATTTGTCACCCAGTGAAAAATTTGTCAGGGTGACAAACCATCTCACAACAGACCCTGCAACTAAGCCTTGCATGTCCTAAATTCACGGCAGAGGTAGAAGCATACGAGGCTATATTCTGGCCCATTCCAGGCTTGGGAGAGAGAGAAGCTTTGACAGCGCCAAGTTCTCAGCAGGGTGGACCTTAACTTCTATGTCCAAACTACCCTACTGCAGGGTAGGAACTTCAGCAAGCATTCCAAGACAAAAAGGCAGCTAGCAAAGAATTGCGCTAACAGCCTTACTCATCCGACACGTTGACGGAACCTCAGCAAATTACTGCCTGAGCATTTTTCAGCTGCTGTGGGGCTGTCCAATGTGCGTACACCCAAGGAGCATGGGAATTCAACTTTCCACCTCAGCAAAACATTTCACCTATCTAGATATGCATTTTTCTCTTTTTATCTCAAATACAAAAAAATACAAAAAACTCTCAACTCTAAGACAACAACAGTGCGTACACCCAAGGAGCATGGGATTCAACTTTCCATCTCAGCAAAACATTTCACCTATCTAGATATGCATTTTTCTCCTTCTATATACAGTGCATTTGCCCAAGGAGCATCGGAATTCATTTTTTTTGCATCTCATCCAAACATTTCACTTATCTGTATGTGCTATATATACCTATGTAAGCATCTTTCTCCTCCCATCCCCCTGCCCCCCCCCCCCCCCCCCCCAAAAAAAAGGGCATTAAAAAATCCATTCTCAGCCCTGAAACAACACACAAGCAAAACAAGCCAGCCAACAAAATCAGATCCATACCAGCTGCTGGCTTTTCACTTGACTTGGGTTTGCTGCTGAACTTGAAGTGAGACTGGGACAAGTCAAAGTGAAACCCATCAAGAATGGCCACAATCACTCTGAAAGGAAAACCAAAAAGGAACACGTTCATTCAACCACCAAAAATCCAAACAAAAAAAGGAGCAAGTTCATTCAACAACCACAAACCAAAACAAAAAAGGAGTATGTTCATTCACCAACCACAAATCCAAACAAAAAAGGAGCATGTTCATTTACCAACCACAAATCAAAACTTCTTCCAATTTTGCTTATGAACGCTGCCAGCTAAGCTGTTCTTGTAATACTTTCATTCTTTGTTTTTCCTCTTCGTCACTTGGTCAGAGATCTTATGCTGTGCCGTCTGTCTGGAACAGCCTCCCTTGCCAAGTTAGGTCATCAAACACATTCACATCTGTCAAATCATCACTGAAACGTCACTTCTTCAAGCTATCCTACTGACTGTGTGCATGCGTGTGTGTGTGTGCGTGCGTGCGTGCATGCGTGCGTGCATGCATGCGTGTGTGTGCGTGTGTGCATGCGCACCCACAGTGGCCTCCTTACAACAACAAAAAGGTTGCTTTGGTTCTTTGCTTTGTAATGGGCTATGGGCTCTGATTAAAAGAAGTAACACATGAAAGAATAGATTATTATTATACATTAAACTCTTTGAGAAATATCTGCTTGATGCTGGTGAATCTCACTTCACGATGATCTTCTGCATGTCCAGGTGGCGGGGCAGGTGGGACAGGTAGAGGCGCAACAGCTGGTAGTAGCTCTCCCAGGGTAGCTGCCGGCACATCATGCAGGTCAGGTCCACTGAGGCGTCCAGCACCTAATCAAATCCAATCCATGTCTTATTTTACATCTGTTCACAGCAACGGCACATCATGCCGGTCAAATCCACCGAGGCGTCTGGCACCTAAACAAATCCAATCCATGTTTTATTTTACGTCTGTTCACAGCAACGGTACATCATGCTGGTCAAATCCACCGAGGCGTCTGGCACCTAATCAAATCAAATCAAATCCATGTTTTATTTTACGTCTGTTCACAGCAATAGCAAATCATGCAGGTCAGGTCCACCGAGGCATCCAGCACCTAATCAAATTCAATCCATGTTTTATTTTTTATGTCTGTTCACAGCAATGGCACATCATGCAGATCAGGTCCACCGAGGTGTCCAGCACCTAATCAAATCAAATCCATGTTTTATGTCTGCTCAAAGTAGCTGATGCCAGACGAACACACACAAAAGTTCCAAACAACTCTATATTAGTAAGTTATACTAACTTACGCACATGACAAGTAACAACTGATTTAACAATACAAGTTATAACATCAGTACTCTACAAAATACCTCTTACATTGTTACAAGCAGTAAAGTCATACCCATTTTTTCAGAAATAACTCTGTGGTAATAGGACACTCGAGCAGTGTGTGGTTAACTGACAGGGCGTTCATACAAATAAGTGTTTCCATGAATCTGTGTGGAGCTTGTGTCTTATTCTTGTTATGTACCTTGAACAAGAAAGTATCACACTTTTTGGTGTTTTTTTGCAAGCTCTTTATAGTTTTATACAGACTTTTCAAGTATTGAGGAAATCTCAGAGATGATGCTGGTAGGTTACTGTATGATAGTTGAGAAAAAAAAAATCATTCACCTTTCTTTAGCTAATTTATCTGACATTTCATTCCAGTCAAGACCACAATGAGACGGTACCCAAACAAAAACTCAATCATAATACAGTAAATACCTCTAGACCTGATACAGTTATCAAATATTTTTACTTCACAATTGATATCACTTCTAACTTTGAAGTCCCAGTTTCACAATGCACACAGAACTGATTTAATAATGTACATTGATCATGTGCTCATCGACGCCTTGAGAGCTCATACAATCCATAAATTTGCAATAAACAGCACAGCATGATGCAACAATGCGTATGAGGGCATGTGAACGTACCTCAGCTGAACAATCAACATGGATCAGAAAATTAAATACCTTGCCCGACTTGGCGTAGCGCTTGTCCAGGATGTAGGCGTAGATGAGGGGCACGAAGAAGCCCATGTGCTGGTCGGCACGCAGCTTTTGTGAACGCAGGTAGTGGCTCAGGCGTCGCAGCGCCTTGGCCTGCCTGTGAACCTGAGATGGGGAAAAAGTGAGAAGATAAAACGCAGGCTTTGAAACTTTCTTTCTCCTCCGTTCAATCATCAGATGAA
Organism: Alviniconcha strummeri; assembly: GCA_963584105.1. Taxonomy (NCBI): domain Eukaryota; kingdom Metazoa; phylum Mollusca; class Gastropoda; family Provannidae; genus Alviniconcha; species Alviniconcha strummeri. The sequence continues at coordinate 11,006,394 of OY757544.1, forward strand.
GACCCCAGGATCCTGCACGAATGCTGCCACCTGCGAACCTGAGATGGGGTAAACGTGAGAAGATAAAATGCAGTCTTTGCAACTTTCTTTCTCCTCTGTTCACACATCAGACAGAGACCCCAGGATCCTTCACCAATGCCACTGTATACTCCAAGGCAGGTAAGGTTGGTGTACAGCCTGCTGCTCAGAAACACCTCGTCTGGCCAGACTGCATGCCTTGGTGTGTCAGGGAGTGGGCAGTGATGCAGTAGGTGTGGGCAGTGATGCAGTAGGTGATCAGTGGAGTCAGTGAAATGGTTTGTACCAATTAGGCCTTTGTTGTCGTACTTGTGTTACGTATTTCGAGCACTAATTAAATCCCTTGTGTGTTGATTTTGTACCATTTAGGTTTGGATTTTTGGATTTTTCTTAGCCATCACAGTTTGCGGTTCCAATTTCCATCGCACATGTACTGATCACCAAACTAAGAACCTAACACTGTAATAATGTACCATTTTATAATGATATTTCTTTTAAAAGTCATTTCCATCACTAATACAAAACTGGGTGACAATACTTTCTTGTAAGCAGAATTTCACCTCCTGTGAAGTCTGTCTGAGGGTTCCATGTCTCTTATTTGTCTGATGGTTCAGTGTCTCTCTGACTGTTCCACATCTCTTATTTGTCTGAGGGTTCCATGTCTCATATTTGTCTGATGGTTCAGTGTCTCTCTGATGGTTCCACATCTCTTATTTGTCTGGGGGTTCCATGTCTCTTATTTGTCTGATGGTTCAGTGTCTCTCTGACGGTTCCACATCTCTTATTTGTCTGGGGGTTCCATGTCTCTTATTTACTGTGGAGTCTGTCTGAGGGGTCTATGTCTCTTATCTGTCTGAAGGGTTCCATGTCTCTTATCTATCTGAAGTGTTCCACATCTCTTATCTGTCTGAAGGGTTTAGTGTTCCATGTCTCTTATCTGTCTGAAGGTTCCATGTCTCTTATCTATCCGAAGGTTCCATGTCTCTTATCTGTCTGAAGTTCCACATCCCTTATCTGTTTGAAAGTTCCACATCTCTTATCTGTCTGAAGGTTCCACATCTCTTATCTGTCTGAAGGTTCCACATCTCTTATCTATCTGAAGGTTCCACATCTCTTATCTGTCTGAAGGTTCCACATCTCTTATCTGTCTGAAGGTTCCACATCTCTTATCTATCTGAAGGTTCCACATCTCTTATCTGTCTGAAGGTTCCACATCTCTTATCTGTCTGAAGGTTCCACATCTCTTATCTGTCTGAAGGTTCCATATCACTTATCTATCTGAAGGTTCCCTGTCTCTTATCCATTTGAAGGTTCCATATCTCTTATATGTCTGAAGGTTCCATATCTCTTATCTGTCTGAAGGTTCTCTGTCTCTTACTGGTCTAAACGGTTCCACTGTGAGGTATCTACCTGTATCACTTCAACCCCCATCCCCACAAATTGGACACGTGTCGATCATTCACCTGTATGTGCTTGATGTTCTCAAAGAAGTCTGACTCCAGGTCCGTATCCCGAAGACCTGACAGGCCCAGGAATTCGTGGTAGTCTGGGAAAGCCAGGACCAGGGCCTGCAGAACTGCCAGGAACTCGTGTCGAACAGACTGAAAACAAAAGCAAAAACGCTATAAAAACAAACTGCTAATACACTAACGATGTCCCTTTCGGAGGGGTGGGGGAGGCTGGGTGGAACTGGGGTCGTGGTGGTGGTGGGGGTGGGGGGGGGGATGGGGAGTAATTGACAAGCAATAGCATTTGCCACAATACACGGCACACTTCACATCCACAGCATCTTGGTTCATGAGGTAAGACCACTGGAGCAAAGAAGCTGACTGAAACTATAACAACACATGAACAGTGGGTACTGTAAAGCTCTGCTCTGACTTTCAGAGCCAGTGCAAAGCCCTGAAACACACAAACACAGCTTTTTCACAGTAACGGCTAGTGTTTGAAGCAACTGTGACAGGTAACAACCACAGATAAACAGGTCCAAATGTTTTGCAGGCATTCGGTGTGGAGCTTCCAGTGCTTCCATTTTTTTTGTACCCCCATTTTTTTCCCATCTGGCAATCCCCTCCCCATCATATTTTCTCTCTTTGCACAACACCAGTTTCACTGCTGCATAAATTTGCATTTTTGCAGACAATTCCAATGCCTGAATCATTTTAAGCACCTCAACATCAGTGAAAAAGTTTATACAATCATTAGCGGAAACAAAAACAAACAAACCATAAAAATTAACAAACTAATCATAAAAATTAAAAAAACAATCAAATAGCCACACTTACCTCCTGTTTGCTGCGAAGGCCTTTTTTCACATGAGGCAGAATGGTGCCAGAAATAACCTCCTTATAGAGGTCACGGTCTGAGGTCAAAGCCTTGAACCGTTGCACCACGGTGATCAAACAGTGGGTGGAGTTGTCTCGGACAGAAAGATCCTCAAACTGAATATGAAAAAGAACACAAAATCAAAACCACACATCACAACACTGGCTGCAAGCACATACTTATTCCAAGAATCTTCTCAACAAAGACAGAGTATATAATAACAGTCCTTCTACAACACTGATGACTGAAATGCCTTCCTGCTCCTGAACATTCAACTGCCAACACAGACCTCAAAATGAAAAAGACAAATAAATCCAAAATGAAAAAGACAAACAAATCCAAAGTGAAAAAGACAAATAAACCATAAATAAACTCAGCTGCGAGACTCACAATCAAGTCCGTATCAACACAACTGAACAGACAACTGTCACAGATGTGAGAGGCAGATGACACGGGGGGGGGGGGGGGGGGGGAGGAGAGGAGCATGAAGACTTTCACAAGAAGAGTACGAAGACCTTCACGAGAACTTACATTCTTGATGAAGAAGCAGCAGTTGTAGATGAGGGGCAGGAGGAAGTCGACGTCCACTTCTGTCCAGTCCTTCAGCTGCTGCATGACGCTGCGGAATGTGTCGAGTCGCACGGTGTAGTCCGGCTCCTCCGCCTGTTTGGGGTTCCAGGCATTCAGCTGCAATAATGAAACATAGCCAATTCAACAGTCAATATATCAGTCAACGAATAATGAAACATAGCCAATTCAACAGTCAATATATCAGTCAATAAATAATGAAACATAGCCAATTCAACAGTCAATATATCAGTCAATAAATAATGAAACATAGCCAATTCAACAGTCAATATATCAGTTAACAAATAATGAAACATAGCCAGTTCAACCAGTAAGTCAATATATCAGTCAACAAATAATGAAACACAGCCAATTCAACCAGTAAGTCAATATATCAGTCAACAGATAATGAAACATAGCCAATTCAACCAGTAAGTCAATATATCAGTCAACAGGTAATGGAACATAGCCAATTCAACCAGTCAGTCAATATATCAGTCAACAAATAAGTCAATAAATAAATCAACAAATGACAAAATATAAGTCAACAACAACAAAAAGTCAGCAAAATACATAAAAATACATCAATAATTCACAATATATAATGGGGGGGGGGGGGGGGGGGGAGCCAATACATAAGCCAGCGAATAAACCAATTAATATGCCAATTTATAAGTCCAAATGGGCAGTAAGCAAATGAACAAACAGGTAAGCAACAATGGATGCCAAAACATAAATATAAAACCTAGTAGTAGTACATAAATACATATAAAAACAAACAAACTTGCAGCTATTTTGAAGCTAACACCATGATATGGGGCAAAAATGTTTTTAAACACAAGGGTCAAAACATCAAGAAATACTCATGATCATCTTAATCTTCCTCTATAGTGAGGCAGCCAACTTTGTAGAGGTATTCTACTGCTTTTTGGAGGGGGTGTGATGGTGTGTGTGGGGGGGGCGGGGGTGGGAGGGAGTAGGGGCGGAGACGGTTACAGGAAAGGCATCAATGAATGCCTCTAGAGAGGGTGCTGTCGCTGCCTTCTCTCAGTAGGCTATTCCAAGCTCCAGGGAAAGAAAGGGATCTGGCGGCACGAGGTTCACTGATTCCCCAACACAGCCTGGCAACAAACCAGTTAACCCACTCCCTCACCCATCCACCAAACAACCACCCATCCACAACCCATTCATGGTACAAAAGGTGCAAGTGCTCACCCTTTCAACTACACCAGCAATCTCCTCCAGTTCTGGAACTTTGCTACCAATCACCTGAAACAAAAAGCAACCAACTTTTGATTTCAGGAGGATTTCAGGTGAAAATATGTTACAGTTTTTTCTTTTGCTTCATGTGTGTGTGTGTGTGTGTGTGTGTGTGTGTGTGTGTGTGTGTGTGTGTGTGTGTGTGTGTGTGTGTGCGCTACATCATTTTACTTTTGGTTTGTTTGCTTCATGTGTGTGTGTGACAACATTTATACTTTTTGTTTTTCACTTCATGTGTGTGCGCACGCAAAAAATTTCATATGTGTATGTGTGTTGTGTTGGTGTGTGTGTGCTTGTGTGTGCGTGTGCGTGCGTCTGTGTATAAATTTGTTCTGATTTTTGTCTTCAGGCCAGAACCAGTCAGTCACAGAAACTGCCAAAAGCAAATAAAAAACCCTCACATAGTTTGTCAGACCTTCTGAAAATCACAGCAGGTTTTACTTCCCTTTGCATTAAAAAAGAAAACGCTGCACACCTTGAGTATCTGGCACAGAAGCACTCGAGACTGTCGCCGTTCCACGCAAACAAACAACGGCACCATCGGTCTGAAGCAAACAACAGATTCAAAATCTTTTATTTATCACATATATAATTTAAATCTGCCCTCAAGACCCATCTTCTCCCCTATGAACACTGAACAGATCACTTCATGACTTCCCTGTGTGCGTGTGCATTTGTGTGCTGTTGAAAACAATGAGAAAGATGCTAAATGAAAGGTTGCAGTGTATTTGTTTACAAAATTAGTAGGGTTTGATTGTTATCTTAATTCTGTTCATCTGTCAACTCTACCGTTTTGTATTATGCATTTTTGGCTCACATTAGGTGTAGATGCTTTATAAGTACTCTTTTACATTACACATTAAAACCAGAGCAAAAATTACACTTATTATATACGAGAAGAGGAAAATGAAAGAATGCTTATGACAATTTCAATTTGTTTTTAAGGTGATGATAATGATGATGATGATGATGATGATTGCTTTTATACAGCGCTATTCTCCACTCTCAAGCAGATTCACTGTGCTTGCACGTGATTCTACATGAATGACTAGTCATAGCTTTTTATAATGGAGCACAGCTGGGCGATTGGGGAGTAGAAGGGGGAGGGGAGGAAGCGGGGGGTGGAATGACGCTACCAACCTGTAGAAAGGGCGAGGGTCTTTGACCATCTTCAGCAAGTTCAGCACAGACTCCAGCGTGCTCTCTTCTAGCTCCTGAAAGATGAGGTAGCAGAAGTTTATGACTAGCACTATTAATTAAATTTATCAGGGGTCAAACACACACACATGGAAGGGTGGGGGGGTGGAGGAATCAGACCAAAGGGGTCTACAGGTAATCAGCCAAATTACACAGAAATAACACCTGCCTTATACACAGATGCATCCAGAAAGAACACCTGCCTTATACACACATACACACACACAAGCATGCCTACTCAAATGACACACATGACCTGCCTGGCAGCACACACACACACACACACACACACACACACACACACACACACACACACACACACACACACACACACACACACACACACACACACAGAGAACAGCACACCAACATACATGCCCAAACAAAACAAGCAAACAAAGACACAAACACCACATACGATAAAGCAGCATGCAGCTGTTCAGTCAGGTACCAGTCAGGTGTGGGAACATGTAACTTACCTGCTGTTCAGTCAGGCACCAGTCAGGTGTGGGAACATGTAACTTACCTGCTGTTCAGTCAGGCACCAGTCAGGTGTGGGAACATGTAACTTACCTGCTGTTCAGTCAGGTGTGGGAACATGTAACTTACCTGCTGTTCAGTCAGGCACCAGTCAGGTGTGGGAACATGTAACTTACTTGCTGTTCAGTCAGGTGTGGGAACATGTAACTTACCTGCTGTTCAGTCAGGCACCAGTCAGGTGTGGGAACATGTAACTTACTTGCTGTTCAGTCAGGTGTGGGAACATGTAACTTACCTGCTGTTCAGTCAGGCACCAGTCAGGTGTGGGAACATGTAACTTACCTGCTGTTCAGTCAGGCACCAGTCAGGTGTGGGTACATGTAACTTACCTGCTGTTCAGTCAGGTGTGGGAACATGTAACTTACCTGCTGTTCAGTCAGGCACCAGTCAGGTGTGGGAACATGTAACTTACTTGCTGTACAGTCAGGTGTGGGAACATGTAACTTACCTGCTGTTCAGTCAGGCACCAGTCAGGTGTGGGAACATGTAACTTACTTGCTGTTCAGTCAGGTGTGGGAACATGTAACTTACCTGCTGTTCAGTCAGGCACCAGTCAGGTGTGGGAACATGTAACTTACCTGCTGTTCAGTCAGGCACCAGTCAGGTGTGGGAACATGTAACTTACCTGCTGTTCAGTCAGGCGCCAGTCAGCTGTGAGAACGAGCAACTTACCTGCTGCAGGGAAATGCCGCCACCGAGGAACGGCATCAACAGCGAGCACAGACGGACAGACTGAGACTCATCCTCAATGTACACGCTCACTCTGTTGACAGTGACAGAAAGATGATAAGCTGATGCGGAAGGTCTGGGTTGTTGTTGTTGCTGTTGATCGCTTTTATAGAGCACTATTCTGTTCTTGAGCAGTTCTCACTGGGTGCACAAATTTACAGAAACTAGGCTTCACACACACAAAAAAAGTTTCATCCAGAAAAGGCCAAAATATAATGCAAAACTGAGGATTTTGTTTTAAAATGCTCAGTTGGTTTTATTTTCAGTTAACAACCCTCTTGCATTTGTGATGGTAGTCAAGATTTGACTGTAGAAAACACCGCCAAGTGTCACAGCTGGCCTTACGGCTTTCTGCTGCCTCTCCGGTCTTGTTGCTCAGGTGTCACAAGCACAGACCAAAGCAGCGGTGAGCTCACCACAGAAATGCTAGGACTCTTGTCACTGCGTGCAGTAATTCCCGCTATCCGCCACAAACGAAACTAACTTCGGATACTGAGTCCCGATCTCAAGGGAACATTTTAAAACAAAGTCCCCGGAGTCAGCTATTTATTTCAATCCTTTCTACCTGCTGGCTGAAACTTGTTTTGCGCAGGCAATAGTTCCTTTAATAACTGGCAGAACAACTACTTAAAACGGTTGTACTGTAAAAGGTTGTACCAGGGGAAAAGAAAAGTCATCATTCACTAAAGTCTCAGTCACCATTCCCAAATCATGTCACCTTATGTTGGAGGATGACTGGGGGCATGATTCCCCCCCCCCCCCCCCCCATCCTCCCTTAAATATTTTTGTATAAAAAAAATCTTGAATAAAGACATGTGTGTTTGTTACAGCCATTCCTGTGTCTGCATCTCACCGGGCCAGAATCTTGAGCTCCAACAGTGTCTCTTTGGAAGCTCCGCCCTTCTTGTTCTTCTCCAGCTGTCCGCCCAGGGCCTTCACGGAATCCTCAATGAAGGTCAGCAAGGCTGGGACGTAAGGTCGCACCAGCAGCACCCCTTGGGACACTGTGTTGTCCTTCACTGCAATGGAACACACAGCTCAGGTTCAGATGGCATGCATCCACTCCACAATGCATCAAAGAAGTTTCCCAGGTATTGTCTTTGAAACTGTTCCAATATTGCCTTTGAAACAGTTTCAGTCTTGCCCCTGAAACAGTTCCACTGCTGCCCCTGAAACAGTTCCAATGTGGCCTCTGAAACAGTTCCAATGTGGCCTCTGAAACAGTTCCAATGTGGCCTCTGAAACAGTTCCAATGTGGCCTTTGATATAGTTCCTATGTTGGTCAAACTGACAACGGCCCTTTCTTGTCTTTTCAAAGAAGGCCACTGAGCACTTCCTTCATCTATGCCAGGTGACAGATGGTGTGATGTCCTTGGATTTGCACCTGCAGATGTCTCAAGCTCCTCAACATTTACATCTTTTGAAGATCTTCCAATGGGAAGACAAAGATTCATCTCACTTGGAGCTGGGCAACCAGACTTCAAATTCGTTACATTTCCTATCACTGAGATTTAAAAAAAAATCCCTGAATTTTTGAAAGTCTGTAAAAAGGTTATAAATCATGCATCTTTGGCTGAAAACTAATAACCAAAGAAAAACCCAACAATCCCAGGAATCAACCAACCTATCCTTCTCTTCTTCTGGGGTGGTTCCTCCTCGTGGTCTTCTTCACCTTCCAGAAGACTTTCCACCGCTTTCAGAATGACCGCGCTCACTGGGCGTCCGACGCCAGGGGAGGTCAGCAGCGAGAACATAGCACCGAGGGGAGTGACCTTCCCTGATGGCAACTCCTTCGTCAGCAGGAAGAAATGCCTGGAGCAAGGATGCAACTCAGTATGGCAATCACAAAACACAATTTTTCTTTTTTTTTTCTTTTAAGGAATGGGGACCGCCCCTCTTTTATTTTCCAAAACATTCCCATCACATTTTCACGTAAGTGTACCCATGATTAAGGCCCACCCACCTAGAGCCAGTCTGGCCAAGCGGTATTGCATTGTTAGGCTGGGAAGCAGACAATGTTGGTTCGATTCCCCACCTTGGATCTCCCTGCTCTTCCAAAGCCAGACATAAAAGACAGGCAGGCAGATAGGTAGACAGACTGATACAGGAAGACAGACATGAAGACACAGATACAGGAAGACAGACATGAAGACAGACATGAGGACAGGCAGATACAGGCAGACATGAAGACAGACATGAGGACAGGCAGATACAAGAAGACAGACATGAAGACAGGCAGATACAAGAAGACAGACATGAAGACAGGAAGACAGACATGAGGACAGACAGATACAGGAAGACAGACATGAGGACAGGCAGATACAGGAAGACAGACTGGTGGACAGACAAATACAGGAAGACAGACATGAAGACAGACAGATACAGGAAGCTAGACAGGTGGACAGATACAGGAAGAAAGAGGTGGACAGATACGGGAAGACAGGTTGAGAGAGAGAGATACAGGAATACAGATACAAACACTTTAAATCTACACACGTAATACATCAACTTAAGCAGCATCAAGGTGTGGCACTTGCTCTCCAAAAGCAATGTTCTGCCAGACAGGCAGACAGACAAGCAGACAGACAGACAGGAAGACAGGTGGACAGACAAACCAAAACACTCACTTTGGATCCTGACACCAACAGTGCATCAACTTGAGTAGCAGTGAGGGTTGACACTTACTCTCCAAACTCAGACGCTCCAACTGCAATCCAAAATGCAGGAATGATTGAATCATCAGCAACTCGCACCACTAGGCATAATAAATAATAATAATAATACGTAACATTTATATAACACCTAATCCAACAAGACTGGCTCAAAGCACTTCACAATTCAAAACAAGAATGAACATCAGAATCAATACATAAAACATGCATTAACCAGATGATCCAACGCCATCAGCAAAGTGCAGGCAAACATCCTAGAACAACTCGTGCAACCCAGACAAGAGAGGGTGAAATACAAGAGGGTGACAGAGAGAGGTTAAGACAAAGAGAAATGGAGATAGTGAGTGAGTGTGTGAGTGAGAGAGAGAGAGAGAGAGAGAGAGAGAGAGAGAGAGAGAGAGAGAGAGAGAGAGAGAGAGAGAGAGAAACAATAGAGAGAAAGAGAGTGAGAAACAGAGAGAGAGAGCTACCTGTGGCCACACAAAGGCCTCCATAATTGCATCTGATTCTTGGTCTGTGAGCTGGTACTTGTCAAACTCTCCAAAGAACTGAAGAGAGAGAGAAGAGAGAAATCATCATAACTTCCAACACACACATGCAAACTTTGGTGAAAAACAGCATCCAACAGAAGACCAAACAAAAAGACTGGACTACAGTTTTTCTATTAATGTTACGAACCACTTCACAAACTCCTTTTTAATGTTCATCACAATTAAATGTGCGAGCCTCTTCTGGAAAAAGTCCAAACACATTCATCAGAGCATAATTATGTTCCAGTGTATATTCAGTGGGCAGTCTTGTGGCTGTACTAACTCTGCTTGATTCTCGGTGTGCCCCTCAACAGTTCTCCTACAAACCTTTTAATCAAATTCACAAACTTTTCACTTCCTTTCAAGACTATAATGCCAAAGTTCAAACATCAAATTTGTCAGATTACTGACCCATTCAACTTTCATTCCCACCATGCAATGCATGCACGTCCTTCATTTCACAGTTCATTGCCATTTCATGATTATTACTGAACTGTAATAATACACAAGCAAAATATGAAGCTATCCAGCTAGTAATTCTCCAAGTCCAGATATGAAATATGAAGCTATCCAGCTAGTAATTCTCCAAGTCCAGATATGAAATATGAAGCTATCCAGCTAGTAATTCTCCAAGTCCAGATATGAAATATGAAGCTATCCAGCTAGTAATTCTCCAAGTCCAGATATGAAATATGAAGCTATCCAGCTAGTAATTCTCCAAGTCCAGATATGAAATATGAAGCTATCCAGCTAGTAATTCTCCAAGTCCAGAAATCCCTGGCTCTTCAGTTTGACAGGAGAAGTCAGAATTCACAAAACTTGATCTAGACCTCAGTTGCTTTCTTTATTTTTCACACACTTTCAAGGCCTTGAAAATGATGGCTAGATTTCACCCCCCCCCCCCCCCCCCCTCCTAAACTTTTAAAGACCGTGTGAACCCTGTTCAAAGAGGGTTTTTACTGTACATGATCACTAAAGAAAGCTGCTAGTGGACCAGTCGAACTCTCTCTTCACTGGTCCAGAGGACCAGACCAGTATTTTGTTTAATGGGAAATGTCAAGCAAAGCCTTTTCTAAGCCCATCCCATACCACTGAGACACAAACTTCTTTATCTCTGTGGCTCATGGGCACTGACTGCCTAAAGTGATGGAATCAAACCCACCACACGAGCCATGACAACATAGGAAAGAAAAAAAAAAGTTATAAAAACTGTTCTCATCTGTTTCTAGTCTCTCTCTCTCCTTCATTGGTGGTTCACTTGTTTCTGAGGATCAGTGAAAATCATGGGCCCGAGGGGGGGGAGGGTGCAGTAAAGTTTGTGTTTCTAGCCCAATTTGTTGCTGTATCATCTTTTGCCATACTGCGCAATTTTAAGGCAGGTGTCACACGCACCTCTGATGAACTCACTCAGCTCACCTTGATGAGCCTGTTGATGGCCATCTGCCGCACGGACTTGAGTGTGACGGCGGCGGAGGGCTTGAGGAGGTCACGGTGCTGCAGACAAGCCGCGCAGGTGGCGGCCACCCCCAGCAGCAGGTGAAGGATGTGACCAGCGTTGTCCTCCAGCAGGTTGCCCAACTTCTCTGTTACCACCAGCACCGCCCCCAACACACTGCACACACATATAAGTATGCGTGCACACACACACACACACACACAGATATATGTATGCATGTGCACACACACCCCCAGATATATGTATGCGAGCACACACACACACACAGATATATGTATGCATGCATACACACACACACACAAACACACAGATATATGTATATTTGCTCACATACACACACACAGATATATGTATGCATGCACACACACATACACACAAATATATGTATGCATGCACACACACACACACACACACACACACACACACACACACACACACACACACATGTATGCATGCATGCACACACAGATAATTATGTACGCATGCATGCACATATGTACAAAAATGTATCCCCCTAACCCCTCCCCCCCCCCCCCCCCCAGGTCAGTGGCCTTCACAATAAACCATGTGTCATCTCCCACACTAAATAAAAAACTTAAAAAGAATAGAAACACTAACCCTTTCATTCTTTTGGGCGGGACAACTTTCCTGATGTCAACATTGAAAGCCTCTCTCACCATCTTCAGCGGATCATCTGGAAGCAGATCAGTGTGTCCTGCTAAGCAATGGTTTGATGTTTTTCTTTCTTTTTTCTCTCTCTTTTTAATTTTTTTAAAATAAGTTCATTTCTCACCCTGCCGGTGACAGTGGGGGGGCGGGGATAGCTCAGTGGTCAGAGCACCGGACTCATGATTGAAAGGTCGCGGGTTCGAATCCCTGCTGGAACGGCGGGAGAATTTTCTTCTCCAGGGTCGACTTTCTGTGCTGACTCTTATTTCGGTATCCGTTCCACCCCCGTGTTACCACAGTAGCACGTAAAAAATCCCGGTCATTCTGCCAAAAAGTGCAGGTGGCAGGTTACAGCTAAACACGCATACACCTTACGTATGTGGATTTTATTGAACCGTGCTTCGGCATTGGTCACAACTTGTCCCTAATATGTCAAATGACATCTGAGGACATTAAGCATCAACTCATCATCATCATCATCAGCCAGTGACAGTGCTGTAAGTCAAAAAATGTGTGCAGAACTCCAGAACTTCTCCTTCCGGCCCCAGTCAACAAACAGCACCAGCCTTAGACAGAGACTGCATTCAGGATTCACAGAGGGACAGTTTTACAGGATAATTTCCCTTGTGTGAGTGAGCATCATTCCATTCAGATTTTTTTCTTGTCGTTCCATTCCAGTTTGCATCGTTTTATTTCCTTGTATCTAGATGGCTGTGAAATGAAGCAACCCCCAAACAAAGTGGCAAGTAGGTACAAAACGTGAACGGATTTGTTTGAATTTTCTGTCTTCCAACAGAAAATGAAGTGTCTGCATTCATTCCCCCCCCCCCCCCCCCCCCCAGGTGAAAAGAAAAATCAAAACCAACAGAAAATGAATTGTCTGTATTCACCCCCCCCCCCCCCCCCCCCAAAGTGAAAAGGAAAATTAAAGCAGAAAATGAACTGTCTGCATTCACTCCCCCAGTGAAAAGGAAAATCAAAAGCAACAGAAAATGAATTGTCTGCATTCACACACCCCTCCCCCCTGAAAAGGAAAATTAAAGCAGAAAATGAATTGTCTGCATTCACTCCCCCAGTGAAAAGGAAAATCAAAAGCAAAAGAAAATGAATTGTCTGCATTCACCCCCCCTCACCCCCCCAATAAAAAAAAAAAAAAAAAAAAAAAGAGCTGTATTTACTACCTGTAACAAACTGGTTGAACGGGCCAAAGACAAGGCCCAGGAAGATTTTCATTTCTGCAGGCGTGCACCCTGCCAGGAATCGGAACACAATTGACCGCCGTACATCTGCACGCCGTCTGCCAGCTGTCTCGTTTCCTGCTTTGCTCAGCATTTTTCCGTACAGGATCCTGTGCAGAGCATAGCGGATGAAACAACCTGAGTAATCATTCAGAATTCTCTTTTGCCTGAAGGTATCTGGATTAAGTGCAATACAGTGGGACCCTGTGTTCAAGACCACCCTGTTAATCAAGCAAAGGAGGTCTCATAGGAGGGGTGGCCTTTTGTTAGAGGTTCATTTACATGGACACACAAAGGAAAAGGTTGCATGAAAGAAAAAAAAAGGTCTTAAAAGTGGAGTGGCCCATGGTCACACATACATACATGCACACTTTCCCTCATACTGGCACTCACTCATTTACACACACACACACACACACACACACACACACACACACACACACACACACACACACACACACACACACACACACATGCATAGAGCACACATCCATATATTTACTCATACATACACTCACTCACTCATTTACACACACACACACACAGATGCATATGCACACACACACACACACACACACACACACACACACACACACACACACACACACACACACACACACACACACTCATATACATGCACACACACACACAAGCATATATCCACTCATACATGCACTCACTCACTCACTCACAAAAACACATACAAGCACACACACTCACTTCTTTCTCTTCCATAAAAGGACCTACTTCATCAGACTGAAGATTATGTCACTGTCAGAGGTTACACAGCAGCAAGAAAAAACAAAACAAACAAACAGAAACACACAAACAAGCACAAACGTTGAGTTCCGAGCATCACAACCAGCTTCTCACATCTCCAACTCTACCGGTCCAGCTACATTATCAGTCACCACTGGCACAACCCTAGTCACCATCATCACACACACACACACACACAGAGTGAGACAGTCACACACACACACACACACACACACACACACACACACACACACACACACACACACACACACACACAGTCACACACACACACACACACACACACACACACACACACACACACACACACACACACACGCAGAGCGACATTACCTCATGAGATACGGCAGCAGCTCCTGGCGGTGCTCCGGCTTGATTTCCGTCGACTCTTCATCAACGCTGAACAGCACTACCTCTGTCTTGAACGTCTTGTCATCTAACAGTCTCTCAAAGTTCTCCCTGCAAACCCCAAGTGTGGCACAAACGTGCCCCGATGCACTATCACAACAAAGAACACATGTTCTGAGCAGTGCAAGCCCTGTTTTAACCCTTTCACTGCCCAAGCCTGTAAAATTTCTGGGCAGAAAAGTGCACACATACACACGCACATGCGTGCAAACAGTATATTTTCCAGTCCTATGTCAAACAAATCTATTTCTAATACTATGTGTTGTGACAGACATCCTTTCAGCTGCTAAAGTGAGAGAAAAAAGGCTTAAGGATTTCAAACTTTGCATTATGATTGGTTGTTTTCAAATGACACCATGGCAGTGAAAGGGTTAAGAGCACAATAAGTAATCAAGGAAGAAGTAGTCTTTACAGAGGGGCAGTCCTTGGTCAGAAGGGTTCATTTACATGGTAACATGGCGATGTGAAGGGTGGGGTTTCTGATAAAAATGGTTTCAAAAGAGGGGTGGTCAGTCATCAGAGTGGTCTTTTGCCAGGGGTTTTGGTCTGCATGGCATGAACGAGATAAAACTGGTGTCAATGGGATAAAATTGGCCATCGATAACAAAGAGCACCTGTTCCACACTGGTACAGGATGAAGGACCTGAAACTGGCTATGAAAACAAAGGGCACCTGTTCAGTTCCTGTAAATCATGGATGCTGGGATTGGCCAATGCTGGCTATCAAAACAAAGAGCACCTGTTCAGTGCCTGTAAAGCATGGATGCTGGGTATGGTCAATGCTGGCTATCAAAACAAAGAGCACCTGTTCAGTGCCTGTAAAGCATGGATGCGCTGCCAATGCTGGCCATCAGAACAAGGAGCACCTGTTCAGTACCTGTAAAGCATGGATGCTGGGTATGGCCAACGCTGGCTACCAAAACAAAGAGCACCTGTTCAGTACCTGTAAAGCATGGATGCTGGGTATGGCCAATGCTGGCTATCAAAACAAAGAACTTTCAAATACCTGTATAGCGTGAAAGAGCTGAACCCAACAATCAAAACAAAGAGCACCTGTTCAGTACCTGTATGGTGTGACTTACATGGGATGAAATTGGCTATCAAAACAATGAACATTGGTTCAGTGCCTGAATGGCATGAATAAAATAAAACTTGCTATCAAAACAAAGAATTCTCAAATACCTGTATGGTGTGAATGAGTCAAACCCAGCAATCAAAACAAAGAACATTTGTTCAGTACCTAAATGGTGTAAATGAAATATGGCTATCAAAACAAAGAACATCTGTTCAGTACCTGTATGGTATGAATGGGATAAAACAAGCCAATAAAACAAAGAACAGTGTAGAGTACCTGTGGTGTGTGAATGAGACAAAACTGGCTATCAAAACAAAGAACAGCTTACAGTACCTGTGTGGTGTGAAGGAGACAAAACTGGCTATCAAAACAAAGAACAGCTTACAGTACCTGTGTGGTGTGAAGGAGACAAAACTGGCTATCAAAACAAAGAACAGCTTACAGTACCTGTGTGGTGTGAAGGAGACAAAACTGGCTATCAAAACAAAGAACAGCTTACAGTACCTGTGTGGTGTGAAGGAGACAAAACTGGCTATCAAAACAAAGAACAGCTTACAGTACCTGTGTGGTGTGAAGGAGACAAAACTGGCTATCAAAACAAAGAACAGCTTACAGTACCTGTGTGGTGTGAAGGAGACAAAACTGGCTATCAAAACAAAGAACAGCTTACAGTACCTGTGTGGTGTGAAGGAGACAAAACTGGCTATCAAAACAAAGAACAGCTTACAGTACCTGTGTGGTGTGAAGGAGACAAAACTGGCTATCAAAACAAAGAACAGCTTACAGTACCTGTATGATGTGAATGAGACAAAGAACAGCTTACAGTACCTGTAAGGTGTCAAGAACTTGTGCTTGTAGGTCATGATGCACTGGAAGGCCACTTTCTGCACGTGGGAATTGGTATGCTCCAAGAACTGACAGAGAAAACAGACACAAATGACATGGGTGAATATATATATATATAACTGATGCCCTATCAGTCAAACCCCGTGCGTGCATGTGCGTGTCCATGCTCATGTGCCTGAACATGCATGCATGCCAGCATATGTGCATACATACATATACATTCATGTGTGCATGTGCGTAATAACCTCACAAGATCACGACCACCTGACAGATCAGATTCAACTCCAACAAAAGCAGCTGGGGAATTTCATTTTAAAGTTCCTCCCTTTGAGCCCGCTGTTCAAAAGAGTCCCCCTGTACAACTCAGGTGAGTGTCCCTTCCACCCATAAACTCAGGTGTGCACCTCTTCACAATGTTACCTGTCCACTCTTAGACTCAGGTGTGCACTTCTTCGCAACATCACCTGTCCACTCTTAAACTCAGGTATGCACCTTTCACAACATTACCTGTCCACTCTTAAACTCAGGTGTGCACCCCATTCGCAATGTTACCTGTCTGCTCACTCAGGTGTGCACCCCTTCACAACATTACCTGTCCACTCTTAAACCCAGGTGTGCAACCCTTTGCAACTTTACCTGTCCACTCTTAGATGCAGGTGTGCACCCCTTCATGTTACCTGTCCACTCTTAAACTCAGGTGTGCACCACTTCACAATGTTACTTGTCCACTCATAGACTCAGCTGTGCACCCCTTCATGTTACCTGTCAACTCTTAAACTCAGGTGTGCACTCCTTCGCAATGTTACCTGTCCACTCTTAAACTCAGGTGTGTACCCCTCTGCAACATTACCTGTCCATTCTTAAACTCAGGTGTGCACTCCTTTGCAATGTTACCTGTTCAAAGATGCTCCTGAGTCTGGCCTCCTCGTACAGCGACCTGGGATTCCTCATCTTGGCAAACAGCTCCAGGTGCACCAACAGGGACCTGTCACACACCACCAGAAGCATATCCATTTAAACCTGCTCTCTTGCATTAGCAGGGTGTGAGCTGGTTTGACCCAGCATTAAGGCGTTAGGCTCATAAGCAGAGGGACCTCAGTTCAAATCTGCTTTGGCTTTCCTTTCTCTTCAAGAGTTGCGGTCTGTGGACACTGTCTTGTGACTTTGTCTCTCACAATTAATGAAACATTAAAATGGCTCTCATTGCTTCCCATCTTAATGCGAGAGTCATTCTGGTGGTGACAGTGTAGCGATAGGTATATAATCTCCTTCTTCCCCCACCTCCTTCCGCCAATCTGTCATAAACCTTATAGTTTCTGTGGATGTAAAGCCCTATGAAAGAAAATTACCATGGTGCCCATATACCTTTTCAATCAAAAATTAATGTAATGTAATCATGGTTTATAAACACACCCCAACTGTCACCAGATAGGTACAATATTTTCATTTGTCACTGTTTAACTTTTGGTTAACTTTGTTTTGTCACTTTAAAAAAGGGGCTTACTCAGACTTTTCAATCCAAAATTCACAAACTTTGCACAAACTTTAAAGACCCATTTTTTGTCTTCCAAAATTCAAACACCAAATTCAACAAATGACTCACTGATTCAACTTCAGTTCACCCCACATGATGCATGTTGATGCATACTGTTTATTTGACAGTACATTCATCAAAGTACTGCCACTTCATGGTTATAATTTAAATGTAATAATAAACAGCCAAGCTATTACACAGTCATGACATCACTGGTATGTCAGTTTGATGTGAGACAACAAAATTCAGCAACTTTTAAAAACCTTGGTTGATTCTTCTTTAATTCTTCACAGGCTTTCAAGGCCCTGAAAATGGCAGAGAATTCCCCCCCAACTTTCAAAGACCACAGGAACCACGCGCTACATCCTGAGCTAAACAAAGCGTGGCCTCCCCTTTGCAATGGCTTCCCTTTCACTCACACCTTTTCAAGACAACATCTGCTAAGATTTTAAAGAGGGCGTTGCACTGAGTGCAAAACAACTCACCGTGCTGCAGACTTCCTCTTCACTTTTCCAGGAGTCTTGCCTCCAGCAGCTTTCGCCCCTTTTGACAGCATTTTATCTTCCTCTTCCTCCTCATCCTCATCTTCCTCGTCAGCTACTGTGTCATCCTGGTTGACGTCATCTTTACTATCTGCTGTGCTCTCGGTCTGGATGTTTTGTGTTGGGGCCACCGAGAGATCCGTCTGGTAATACTCTTTCCTGGAACGTTTGAAAACCACTGATTGATGAATAGCAAAAGTAATGAAATGTTCTCCTTCGTGAAAACGAATAAATCAAATTCATACAATAAAACCAATTAACAATGTAAAGTAAAAAACAAATCAATTAATTAGTGTGTGTGTGTGTGTGTGTGTGTGTGTGTGTGTGTGTGTGTGTGTGTGTGTGTGTGTGTGTGTACACACATGTGCTCAAGCATTTGTGTATGTGTGAATGCATACATCGGTGGGTGCTTGTGTTCATACATCAGTGGGTGCTTGTGTTCATGTGTGTGCATGCTTTTGAATGTGATGAATGCCCGTATCTGCATACCTTTGTAAGCACCCCAGATTCTAACGAGATGAGGTGCCATAAAATAATAATAATAATATAATGTCAAAAATGTCATCCAAAGAAGTTGAAAGTCCGTTCAAGTGAGTGACAAGAAGAAAAAGATCAAATATTATGTCTACTCAGTAGTTCCATGTGAACCAGTGATTTCAACAACGAGCAAAACAAAAAATTAAAAAAGGAGAAAGAAGTGAAAAAACAAAAAAACATACTCCAGAAAGGCCAAGAAGAGTGGCACAATGTCTCGTGACTTGGGTTCACACTTCTCCGGGAACAGGGTCATGGCCTTCCAGAGAAGGTTGCGGAAGGTCAGGTAGTCTGGGGGGCGTTCCATCGTCAGCTCCAGTGCCATCCATTTCTCCAACAGTGTCCCTGAGTCAGCACTGTCATCTTGTGCAGCTGCCTCCTCCACTGTAAGGAGAGAGGCAGAATGACTATGGCAACATCAGCTGTGTCCTCCACTGTAAGGAGAGAGGCAGAATGACTATGGCAACATCAGCTGCCTCCTCCACTGTAAGGAGAGAGGCAGAATGACTATGGCAACATCAGCTGTGTCCTCCACTGTAAGAACAGAGGCAGAATGACTATGGCAACATCAGCTGTGTCCTCCACTGTAAGGAGAGAGGCAGAATGACTATGGCAACATCAGCTGCCTCCTCCACTGTAAGGAGAGAGGCAGAATGACTATGGCAACATCAGCTGTGTCCTCCACTGTAAGAACAGAGGCAGAATGACTATGGCAACATCAGCTGCGTCCTCCACTGTAAGAACAGAGGCAGAATGACTATGGCAACATCAGCTGTGTCCTCCACTGTAAGAACAGAGGCAGAATGACTATGGCAACATCAGCTGTGTCCTCCACTGTAAGAACAGAGGCAGAATGACTATGGCAACATCAGCTGTGTCCTCCACTGTAAGAACAGAGGCAGAATGACTATGGCAACATCAGCTGCCTCCTCCACTGTAAGGAGAGAGGCAGAATGACTATGGCAACATCAGCTGCGTCCTCCACTGTAAGGAGAGAGGCAGAATGACTATGACAACATCAGCTGGGAAATGGTTACTTAAAAATCATCCTGCCAGCGTTCAAACTAAGTATGCAGTATCCTCTGCTTGGTCAATCTCTTGGTATCTTTTTCTCTCACATATATAGGTATATCTGAGCATGCAAGCATGCACGACTGCATAAAAACAATCACACGGTTTTCTTCTTCACACAAGATGGGTGCAAATAAGTCCTCATTATTTGCTACTGTAAAACAAACAGGTAAATAAAATGAGACACGCACATATTTGCATAGTCAATTAAAATAAATGGAAACAAAAGGCAACAGACCCACCCACTGTTACTTAAAGTACACACAAAAAAGAAGAATGCAACACACAGACACCCTTCAACACACACACTCCCTGCCCCCTCCAATCCCCAAACACACGATCTTCAGCATGCGCACAATCACCCCCCCCACCCCGCAAGCATACACCCTTCAACACTTACATACTCTCACCCCACACACAACCCACACATGCACAAGCACACATGCACGCAAGCAGAAACACACCCACAGCCTCACCTGTTTTTGCTGCTGCCACCGTCAGCCAATGAGAGAAGGGCTGCCAGAAGACTTCCCTGTCCAACCCTCGAGCGTGAGTTGCGATCAGCTCGCACACTGGGTCCCACAGCACCGTCATGGGACAGAGCAGCGTTCCCATCAGGTACAACATTGGCATCTGCACAGGTGGAAACCCACGAATACACATCACACACTTTGAAAGACTCCAGAAAGAAAGAAAAAACACACACAGAGCATGAAACCTATGAATGGAATAACGAACATTTATTCGTTACCGCTAATGAATATTTATTTATCAACTCTAACAAATGTTTATTTGTCAACTCTAATGTTTCGACGAGGCATCCTGATGCAGGAGGTCAGATGGCAACACTTCAGCAGGGACCAAAAAAGCGAAGCCTCCTGGAAAGATATTAATTCTGCAGGCACGGGTGTGAAGCAATCGAAAAGCAGGGGTGGGATAAGGGCAGCGCAAAGACTGTCACTCAAAAACCATAGGGATGAGTGTGGACTGGACTTCTACATCAACTGTGAATCAAGACTTTTATCTGTTTAAATGCAGGGCGTTGCCTGAGCTGGCCCCACAGTCCCAAAACTGGATTCATACGGTGGCAACGGAAAAGGGAATTTTGTACTTTACGATACTTTACCAACTTCAAGAGGGACTTAGGGGATTTATGCACAATCATAAAGTAGAGCCACCGTGTCTGACTGCACTACCTTGGTGAAGGGTCCCACAGGCATGATGACATGCACGATGTTGTGGTCCAGTCGACGCAGGTACATCAGTCGCTGGCGGTAGTCGTGCACTGTCAGAGGTACCTTCTCGGCTGCCAGCGCCGCAGTGAAGATGGTCCACTGCTCAGCGTCCTCACTCTGAAAATCAAAATGATGTCAGTTATGAGGAGGGCAAAGGTCACAGTGGACACTTAGGTGAAACAAAGGTCTTTGGCAGGGAAACAAAAGTCTTTGGCAGGGAAACAGTTAACACAGGAAAGCATCCACTCACTTTGGCAGGGAAACGGTTAACACAGGAAAGCATCCACTCACTTTGGCAGGGAAACGGTTAACACAGGAAAGCATCCACTCACTTTGGCAGGAAACAGTTAACACACGAAAGCATCCACTCATTTTGGCAGGGGTACAGTTAACATAGGAAAGCATCCACTCACTTCACTGTCTTGCTGCATAGGCACGGGCACGCTGACAGGGAACAGGGTCAGGATGTGCAGGGTGGACAGGCGCACCTGAAACAAAACAAATCCTTTCACTTACACAGACATTTCTTTTTCTTTTTTCTTTTTAACATTGGCTTGCCAAGAAGTCAGGATCGAATACACACTGTACACACGCCCAATCAATGTACATCACAAGCTTCTTCTTTTTTCAAAACATTGGGTTGCCATGGAGTCAGGGTCGAATACACACTGTTTGCATGCCCAATGACTGTACATCACAAGCCGAGCAGCTACACCCAAAGGTCGACGCAAAAGGTGTATGGCACAGCCTGGTCTGCCACTAATTAAAAAAACTTTCGCTCAAAGATATTTTCAATTCACAAACAGCCATCACCATCATATGCACAAAAGTGTGGAGGAAGTAAATGAAAATACCCAAACAGCAGTGAACAGCCATAGCTCCATCCCTCCACCCCCCTCTCCCCCCCCCCCCCGCCCCATTCCCTCTGGATCCAATCTTTCAAACTGGCATCATGAACAGGTGCAACAAGTCCTTGGCAACTGAAAATAAAGACACTGGCAAGCGAAAATGAAGTCCCTAACAACTGAAAATGAAGTCCTGGCACCCAAGTCCCTTACAGCTCAATATGAAGTGCAAAAATAAAGTCCCTGGCAACCGAAAATGAAGTCCAGAACAACTGAAAATGAAATCTGAATATGTAGTCCCTGGCAACCAAAAATGAAATCCCTGGCAACAGAAAATGTGTATCACAGAAAATTAAACAAAATACTCTCACCCCCAATGTCCAATGACATTTGAGACAATGGAAAAAGTGATGCAAAACCAGACAAAGCCTTTTCACTTGGCTATTCTAGCCACACTGACAAGCACAGTCTACTTGACTGTGATGGTGTCCTTAACGAATTTCTCTCCTTGCTCCTAGAGCACCTGGAATGCTTCAATGTATTCTCCCCATCTATGCAGGCACACGCTGTCTCAACCTTACCTTGTGAGACCAGGAGACAAGGTTGGGTTCCAGCAAGGGGTACAGTTCCAGCAGCAGGTCAGGGGTCAGGGCATCATCCTTTTCAAGGTCAGACATCAAGGTCAAGTACAGGTCTGTCGCATGAAGAACCGAATAGCTGCCTGGGTGAGACCTGAAACAGAAGAAAACAAACCGCTAGTACTGTATTTTACACATGATAACAGATACAGATGTGGAAAGATAGAGGGCCCTTCTCCCCAAACACTGTAGATATATGTGTATGTGTGTCTCTGTATATACTCTCTCTCTTTGTATTTTTCTACATATCAGGAACTTAGCTGAGGAACACTGACAAACAAGCAGCAAACAGTGCGTCAGTAAATGTGTCCATATAGTTTGCCTATCACCTAAAACCAGGATGAAATGACCATGATCATTTACATAAAATATATGTAAGACTAGTAAGTAAGCAAATAAGTAAACATGGTGCTTAATGTCCACAGAAACCAAATAATACTAAACTAAAAGGCGGGTGCATATGCATGGAGAGAGGAGTGCGCATGCATGGGGGGGGGGGGGGGGGGGGAGGGGGCAATTTGCATGGGTGTGTGTGCCCATGCATAGATGGATGTGCCCATACATGGATGGGTCTGCACATGCATGTGTGTGTGGGTTTGTGTGTGTGTACATGCATATGTGTGTGTGTGTGTGTGTGTGCGTGCGCATGCATGTGCATGGGTGCATATGTGTGTAAGCATTCATGAGTGTGCAAGCATAGGTGTGCTCCTGTTACAACATGCATGCATGCATGCCTACAGCATCGGCATGTGCGTGCCTCTAAGCAGACATATTCAAGGCAGGTGCACGCCTATGTGTCAGCAGGACAACTTACTTCAACACAGTGACAACATCTTCAACAGGCAGAAGGTCAGCAACTTCAATGCCACCTCTCAGAACCAGCAGCGACACCACAGCTTGATGCATCACAAACAGTACGCCATCTGCGTAACAGAAAACATACTCCACAAATCAGACAGCATAACACCCCAAATTTATCACCAAAAGCACATTTACAGTTAAAATCAATGTGTTGCTGATTTAGATCCAAACGCATTAAAAGGTTCACAAGAATGGTATTTATCAGGACAAAACATAACATGCACATTTCCGGGTAATTCCGCTTTTTCAAGCTACAAAACAACACTTGAACAAAAGTCGAACGGGAACAAATGAGATGTAAGATATTCATCTGCTTTGGTTGAGCTATGCTGTTTTCATGTCTAGTGTTGGAAGTCAATCTTGTTTCAGAGTTTTTTGTCATTCATTTATTTACTCCTTTTTAAACGAGGTCACAGTGAAGGGAACAGCTGTTAATCTTGCCAGGGCAGCTATGGGAAAACTGCACAGATGACCACAAAACAAGAAAAGGTGGCTGTGTTGCTGATCCTTAGGCAACCGGGCAGGCTGGGCTCGATCATCAGCCTTGGTTGGTTGGCGGCCAAGTCTAGGAGGGGGGCAACTCTACCATCACCTAGGCAACTGAGTAGGGTGGGCTCGATCATCAGCCTTGGTTGGTTGGCGGCCAAGTCTAGGAGGGGGGCAACTCTACCATCACCTAGGCAACTGAGTAGGGTGGGCTCGATCATCAGCCTTGGTTGGTTGGCGGCCAAGTCTAGGAGGAGGGCAACTCTACCATCACCTAGGCAACCGAGCAGGGTGGGCTCGATCATCAGCCTTGGTTGGTTGGCGGCCAAGTCTAGGAGGAGGGCAACTCTACCATCACCTAGGCAACCGAGCAGGGTGGGCTCGATCATCAGCCTTGGTTGGTTGGCGGCCAAGTCTAGGAGGAGGGCAACTCTACCATCACCAAGGCAACCAGGCCAGCTGGGCTCGATCATCAGCCTTGGTCGGTTGGTGGCCAAGTCTAGAAGGAGGACAACTCTAATTCCTTCGGTCCAGGAAAAGGACAACTCTAATTACAAACTCCACGAGCACCATGTGTGCTGATCAGCCTGAAGGCATGAAGATCCTGGGTCCATGGACATAATTATCTGAGAACCTAGAAACTAGCAAAGAAACAGGCTGCAAAGAAACTTCAGAAGGAGCCTACTACACACCTTTCTGGTCCTGGGGGACTTCTGGCAAAGCCTTCTGCAGACATTGCCAGGCTGTGGCAATGGCTTTGGCCGATGTGCTGGCATCCAGGGTGCTGCATGATGCAGAGAAAGCATTATTATATGATCACACTGACATGTCAGATTGCACAGACTGGCTGTTGCAGAGCTGCCAGTGTATGTAATCACATAGAGAACCTTTTGATGCACATCATTAGTTCTTTACAAAAAAAGAATCCTTAAGGAGGGACAGGTAGAGTGAACGAGTGTGTGTCACTGCGTGTGTGTGTTGTATCTTTTCGTCTGTGTGTGCATGAGTGTGTGTGTATGGGTGTGCACACACACACACACACATATGCATGCATGCATATATATAATGTGAAATGATTTATAATTTATGTACACAGCACCGCTTTCACAAACAGAATGTACTTAAAGCTGCTTGTACGAAACATTTTTTCTGTATTTAATGATCAATGCATTCATAGTCATTGTATACATTACCTTGTATTCAAGCATCGTTTGTTTTCAAAACTGCTATTTACCTTGAATTCAAGCATCATTTCTTTTCACAACAGCTATTTCTATCAAATGCCAAGGGCAGAGTGCCACACCAATAGAACCAATCACGGGTATTGTCCTGGACACCATTTCTGTGGAGTTACCCTTACCTGATGTGTGGCAGACACACCAAGGCAGACAGCAGCTCACTCAGGCTCTCTGGCTCCGACAGCTGTGATGCTACCGTCCTCTGGGTCGATTCCGCCACAGAATGCATGTGCTGTACAAATGTGCTCTTGTGGCTGCAAACAAACCACAGTCAGATAGTTTATACTGTCCTGTCTGCCTATCAGACGCTATCGTCATCTTTTTTCTTTTTCTTTTTTCGCTATCGGCATCTTATTGATTCCAGCCAGAACGTCAGGGCTAAAGAAACTGTTTTCACTGAACTGTAGCGTGCTTTATTCATACATCCTGCCCTTGTCCACTGTGGAGAAATACACCTGCAGAGAATGTTCAGGTGTGGCTGTTTTCACTGTACTGTGGTGTACCTCATTCATACAACCTGCCATTGTATCTGCCTAACTTGTACCCAGTGTGGAGCTGACCATGACATATCTAATTTGTACCCACAGGACAGCTGATATGTGCTGGATCTAATCTGTACTCACCGGACAGCTATTAAACTACATACCCACTGGACAGCTGATCATGCCGGATCTAACTTGTACCCACCGGGCATCTCAGACACTACATACCCACTTGTATCAACTGGACAGCTGATACATGCAGGATCCAAATTGCATCAGCTGGATACAAACTGGAGATTTATCTAAAAACAGTGCTTTATTTAGCTCCAGACAGCTGATATATGCTAGATCTAACTTGTACCCTCCAGACAGCTGATACATGCCAGATCTAACTTGTACCCTCCAGACAGCTGATACATGCCAGATCTAACTTGTACCCTCCAGACAGCTGATACATGCCAGATCTAACTTGTACCCTCCAGACAGCAGATACACGCCAGATCTAACTTGTACCCTCCAGACAGCCAATACATGCTGGATCTAACTTGTATATTCCAGACAGCCGATACACGCCGGATCTAACTTGTACCCTCCAGACAGCCAATACATGCTGGATCTAACTTGTATATTCCAGACAGCTGATACATGCTGGATCTAACTTGGACCCTCCAGACAGCTGATACATGCTGGATCTAACTTGGACCCTCCAGACAGCTGATACATGCTGGATCTAACTTGGACCCTCCAGACAGCTGATACATGCTGGATCTAACTTGGACCCTCCAGACAGCCGATACATGCTGGATCTAACTTGGACCCTCCAGACAGCTGATACATGCTGGATCTAACTTGGACCCTCCAGACAGCTGATACATGCCGGATCTAACATGTACCTTCCAGAGAGCAGTTTGCACAAGAGTACACTATAAAATGAAAGCAAGGCAAAGAACAAAAATATGGGTCTAATGAAGTACAATGAAACCAACACTGGTAGAGCTCCAGCCACCAACAAGAGAAGTCAAACTCCCCTTTGTCAAAGCGAGGTACAGCAAATCATCATTAAATTCATTTGATTACCTCAAGCTCATGGCATGGAAACCCAAAACACTGAAATAATCCTAGATCATCGTACATATCTTGTAGATTTATTCAGTCACCAAATTTACACTCTCCAAGTCAGATTGTGCACGTGTACTGAACCAGTCTTCAGGCAGCCATCATGAATCATGCATCAAACAGCTCAGCTCAAGTTCGTACCCAGCGGCAAGCTAACACCAGTGCAGAGCAGCGTACATGTGGGAGGGAGGTGATACAAACTATGACCACGATTAGGATGTCTGTAGCCACTGTAACTGCTTCACTGGATGCAAAAATATCACTTGTACTTTTATCATTTATAACTATTGCTTAGGACAGTGTAAATGGCGTTGTAACCACTCTATGAAATCGGCTCCAGTGAGTCCGCCTGCAGATCGGTTTCAGTTGTGGACAGTTTCTACAGCTTGTCACTTCCTCCACCTATCCTCGCTGCACATGTCCAAAGTCTAGAGAGTGTACCCGCAGAGCACCGTCAGGTGCAGACAATCTCCACCTACCCTCGTTGCACACGCCCAAAGTCCAGAGAGTACACCTGCAGGGCGCTGAGATGACTGCCATCCTCAGGGGTGGGCAGCTTCTGCAGAATTATGTCAGCCACCAGGGACAGCATCTGTCGCTGCTCGGTGGGAGATGCTGTGTCAAAGTGACGTGATAGGAATGCCAGCAGTCCTGGCAACACATCCTGAAAATGTGCAGCAAAAACAGTCGATTCAGGGCAGGGATATATGACATCCAGGCAAAAATACATCTCTAAAACACAGTCCTGATACGCACTAGGCAGATACAGGTGGGCAGAGGAGAAAATAGTTTTGTTATCTGTTTCATATCTGTTTCTTGAGAAAATAGTTTGCTATCTTTTCTGTATCTGTTTTTTGTTTTTGTTTTTCGTTGTTGTCTACTTTGAGGGAGGTAGGCAGGGCAAGTGGCTGTTTTAGTTTTTTGTTTTTCAACGAGCAAGAAAAAAAATGTCATGCTATTAACCAAATGTCACAGAATGGTGAATAACAATTACTACTGAATTTTCTTTACCTTTTCAAAGAGTGGCGACTTGACCAGTGACAAGGTAAATTCTTTGACCTCGTCCAACGTAAAGTCTGCTGCAAAAACCTGGAAGTATAAACAAAACTGACAATGATCTGGCAATGGTATGCATTTCAATTGACTCTTCGTGATCTCCAAATCCTTCACCTCCAGTGACACTTTGGTAAGGCCTGCAAACAGCAGTGTCAAGTGTACTACATGGGCTAGCCAGTGTGTTGTTTTCTGGCAAGTGCAAGTATACAACATGGGCTGTGTGTTGTTTTCTGTCAAGTTCAATCAGCAGAATAACAGCTCAACTTGGGTTTAAGAATTTTTATTTTTTTTATTTTTTTTAAAGCAGGGGTGATTCTTTTTTAAATCAAAGTTCAAATAAGCTGTTTTAAAACTCAAGTGTGGCAAAGCCAAATTTGCAAAGCCAAACATGACCCCAAGCTAAAACCAGCCAGTCTACAGCCTTGAGACAGACTACGCATGGGTGTGCCTTACACATATATATAGTATCACATAACATTGCCCTTTACATAAAGGCACACCTGGGGTAATGAAATTCCCAGAGAGACGTATGAACATGTTGCCCACCCCCCAGTCCTAATCATCCATACACACAACCTTCCTGAAATAACAGTCTGATATACTTGTTATTATTTGTCAAAGGCAGACAACTGAATTTCCTAAGGATTAATAAAGTATTATTGTTGTGTATTGTATTGTATAAAAGCTGTAGGTTATGTAAATCACACTGAATATGTCACTGTTACGTCAGTGGCTTTGTGACTGTCATTATATACAAATTAATATCTGTATATACCCTTCACCCCCCCCACCCCCCAAAAAAACACCCACCCCAATCACTAAAAATGACCCCACAAGGAAGTTGTAAACTAATGAGTGTGGTTTGTTTAAGCAGGTTGCACTGACCAGAGCCATCAGCCGGGCGGTCACCTCCACTGACAGACGGTCACTGCTGTGCAAAAGCAGGCTGGACGTCACGGTCAGCAGGTCAGAGGCCAAGCTCTCTGCCCCGTCTGCTTTGGGCATCTCTTTCAAGACTGTACACAGCACCTGGACATTAAAATAAAACAGTAACAGTTAGTACCCTTTTTTGTGTTTTTGTCTCCTCCTGACTTTACCAAATACAGACTTGTTAAAATATATCTGATTTTTTTTCTTTCATGGTGCTTTACGTCCACAAGGCTTATTAGGGATGCAGGAGTCATTCTGGTGGTGACAGTGTAGCGATAGGTACATAATCTCCCTATGGCGATAGGTACATAATCTCCCAATAGCGACAGGTGTATAATCTCCCTATAGCGATAGGTGTATAATCTCCCTAGGGCGATAGGTACATAATCTCCCTATAGCAATAGGTGTATAGTCTCCCTATAGTGATAGGTGTATAATCTCCCTATAGTGATAGGTGTATAATCTCCCTATAGCAATAGGTGTATAATCTCACTATAGTGATGGGTGCATAATCTCCCTATAGTGATGGGTACATAATCTCCCAATAGTGAAAGGTACATAATCTCCCTGTTGTAATAGGTATATAATCTCCCTATAGCGATAGGTATATAATCTCCTTCTTCCCCAGTTCCCACACCTCTGTTTTATTTTACATGCTTTCAAAAGCATTACTCTTCAAGCCATGACCATACTGAATGGTCCAGCATTTGTTGCTAAAAAGTGTCCCTTGTCTGGAGCCTCACTGTCCATCATTTTATGCAGTGCTTGACAATTTGTTTTCAACACAGTCAACACATATTTGTGCCATTAGGTCCTTTGTTTTGTTTTGCCAGGCCTAGTTCAGTCTTCTCCCAAATCTGGATCCTTTCGATTCAAACAGGTCACAGGGTTTCTGCGGAGTAAGTCAGCCAGTTTTCAAGACAGTTCTAAAAGCACTTCAGACAAGATAAGTTGGAAATGTTTTCAGAAGTGCGCAAATGCTAAAGTCAGAAGAGTGTTTTTCACTGTGATAGAATTAAGCATGGGTGAAATGGTCTGGCCAGATTCCGTCCTGTTTGGAAATGGCGCAAACTCTTTCCAGACTCACAAAAATCTGGAGAAGACGAAAGAAAATGTGAACACCACAAGCTGTGTGACCATTAAACCTATGGACATCAGCTGGAGTCTTTTGCTGACAAACATGTCAAAACCTGCATCATCATCATCACATATTATTATTGCAGGTGACACAAACTCTGTGGGTGGGTGTGCACGTCTGCAATGTAGGGCTTGCGGTTTGAATTGCTTGTAGTCGTTGTTATTGTCATTTTACGCTTGTGGTGTCTCTGCTTGTGGTGTCTCAGTGTTTAAATGTGATTTCTGTGTAGAGGCTGCTTGTGGTTTGAATTGCTTCAGTACAACTTCTAGTCATTGTTACTGTCATTTTCTGCTTGTGGTGTCTCCACTTGCAGTGTGAGACACCTGGGTGTTTAAATGTAAATTCTGTACAGTGTGCCCAGCTCCATTTAAAAAAAATATTTTTGTTACAGGTTCACACTTCGTAACTATTTCATTATTACTATTTTCAAACCACAAACCTTGGCCACAGCAGAAGGGTCCGACACAATGCTGCCCTTGTTTTGAGTCAACCAGATGTTGGTCATGCGCAACAGGCAACACAAATGAGCGATTCGCTGTGATCTTTTCGCTGGCTTTTCAGCCTTCTTGTCACTGAGGCACAGCTTGTGAGCCTCTGACACCGTATCCTGAAAATGAAAAAAAGAGCGAGATGAGCCAGGTAAGTAAGTGGCTGAACGCTGACATCCTGTCAACAGCTCGGGGTCATTTCAGGACGATGTGAGCAACAGATGTGAAACAGCTGAAAGATGCCATGCCCTCTTCCTCTTTAACAGAGCAAAGCAGGTGGATGGTGGATACACAGGTAAATCATTCCGAGCTGCCAGCAAGGTTGGACATACATACTTGACACCAATGTTTGCAAATGCTGAGTGTTGCAAGAAAGAAACCACCAAATCATCTCAACAGCAATTTAATAATCCTATGAGCATAATGAGGCCGTTCAGTTTCGACAGGCTCATAAATGCACCCCTGACACCACCCACAAAAAAAAACACCCTCAAAACAAACAGCAGCAACAGAAACAACAATTGTTCAAAACAGAAGGCAACAAGACATACTCTGTACAAAGCTGGACTGACAGACAGATGGACACAGTGATTCCAGTATGCCCCCCCCCCCCACTTGTTACAGGGGATATAAAAAGGAAGTGACACATTTAAGTGTACCATCCAAGGACATCCGAGGACATTAAGCCCCACATCATCAGGAAGTGGTGGCTGAGCCTTGATTTGAATCTGCTTCGGCTCTCCTTTCTCTTCAAAAGTTACAGTCTGTGGATGCCGTCTTGGGACTTTGTCCCTCACAATGAATGAAACATTAAAATGGCTCTCATTGCTGCCCATCTTAATGCAGGAGACATTCTGGTGTTGACGGTGCAACAACAGGCATATAATCTCCCTCTTCCCCCACTTCTCACCATCCCTAATAAGCGTTATGGTTTCCGTGGATGTTAAGCACCGTGTTTACTTACTATGTGGTGAAGGACATGGACTTACGATTAACAGACTGCTGTTTGAAATCCGTATCACTTAGTAACCTTCTCCCCACCACTCCTTAGCCTAAAGGTGGTGAGCTAAATGTCTAGTCCTTTGGATACGATGAATAAAAACAAGAGCGTGCATACATTAATTAACCCAAAGCTGGGGGGAACGGGGGAGGATTATGGCTGGCAGAATTATCTAACATCTCCACCCATGTCGGCAATAAACCAGCAGGCTGGGTAGCTAGTGCACCTCAGCCCCAGCTGGCTTTCCCTTGGAAAGCACCCCAAATTTCCTGTAACGAAAGCACCCCAAATTTCCTGTGGAAAAAAAAAAAAAGGTCAGTTAAAAGTAGACCAAGTGTTTGTGCGTGTGTACACACACTCACACACAGCTCACCAGAAGCGTTGTCCACATGTGCCTGGCTTGTTCCCGATTGGTGTAAGCAGCGCAAGCGCTCATCATGTGACTGACGGTCTCTTCCACCAAGGCAGGAGGCAACTCTGCACTCTTCCCCTTGGATGGCTGGGGTCCAAGTTTTAGCAGAATGGACTGAAATACCTGCCAGAACACCCAAGTAGGTAAACACTGGATTTTTTTGATTTTTTTTATATCTTGCATTCAAGCCCAAATTTACTTCAATTTCAACATCTGCCATATCTACAAAAACTATTTTGTGCCACAGATTGCATGCGAAGGCGCAGAAACATAGTCATTCAAAATGGATGAACAGCGCTCGTCAACTCCCAACTTCCTTGTCAAATGTAGCACTGCGCTAACTCTGTGACCAACAGGAAGGTAGACATACTTTACAACTCATTCCCTGCATCATTAAGAATTATGATGTCCTTTGGAAAGTACCTTCTCCTTGCCTATCACCCTGATATAACCACACTGGTTGACTGGGTATAAAACACCAACTTACTTACTCCCCTTTCCTAGGACAACCTCCTCCTTGAGTTCTCGCTTTGCATGCCTTCTTATGCGGAGCTAACTTCTCAAAATGAACATTTCTGGTTAGCTTAATGCTCCTCCAAGATTATCTTTGGAAGGCAGTAGTGCCACCAGTGCTGATGCTTTGAGGAGCAGGATACTCAGTAGTTAGAGAGTTGGACTTGTGATTGAAAGATCACAGGTTCAAATGCCTGCAGGAGTGGGAGAATTTTCTTCTCCAGGGTCAACTTTCAGTGCTAACTGTTATTTCAGTATCTGTTCCACCCCCGTGTTACTGCAGTAGCACGTAAAAGATCCCGGTCATTCTGCCGAAAGTGCAGCTAAACATGCATACACCTTCACTTTGCATGAAGTGACAAGGTTGTATGGTGTACACAGAACTTGCGCCGAGACAGCAGTTTCATGTGGCACCAGCCATGCCAGCGCTGTAAGCACACCACTTCACTGGATATTCAAAAACACACTATAAAAAGCTCGTCACTCATGTAGATCACATGCGAGCACAGTGAGTCTGCTCGAGAGCGGAGAATAGCGCTATATAGAAGCGATCATCATCATCATCATCATGCTTTGGCAGGGAAAGGCTTTCCGAGAATGCAGTGACACGGGAGAAAGGCGCATTTATTCATACCTGCCCACTGATGGTGTGGAAGTGTTCCTTGATGCCTTTCATCATCTCAAACAGCAGCTGACCCAGACCCTCCGTTTTCTGCAGACAGTAACAAAGTCAGGGAAAGAAAATTATGCATATGCTGCCCCACCTCAGGCCATGCATACATAAAGAGGATACTGATAATAATAACACGGATGCTGAAGGAGGATATAAAGATGATGGTGGTGATAATAAAGGAGGAGGAAATAGAGACAGAGGAAGACGGGAAGGAGAAGACAGAAGATGTAGTACAAGGAGTAAAATATCTCCCTGAACCCCCCCCCCCCCCTTCCCCCCCCCCCAGAAAAAAAACAACAGCAACGAAAAAAAACAAAAAAACAGCCAAGAAACAACATTCAATCAACACACAAAAACAAAAAACACTCACCAACATACTGTGATCTTTTTTGGCATGCTTTGAGACACAGATGCATGATGAGTGCATGTGAGGTGAGGTGCTGAGCTAGGCCTTGCAGTTTTAGTGTCAGCTTTTCAACCTAAACAAAAGGTGATGCCAGACCACCTTGCACGCTACAGCTAATGCACGTCAGGAATATATGTCCTCTATTACATGTCGTCCAAAGAAGATACGTTTTATTTTTTATTTATATGAAATATAGATCTCTGCCCTCCATATGCACCATAGCAGATGAGTGAGGAGCTACACAGGTACATAGTTATCAGTCCTTCACTCCTCTTCTAGTTATTATTACCCATCTGGCTATTAACACCATCAGTATCACTATGATCATTCGAACTGATGGAGTCATCATCACTGAGCATTCAAGCTAATGGAATCATGTGCTATAAAAGTGGACACCATCATTATTCCTTGTAAAAAAATATATAATCTGTTTCATTAACTTGAAAATGAAAGGGACAAAGACAAGCACCAAAGGTGTATAATATTTTAAGCCCTGCTGATTGAAACTGTGCATAACTACCTCTGGATTTTGAATCAAATCCATGAAGAGGAAGTTGAGCAAGGCATCATGGTCTTTCACCTGAAACAGTTACAAAAAAGAAAACGAATTAACAACAACAACAAAAAATGCAATATATACAGACACTAATACACATGATATAAATAACAGTTATAAGGGGGAAAATGTAGACATCAAAAACTGTTGAACCACACTCCATATCTGAATTGCAATAATAATAATAATAATAGTGCTATCAGTCTGCGCTACCACTCTCCACTACCATGTCTCCAATTATGCTATTATATCACTGTACATAATGTAATTTCATATTCATTATGAAACACACGCAAAAGAGCTCTATACTAATTTCATATTTACACTTGTTACAAATCAAAAGTTCATTATTATTGCCATTTTAACATTTGAGCAGATTGTTTGCATAACACAAAAACATGCATACACACACAAATCATACTGACAACCTTTTTGTTTTTCAGAAAATGGTATTCACTACTGACCTTTCTCATGAGAAAAGCAAAGCTTTCTGAAGCAAATCTTTGGATGTAGTCCTTATTGTTCTCTGTCAGCAGTGAGGAAAAGTACCTGGATGAAAAAGAACCTGCAGTAAAAGCGCTGCTCCCATAATGTATTAATGTATAAGATTAAACAACAGCTTTAATTTCCCACTGGGATAAATAAAGCATTATTGTTATCATTAAAAAAAAAACTGCACTGAGGAAAACAAACGGCACATCAAAATGAGCCTATGAGCAGTTTGGCCTCTTTCAGGTTTCGTTGAACACTGACCACAGTGCAGTAATAATAATAATAATGTATCTGCTATTTTTCTAAACTGGAGCTCATAGCCCATTACAACAGGAAAAATGCCACAAAGAAATGGACAGAAACAATAACAAATTAAAAAAAATTATGTAAATGCACAATGGCAAGTACAGCAAGCTGTACATACCACCAACCGCCTTTCATCTCCTCGCTGCTCAACAAGAGCCATACTCCCAAAAAGCCTAACTCTTATTGAAAATGTTGCAGAATTTTCTGTAAAAAAGGTCAGGTGCATGGACTGTGGCAGAAAAATGCCAGTACAGAGAGCAAGAGAAATAAGTAGTTTACATAATAATGCCAACACAGAGAGCAAGAAAAATAAACATTTTACAGAAAAATGTCAACACAGAGAGCAGGAGAAATAAACGTTTCACAGAAAAATGCCAACACAGAGAGCAGGAGAAATAAGTATTTTACACAAAAATGGCAACACAGAAAACAAGAACAATAAGCTTTTTACACCAATGCCTCGCAGTCACACTCACCCATACACGGTCTGGATGTTCTGCACAAGGTAGCGCCACAGAAACTTGTACAAGAACGCCATGGTCACAAACACTTTCTCCAGTTTGTCAGGGTCTTTAGCATTGGCATTGAGCAGCTGGACCAGAATCTCAAACACTTCCTGAAAGTGTGCGTAGAAATCAGGCCCCATGTCACGCCCCATCTGCACGACCAGGCTGAAATCAAAGCAGATGTGAGTCAAAAAACTTAATCGTAGGATGTTTAACACCAGCTCATGGAACATGAAGTGTCGCTCAATTCAAAGCAATACAGTTTCTTTCTGTTGACAGAAAAAGTCTAAATAAAAACACTACTCAAATAAAAACATTAGGATTCAGGGAAAATATGCTACTGAATTAAATTCTTTCAATTCTATGACTGAAAACATGCCAAAAGTCTCTTCATAATTTTACTATACTTGAATGTGAAAGACAGATTAATTAGACACTGAATTTTAAACTTTTATGAAAATGACAATTCCTTCATCTGTGGTGACCTTTTATTTTATGATAATGTCGACAATGATGGCAATGATGAAGATGTCTCTGTAATGTGGACGTGTTTGTGCAGCATGTAAGCATATTCACTGTACTTGCAGAGGCGAAAATTAATGCAGCATAAGATGCCAGAAAAAGAAACAAAATGTCTTTTGAAAATAGTTACTGGGGACCCCAAGCAAACACAGGCTGGCCTGAAAACAAAATGCACAAGTACTTCCATTTGAAGATTTTGTAATCTTGCTTCTCAATAGTTAGGCCAAAAAAAGGACTTCCTGCTTCAAATCGAACTCCTAAGGGCAGACCCATGTTCGTTCTCTCTTTAACAATGAACAGCAAAAAGAAGAGAAAAAAGGCTGGCAAATGACATGATACACACTTCCACTGCACTGAACACATGCTCACCTCTTTATAGACATCACAGATTAGCAGACACAAAATGGCAGTGCTCAACTTTCAAACATTGATTCTGAACTAGACTATGCACAGCTCAACTGAAAAACAGCTTTGAGCGTATTTTGTTCACTCCGTCCCTAGAAACAGGTCCCATGCTGTTTCTTGCTTACTGGAGTCTCTCTCAACAACAGAAATTCAAACCAGGTTTTCTGGGAATAAGATACATCTTTACTCGTGTTTCTCAATGCCTGCAGTGACATGCTTTTTTTCCTGGAGGAAAGCGCAGACTGTACTACTACCAGCACTGTTTATAATAATAATAATGATAATAGATCATCTATGACACCCCATCTCAAAAGAGCCTAGAATACTTACAGACATAAGTATATACTCATTTCCTCACACTCATTTCTTCAAACACACACACACACCATTTGACTGCATTTTTAGAATCTGAAAATGTTCTAGGACTCCACGCTGTTTTGTTGTTGTTGTTGTTGTGCAGGTTTCAGCCACACTGTACTTACTCAAGAAGAGGCTCAAGGGCGAGAGTGTTGTCAACGAGCAAGTGTTTCTTCAGGGTGGCCACGATATCTTCCTACAACACAGCACGCATCATGAACGAAGGACAAAGAAGAGCATCAGAATCAATCAAAGCAACCAGACTTCCAAAAGCATTCTTCTCCAGCAGGGTAAGAAGAGATCATATAAAATTAAAATTCAGAGTAAAGATTCTGCACATGTTTTCCCATTAAAATACGCTTTTTACGCCTCAAGCACCTTTAAAAAAAAAAAAGTGTTTGCTTTCAAATACCCTGCCAATTTTTTGGAAACATTTATTTATTTGTCATGTTCATAAAACAAAGTTCCTTTCCCAGTTTGCTACAGTGTACTAGCACATGATGTGGGCTTGTGCCGATTGCAGCCAAACATCAGTAATCAAAGTGGTTCTAGTGAGCAAAAGGCAATCTATGGCACTTGATGTGTGTCTACAATGGATCCTGCAAAACTTACCATGAGTAGTCATGCATATATAAATATATTATATAAACCAGAGATTTATACTAACAGTATATACAAAATTCATTCTGTTTTATTTTTCCACCTGTTGACCTGCACTCATCATGAAGCTAAAAGTAAGACTTGGTCATTTTTGTTGTTATTAAAAAGAACGCTATTTATCAGGACAGAATACAACGCACGTTTTTGGGGTAATCTCCTTTAGCAAGCTACAAAACAACAAGGTAAATATCATTCAGCCTATTCACTTACCGCATGATGAACCAGCTGAACGTACTTGCTGCAAGGAAATTTGGAAATGTCCTGCTGAAAGTCAGCTGCAATGAAAGAAAAAAAACTGAATTAAACTGAGCCCGAAGCCTCTAACCCTTTTCCTGCTAAAGAGTTTGTACTGCAGGTACCGATTTCTTCAGAGAATTGTCTCCCCCCCCCAAAAAAGGGAAAAAAGCATTAATTAAGACATGTGCATGTGTCTGCACACAAACGAATCATGTGGTGTACACATATATTACAAGCCCACACACTCATGCCCAAACACACACAAATACAAACACGCATATAAAGTATATACTAATGTCTCTACACTCACCGAAGTTCTGAGTGCAGTTCAGATCCACCCATTTGGACAAAGCTTCCCCAAAATATGTGGACTGTTCCTGAAATAGTAAGCAGATCAAAATCATAAGAAACAATTTGCATCATTGCATTTTTTTATTTTATTTTCCCCCACCACACTCCAGTGTAGTGTGTGACACACAGGAGCCAATTTGTGTTATAGTTTTTTATACCAATAAATTTACTTGTTCTCATGACCATAAAACTTTATAATAACAATAGCTCATTTACACTTACAGTGCTCCACCTTGTAAGAGAGAGGAGCACTTACAAAGGCCTATGGATATGCTCATTTTATTACATACACACACTCACACTCCAAATCCATGCATTACTGGTGACGGGTTGCTAGAATGGGAATGAGAAACAAAAAAGGCAAATGCTCAGACTACAGACAGCTCAGATTCAAATGGGAAAATGTGATACTGGTACTCACTCCTGCGTCCTCTTCTGTTTTCTTGCGAACTTGGTGTACCACATCGATGTGCATCAGTTTCATCCGTTCTGAGAAATTTTGAAACTGAAGCAAACAGAGAATATATATTATACAAATTTACATCCAGACATTTGTTTCAAAGAGTGAATAAAAATGAATAAGAAACATGAACAAATATCATATATAAAACAAAATATATTTATTACCTATACTTATTACAGATCATATATAAATATATAATCCAAAATGTATTACCTAAACTTATTACAGATCATGTTTTGAGCAAGTGTTTAAATAATCAGAAATGTAAACCCCATGGAAAAACAATATCTTGTTGGTGTTCAGTTGACCCTTCTTTTTTGACGATATTTATATATCTATATCATGTTAATTGTTATATCACAGAGAGAGAGAGAGAGAGACAAACGGACAGACAGACAGATTCACAACTTCTTCACATGAGGGAAATAAACTGGTGCTAGATTTGGCCTTGCTTGCTTGACTTTTGCGGAGTTATGTACCAAGTTGCTTCGAGCTTTAATTCTGACTTGACTATTTTTACGGAAGTATCACCCATACCATTGTTCAAGGCAATTCTTTTACCCAGTGTCAAAGGTCAGAAGAATTGTGAATAATCTGGTTTTTCATGCCCCCTCTTTTTTCTTTCTTTCTGATACCCTGTTCTTTCCCCTCCATCCAGCTCCCTTCCTGGATGAGCAGCATGTAAAATGTCTTTAAACTGGAAGTTTATTTTGTACCTAAAATACTACAATGAACGAGAGGTCTGGCATGCACATTGAACATTTGATTTTTTATTGTACAATCATACTCAGTGACCATTGACTGACAGTGTGCATGAGCAGCCTCCTAAGGAAAGAAGACTGGGAACAGTTTGTTTATAAAATGCTCCTGATGACTCTTTAAAGTTTTATGTTTTTATTTATACTATTAATCTAATCTATAAGTACACACACACACATATCCCCTCTGTGTGTGTGTGTGTGTGTGTGTGTGTGTGTGTGTGTGTGTGTGTGTGTGTGTGTGTGTGTGTGTGTTGTGTATGTGTGTGTGTGTGTGTTGTGTATGTGTGTGTGTGTGTGTGTGTGTGTATTTATACATTACATTAATAGTATAAATACAGACAGAGAAAACAGACAGACAGACAGAGATATATATAAACAGATTAGTTCTGCACATTCCCATCTGTTAATGTTAACCAAAATCAAATATAACAGCAAAACACACAGAACAGAAGCATTGTGAAAACTGCACCCAGGCTGGCAGAAAGTCTGGCCTGCTTGCCAGAGTTGAGCAAAAAATATGTCATTGTCAGGCACGTAAAACATTTAAGGTATTCAGTGTGACTGGTGGTCAAGTATGAACTGAAAGTGAAACGGTGTATATTTGATCTTTTTCTTCTCCTCTATTTCCTTGGTATCACTACCAGTGCCAATGGGAATCATCCTCTTCTCTCAATCTCCGTCAGTCCCAGCTGATTCCTTGACTGCATCTTGCAAGCTGTGACCAGCCCCAGGTGTTAATGCTATGCAATACGCTTCTTGTTCACATCTCAAAGCTTCAGAGTCCAACACCCTTGACCCTGGCCCATGCTTCATGATCAATCCATACCCTACCCCCCCCCCCCCCCCAAGTTTCATGATCAATCCCTAATCACCCCCCCACCCCCCTTTTTTTCTCCGGCTTCATGATCAATCCACCCCACCCCTCTCCGCCCCTCACTGCACAAACACCAACTGTGGGATACTGTATATATATAATATGAACAACTGCAAGTGACATGCTTCTTCTGTCACTCTGTCACTTGCTGGGGTGAGCTTTTTTGCTTTTTAAAACATGTTTTTATTCAGGTTTTGTGTTTACACAATAAGACTACATTGCATTGTAGAAAAAGCAACAGCACATCACTGAATAGCTGTTATATGAGATGTGATCATATCAATTATCATCATGCCTGGTAATAAATAATGATATTGTGAGTCTGGGAGGGGGGTGGGGGTGGTAACACTAAGTGACAAATGGTAGTAACATTAACAATGTTCAGTTGTGTGTGTGTGACGTGTGTG
Source organism: Alviniconcha strummeri (assembly GCA_963584105.1). NCBI lineage: Eukaryota > Metazoa > Mollusca > Gastropoda > Provannidae > Alviniconcha > Alviniconcha strummeri. The sequence continues at coordinate 11,046,795 of OY757544.1, forward strand.
TGTGTGCGTGGTGTGGTGTGTGTGTGCAGTAACCGAGTATGTGTGTGTACTCTGCATGTGTGTGTGTGTGTGTGTGTTGATGCATGTCACTGCATGTGTGTGTGTGCATGCATACATGTACATACATATGCACACATGCATGCACATGTAATGTATACACATGTACGTATACATGTCATATATATATATGCAAATGTATGTGACTGATGAGGGAATGGGAAGTCTGTTCAGTTGTTGTTTGACGAAAGCAAGATTTACTGAAATTTGAACATGTGGATACTGTCTCAGTGTCTGTCCTATTCTCCAGATTCAAAAGTGTTCTGCTTCAGGGTTATTACTGTTAAGCCCGTTCTTAATTGGCCGAATGTTTCTTCACGAACCTAGTTGGAAGTATTTGTCGAAGCTATATTCAGGGTCCAGAAAGCTTCACTCAACATGTTCTGGGAACATTCGCCCTATTCGACGATCATTGCCTCTGAGTCTGAGTGGCTGAGAGCAGAGCTCTCCTGTGGATGAAGACAAAATAAAAATGGATGATGGTGTCGCTAGGTTCTTCACTTGCTTCAGCGGGAATTTGTTTATTTGTTGACTTGTGGGAGGCGCACCATTGTCTCGGAGACCCAGAATGAGATAGTAGTTAGTTGAATTACCCTGTGAGGGATGATGAAAGTATATTGACTTGACTTGACTTTAGCCTACATTTTCGATCATGCTGTCTGCTGCACATCTGCCACAAGTTCAGGCTGAAGCTTGCATCTCATTACAAGCCAGTTGAGAACAAAGTAAAGTTTGGACTGTCCGAACCATGTTCGGCGAACTAAAAGTTCAATTGACAAATGAATCATAGTTCATCGAACTGTCTGAAGTATGTTCGGCGAACAAACAGTCGCCCAATTAAGAACGGGCTACAAGTCTGTTACCTCATAGGCTCATAATCATAAAGATATATGTGTGTGTTCAGATCTTTATTTAAAATAACATGATATTTATAGCATACTTTCTTTGGTATTTACTAGCCAAGTGTTGTGAAAGTATTCCACACAATCATACAGCACACAATAAATATTAAATGCCCTGATTCCACAAGAAAACGACAAAAGTGCCAAAGCCTTATTAATTTGTTCATGTCATCAGTATGGCCATAGACACATGACATTCAGTATTAACACATACTCTTTTTGTTTTTAAGACCGACTTCTCATAATCAGATCATGCGCTAGATCTACACTTGAGGGCTTCCAGTCTTAAGCGCCTGATCGCCACAACAAGAACCATCTATTCTAAGTTCTAACTCTCTCTCTTGCGTGCACTCATCTCCCTCCGTATTGACACCTAAAGTTAGGTCCTCCGACCTAAGGAATCAATACAAGACCAGATCTAGTATCAAATGGTCAGTAATACTAACACTGTTACAGTAATAGTCTAATAATAATTAGTAATTACTAGAATTAGTAACATGCAGCGCACATAAGTCCCCCACAAAGCGCCGAATAAATACGAAGCTTCAGGTTTTTAACCATCAAATACACACCTTCTTTCTTCAGAACAACAGACCATAAACTACCTACCCGATATGTATTGGTCTCCTTGTGAGACCTCCCCATCTTGAGATAGTATTATGCGCAGAATCATTCAACAACAAACACTAAATGCAACACCATGTGGCTACTTAGTTTCAGTTGGCCAACCGGAAGTTGGACTACCAAACCCAACATCCGGATTGACCTTTTGTACTCTTACCGTTTCGAAGAGTTAGCGTAAACAAATCCGAGGGAAACACAACATGGAGAACTTACCTCTTTTGTTCTCAGTGTGTTAGTACAGCAATGGTAAGGCGTTAAGAGGAAAGGGTGAAGACAAGACCATAAAGGAGATGGTAGATAACATGGTACTGCAGCGGGATCTCAGACGTTTGGAAGAGTTGTCATTCTTCACCAACCCTATGCCTCTAGGAACTTGTATCATGATCATAGGCGAAAATCGTGTAGAACTCTACACATGCGTTAACTATACGATGTTTGGTATAGGTGAACATTAAGTTTAACAGTAATAACATTACTGCTACGCGTATATTAATATATGTCATGTGAGTTTCAAATACTTTGATTTATGCATTTTTTTTGCGTCTGGTTTGCAGGCACAGTTATGTACAGAAAATTCAAGTGTGGAACTGGAAGAGAAACATCTGAGCAGGTCAAGTAGTTTTAGACATTTTCTTCTTCAGTTCTTCTTCGTCTTCTTTCAGTAATGTCAGCCCTCATCTTCTGGTTACTTTGTTTCTGTGGTTGATGTTTGTACTAATTATTAATTGTGACTTCAGACAGAACAGCTCTTCCTTCTTGATTAATATTCTTATAATTTACTGGATCGCATATTTGCAGAACATAAACTTGTACCATTGCTAGTATTGCTACTAGTACTACTGTATTAATACTACTGCTGCTGCTGAACACTGTGCACACTGCTGCTGCTACTGCTACTGCTACAACTATGTAATAGTGATGTGGTTAATATAACACTGCTACAGTGCCAGTACTACTAAGTGGTCCTACTAATACTACTTTTGGTTTTATTACTACTGTTTTTAGTACTGTACACACTAGTAGTAGTACTCCAGCTACTAGAGCTAGTGCTAGACTGCTACTTTCACTACAATTACAGCTAGTGCTATTCATATTACTACTACTAGTACTACTGTACTAAAACTACTATGCTTGAAAAATTAGGAAGGAAAGAAAATTCTGTCCACAGAATTTTTTTAATGAAACAAAAAGAGTATCTGCACTGGTTCTTGGTTTTTCTGCCGAGGAAATGTTTGCTGTCAATCATTAACATCAATTTTAAATGTTAAAATATATATTGAAATATGTGTGTGTGTGTGTGTGTGTGAGTCCTGTCCCTTGAAAGCTGTAATATTATTATGAGTCATATGCCCACTACTGAATGACCATGTTCAAACTTTGAAGAAACTACTTTTACTGTTTCTCTTTAGGCTTCTCATCATGACAGCCTCCCAGAAAGCCTGCAGGCTGAGCCACCAGACCCAGAGGCTGAGAAGCAGGTGGATGAATGCTGGAAGACCATTTTACACATCTGCAATCAGGGTGGGAAAAATGACCAATGGAACCAGAAAAGCCTGGACAATATCTCACCTTTGGGAGGATGGCGAACTGTTCGCATCTTTGTCTCCTCCACCTTCATTGACTTCTTCAGTGAGCGTGAAGTTCTTGTCAAAAAGGTGAGGGTAAAGGGAATACGGGGAACAGTACGTTCAAAGCTAACATGTTGCCGGGATTTGAGTGACAGACTGTGATTAGCCAATCAGGCAATCTGCTTGCGTGGTTGAAACACACTAAGCTTTCAGCTGCCAGTTCTATCCAACAGTTGAGTTTCAATTTTCTTTCAGTGACATCTTGGAGTCTTACTCAATCAAGGGGCCAGGTTGATTGTACATCAGTGAATGAGAGACATGTTCCAGTACATCTTTGAAACATGTGGACACTGCCATACTGTTGTGGGCCTTATGTCAGTAGAGAGAGCAACCTTTCTCCTGGTGACAAATTAATTCCTGATTTAGCTGTTAAAAGTATTCTGTTGTACATCTGACTCAAAATAATGACAACAATAATATTAATAATGAGGGAAGAATGTGAAGTACCACTACCAGCATACCTCTAAAGCTCTCATATCATGTAGTCTGCCATAGTTTGTTTCTGATGATAATAATAGCCAATAATCAGTAACTAAAAAGTCTCAACTGTGAGATGTACTAGTGCTGAGTGGCAGTGCTCAGTGTCTTATGCAGTCTGCCCTAGTTTGTCTTGGATAATAATGAAAATACTAAAGTTATTATCATTGAAACAATGAAAGTGAAAACTGTTTGTTGATAGTTAGCTAAAATCATTTTTAGTTGTGACAGAAAGTTGAATGATTCTGCAGGTGTTTTCCAGGTAGGGAGAATGTATTGTTACCATTATGGGAAACTGAATGATTCTGCAAATGTTTCCGGGAGTTGCAAGAATAGTGCCTTGACAGAAAGCTGTTTCCAAAGTGCAAGAACAGTGCCGTAACAGAAAGCTGAATTTCCACATGTATTTTCTGAGTAGCAAGAATGGTGCTATGTCTATGACAGGAAGCTAAATGATTCCACAGGTGGTTCCCAAGTTGAAAGAATGGTGTCATGACAGAAAGCTGAATGACTCTGCAGGTGTTTCCCAAGTACTAGAATGGTGCCATGACAGAAAGATGGATGATTCCACATGTGGTTCCCAAGTTGCAAGAATGGTGCTATGACAGAAAGCTGAATGATTCTGCAGGTGTTTCCTAAGTACTAGAATGGTGCCATGACAGAAAGATGGATGATTCTGCATGGAGTTCCCAAATTGCAAGAATGGTGCCATAGACAGAAAGATGAATGATTCTGCAGGTGTTTGACTGTTTCCCAAGTTGTGAGAATGATGAGATGACATACAGTTGAATGAATCTGCAAGTGTTTGTTTCCTATATTAGGGGAATGGTGCCATGACAGGAAGCTGAATGAATGATCTTTGCAGGTGTTTCCCGAGTTGCGAGAGTGGTGCCATGACCGAAAGCTGAAGCTGGTGGAGTGTGACCTGCGATGGGGCGTGCCAAAGGATGCAACATCCTCCCAGGCTCTGGCCACCTGCCTTGAAGAGATTGACCGCTGCTACGAGGCCAATGGGCAGCCATTCTTCCTCAATCTGCTGGGGGAAAGGTGATCATGCCTCTTTAGCTCTGTCTCTGAATGACATTCAGTGATGTTGTGATGTGACTGAGTTTTATCTCCTTTTTTTTTTTTTTTTTTTTTTTATCATTGGTTTACATTTGAATTTGTATAATAAATTCTTTCTTGTATTGTCTGTTGTACATATTTGATTAATTGTGTGTTATGTGTGTGCAAACTAATTTCACAAGTAAGCAGAAACAATCTTCAATGTGTTCTGTCCCATTGTGGCCTGTGAGGTTGACAGGGCATGAAAAAAAACAGTTACTTTTTTGATTGATTGATGATCGCTTATATAGCGCTATTCTCCGCTCTCTTGAGCAGACTCACCGTGCTCGCATGTGATTCTACATGAGTGACTAGCTTTTTATAGCGCGTTTTTTGAATATCCACCGAAGTGGTGTACTTGCAGCGCTGGCATGGCTGGTGCCACATGAAACTGCAGCCGTATCGGCGCAAGTTCTGTGTACACCATGCTCCATGTCACTCCATGCAAAGCCACATATGTAAGGTGTATGCGTGTTTAGCTGTAACCTGCCACCTGCACTTTTGACAGAATGACCGGGATCTTTTACGTGCTACTGCAGTAACACAGGGGTGGAACGGATACCGAAATAAGAGTCAGCACAGAAAGTTGACCCTGGAGAAGAAAATTCTCCCGCCACTCCTGCGGGGATTCGAACTCGCGACCTTTCAATCACGAGTCCGGCGCTCTAACCACTGAGCTATCTCCGCCCCCCTACTTACTTACTCCACTGTTTGGCTCTGATCAGGGACTCCTGACATTGTCATTACTAGCATGGCATTGCCTCTAGCTGAAATGTTGGGGAAAATGCTTGTTGATGTTATGTTCTGTCTAGTTTCACGTCAGGATTGCTTTCACCTGTTTTAATTAATCTTCGTGACTTCCATTATCAAAGTCCCCAAAGTCAGAGCGCCGCTGCCAGAGTGGCAGGTAACACTTCACTTGTATACATGTACGGCAGTATGTGCAGGTGTACAGGGCATTAAAATACGCAGTTTTAAGCTGTCTTCCTTACTTTATTGGTGAACTGTGCAGACTCCACAAAAGTATTTCTAATAATACTATAGACCCCCTGTGTGTGTATTGGGCAGTTCAGTGAAGCTGGTTTTCACAAGTGAATGCCCTTTGTAATCTTTTGCACAAGAAGCCATGAGAGGTTGCAGCATCACTTCTGGGCCGATTTCTGAGTAGGTGTTGCTTCACGCTGTGTATAAGAATGGAAGCTGAACCTATAATTGCGAAGCAGTACAAATGCCACCACTGTTGCAGTTGCAAAAATTACGAGGGAAAGGGGATCCATCGCATCTTTTTTGGCTGACCAGAAGATCGCGAGTTCATGGAAAAAAAATCATTTTGGGGCATCCTGTAGCCCAAGCAACAAGTTATTGCTTGTTGCCAGACACATTCTCACTATGGGCCTCCAACAATATCCTTGGAGTTGGCAGTGTAAAAACCGCCTTCCATTATGAAGAAAGTATGCACTGGAAGTAAAAGCAGCCAAGGGACTTAAGTGATGCCGGGCAAAAGTCAGGTAACAACCACACCTGAACCACCCAATAAGGCAATGAAAGCTAAGCAGGTCAAAGTTAATTCCTGTCATCGTTCGTTAATGTATTATCATGTGTCTGTTTTTGTTGCTGTTTGTTTGTTGTTTTCTTCTTCGTATTAAAATTTAAAAAACAAAATTGAAGCTGCTCTGGTACTGATTGTCATGGCCCCATATCATGCTACCTATCTCCCTTACCTCCCCCCACCCATTGCTACCCATCTCCCTTACCTCCCCCCACCCATTGCTACCTATCTCCCTTACCTCCCCCACCCATTGCTACCTATCTCCCTTACCTCCCCCCACCCATTGCTACCTAGCTCCCTTACCTCCCCCCACCCATTGCTACCTAGCTCCCTTACCTCCTCCCCCCATTGCTACCTAGCTCCCTTACCTCCTCCCCCCATTGCTACCTAGCTCCCTTACCTCCTCCCCCCATTGCTACCTAGCTCCCTTACCTCCCCCCCCCATTGCTACCTAGCTCCCTTACCTCCCCCCCCCCCCCCATTGCTACCTAGCTCCCTTACCTCCTCCCCCCATTGCTACCTAGCTCCCTTACCTCCCCCCACCATTGCTACCTAGCTCCCTTACCTGACCCCCCCCTATCTCCACCCTACCTATCTCCACCCTGCCCCCAACTCCCTTCTGCCACAGAAGATAGACACCCCTGTTCCTCAAAGTGAAGAGGATTAGAGATTGGTGGTCACTGTTCCCAGGGGAGCAAGACCCATTTTGTGAACACTGCTCACGGACTGCTGTTTCACTCGCGAATCAGAGTCTGAGAGGTAAACAACTTGCACTCAAATAATCATAGCACCCTACACAAATCTCCAGTCCAAATATTCACGGTGTGCAAGGCTGCATTTCCAAGTAAGAAAAAGGCTGTTTTCTTTCAATCTTCTCTAAAGCCCCGGACTAGATTTGTACGTAAAAGACAAAGTAACACACAGAATGAAGTGCGTTAAATTGTTGAGTGAATTGTCAGACATAACTGGCCCAACTGTGTGCTGAAACTGATCAGCAGGCCTACAGAAATATAAACGTTTTACCTACGTTACAGGTGACAATTAGAGTTTCCGCAAGATTATTTTGTTGCCAGACACATTCTGACTACAGGCCTCCAAAAATTTCTTTGAAGTTGGCAGTGTGAAATTTGCAAATTCAGTTTCACCGCCTTCCGTTGTGAAGAAAGTATGCACCAGAAGTAAAGCAGCCAAGGGACTTAAGCGATGCCGGGTAAAAGTCAAGGGAGTTAACAACCCTGCCTGAACTGCCCAAAACATGCACAAAAGATCACATATGCACATTAGATGTCCTGTAGCTGATGTCAGAGTTTGGTGGTTGATGAGAATAAGGTAGCATACACTAAAAGTGTCAGGGTCATCAAACTGTTGAAACTGGACATGCTAGAGAAGGAGAAGAAGAAGAATGGTGGTCAGCAGAAAGAAAAAAAAAGGAAAAAGACCTGGCGTTCAGTGTCAGATAGAATGAGACATGTGAATTGTAACTGAACAGGAGACGACTACAGTTGTACTATAGATAGGATGGTTTGACCTTGATCCTGACCTTTGCCCTCATTCAACATGGGTTTGGTGGTAGTTCATATGTTACAGTCATGAAAAGAAATTGCTGCATGTAATGTTGCAGGTATGGCTGGATCCCAGGAAAGGCCGAGGTGCCGGAGGAGGTGCGGGAAAAGTACACCTGGGTGGATGGAACATCCATGACCTTTATGGAGCTTTTGCATGGAGTGCTCAGGTTTGGACTTTTGTTTTGGGCATGCAAGTTTCGGCTGTTACACTCCTGTTTTGGGTGCTGGATTTGTGTTTTAGTGTTTGATTTGTGTTTTAGGCTGTGATCTTCTGTTTCATGCTTTGATTGTCTTTTTGTGTGTGTTTTGGACTGCTCATTGTTTTGGGTGTGTATTGTTTTTTGCTTTGTGCATGTTTTTGTGTGTTTTGGACTCTGTATTGTTTTGGGTGTATTATATATATCATTTTGTGCATGTTTTTGTTTGGTTTTGGACCATGCACTGTTTTGGATGTATTTTGTTTCGTAGTTTGTGCATGTTTTTTTTTAGTGTGTGTGTGTTTTGGACTCTATGTTGTTTTCGGTGTATATATCATATTTGTGCTTTGTGCATGTTTTTGTTTGGTTTTTGACTGTGCATTGTTCTGGGTGTATTTTGTTTTGTGCTTTGCGCATGTTTTTGTGTGTGTTTTAGACTGTGCATTGTGTTTTGGTTGTATATTGTTTCATGCTTTAAACTTCAGTTTTGTGCTTTGTACAGGGATCTGTATTTTTGGCTTTTCTTGTAGAGTTCTGTCTTTCTTTTGTTTTTTGTTCTTCTGTCAAAATGGACCCATTAGCTTGAGGCAAATGCAGTGCTAGTGGTAATGCAAAATCTGAAGGTATACATGTACAAATAATTAATTTCTGTCATTCATTTTGTGTTTAGAAATGGGACATTGATAAAGAAACCACTGCATGTATTAGGGAGGGGAACATATGTCAGACTTATGGAATAGTCCTTGGTGTTGGTCTTTGTGTTAACAGCATGTTCTTATTCTTTTGTATGTATGTTAAGATGTGAGCTGCTTAAATTACTGCCAGAACATATTACAATAGGATGAGTCGAGTACATTTCTGCTTTTATAATTCAGTTTTAACTCTTTCATCCCTGAAAACTGCTACAGCGGTTGAGAGAATCTTTCCCTTCATTCCTGAGAACCTCTAGAGCGGGGCAGGCATAAACACTCCCTTCCTTCCGGCTGGCCGCTGCAGCGGTTCTGCCTTTGAAATCCGCGCCTATCTGTCACATGGTCAGCACGTCAGTTCCCCCTGGCCAGTGTAACGGGACCTGAGGAATGTTTTGATAAGCCGCACAATGCTTTGATTAGCCCTGCCTGGCCACTGCCAGATTGTGGGAAAGTGTCCAGTGCACAAAATGTGTCCATTTCTAGGGATGGGGTTAGGGTATTCTGTACAGCTGGAAAGATGGCAGGGGATGAGTACAACGACAGTGACCGGTTCTCTGACGATGATGTTTATGACAATCTGGGCGAAAATGATTTTGATCTGTTTGAACTGACAGAAGAGGAGAGAGCAGAGCTTGCAAATGCATTTAAAGATGATAGTGAGAGTGGTGATGAATTGGATGATGAAAACCTGCCATTGTTTTTTACTCAGCCACGTTTTAAGTGGACAGGTGGGGAACACTGCTGTGACACGAGACATACCTCTGATGTCCAGTGCAGATGTGTACAGAGACATAGTAAATATAGTTGTACAGAGTTACAGTGGAAACATTGTGTGTATATATGATAGAAACGGCGCATGGGTTACACTAAAATGAAACAATCATACTGTGAACTCATACTTCCTACTCTTGTGCAAACCGTCACCTTTTCATTACCATTTCAAGGACACAGACAATGTGACAAACATAATTTCTGGAGACAGTTTCTATGTGGATGTTATCTGGGACATCAGACTGTAAGTAGGGAGCATGTTCCATTTCTCTTGGCATGTTCTGTGGGCCTGCAAATGTTGGTTTTGTCTGTTTGTCTTAAAAAGGGTATGTGTCACCTTTATTTGCACCTGTGTGTCACCCTCCTGGTGACAGTGACTCTGAAAGTGTGACCATTGCCTTCTGACTTCATTTACCTACACAGCGATATATAGGTTGCCATGGTTTTACTAAGAGCTTGCAGACACAGATGACTCAAACCCACATACCCTCTTTCACAGATTTTTTCCTTATGAAAACCCAGGAATGAAAGGACTGTTATGCATATAGGAACATAGGAATAAGGGGAAGTAATGCCAAACACGAAACAGGGATGAAAGAGTTAAAATCATGAAATGACAGGCCTCAGCCATCTAAGTACTGAAGTATGTCCGTGTACAGTTGTGAGTTGAAAGATGCGTTAAAAAAAGAAAAGCAAAGAAAGAAGAAGCTTATAGAAAGCTTTTTTGTTTAGTGTTTAAAAGATTGTTTGGTATGTACAAACATGTACATATTATAGTACACTGATGACATGGAACTCTTAATATGCCACTGTCAGCATTTTGTTTGAAAAATTTTCTTCGCTGGATGAGAGTGCATTTTGCCAGAGAGTATGACACTTGTCATCAGAATGCTTGATCCCACTGTTAATTCGTGTTTCAGAATATCAAATCCTAATGCAGCTTTCTTCCTCCGAGACCCCAGTTTCATCGCACAACTCCCAGAAAGTCATGCCATCCGCTTTCGAAGCGAATCTTCACTTGCTAGAGAACATATCAAGGTATGTGTTTTATATTGTACATTTAGTGTGTGTTTTGTGTGTTTTTACTGGGGGGGGGGGGGGGGGGGGCGGTAGGGGGGGGGTATGTTTGGAATGTGTGGGAGGGGTCCCATGGGAAATTTGGCATGTTTGCAGGGATGGCAGTTCCTGTGGGAAGTTGGGCAGAATCAGCGATGAAAGACCAGGGGTCACCCCTTTTTTATGATCACTTCACCCCTCTTCTAAGACAACACATCTCAATCCTACACAGTAAAGCTCTGTATTAGATGAAGCCCTGACCAGGATGCACACCTGACTCAAGGACCACCCTTCTTTTAAGACAGTACATCAAACCCTTCACTTTAAAGCTGAATGTAAGATGTGCACCTGACTCAAGGACCACCCTTCTTTTAAGACTGCATATCAAACCCCTCACTTTAAATCTGAGTGTAAGATGTACGCCTGACTCAAGGACCACCCCTCTTTTAAGACAACGCATATCAAACCCTTCACTTTAAAGCTGAATGTAAGATGTACACCTGACTCAAGCAGTCAAGGACCACCCCTCTTTTAAGACAGTGCATCAAACCATTCACTTTAAAGCTGAGTGTAAGATGTACACCTGACTCAAGGACCACCCTTCTTTTAAGACCACTTTTGCTTGATTTTTAGGATGGTGTTAGAAGAGTGGTTCCAGGTGAGATCAAAAGATCAAGAGATCTTAGAGGAGGGAGGTGGAGCTGGACCCTCACTTTTGCCCAGAAGAGATCATGAGTAGAGAGGTGAAGCTGGGCTGAGCAAGTTGGACGTCTTTTGCTTCGAGTTGTCCAAATTGTTCGTCAACAGCGGTGCAACGGACATTGTCTTAGTGACTGTCCAGCACAGCAGTTGAAAGAGCAGTTGCGCAGTGCACAAGTCGCTGGGCAATGGCGAGGGGACACCGCCTTAACACTTCCATTGTTCTGGCGGCGGTCCACGGTCTCTCCAGTCTTTTTCGGGCGGTTTCCGCTGTCGAGCCTTTCACTCTCTCGCCCCCTTCCCACTCTGTCCCCCTCCCTAATAGGCCAACTCACCTCTGTGGATGTAAAGCAACACTAAACCAAACCGAGTGGTTCTGCTGGATTAAAGGAGTAGGTGGTGCTGCTGTTGTAGCCTTACCTAGGTAGGGAGACCTGACTCTGCGTCCAGGGAATAATAGTGTGTTAATAAATGTTGACAGTAAATCAGAATGGAATTATGTAAATGAATATTTATCTGTTCCTCTCTTTATGAGTGTAAATAATTTCACAGGAGTGAACTGATATTGTAATAAATAGAAAGCATTAAACATCATCAGTCTTTCTCTTCACCCTTTTGATCTCTCAGTTACTCATGCACACGTGCACGCACACACACACACACACATGAATGCGCACACACGCATGCACACACACACACACACACACACACACACACACACACACACACACACACACACACACACACACACACACACACACACACCACACACACACACACACACCACCACCACCACCAACACCACCACCACCAACACCACACACACACATGTATGTACACACACACTCTCTCTCACTTGTTTTATTTTTAAATGTACACGGGAAACGTTTCTGTGTTGCAGAAACTGAAGTCCCACCTGATGGAGCAGTACCCACAGCAAGTGTTTTCCTACACAGCCAGCTACGGAGGAATCAACACCACTACTGGCAGAGAACTGGTAACTTGTTTTCACCACCCTGGGCATGAACAGCAAGCTTCCCCCAGCACTTCAGAGTGAAAGGTTCAAATATATACACGGCTGATTTTCAGGGATTGCACTTGGTTGTAACCACTCGCAGCATACTGAAATCTTTTTTTTTTCTTTGTTTTTTAATATAAAAAAGATTAATCTGTAGAGGTCTGTCATTTTCATCCCCCTGTAAAATTTGCAAATGTGATGGAACACATACAATTGTGCATAGCGCATTACCAGGGGATCTTATCAGCCTCACAAAGCTCCCTCCACCCCCCCCCCCTTGATGACACGGCAGCGGCTGAATCTGCACAGTCCCCTACCATTTAATATTCTGCAGTTTGCCTTTGAGGGCACACATTCACACAGATAGAGAGAGAGAGAGCGACAATTAGTCATTCTGTCTTTAAATCTTAATCCGTTTCAAATGAGATCCAAACAAAAAGGTTCAGACGAACGCTTATTTATTTTAACACAGACACACAGTATGCACATTTTTGGGGGAATCCCCTTTATCAAGCCACAAAATAACACTTAAACATTTCAAATGGCAGATAGATCTGACTGGCCTGGACAAGTTTGCTGAACAAGTGAAGGAGTTTTTCAAGACAGCCATTGAAAGGGCCTACCCCCTGCGGGACACTGGTGCAGAACTGACTCCAGAGCAAAAAGGTACAATGAAACCCTTTAAGTTCAGACAGCGCAGCTGGTACTGTCAGCGTCAGCTCTTCACAGCAGAAATTTGTTTTGAGAGAACTGAAAATACGTAGGAAGTGTACAGGTGAGATTATGAAATTACTTTGGCCTAAGCTGAATTTTGTCTAAAGTGATATCTAGAGGTGAGATTTCATTTGTATGGATATGTAAATGGCAAAAATGGAACAGGTAGAGCTTATGGAAATGGTCTTTGTGTATCATTCTGCTTTAAAAAAAAATAATTGTTTAGGGTCTTTATCTGAATGCATTTCATTTTTGTGTTTCTGTTTTACTTGATCATAATCATTATCATATAATTCTTTCTTTCTTTCCTTTCCTTATTACTGATTTTATTTTATTTTTTACTCTCTTCTTTCTGACTCTTATGATCCCACTTTTCAGAAACCGACTTGCAGTGGATGTTTGTTCAGGACCAAGCAGAAACACTGATTGGACGTGACAAAGAACTGCAACTTCTTCTTGGCTACGCGAGCGGAACATCTGAAGCAGAATTGAAAAAAATAGGTAGGTGGGTGTGCCTATGCCCCCCTCCACTCCCCACCCTACTCCTTACTCAAAATGGCATATTCTGTCTTCAGAAGGTAAGGCCCCTTCATTCAGAATCACATATGACAAGAGTGCAGTGAGTCTGCGTGAGAGCAGAGAATAGCGCTATATAAAAAGCGATCAACAACAACATCTGTTAAAAGACAGCGTGTGGGTAGCAGACATATTTTTTAAAGAGCAAATGTTCCGTGTCAAAAACCTTGCCCCCTAGCCCCATAGCACTACAACTACCATGCCTCTTCTGCCCAGAAACAAGATCAGTGAAGAAATCAGGGGGTGAGGACAGCTCAGTGGTGAGAGTGCTGGACTCGTGATTGAAAGGTCATGGGTTCAAATCCCTGCAGGAGTGGCTGGAGAATTCGCTTTACGTTGCAATGTAAATGAGCTACTGACCAAAGGTCTGCCCTCTTTTAAGACCACTTCTCTTGTGAAGCCATTCCCTTTACATTGTAATGTAAATGAGCTGCTGAGCAAAGATCTACACTATTTTAAGACCACTTTCTTTTTCTGAAACCATTCCATTTACATTACAATGTAAATGAACTGCTGGCCAAAGATGTGCCCTCTTCAAAGACCACTCTCTTTTCTGAAACCATTCCCTTGACACTGCAATGTAAATGACCAAGGGCCAACCGTCTTTTACGACCACTTTTTTCTAAAATCTTCCCTTTCATATTTCCTCTGATGAACGTCTGATGAGAGACCACACCACTTTTATCACCACTTTCTTTTCTGAAACATTCTCTTTATACCGCCATGTAACTGAACCCCTGATTATGACCACCCCTCTTCAAACTTAATTTAAGACCACCTTTTTTCTGAAACCTTTCCTGTTATATTTCTCATAGTCTTTTTGGACAAGATGTTGTGCTGTAAAAATAATTTTTTATTCATGCAGCTTCCTTCTCATTTAAGACAGAAAAGAATCTTATCTGTTGTTTTCTTTTTGATTTCAGATGGAAAAGAATCTGCAATCCGTAAGTGGTTTCTTTTTTTTTCTAGTCTTTCCAAGGCCCAAAATAAGGCTTGCGTAGCTAACATGTAAAACAATTATGCTGCACTGGTATAATGAAGCAGTTATGTTGCAATGGTGTAAATGTTAAGGAGAGAAAGATTGGTTTGCTATACCCAGTTTATGCTCTGAAAACAACAATATTTTTCCCTAAAATATCTCTTCACAAGACCCTAATAATGATAAGAATACTTACAGTGTCCATGTACTAACAATGATGACATACCTGTACAGTGTTGACAGAAATGTGCAAGGGACATTTAATGAGGTATTCTTCTCCTTCAATAAATGACATTCAGTTACAGTCAGTGGCTACTTTACCCCCCAAAATTAAGAATTTATTGATTAAAAGCTCTGAAACAAGATCCAAACACGTAAAAGGTTCAAACGAATGCTATTTATTAGGACAAAATACAACATGCAATTTTTGCGGGTAACCCCCTTTATCAAGCTACAAAATGACACTGAATCAGCAGTTAAACAGTGAACAATGAGATGTAGAACTAAAACACTTGTCCGGTTTTGGCTGATTAAAAGATCAAATGAAACTTAAAAAAGCCAGTGTCTTCTGACTTGTGTGTACTGTATGAAAACATAACAAAGGATGACAAACAGGAGTGTGCTTGCAGAAACACAGGTGTTTTTTGTTGTTTCTTTTTGCAGGGAGGGTTGAAGAGTGGGACACAAAAGAGGGAGATAACCTGCTGTGTTTGGTGACAGCAGAGGGAGGCTGGGGCAAAACAGCACTGTTGGGAGGACTGGTGCATCAAGCGGTGAAGGTGCCCATCAGTCCTTTTCTTCATCAGCAGTCTGTAGTAACACCCTAAAAATCAACAATAACAAAAATAGTCTTAGGTGATGAGTTGCATTTAGTGATGATGGCTGAGCAGATAGATATTCTTTCTTTTTACCAGGCTCCAGCTGCCTGGAGCCAACTCCATGTTCTTGTCCGTCATGCTGTCTCTGTCAGCTCTTTCAAACCTTCCCTGAAAACATTTATCTTTTCAAAAACTTTCCTCAGCCCCTTTGCCCTTAGGTACATGTGTGAGTGAGTGTGAGTGCATGTATAATTTATTCTGTACATATATTCTTTGTAAAGTTCAGTGAGCTCATTCAGAACAGTTCACTGTATAAGAAATCACTATTATTATTGTTGTTCCTTTTCGGAACCCAAAGATGTGTATCAAACCACTCCACTTTCAAGGCTGGAGTAGCTTCAGAATATAGTTTTACATGTTTCACCTATGATCAAGAGTTTGACCTTTCTAATTTCAGCCTTCCCAGTTCATTCATCTTTGTTTTCTCCCTTGCACCAGAAATTGACATGAGTCAGTACAGCTTAATCAGACATTAGCATGTGACATTTCTTCCTCGGTTGCCTCCACTTAGTGTCCACTCCAGACTACCAAATGAAGGCAACCATAGCTTGCAGATCATCCAGGGAACCAAAGAGACTCTCTGCCATTCCTGTGGATGTTGGCCAGATTTTGGTTCATGTTTTGGCCAGATTTTGGTTCAACAGGAATGGCAGAGGGCATGTTCAGGACAACTTTGTAGGCTGTGGTCTGTTGTCACTGGTCCCAGGCCACAGGGATGCTCACCGGATTGTCTTGCACCAAATTCTGTGTGTAGATGGTGGACATGGTGTTTGGTGAACCGTGTTTCACCTGGCTACGACCTGTAGCAGTTGAGTAGGTGCTGAAAACCTACTGCTGGCTTTTTATAAAAATGTTTTCAATGATTTCATGATTTGGTGTATAGAGGGTGGCTGTAGTGTTTGGTGAACCGTGTTTCACCTGGCTACGACAAGTAGCAGCTGAGTGGGTGTTAAAAACCTGCTGGTGGCTTTTTATATGTGTGCTTTGTTCCCCTGTGTGTGTGTGTGTGTGTGTGTGTGTGTGTGTGTGTGGGTGGGTGTGTGTCGGTGTGTGTCGGTGTGTGTGTGTGGTGTGTGCATCTTTTGCATAGTTATGCTTGAGCCCTTGTCTACATTATGTGTTAGGTTTTCTGTATATTTTTTAAAATTTTATTGCTGATAACATTTCCATCTCGATGTACATTATGTGTGTTATACTATGCTTGTTTGGTGCTTTGAGCTGCAGGGTAGGCGCTTTACAAATTTCCATTATTATTATATAAGGATGTTTTCAGTGATTTCATGATGTGATGTTGGTGACTGTAATGTTCCCCTGTTCTGTGTCACAGCGAGGGCAGCAAGTGTTCTACCACTTTGTGGGTAGCACTGCCAGCAGTCGGTTTCATGCCAGTCTGGTGCAGAGACTGCTACTAGCCTTGTCTTCTGATTCTGCAGGTAGTGTGTGTGTGTGCATGTGTGTGTGGGGGGGGGAGTTGTGTATGGTTGCGGTGTGTGCTTTGTTATATATATGTGTTTATGTGTGTGTGTGGTTATATATGTGCTGTGCGTTTGCTGCATGTGGTGTGTGTGTGTTGTATGTAACATGTAACATGTTTTAAGGGTGTTTCATATTTTTGTAACCAGCTTCATGATTTAACTTATGGGCTATATCTGATCTTGAATAACATAGTTCTCTCATGTATATTATGCCATCCATTTTATGGTGTAAATTGGGTTTTTTTTGTGTGCAGTTTTCCTCAGGATGATCCTGGGTTGTTAAGTTGCATATTGCTGTCTTCGTCACTAGGTGTTTGTACTTTGTACAGCGCCAGTGAGTTTAACCCTGGTTAGAGAGTGGTGCTTTAAAAATTATGTATTATTATCACCTACCTGTGCCACCAGGTGTTCCAGAGTTACTTGCATGCCAGCTGGTAGGTACCATAGGTGCTGCAGGTCTTTGTTCTTGCCTCCCCTTAATTGATGCACCTGTTACATGCAAATGACTCCATTTGATTCCCCCGCCAGACCCTGAGCTTACAAACCCAGAGGCTGACCTGGACGACAAAAAGAAACATCTACGCAAGTTACTGGCTGCCTGGGGGGAGAGAGACGAGCAGATGCTGATTGTCATCGATGGTGTCAATGAGGTCAGCGGGTTTGGATGGGTTGTTTACATGGGAACCTTTGATGAGAGACCACCCTCATAAAAGACCATCCTGTTGAAAGACCATTTCCCTTGATGGAAGACCACTGAGAAAAGAGTATCCTGTTGACAGACCACTTTCCATGTTGGAAGACCACTGATAAAAGACCATCCTGTTGAAAGACCATTCCCTGATGAACGACCACTGATGAAAGACCATCCTGTTGAAAGACTACTTTCCTTGATGGAAGACCACTGATGAAAAACCATCCTGTTCAGAAAAGACCACTTCCCTTGACAGAAGACCACTGATGAGACACCATCCGGTTTAAAGACCACTTCCTCTGATGGAAGACCACTGATGAAAGACCATCCAGATGAAAGACCACCCATACAAAAGACCATGCTGACCAAAATCACCCATATGAAAGACCACCTGGATGAAAGACCACAGTGATAAAAGACCACAATAATTAGAGATCTCACTTCATTTCAGACTTCTTCTTTTTTAAACTGGCACCTTATAATAATTTTCTGACAAATCTCCCCCTCAGGCCTGACAAAGATTACACTCCTTTTTAAGACCATTTTTCTTAGTCAGTTTATTTTTTAGGGTGGTCTTAAAGGAGAGGTACTGCTGTATATATCTGTTGAAAATTACAGGCTAGCTGCCAGAATGCTTGAACTGATTTTATAAATTCTTTATAGAGACAGATAATAAAGGTGCACATATAAAAGGGGAGAACTAGATCTAGCTGCACCAGGGGGGCGGGGATAGCTCAGTGGTTAGAGCGCCGGACTCGTGATTGAAAGGTCGCGGGTTCGAATCCCTGCTGGAACGGTGGGAGAATTTTCTTCTCCAGGGTCGACTTTCTGTGCTGACTCTTATTTCGGTATCCGTTCCACCCCCGTGTTACCACAGTAGCACGTAAAAAAATCCCGGTCATTCTGCCAAAGGTGCAGGTGGCAGGTTACAGCTAAACACGCATACACCTTACGTATGTGGCTTTTATTGAACCGTGCTTCGGCATTGGTCACAACTTGTCCCTAATATGTCAAATGACATCTGAGGACATTAAGCATCAACTCATCATCAACAACTCCGCACCAGAGAGTGACACACTCTTTTTTGATGAACTAGACCTAGTGCATTGTGTGTGTTTACAGCCACTGGATAAATGCTGTCTGTACACTAAAAACAACAACAACAACAAAACAAAAGAAAGAAGAAGAAAACTGTTCCCTTTCTGGGTCTAATTCAATTCTTTATGCTAGATGCAATTGGTGCTACAGGATTTCCAGGGGCTTGCACATGCACACACACACACGCACACACACACACACACACACACACACACACACACACACACACACACACACACACACACACACACACACACACACACACACACACACACACACACACACACACACATGGGGTGGGGGGGGGTGTTGGAGTGGAGGGGGGGGGAGACAGAGAGAGATGAAACATTGAGAGAAAAGAGATGTGGGACCTTTTAGATGTTGGCACATGCTTCATGGTTTGATTTTGGTTTTCAAGGTGGAGAGTTGGTAGGGTGTTGTACCCCCCCCCCCCCAACCACCACAAAAAAGAAGAAGAAAAAAGAAGACCCACCCCCCAAAGAATGACATTTGATTTTGTCAGTCAGTGACACTGTCTTACATGTATATATGTCATGTCAGCTTGACAACAGTGGCAGCATGTACCACCTGTCATGGCTGCCCCCTTCTCTCCCTGGCGGTCTACGGTGTGTGGTCAGCACCAACGTCTCCCACCTCCCCACCACGGCACGCCTCTACGAACACCCAGCTTACCTCCTGGCGCTCTCTGCGCTGGACTTCAATGCTCTCCAGCTCATTGCTTCCAAGTACTTGGGCAGATTTGGAAAGGTCAGGGGAGTTGCAAGCACTGATGTAATAATAGTAGTAAGAATAATGGTAATGATTCAGTTGAAATTTGAATGCATGGTGTGTTCAATTGGATTTTTTTGTTGCATGACTTCGGTGTTTCCCTTTGATATACTCTGAAACCAGACGAGGCCTTGAGTGCTTGCATAGAACAAAGCAAACAAAGGGAGTTAATTAGCACTTGAAAGCTGTCACATGAACCGAACAGCAGAGACCTGAATCACTGATGGTAGCTATCACCTGGCACGCATGTAAATACAGGATACAGAAACACCACCAGAGGTACATCCTCTGATAATGTAGTGTTGGTGGAGCTGATACTTGCACGCCAGATGAGAGTTACCATAGACAATCCAGGTGTGTTGTTGTTGTGTTCTGGCATCTTTTGAGAGCTGTCAACTCCCCTTTTATGTTGATTCTATTTTCCTTTTGCTTGTTATTTCCACACTTTCTTTTATTAGAGGCTTCTTTTTCTTGACTGGGGGAAATTGATTGTGTTGATTACTTATTACGCACTGTTTTTCCTTCTTTATTTCCCTTTTGTTTTGGTCTTTTCTCTTCTGTCAGGTTTGATGCAGCACTGAATTTGTGAATGGTCATTGCAACGAGTGTTGTTGTTTTTATGTGTCGGCTTTGGCCATGAAACTGTACTTGGATTACTGATATTCTGTGTGTCTTACTCTTTGCGTTGGTGCAGTTTTGTTGTGTATTTCTTGGCTGACAGTGTAAAAGAGATTTGATGCAGTAATTGATGGTGATATGTTTGAGAGGAGAAAATTCTGAAACAAGAATGAGTGCTAGCATTCCAGAACAAGATCCAATCACATGAAAGGTTAGAAAGAGTGCTATTTATTAGGACAAAACACAACATGCACATTTTTAGGGTAACCCCCTTTTTGAAACTACAAAACAAAAATGTGATATGTTTGATTTTTGTTCTGCCTCCTCTGTCTTGCTTCAAAGAAACTAGATTCCAGCCAGCTTCGGCAGTTGGTGGAAATGACCAAGGTAGACAACCCCTTGTGGATGACCCTGATGTGTGAAGAGTTACGCATCTTTGGAGATTTCCGGATGATGGACCAAAAGTTGATGGCTTTGCCGGACACAATGGATGCTTTCCTTGCCATCGTCATCCAGAGACTGCTGACTGAAGATGACACTGGATATGTGAAAAAGGTGATATGATTTTTGTTTTGTTTTTAAACTTGTTTGAAGTGACTCAGACTTTGTCAGTCTCTGTTGTTGTGTCTGTTTCTGTTGTGCTGTCTGTCTGTCTGCGTCCTCCACTCTCTCTCTTGTCCTGAGGTGAGACTGGATGGTTGACAGGATGTTAATACCCATTTACCAGCTAACTAACTCCCTCTCTCTTTCTTTCTCCCTGTCTCTCCCTCCCCCCACCTCCTTTCTCTCCAATCCGTCTGAGTTTTCACACACAGCACTGAGAGATGGTTCAACACCATGCTCAGTAAACTCCCCCTAGTAGTTGTGTCCAACATGAGCATAAACTGGGCAGCTGAATAAGAGGTGAGATTCATCTTCCAAGACATTCCAGTAACAAGGAACAGTTTCAGATTTAAAGCACACTGAAAGCCTTAGTCTGAGAGAAGAACTGTTCTTGAAAAACAGATGTCCGGTTTGAATTTTCTTTCCCTCTCTCTCTCTCTTGCTTGCTCTCTCTCTCTCTCTTGCTTGCTCTCTCTCTCTCATGCATATACACACACATGCACACGCACACACACATGCACACACACACACACACACACACACACACACACACACACACACACACACACACACACACACACACACATACCCTATACACACACATTTACTTTGTGGGGGTGCTCTGGACAGAGAAAGATTGTCAGTGATTTCAGACTTTGTTCCTGACTGCTTGTTCCAGAAATGGCCTACCCACTGGCTTCATCTTATATCTGCTGGATTTTGACCTGTTATTTATCAATGATTTCAGACTCTGTTCCTGACTGCTTGTTCCACAAGCGGCCTGCCCACTGGCTACATCTTGCGTCTGCTGGGTGACATTGAGAGCAAGACAGAGTGCCCTCCCTTGTACTGGGCCCAAGCTCGTCGCATCCTGAAGCCATACAGCCGCACGATGCAGGCTTCCGGTGATGCAGAGGAGTACTTCACTTTTGTGCATGAGGCAATGTGGAAGGTGAGAATTTGAACTCTCTGTGATGCCTGAGTTTGTGCAGAATGTCACCTATACCTATACCTATAGATGACAATCTACCCAGACTTGCGTGGCACAGAGAGTCCTTCAATTTAGTGCATGAGGCAATGTGGAAGATAAGACACTGAACAGGTATAGGCCACAGTCTGCCTAAGCTCAGGTGAATTGGAGAGCGCCTCAGTTTTGTGCATGAGGTAGTGTAGGTGTGAGAGAACTTGAGCAGACATGGGTGACAACCTGCCAAAGTTCAGGTGATATAGAGAGTACTTTACTGTTGTGCTTGGGGCAGTGGACAAAATGAGAGAGCTTGAACAGGGGTAGGTGACAATCTGCCCAAACTCAGGTCAGGGAATTTCACTCTTGAGATGAGACAGTGTAGAAGGTGAGAGAGCTTGAGCAGACACAGGTGACAATCTGCCAACATTTAGGTGATACAGAGAAAATGTCACTCTTGAGATCATGCAATGTAAAAGAGAGAGCTTGAGCAGGTCCAGGTAAAAAATCTGCCCAGACTCAGGTGAGACTCAGATTACTTCACTTTTATGTATCAGACAATGGAAAAGATGAGTCTTCGGACTAATGCAGGTGAAAATCTGTCCAAACTCACGTGATACAGAGAGAACTTCGCTTTTGTGCTTGAGGCAATGTAGAAGGTAAAAACTGAGCAGACCTATATAGGTGATAATCTGCCAAAACTTGGGTGATATAGAAATAAGGCAATTTGGAAGGCAAGAGAGCTTGAGCGTGCACTTGTGTATGTTGAAAACAAAAACAAACAAAAAAACGTGCACACACACACAAAAACACATCATGTTACCACCCCTCTTTTCAAGACTGCTTTTCATCAGGGGCTCCACTGTAGTGCTGCCTTTCGTTGCCAGTTTTACACAGGTTTTTCATTTCTTTCAGGCAGAACACAGTACATGTCACCAACTGTGGCTCTGCCTTTTGCTGCCAGTCTTACGTAGGTTTTTTCTTTCTCTCAGGCAGTGACACAGTGCATGTCATCCACTGACGAGGACGTCAAAGTTTGGCACAAGCAGCTGGCTGATTTTTATCAGTACGGGTGTGACAGCACCATCCTTCGCATCCATTACCTCCCTTATCAGCTGCAGCAGGCCAGGTTGCACAAACGGTACTGTTTGTTGATGTTTTCTGTTTTTGTTTTTAAATGTTTTTGCTTGCCAGGGTGATAATGAATCTTATCATTTCAGTTAATCTTTTCTGTTGACTGTTAATGGAAAGTCCGTCAAGACATAGGGTGTGTGTGTGTGTTGAGTTGTGTTTTGGTGTGTTGTGTGTTTGTTCTGTTATGGTGTGGGGGGGGGGGGGGGGCGTTGATTTTCTGCCATGGCCATTGATCAAGGAGTCTGTGCATGTTCAAACCACCTCTGCCTGACCGTCCATACCATTGACATCACAAATAATCCATACCACTGACATCACAAATAATCATCCATACCACTGACATCACAAATAATCATCCATACCATTGACATCACAAATAATCATCCATACCATTGACATCACAAATAATCATCCATACCACTGACATCACAAATAATCATCCATACCACTGACATCACAAATAATCATCCATACCACTGACATCACAAATAATCATCCATACCACTGACATCACAAATAATCATCCATACCATTGACATCACAAATAATCATCAGTAATAAAAACAACCATGTGTACCATCGTGGTGAAAGCAGTGAGTACATGTATATATTTCTGCAGTGAATGTAACGTGTGAAATGGAGTGTTGTATTTTTGTTTTGGCCGCTGTGGTACTGGATCATCTGTAAAGTCCATGGTGATGTTTGCAGGTTGGTTGAATTCATCAAACATGACCCAGATGCTGCCAGGATGCCAGCATTCCAGAGGAGTCGACTTTTGAATGTAGGTCACTGCATGTAGGATCAGAACACACAAACAATTAAGCAGGAATGTCCTTTAATGGAATTCTGCAAGACAATGTGTGAATTTTTGGCAAACATCATGGCATACAGATAATGGGTTTGGAGCAATGATGTCAGACTTGTGACACTGCAGGTGTTAAGCAATGATGCCTTTTTGATGGCAATGGATGACCAAACATTTGGCATGATACCTGTGCAAGAGAGAGAGGAAACAACTTATCTATTTGAGTCTTGGGGGGGGGGGGGGGGGGAGAAAGAAAGAAACAGTTACTATCTGTCTGTGTTTTGCATGTTTTGTCAGCATGATTATGGAGGATCCACCATCTTTGCGAGACTGCTACTTAAATCACACTGTATCTCTGTTGACCATGCATTTATTCTTAACCTTTTGTGTTTTTTCTTTATATAAGTAAATACGTAGCATGCTGCTTAACATCCACATTTATTCTTAACCTTTTGTGTTTTTTCTTTATATAAGTAAATACGTAGCATGCTGCTTAACATCCACAGAAACCATAAGGCTTATTAGGGACAGGGGGAAGGGGGTATGGAGGTGGGGGAAGAGGGAGATTAAATAACTGTCACTATGCTGTCACCACCAGAATTACTTTTACATTAATGTGGGCAGTTGTGAGAACCAGTTTAATGTTTCATAATTGTGAGAGACAAAGTCACAAGACAGTGTCCACAAACCACAACTGTTGAAGAGAAAGGAGAGCTGAAGCGGATTCGAACCAAGGTCCCTCAGCTTACCAGCCTAACGCCTAGCACCCTCTTTATGTGTGTGTGCACTAATATGTACATATGACCATGAACATGTATGTGTGGTGTGTATGCATGCATATATGTACATATTTGTAAAGCTGCAGTCACTCATTGAGAACTGCATATAACTATAGTGGAGTGGGTCTGCTTAGAAGCAGAAAATAGTGCTATACAGTTGCCATTGTGAAGCTCTTCAGGTTCATATCCAGATGAGGCGCCCAGCAAGTGTTCTTATAATAATAATAATAAGGGGGCATGGGTCTGTCTCGATGCACGCATGGGCATATTAGTGAGGGTGCACACATGCATGCATAATCATGTCCAGGTATCTGTGTGTCAAGTATGTACCACTTCCACCAAACACCTCCCATTTTCTACGCACATGCCACAGGAGCTGCGCTGCCGAAACCCCACGGACCCTGTGGTGCCCAACACCAGAGAACTCCTGATCTGCCAGCTGTGCCAGCACCGCCAGGGAGGCTTCAACCCCGGGGTGCGCTACCCCAACAAGGACGCCTGCTGCCTGTGCAGCAACTACGTCTTCTCTCCCAACGGCCACCCCGCCCGCATCTGCCACATGCATGCCATGAAGAGCAGGATGAACCCCAGCATGACACCCTGCTGCGTCTGCCGCAAGCCCATATTCCTGGCAGACGTTAGGAAGAACCCGTCGTTTGGGCCCGCCCCAGCCCAGCTGTGTCAGTTCTGTGGGTTTGGAATCTATGCCAAGAGCTGCTGTGAATTCCGGGACTTTGCACAGTAACAGAGCCATTGGGGACTATTTGCATGAGCGGAACATTTCCAGGCTGACCTTGGGTTCCCATGTTTATGCTCAGTTTATGGAAGTGAGGCTCAGCTCTGCTCAGGAGTAGAGCTGAGCATGGCAAGAGTTGTCCTGTGCGTCATCCGATGTTGCTCTGTGATTTTGAAAACTCTAGAAGCGCAAGATTTGTAAACATCATGGCATACAGATAATGGGTTTGGAGCAATGATGTCAGACTTGTGACACTGCAGGTGTTAATAAAATGGCGTGGGTGCATCCTGAGCCAAACCGGGTGTGGTACTGGCCATGGTCATAGTGTAAATGGCCCCATTGTGAACCACCACATAGATACGCTGTGTGCAGCCTGAGCCAAAGCGGGTGTGGTACCGGCCATGGTCGTAGTGTAAATGGCCCCAGTGGGAACCACCACATAGATACTTGGACATTTTTCGTCTTCAGAAAATTGTTCAAGTGTTGTGTAATTGTTGTTTTGTCGCTTTAAAAAGGGGCTGACCCCAAAACTTACACATTTTATATTGTCAAATATAATTAGTATTATTTTTAACCTTATATATATACAGATCTTTTTTAACCTTATATATATATATATACATTCAGATCTTTTTTCTTTCTTTTTTCAGAGAAAAGCACCATGCATGAGATTTTTCAGATTTTTCTTTTCTTCTTTTCTGAGGTGGGGGGAAGGGGGGGGGGGGGGGTGCAATATGATGAAATGTGCCAATGTCTACACAACTGGTGTGTCTGATAGAAAATGTATGTGTAGTGGATAAATCTTTTGTGCGCATGTAATTGAAGGGGTAAAATACGACATATACATAAATATACAGTTTATGAGGCGCTAGCTCGGAAGAAATGATGCATGTTACATGTGGCGTGGGTGCATGTGCTTGACTGTGCACATTCACACACATGCATGCATGCATGCACGCACGCACACACACATACACGTAATGTGTCATGTAATGGTCACACACACATACACACATTCCCTACCTCAAGCTTCAACGGAATTTTGCAGTTTTGTGTTCATTCTGTGATACCTGTGTTGAAACTGCCTTAAAGCTATGTGTGATGGTTTGACTGTACTTGTACAGTAGAATCCCTGATGCGGGACGACCCCTCTTTTATCACATTTATTAATCACGTTTATTTAGTGCTGTTCTCTACTCTTGTGCGGACTCACTGCGCTTCACACAATATTTGGTGCATGCTGGGTTATTTTAGCACTTCTCATCTCTACTCAGCCTGACATGATCTGCAGGATTTTTCACATGCATATATATAGATATATATATGTGTATGTATGTTTGTGATTTTTTTGCATGTGTATACACAAGTGAGACCTCAGTTTATAGTCTTATCTGAAGGACTTTTGTTTGTACAATCTGCACAGAATTGGACTCTGGACAGCTCTTGGGTTTGGCACAAAAACCTAGCATGCATTTTGGTCACCTGCTCACAGTGACCATGCTCAGTCATGCATAACTTGGCTTTTGAGAGTGTGTGCTCTTGTTCTGCCACGTTCCCAGTGACCCCTGACCCAGAACAACCCTTCTTTTTTAAGACCACCTTTTCTGTTAAAACCTTTGCCTTCATGTTCGTATGCAGATGGTCCTCTCACCAAGGACCACCCTTTTTTTAAGGCCACTCTGGCTTGAATTTGTAGTGGTCTTAAAGAGGGGTTCTACTGTCCTTGTAGTAAATGCATGTATATATATATAAGTATAGCCTTCTTCGCAGTCACATATCAGCAGATTTCTCTCCTGTGTCTTATGGATTTGTTGTATAGGTTTATATCATGGAAGTATGATACAGAAGTTATTTTTGTAAAACTTCAGTTTTGTTTTGTTTTTTGTTTAACTCCATTTGGTGCTCTGTGGTAGTTTGCCAGTCTTTCCTCTGATCTGCCATGTGCTATTTTTCTGTGTGTTAAGAGGGTGGTTTTCCACACTTATGGTTCTTTGCCTTCACTTGTATGCACTGTTTTGCCATTGCAAGCATGAGGAATCCCGCAGCATAATGTTCTTTTGTAGTGCATATAATTTACAGAAGCTTCTAATTTATTGGGTTATATTTAGCAGGATTGCAAGCATGTTAGCTGTATTTAAAATTCACACAAGTTTAACCCATGTGCTGCCATGCTTGCCACTCCATCACTCAGAAAAACAACCAATAGTAAAAGTGCCAAATTTGAAACCATTACAGCTTGTTTTGCCCCCTTCATATGAGCACATGAATGGATTGCTATTGAAATATTACAGGCTGTAGCAGTGAAAGGGTTAAGGTTGAATCTTTCTTTTTATGGAGACAATGTACACAAGAAACCCCCCCCCCCCCCACCAAAGTGAGCGATTCTTATAACATTTGTCTTTATGTTTGTCACATATAAGAAGGCAGTTTATGCCCCCAGCCCCATCTTCCTCCCCAAAACACATTGTTGCATGTTGGTTCAGTAAACATTAGATCTGGACCCTTTGCTCATTTAGATATTTTTATTCTCAATGCTGTTTGAGACATTCCACACAGTTTTGATGCTTATTCCGGTTTGCCTCTTACCACTGGTTTTTATGTGACAGGAAAGCTTTTATCTTGTAGAATTCTTTTCTTCTCTATTTACACAGTGGCTATTTACCAGTCATGAAATCTGGAATGAACTAGTCGGAATAATAAATGTAGCTCAAATTAACCTTGTTTGTAAAGTTAGTAGCACAGTGAGAAGTATGCTTAATAAATTAACACACAGCTAGTGGCACAGTGAGAAGTATGCTTAATAAATGAACACACATGCATGTGTATGGACACACATACATGCTTGCTCACACACACACACACACACACACACACACACACACACACACACACACGCACACACATATGCACACACACATACATGCATATAAAGCAACTACAAACCATAATTCATAAATCATTTAATGGACTTCCAAAAAGATCCATTACAAATGCAGTAAACCAAAGTTATAAAAAATACAAACAATGGATTTTGTCATATCAAACCACCTAAAACCAAGCACCACCCTTTGGACGTGACAACAAAACTTCATGGCACTGATCAGCTACTACGACTGGTTGACTGAAAATCAGTTCATCATCCAATGGCACATCTGAGACAAAGGCACGGGGACCGAAGTCAGGGAAGAGGATGGGCTGGGGGGGGGGGTAGGATGGATTTATAATTAGTTATTCACAAAGAAGATTTGATTCATTTCATATCTAAATGAGCCCTAACTGCAGTTGGCATATAGCTAGAGTAGGCTTTCTGCCAACTGGTGCTAATTTGTAAGCAGTGGAAAGCCGAGGCGGCTCAACAGTCTGTCTTGAAAGGAAGAGAGAGGGCCATTGTCAATCCAACCAGCAATGGAGCTGTTTCCAAGGCAACATTGGGGAAACTTCCATGAGACAGGGTGGAGCATATACAGGTTTTTTGATACCATCTTACACTGAACAGATTAGCAGTTTCTGACCTGCTATTGTCACTTGCTGACAGAAGTGTGTTTATCCTTCTGTAATCATGTTAATGGGACTTTTCAATCGTTTGAAAGTACAGCTGAATAACATATGCCTTAAAGAGGTGGGCAGCAAACCAAAGTAACAATAACAGTATACTTTATGCATCTCAGCAGGAAAACGGAGTACTTGGAGACCCCCCATCCCTCACAATACCCATCCAGTATGCAGCTGTATAGACAGACACACGAAATATGTATGCAGTGAATGAAAACAGTTACATTCATCAAATCTCAAGTGGCTTTGCATGTGCCTCTTAGGAGCCACCCAAACAAACATGGAGAGAATACTGTTAAATAAAATGGAATGTGTCATTTGCAAAAGGTTACGAAAATTTATTTCTGTAAGTTAAAGCATAAAGAGCCATGATGTTTCACTGAAAATCACAACAACAAAACTGCACACACACACACATTGTTACATTACTCAAAGCTGTACAAAAGGAAGATTTTTTTCAGGCATCTTTTCAGAGTGATCATCTTTCTTTTGGATGATGTCATAATTAAAATCAAATTTGTATCCTCATAATGGGTAACCAAGATACACACTGTTCGTAAAAATGCATATACTTGCAAACATACATGTATCCATACCAATTTTCTGGTCACGGCATGAGTCTACTGATATGTTTAAATATATTATACATACATATTATTATTCATACAAATGTATCAGTGATTTTGACACTTGTATGGAAAGACTTGAGCACTGTCATCACACAAAAATTTAGGTAGATTCATTATAGAACCTACACAACAACACAGCAACAAACCACAGCAAAATTCTGCAGAAATCTCCGCCACCACTGACCGGGTTTCTGCTAGTGAACACCAAAAACATGAGCATATACCTTGTTGGATTTTTTTGATTTTTTAAAAAATGGGAATGCATAACCAATGAACACTAACACAGTAACAGCTATCATCAAGCATGAATGGGTTTGCTCCAATCAAAGCTGAACGTCGCCTCCTGCCCAGAACTCAGTCCTCTGGGGTAGGCCACAAATGGAGGGGCTGGCAGAGAATTTTCCTGGGAGTAAACCGCACACCGCTTGAACGGGCAGGGGGAGAGCCTCCAGGCATACCTCAGTCCCAGGATGCTTTGCCCGTCCCCACAGACACCAGCGTAGAGTCCGACATGTGTGACATTGCTGGTCACGACCGGCGTTGGTACCCACCATGCCCTGCCCTCTGACAGCTGACAGGATTGGCCTCCGTTGAGAGAGCAGCACAACTGGAATGGAAGTAAGTTTGCTAGTCAGTCTGCTAACATTCTGTGGCTAGAAAACAACAATTGGGGTTCATATACTATTGGGTGAGAGTCGCGGTAATGTTAATGTGGGCAGCCATTTGCTGACATCAGTTTGGTTCAGTTCCGTTCAAGTTGGTACTGACGTGCTTGGGAAAGCCCATATGTGTTCCATCCGATCTCTCAGAATTTCCCCAATGTTGCATTTGAAACAGTTGCAATGTTTGTTTGAACAAGTGAACACTGTTCATCTTACCCACATTTAATGGCAGAATGAGGCAGAAGTGAAGCAGGGCACTGAAACCCCCATTTTTGAAATGTGCTAACAAACCAGCAAAGGTGGTCTTGAAAGAGGGATGCTCTCCCTCTTCAGGGTTTCTGCTATTGAACACACACACACACGCATGCATGCACGCACACACACACACACACACACACACACACACACACACACACACACACACACACACACACACACACACTCATTCACACACACACTGCATATCCATGTATGTATGCATCCATGCACATGTATACACACACACACACACACACACAAACGCACACATTCATGCTTGCGCACACACACTGTGTGTATACATGCATGTTCTATGCCCAGGCACACACACATGCACACACACACAAACACACACACTCAGTTCCTACCTCAAATCCTTCACTCTGTCTCAGCTGCAACGTCCACTTGGTGCCGTAATCCAAAACCAGGAGGCTGGAAGATCGCGACACCCTGACAGGCAGCGGCCCATGCCAGAAGGTGGAGATATTGTAAGCAACATCCAATCCACCCAAAAAGAGGCGATGAGAGATGTCTGTCTTGTCTCGAGTATGCACACTGCCAGAGCAAACAATAATCAAGGTGGTGTGAAAAAGTAAAGAGCAGACTGCTGTAACATGACTTGTGTTTGGAGAAAGAAAAGAAGAAGAAAAAAAGGGTTAAAAAATAACACTGATTTTAACTGGACACGACAAAACAAAGCCTCTAATTAAAATCAGTGTGCTTAACCTTTCGCATGTTTTTATTTTGTCTCAAAATGCTAACACTGTAACAGTCAT
The DNA here is from genome assembly GCA_963584105.1 of Alviniconcha strummeri. Lineage (NCBI taxonomy): Eukaryota > Metazoa > Mollusca > Gastropoda > Provannidae > Alviniconcha > Alviniconcha strummeri. The sequence goes on from OY757544.1 coordinate 11,077,850, forward strand.
CTTTAAAATTAAAATCAGCATTCTTTTTAACCTTAATTTGTGTGTTCTGATCTTGTTTGAGAACACTTCCAGTGTTTCAGATGTTTGTTTGTTTTGTTTAAGATAAAGAGTCTGTACTTCTTCTGTAGTAGTTGCTGTGTGTGTGTGTGTGTGTATGTGTGGGTGGGTGGGTGTTTGTATGGGGGTGTGTGAAGAGGAGGGGGGGGGGGGCACCATGCCTGCCAACATTTTCTACCTGCATTAATAATTACATTGGAACACATTGAGATAAAGCGTAAAATGGGTTTTTTTGATTGATGATCACTTATATAGCGCTATTCTCCACTCTCTTGAGCAGACTCAATGCACTCGCCTGTGGTTGTACATGAGTGACAAGTTTTTATAGCGCGTTTTTTTTTAAATATCCACCGAAGTGGTGTACTTACAGCGCTGGCATGGCTGGTGCCACATGAAACTGCAGCCATCTCGGCGCAAGTTCTGTGTGCACCATACAACCATGCACCATGTCACTTCATGCAAAGCCACATACGTAAGGTGTATGCGTGTTTAGCTGTAACCTGCCACCTGCACTTTTTGGCAGAATGACCGGGATCTTTTGCGTGCTACTGCGGTAACACGGGGGTGGAACGGATACCGAAATTTCTTGTAAAATTTCTTGTAAAACACACATTTCTTGTAAAATGGGTTCTTTTCTCAATCACCTGGTCCCATGAAATGCAAGACCCATGCTTTCATCACTCCAGGCCAGACATAAAAAAGAGACTGTAACACTGTTGCTGTAGCGTTCTCCAGCTGCACAATAAAATAAGTAATTTTTGTGTGTGAGTGTTTTTTGTTACTGTAAAATGGGTTCTTTTTTCAATGCACCTGGTGACATGAAATGCACAACACAGGCTTTCACCAGTTCAGGCCACACATGTAAAGGAGACAGCAGTATTGTCACTGTAGCATTCTCCAGCTGAATACTGGAGTAAGTAACTTCTTTTTACACCCAGTCTAAACGCTGGAAGGCAATCATACATTAACATGTCCTTTCCACAGGGTGAGAAGATTGCACACATGACGTTTTATTATAACCCCACCACATGGGCAGCCACATGCCATCTTCAGAGGATTTATCTCCCTTTCTGGAGGGTGGCCGCTACCATGCAAGGACTCAAGGAGCTTATCACGGCTGAAGATAGTCTCCACGTAACTAAGTAGTAACATAACAACATCTCACTGTAGCCTTGGCATTCTTGCTGGTGTCAGTGTGCTGTGATACAGCCCAAGCCAAAATAGATCGCAGCGTGCAACCAGTGAACTGCTACACTTGACAGTGTTCAGTACATTGAGTACCACAAATCATCACTTAAAAAACTCTTTCCAAAATTGGCACAAATAACTGATGGGACAATTATGAAGCAAAATCTTAAATTTAAGTTTTATTTTGAATGCAATCTGGACACCTTGACTGACAAGACACAGGGTAAATGGCTTGTTCATATTGTGTCCATTGTTCTCATCATTTGACAGTCAAATAACTGTTCATTTGTCATTATGGCACTTGAAACAGGGGTCTACCCCCCACAGTTTGGTTTTGTACTGTCGTGTTTTTAACAACACAGAAAAAAAAATGCATTCTTTTTAACCTTTCATGTACTTTGATTTTCAAGCCCCCTCAACACAACATGTCACTCAGGAGGTAGTTACTTCCATTAAGAATGTAGGTACAAAAAATTTAAAACTCCCAAAGCAGACAGATTTCAAACAAACAAATGACGCAATAACAGTTCTGCTGGACTCACCCTCCATAAGGAGAGTTGAAGTCAGTGATGTCCATGGTCACTGCCATGAAGACATTCTTCATCCGTGGATTAGGGACATAGCCATAGTCTGCCGTCTGGTGCCAGCGGATATCTGGGTAACCACTAGTGACCACTGAGTCTCTGAAACTTGCACCAATCTGCACAGGCAGGCAAATGCTTGTAACACACAGTCTGAGTTTCTTCAGTTATATGTGACTAAAGTCTATGATCATTGCTTTTGCTAGAAATAATTACGTTCACTTCCATGTCTTGGGAATTTTGTTATAAAGTCTAGTTTTCTCCTCCCTAACCAGCCACCAGATTCTGAAATGTCAGTTCTGATGGCAATTCACAAGTCTGTTACCAAAAACACTGCCATAAAAACAGTTCTGTCCATTTCTCTCTTCTCAAGAATGACCACAATCACACCACAATTAATAATAACAATACTCTGTTATGTGCTATTTCTCCACATTTAAGCACACAGCCCATTACAAAGCAAAGACCCCCCCCCCCAACCCCCCAAGCAAAACAGTGAAACTAAACACACACACACACACACACACACACACACACACACACACACACACACACACACACACACACACACACACACACACACACTGTCAGTAGGAGGTGATTTATAAAGACAAGAGTGTGCTTGATGTAACTGATGAAATTCCATATATTGACAGCAGACATAAGAGTATAGCTGCTGAAGATGGAGCACAGTCAAGACAATAGGAAAGGCACTGTGTGTTCAAACCAAACGTAGCCACAACTTTCCAAGCACAGCTGAGTCCATCTTCGTAAGTAATCAAATGAAAGTGGTTCCAAAAAAGAGACAGGTTCATGATCAGTTCATTGACAGCAAGACATGGTTTCAGAACAGGTGGTCTGATAAAGCAACAAGTGTGTGTCTTTCATCAGAGGTTCAACTGTACCAACGATGACAGATGAAACCAACACCCCCTTCCCCCATATCCCCACCTCTGATACTCAAATTTGACAAGTTCAAAAGAGTACCTGCACAAACCCAAAAGGAAAGTCGGGCCTGGTTTGTCCAGCAGAAGCCAGGGAGAATTTGCTGCGCCAGTCATCGATCATAGCAGGGAACGTACAATTGTAGACGTTGCGGGTGCTGGCTTTGACAGAGTCGCTTTCACCTTAATCACAGAGACATATGAGTTGAATATCAAAAAAATGAGTCGCTTAAAAAAGAAAAAGAACTGCATGTTGAAAATGGGTGCGTTTAAATTATTGGGTGCCTGCTAGTGTGAGGGGTGTATGTGTGAGTGTGGATGTGTGTGCATACAAAGGTGTTTCAGAGCAAGTGGACATGTGACTGCTTATGTGTGTGTGTGTGTGTGTGTTGTGTGTGTTGTGTGTGTGTGTGTGTGTGTGTGTGTGTGTGTGTGTTGTGTGTGTGTGTGTGTGTGTGTGTGTGTGTGTGTGTGTGTGGCATGTGTATGGCATGTGTACTTGTATGCACATATCTGTGTGCATGTGTGGATGGAGCTCATTTGTGCAAGTGTGTGTGTGTGTGTGTGTGTGTGTGTGTGTGTGTGTGTGTGTGTGTGTGTGTGTGTGTGTGTGTGTATGACAATGTGTATATATGGTCTCTCTGTGAGGTGCTCATGTGTGCAACTGTGGTGTGTGTGTGTGTGTGTGTGTGTGTGTGTGTGTGTGTGTGTGTGTGTGCACATGTGTGTGTGTGTGTGTGCACATGTGTGTGTGTGTGTGTGCATGCATGTGTAAGTCTGCATGTATGTGTGAGATAACAAGAACAGCACATGTACTCCCAACTGACCCTGGTCCCAGAGAACTCCATATATGGTCATGGGCAGAAAGGGGTGGATCATTGCATTCCACAGCTGTGTGCGGTCCTGTTCTGTGGTCAAACCTCGCAGTCTGTCAATTTCCATTTCATCCCCATGTTTTGGTTGGAACTTTTCACTGTAAGTACAAAAAAGAAACTTGCTCGTGAGTGAGTGACTGAGTGCATGTGTGTGTGTGTGTGCATATATGTGTATATAATGTGCATATATGTGTATACATGTGTGTCTGTGTATATGTGGGGGGGGGAGGGGGGGGGGGGGAAGGAGGTGTGTGTGTGTGCATGTGTGCATGCAAGCCGGCCAGAAAATGTAGTAAACATGTAAATATTTTCATCTGCTTGCTTTCATTTTTTTTATTTTTTTTTATTAATATTTATACAAAAGAAATATTTCTGTCCTTCCATTCTGAACTTCTTGGGGTGCAGCCATGTTGGTTCACTCTTTACCAATGAAAACAGAAAAAGACTGGTTCATGATGTACATGTTCCAGCCTTGTTTATGACATCACTGTTACAGACTGTTGGGCACAAACTGACTTTCAATAATCTGGATGAGAAATCGAGTGAAAAACTATTGTGTGATTATTTCTGAATCCTATCAATAGGGCTTGTCAAGCTTAATCAGTTCAGTTCCATTTTAAGTAAGATACAACATAAACATATAAACCAACGCAAGCAACAACACACTCTGAGCGTTCCATTCTTGATCTCACCTAACTTTAAAACTGCAAAGCCACGTCATATTTTACTCAAGGTGCAAAGAACCTGAAGGTGGACTTGCACACATAAATGACCGCACTTACCTCTGTTATATCTCTGTAACAAAGACAACTGCAGAAGGCAACACACCACCCCTCTCTCATCAGCCATACACAACCCAACAGTTCAGTTTACTCTCAACAGACCCTTCAACTCACAATAAATTTGTTGCAGAAGTTTCCTTGATTGATGGCTTGATCCCGCAGGTCTTCAAGGCATCAGCTGACATCCAAGGCTGAATGGGCGTGCCACCCCAGGCTGACACTATCAGCCCGATTGGATAACCAAGCTGCTGGTACAAGTACTTGCCATAGAGCCAGCAGATGGCGGAAAAGTACTCTCCTCCATGGCCCAGACTAGCTGCAACGGTCAGCAAAGATGTGTAAAGAATAACTGCACAGCTTCAGCTTCAGGCACTCAGTTCTTCCATGTTCCAAGGATGGGCAGGATGACCCTAGGGGAGAGAGACTGTTTTAATATATAGACCCATCATCTGGAACTCTCTTTCTCTGTCAGGCATTTCTCTTCACTCTCTACTGTTAAGTGAAAAATAAAAGCGTTTTTTTTGGTTCCCTTATCCTTCAGTGATCAATGTAAATGAACCCCTCACTATCTCACTTTCAAGACCACAATTTTTAAACCCTATCAATTGATAAAAATGAAACTCTCACTATCCCACTTTTAGGACAATATCCTTTAAACCTCGACCATCACTTGGGTCAATACAAATGCACTCTGAAGATCAGAGGTTTAAACCCACTCCATTGTTATTTAATGTAAATGAACCTCTCACCAAAGACTATCCCATTTTTTAGGCCACAACTTTTGCACATCCTAATTGCTTCCTAATTGAGTGAAAACAATCCCCTCATCAACAGCCATCCCTCATTTACGACACACACACACATAGCACTTTTTTGGGGTGGGGCGGGGTGGGGGGTTGTTGGTGGTTGTTGTTGTTGGATTCATTTCAGGACAATTCAGAGACAGAAAGAGAGAGAGAGAGAAAAAAAAAATCAGTACCGTTGCTAGGGACAGACCACTTTTCCAAGACAGCCAGCAAATCAGGCAGGGGAATAGGTGAAAAGCGTGTCTGCACTGTGAACACTCGGATGTTGTGAAACTTCTTTGCCTCCTTTAACTCTTTTGTGGCATTGAAGGCCTGCAAAGTAAATGCAACACACTTCATGTTAGGTTAGACTTGCTTAGCACAGAGTTGCTTCCAAAGAGGTGCAGGTGGGGACTGAGATCCCGGAGGGTTGGGGGTGGGGTGGGGGGTGTTGGGGGGGTGAAGAGGGAGGCTACACCTAACACCTAATGCTACACTGTCACCACCACAAAGACTCTTGCATTAAGATGGGCAGCAGTGAGAGTCATTTTAATGTTTCATTAACCGTAAGGGGCAAAGTCACAATATCCACAAAACGCAAGCAATTTTTGAAGAGAAAGGATAGCTGAAGCAGACTCAAACTGTGGGCCAAAACAGCTCACTAACAAAACACTTTAGCAGGAAACATACTCCTGTATGAAAAGAAAACACTCAATCCACTGAAATTTGGAATATCTGATGTCAAAAAGGCTTGGATGGTTGGGGGGTGGGCAGCAAGAAAGAAACAACTTAATCCAAAACCTCATGATGAATAATGATATAAAAAAAAACTTGTTGGCCCCCCTCCCCCCATCTTCTTCTTTGTAATAGTTATGTTATACTGCTTCATTACACCATAGAATTCACAAGTTCATCAGGTTCTTTCAGGTGAGATTTATTCGTCATACAACTGTTGTTCTGCAATCGCAGTAGCATCAAACATGACCCATCGCATCCTAATAGCCTTGAGTGAGCTTTTTTAAGGACATACATTTATGAATCATCTCATTTACTATGATTATATGTGTATAGACAAAGCAAATGTCACAGTCAAACGTACAGGCATGAAAGAACACATGCACTCATAACATGCACAGAGACACACAGAAACACCCTCGCTCCCTCTCTCTCTCTCTCTTCCCTTTTATCTCTCTGTCTCTGTCATTCTCTGTTTCACTTCCTTTCTCTCTCTCCCCTGTTATCTCTGTGTGTCCATCAATATCTCTCTCTCTGAGTCTCTCTCTCTCTTTCTGACTCTGTTATCTCCCTGTCTTTGTCAGTCTCTGTCCCTGTTATCTCCCTTCCTCTGTCTGTCAGTCTCTGTCTCTGTCTCTTCCTTGCTGCCTCTCTTAGTTATACATTAACAGAGTTAATACAAACCTTATCCACAGTGAAGACCATATTGGACTGCCCAGAGCACAGCCACACATCCCCAAACAGCACATCGTTGAGGTGGATGGTCTTGGATTCAGACAGTGCTACAATGCTGAAGGGCCCGGCACTTGCCTCCGCCTCCAGCAACACCTTCCACACACCTGTCTCATCCACTGTTGTCTTGTAAACCTTGCGACCCTTCACCTGAAAGAACAGCATTTTTTTTCTCTCCCTTTTTCTGCATAGTTGACCAGCTTTTTTGAATAGAACTAGAAACTAGTTCACTTCTGAGAACGTGCATGATCTAGGGTGATGCCTACCTGTACAATAATGCGAGTCCCGGGGTCAGGGTGGTAGCCCCATACTGTGGCTCTCTGTGGAGCCCTCTGCAGAACCATGTGGTCCCCATAGTATGAAGCAAATGAAAACTCTTTGGGCTTTTCGACAGTGGCTGCAGTCTTCAATGAAGCTCTGTCATGGTTGTACCCTGGTCACAAAGAAAATGGTTGATATAATGAAAATGCTAGATCTAATGCAAACCACACACAGTGAACACACAGATCTGTCTGTGTATTGTATGCCAAAACTGCTTAGTGATTACTCATTCAGATTGGGATGTTTAAGTATGACACATTTAGTTTTACAGTGTGGTTAGGGGTGCACCAGTCTGAGAACTGTCCTGTTCAGTTCAGTCAATTACAGTACACGTGAAACAGTAGCATGGACTGCACTGATGGTACATAAAAGCTCAGTGTGTGTGTGTGTGTGAGTGTGTGTGTGTGTGTGTGTGTGTGTGTGTGTGTGTGTGTGTGTGTGTGTGTGTGTGTGTGTGTGTGTGTGCATACACATTGCATACATGTGCTCACACACGCACAAGTATACACACAGACCATACACACATTTTTCTCCTTTCGTCTATCCCCTCCATTCTTGTAAGCTTATAAATAACAAAGGGGAGCCATGAGCACAATGCTTATCCTCCCATCAGGCGACCAAGAGGGTGGAAAGAAAATGCCCCTGAACTGTGTCCCTGTTAGTTTTCTTTCTAAAGATCTAAGCCATGAATAGTTTATCATATGATATGATCCCCGGTCATTGCTGTCTATCATATTAGTTTAAAATGTGTTAATTACACCAAACAAATAAGGCGTACATGGCACTTGTCCGCCCAGTTCTGGAATACACTTGCAGTGCCCGGGACTGTATGCCGCTAAGAATATCAGCAAAATCGAGGCTGTGCAGCGAAGGGCGGCGCGCTGGGTGGTCAACCGTCGTCAACAGACCGTGACCCAGTGTCGGTGAAATGTACAACCAGCTGAAGTGGTCCCCACTTGACGAACGCAGACGAAGGGCACGCCTCATCACATTCTTCAAGTTCCGCCGTGGAGAAGTGGTGATCAACACTACCAATACCATGAAGCCAGTTCCAAACCCACCCTCAAGATCAACCCGTTGAACTCATGCTGAGGCCTGTCTGCTTCCTGCCTGCAGAACACAGTACAGGCAAAAACCATTTTTTCCCCGAACCCTTGTTAAGTGGAACTGCTCCGCCCACGCACACCCCCAGAATCGGATGAAGGTGGATGATCAACGGAAGAAGAAAAAGAAGTACCGTTCTGTTCATTTGACTGTTGTGTCATGTGAACCACATTTGGAGACGACGCAGCGCTCCATCGGGACGAAAGAAGCATTAAAATGCAACAAAACTGGGCCTGCATCTTGCACATGTATCATGAATATTATCACATTTGAAAGTATCAGTTCTTTCCGGATTGTTGACAGCTTCTGGGTAGATAGGGTGGTCCCCCTTGTGTAAATTTGATAGTTCAGTTTTGGTGTACGCAGAGAGGGGGCTTTAAATATTAGTTATCATTCTCTCTGGGGTAGGGTCTGGTGGATACTGTTAGTTTATAATATTGGTTGTGGAGAAACTTTAATTTCCAAGGAGCATACCGAACGTATCAAACACGTAGGCTACGTGACATTGCCAGGGTCCCCAATGGCCACAACTTGCGGACTGAAGTTCGCACAGCTGGGGGACAATCTGTGGATAAGTATATATATAGGTCCATGGATGGAACCAACTTTCCACCCATAGCTTTGCTCTGTGTGTGTGTGTGTGTGTGTGTGTGTGTGTGTGTGTGTGTGTGTGTGTGTGTGTGTGTGTGTGTGTGACGCGCGAGGGCGTTTGAATAGTCTTATCCATTCAACCACTACTTAGGATGGGAGGTAATTCCAAGTTCGACCAAATCCATGCAGACTACAAATTCTGAGGCTCTCAAGCCAGGAAGGGCGTGAATGGGCGCACGTTTTCAGAGTTATCAAGTTTTTCTTCAGTTTCAAACCTGCATGTGACCATGTCAACTGAAAACCGGGAGTGAGAATCAACATGGTTAATTTTACAGTGAATGAAGGGCCGAAGTGGGTGGTTGTGGTAAGGTTAATTTTCGAAGGCTAATTATTTTCTACCATTCTAGATCTACAGACCGTAAAAGTGGCTTAAAAATTAGTACCACAATAATCGTGGCACCGTTGTTAATAAAAAGAAAACATGTAAGACTTATTTTACATAGTAACTTTATAATGAGCCAGTCAGCTTGTAGTAGTGTAATATTCCCTCAGCTGCTTCTCAACAGACTCTCAACAGTCTATTTCGCAACTGCCAGTAAATGGGACAGTCTTTCCCAACTGTGCAAAGAGGAGCAAACTACTTTGGTCAGCTGGACATAAATAACGTATGAGGCAGGAAGGGGCCAGAGTAATGTACCAAAAAAGAGAGAGAACAACTCATCCAGTAAGCACTCATCAAGTTTAGCTCATTCTTCATTAGTATTAGACAGCACTGTCGGGAGGATCGGTTGATTTAGAAAGTATGAGAAGTGAAACCTGCCCTGATGTCACCATGATCACTTGATGAATATGAGACAGAGCTTGCCCTTGTGTGACCAGGATCACTTGCCACTTGAGCTTTAGACACTACTTGCCATAATGTTACCAGGATCATTATAATCATATAAAGAACTTGTATGAACTTGCCTTAATACAGTAATAATTAAATGTCACCAGGATCACTTGAAGAGCATGAGACAGAACCTGCCTTAATCAAGTTAATGTCACCAGATTTACTTGAAGAGCACAAAACAGAACATCCTGTATAACGTTAACACCATACCAGGATCACCCGAAGAGCATGAGACAGAACTTGCATCTTGCCTTCTTTTTTTCTGTAGTTTATGTCATCAGGATCACTTGAAGAGCATGGGACAGAACTTGCCATTATATAATGTGTATGTTATATATAATATAATGTCACCAGAATAACTTCAAGAACACTCAGACAGGACCTTAATTGCCACTTCTTTTTCTGAAGTTGATCATTTTATGTCACCAGGATCTCATGAAGAGCATTTGAGGTAGAACATGCCACCAAGGTCGCTCAGAGAGCTTTAGACAGAACTTGCTTTATAGTCTAAAACTCTTTTGTCACCAGGGTCACTTGATTTGAAGAACATTCTGAGACAGATCAAAGTTGCTATAATGTCACCAAGATCACTTGAAAAGCATGAGACAGACAACTTGCTTACCAGGATCACCTGAAGAGTATGAGACATGAAACTTGTGTTAATCAAAATAGTTTTTTTATTTTTTATTTTTTTTAAGCTTTAATTTTAGTTTAAAATCAAAACTGTTCATTCACCAAGGACAACACAGGCTGATGACTTTACTGTCTGGTCACTGTGGTATTCACACAAATGGCTGGGTGGTTAGTAATGATTCCCCGGTTAGCAGTCACACTAGCTGAGACAGACTTATATTATTATTATTATAAGTTTTTGGATGGCCTAAAAACAAAGAAAACAACAACAGTAAAGCACAGTGTTTTTGCCTGATTGAGCATAAAATTGTTTAAACTTTAGCATGATTTTTTGTCCATTTGCTGAAGTTGACCAGTTTGATAACTGCTGCAGGGGTCCTGGCTGATCATCAATGTTGGTCTGTTTGTTGGAACATTCTACCAGTACAAGAACAACGATGGTTTCTTTTACCTCAGGGAGCTTGTTGGGGTAAGTGTGTTTACACACATCATGCAGAAGATTCATGTGTCTCTCTGTTGTGTTACATTATATGCAGAGGAGTAGCACACACACACACACACACACACACACACACACACACACACACACACACACACACACACACACACATATATATATATTATCTATATATATATATATTACACATGCTGTTCAGAATCAGAGGGATCACTCTGACATAAATGATACAGGGGCTAAAAAAAACAAATTGCTCAGGCAGTAACAGAGTATGTGATTGCAAGTATAAATTTGCTCAGGCACTAACAGAATATGTGATTGCAAACTTGTATAAATTTCTTAAGAAACAGAAGAAATTTATACAAGTTTGCAATCATATATTGGATGTTAAAATCCAAGACCCAACAGAAGAAGGTTGTTTCTTAAGAAATTTATACAAGTTTGAAATCACATATTGGATGTTAAAATCCAAGACCCAACAGAAGAAGGTTGGGTCTTGGATTTTAACATCCATCAACCACATAGGGTCACCTCAGAACAAAACAAAAGAAGGGATAGAGCTGGATAGAGCTAAGCTCAGTTTATTCAAAGATGATAAATACAGGGATAGAGCTGGATAGAGCTAAGCTCAGTTTATTCAAAGATGATAAATACAGGGATAGAGCTGGATAGAGCTAAGCTCAGTTTATTCAAAGATGATAAATATAGGGATAGAGCTGGATAGAGCTAAACTCAGTTTATTCAAAGATGATAAATACATCAAACATATTTAATTTTAAGTATTCACTTTCTGAGCCCCTTTTTATTCTTTTGCTGTGGTTAAATTTTTATTATTGTTCATTGGTATCTCTCTATTTTACAGGATGCATTATGCTGGGCAAGGGCAAGTGCAGCATGTCTGAACTTCAACTGTATGCTGGTTCTGCTGCCTGTTTGTCGCAATCTTCTCTCTTACATTAGAGGAGCATGTGCAGTATGTTTCTCTTTGTGTATGGACATGCTGATTTGTGTGCGTGGTGTGTGAATGTGTCCACATGTGTAAGGGTTTTCAGTGTATCTGCATGGGTGCACAGGGGGTAGTGGTAGTGTGGCTACATGCATGTTCTTAAACAGAACATATACTATACTCACAATATCTCATGCATGTTTTTTGACTCACAAAAAAAGCAACAGCATAAATAACCTTTAACAGACCAGACAATGTCTCAGAATAACTTGATTAACAATGGTTCATTGTTTTCATATAAAATGACTTGTCTCTCTTTGTTGTTTGTGAAGAACCAATTTTTGCCAAATTTTTGCATTTTTTAAAATATTTTCTTTTGGTCCCATCTGAAAAAAGATCAGTAATTACTATTTTAACATTTTGAGTGTGTTTTGACATTCTGCTTAAAGTAAGATGTGTGTATTTCAGTGTTGCCATCAGCATGTGCGGCGTACTCTGGACAAGAACATTACCTACCACAAGTACATCGCTTACATGATATGTCTGCAAACAGGTGAGTTGTTACTGTGCAGTGCTGTCAGTGTCAGTTTCCTTTTAGGGTTCTTAGAATTTGGTAGTGATTGGGTTTGAAAGCAAGCAGGTCAAAAAACTGAGGCAGGCATTCTATACACATCTGAGTTACCTTGCAGTGGATCTCAGTCCAAATTCTTTTCAATGGCTTGCCATCTCCATGAGGATCCCAGGCTAAAAAACATTGTGGGCCTTATTGATAGGAATAGAATACAAATACACACATCAGTTTTTCAGTCAGTTTATGGTCTAGTCTGATAAAAAATTATGTTTCAAAACCTGAAATAATAAACAGGGGGGTTCAGTTAGCACTCGAAAACCATGAACACAACAGCAAAGAACTGAGGTGCCCACAGTAACTCTCACCTGGCATGCAGGTAAATACAAGGTACATGAATATACTCTGCCAAAAGGAAACATGGCTGTGAGCAGTGCCATTGTGACCAAATTCATGACCATGCAGTGTAGCAGAAGCAGACATTATGTCTTCGTTTGTAAAAAGTGAACCAACATGACTGCACCCTGTGGAGTTTAGATTTGAATTTAAAAATTGCTTCTGTTGCATAAAGACTATACTGAAAAAACAACTGTATTATGAAGCATGTAGACTGAAATACTTGCACATTGTCTATGTTTTCACATGCGCTTGTGTTTCTGCTTAGGGTCCTCTTTAGTAGGTTCTTTATCAGTTCTCTTGTACTTCTACTGACCTGTTCAATCACTTGGGGGTGGGGGGGGGGAGGAATATAACATTGTTTTTCAGGATGCAAATAAGCAACAATCCCACCCCCCAGAAAAAAACTTGTACAATCTTTAAGTATCAGTCTTTTCTTGGGGGTCTCTGTTTTAGCTATCCATATTGGTGCCCACTACTTTGACTTTGAGCATCTCCAGAATGCTCACTCCACATCAGATATTCGTGAAATCCTGTCTCGTCTTCCAACTTCACCCAATGGAACCTGGGTCAACCCTATTCGGTCCAGTGGCAGTGTGAGTCTTTGCAAATGTGCAGTCAAATAGTTGTGACTCATATGTAGTGTGGTTTTGTTCTTTTGAACCTGGCTAATGTATGAATTGCAACACCAGCTGATGAATACTGGAGTGAGAAGCTCTCTGCCTCCTGCCTCTGATAGTAATACACATTATTTTTCTTGGGTATATATATATTGTTAGTTGTCATATATATTATATATAAATTACTTTCTTGAACATGTTACCTTAAATTTTTCTCTCACTTAACATAGAAAATGTCGGAGATTGTTGAAACCTCATTGAATAGCACTATACAAAAATTATCTGTTTTTGTTACTATTATTACTGTAATAGGTGCTACTTTAGTGCTTAGATTTAAAGAAGGGCTCTAGACTTTCTTACTGCCACACAGGAATAAACTTCAACAATTTCAGCACAAAGAAATCTTATGTAGATTTATGTCAGATATTGAGTAAACTCATGTATGTTTAAATCTTTAACAGACATTGTAAATTATTGCCGTTTTGAAGTTTTGACAGCCATAAGCTTTGTTCATATCCTTTCTCCCCAATCCCTTTCAGTTTTAGTTGACTTAGTTGATCTCAGTACAGCTGATCATTACAGTCTGAATGTCTCTTCACTTGCTTGTATTTGGCATGCAAGAATTAATGTTGGCACTTAATGGGAATGTAGAGGTTGACATAATCTGGTGCTGTAGTAGGCATGCATGTTTACTTCTCACAGGATCCTACACGGGAGTTGTTCAAGACTGTCGCTGGGGTGTCTGGTGTTATCATCACGCTCTGCCTCATCCTCATCATCTCTTCATCCACTGAAATCATCAGGTGAACGGGAGTGTCAACAATGTTGAACAGTGACACTAACGTTGAACACAGACGTTGCGTTACAGACTGAAGACGTGCTTAAACCATGTATGCTCACAGACAGAAATGCATACAGATGTGCATACTGTTAATGTAATCTCTTTTTCTCTTCTGTTATTATTGTTCGGTGAGTTGCATTTGAATTTCCCCTGCAGGTGAGTTGTTGGAAATCAGGCGTAACTGTTGTATAACTCTACCAGTCATAGTTGTTCAGTTTAATGTCCTTGTTTATTGTCTGTCAGTCACTAACTGGCCATTGCTGAGTGCTTAGGGCTCTTTCTGAGATGAGATGCTTACTGTAACAGCTCAGTGTTAATACAAAGAACAGCCAGTATAACTGGATCCGTAGATATTACCAAACACAGGGAGAAGAGTGACAGTTAGTGAGAGTGTGCTTGGTGTACATCAAAGAAAGTGTCAAAGAACTGAAAAACACTGTATAATCAGACATAAACAGAACTGAGGACAAGCAGGGGTCATTCTTTAGAAGAGATACTGTACAAAACTGTATTTGACTGTTTTGAGTATCTTCGACTGAGTTCTAAGGTGTCGGCCACAGACTTGTAAAGTTCTGTCAAAACTGACTTTTTGCAATCTTACATTTAACAATTGATATGGGTTTGTTTGTTTTTTGTGTTTTTTTTTCCTGTATGAATTTTAGTTTTAAAATGGTTCATTTAAAAAGTCTTGACTATATAATTATATGCTCTCATTTTGTGTTGCAGGAGGTCTTACTTTGAGGTGTTTTGGTACACACATCATCTTTTCATTATCTTCTTCATCGGTTTCGTTGTTCATGGTGCTGAGTAAGTTTAACTATGAAAATTAAATTTCTATACATGTTTGCTCTAGTGCACTGCTTTTGTTTTGTTTTCCTTCAGATTAAGTTATGATATATGTATATATGTAAAAACCATCAACTGTAAACACCAAACATATTGTGTTTTTTTGGTTCCTTTCCAAATTTTATTCCCAGTTTTATGTCATTAATTTCAGCAGTTGGATTTCAATTTAAATAAATGTTTTGAGGATAGTGTGGTACCTTTTCTCACAATCTTATTGTGCCCATGATTCAGTCCAAACATAGGCTAATTATCCCATTGTTCCAGCTAGAACACACTCATTGCTGGAAATAAAAATAATGTCAGTGTCACTGTCCATTTGTATAGCATGGTCAGACTCCACATGGATATCTACATGCTCGCTGAACTTAGGAAAGCAAAGTGGATGGGTTGGGGGGCGGGGGGGGGGATAAAGGGAGGGGACTGTTGGAAAGTCAATTAGGGTGTGGGGGGGGGACTGCAAAGGTGAATACAGATGTGATTTTTATAAGTACTGAAGCACAAAAACATACGTAAATTTGGAACTGCAACTTTTCACCCTGGCAGGAGAATTATCCGTCACCAGACCAACCTGAGTGCCCACAACCCCAATAGCTGTGTTGCACACACAGACAAGTGGGGGCGGCCTCCCTGCCCGGACCCTCAGTTCCAGGGGTCAGGGCCCTGGGTGAGTTGCCCTCTCCTTTTCTGTTTTTCTTCGTATGTCTACTCCTTTATCTTTGTCTTCTTCTGCACCCCCCACTACCCCTACCTTTCCCTCATCCCCAGATTCTCTCTCCTCTCTCCATTTTTCTCTGCATGTCTCAGGTCCAACCCCCAGATTCTTTCTCTCTCCTTCTCTTCATTTTTCTCTGCATGTCTGTCCAACCCTCAGCTTCTCTCTCTCTCTCTCTCTCTCTCTCTCTCTCTCTCTCTCTCTCTCTTTCTCACCATTTTCTCTGCATGTCTCTCCAACCCCCAGCTTCTGTCTCTCTCTCCTTCTCTCCAGTTTTCTCTGCATGTCTGTCCAGTCCCCAGAACACTCCTCTCTCCATTTTTCTCTGCATGCCTGTCCAATCCCCAGTACACTCCACTGCTCTCTCCATTTTATTCTTCTGCATGTCTGTCCAATCCCCAGTACGCTCCACTCCTCTCTCTATTTTTTTCCTTCTGCATGTCTGTCCAATCCCCAGTACTCTCCATTCCTCTCCATTTTTCTCAGAATGTCTGTCCAGTCCCCAGCACACTCCTCTCTCCTCTCTCCATTTTTTTTCTGCATGTCTGTCCAGTCCCCAGTAAACGCTCCTCTCTCCATTTTTATTTTCTTCTGCATGTCTGTCCAGTCGCCAGTACTCTCCATTCCTCTCCATTTTTCTCTGCACGTTTGTCTAGTCCCCAGCACACTCCTCTCTCCATTTTTCTCTGCACATCTGTCTAGTCCCCAGCACACTCCTCTCTCCTCTCTCCATTTTTCTCTGCACGTCTGTCTAGTCCCCAGCACACTCCTCTCTACTCTCTCCACTTTTCCCTGCCCATCTGTGTATTCCTGTGTAGAAGAGCCCTAAGAAAAAAGAGATATCAAGCACTGTAATAGTTTAATGTTGCTGGGCAGATTGACTAACATGCTGCTGTGCAGTGTAGACAGAAGTTGCGCACTGTGTACACCTATGGAGGATGACCATTTCACTACTTTGTGTTGCAGAGTTGGGCGTGGGTGTTGGGTCCATTTATCTTGTATGGCATAGAGCGCATCATCCGCTTTGTCAGGAGTCTTCAGCGTGTTGTGATAACTAAGGTATGCTCTTAGGTTCTGAGGATTTTGTTTGTTGTTTGTTGTTGTTAGTCTGGGTGAGTGAGGGGTGCGTGGAGAAAGTGTTAGAGTATGGTGTGTTTTGGGGGTAGGGGGAGGGGTATTTTGGATGTTCGTTGAAGTCTCCAGTTTTTAGGTGGATGTAGTCTTTTTAGTTGGATGTGTTTTCAGTTGCATGTAGTCTTTTTAGTTGGACTTCTTGATTTATGTTCATTGTTTAAAATATTGCATGCAGTAAATTTAAAAAACGTTTCTCTGTATCTGTGATATTACCCATTAGTTTCTCTATCAGTGACAGTGATATAGACCAGTAAACAGCCTATGGATTATGCCTTTGGTTATGGGTGCAAAAAATGTACATATGGTAGATGTCTGGGTCATATGCACAACAGAGGACTCACAATGTAAAAGTGATTTTTGTTTTTGTCCTTTTTTTCCTCCTCACATTTTTCTCCTCCTCCCCTCTCCACCCCCCCCCCCACCCCACAGGAACATCTAAAAAAAAGCTGATGCAAGACAACATGTCAGAGGAAAGTGACTTGCATGCATTTTGTGTTGCTCAGGTTGTGAGCCATCCATCCCATGTCTTTGAGCTGCAGATGAAGAGGAAAGGCTTCTGGGCCCACCCAGGGCAGTACGTCTTCCTGCACTGCCCCAGTGTTTCCCGACTGGAGTGGCATCCGTTCACTCTCACTTCAGTAAGTTGTGTCGCATTTCAGTAAGTCATGCCCCACTTCAGTAAGTTGCGTCACACTGCTCAAGGTTATGTCACATTTCAGTAAGCTATGTCACACCTCAGTAGGTCATGCCACACTTCAGTAAGTTGCGTCACACTGCACCGGGTTTTGTCACATTTCAGTAAGCCAGGTCACACCTCAGTACATTGCATCACATTGCTCTGGGTTATGCCACATTTCAGTAAGCCATGTCACACTTCAGTAAGTCACGCACAACTTCAGTAAGTTGTGTCACATTGCACTGGGTTATGTTACATTTCAGTAAGCCAGGTCACACTTCAGTAGGTCATGCCACACTTCAGTAAGTTGCGTCACACTGCATTGAGTTTTGTCGCATTTCAGTAAGCCATGTCACGTTTCAGTAGGTCATGCTGCACTTCAGTAAGTTGCATCACACTGCCCTGGGTTATGTCACATTTCAATAAGCCATGTCACACTTCAGTAGGTCATGCCGTACTTCAGTAAGTTGCGTCACACTGTACTGAGTTTTGTCACATTTCAGTAAGCCATGTCACATTTCAGTAGGTCATGCTGCACTTCAGTAAGTTGCATCACACTGCCCTGGGTTATGTCACATTTCAATAAGCCATGTCACACTTCAGTAGGTCATGCCGTACTTCAGTAAGTTGCATCACACTGTACTGAGTTTTGTCACATTTCAGTAAGCCATGTCACATTTATGCCGCACTTCAGTAAATTGTGTCACACTGCACTGGGTTATGTCACATTTCAGTAAGCCATGTCACACTTCAGTAGGTCATGCCGCACTTCAGTAAGTTGTGTCACACTGCACTGGGTTATGTCACATTTCAGTAGGCCATGCCCCACTTATGTAAACTGTGTCACACTGCACTGAGTTATGTCACATTTCAGCATGCCGTGTCTTAATTCAGTAAGTCACACCATGTCAGTAAGGCATACATCTCACTTCAGTATGCCATGTCACATTTCAGTAAGTCACGGCACACTTCAGTAAGTTGCATTATGCTGCACTGGGTTATGTCACATTTCAGTAAACCATCTAACTTCATAAGTCATGCCACATTTCAGTAAGGCATACATCTTACTTCAGTTAATCATGTCACACTTTAGTAAATCAGGCCACACTTCTGTAGGCCATGGATCTTCAGTAAGTCATGTCACACTCAAGTAAGTCATGTCACACTTGAGTAAGTCATGTCACACTTTAGTAAATCATGTAATACTTCAGTAAGTCATGTTACACTTCAGTAAATCATGTCACACTTGAGTAAGTCAGGCACAATACTGACAGTGGCTCAGTTTCCCGGTGCAGCAAGGATTTTTTCTCTCTCTTGGAGTAAACTTTCAGTGCACTCTTACAGTATTCATATGGTTCCTGTGTGCAAGCGCATGCATCAGCATCTGTGTGAACATCAAAAATCCCAAACGTTGACAGCTGTACCATTGTCTGGACACGCACAGATACTGCACACAGTGGTAGGAATGGGTAGCACTGCTCTTGTGGCTGCTGCAACTTTACCCAGGTGAGACAACCCAAATATTTCATGCAAGGGATAATTGAAGTATTAAGATCTTTTCTTTAAGTTTGCAGCTCTTTTCAAACCAGATTTTCCTGCGTCCAGAACAAACTGCAGTGATGTCACACTGACCATTTTGTGTCCAGGCTCCTCATGAGGACCACTTCAGTGTCCACATCCGCAGGGTGGGCGACTGGACAGAGGCACTGGCCAAGGCCTGCCGTGTTGACGAGGGAGAGTTTCAAGAGGCATGGAAAATGCCAAGGTAGGTAGAGGATTGAGGCTGCTCTGGAACTGGCTTTTCAGTCCACAAGTGGTCTCATGCAGCTGCAGGACAAGGGAGAGAATCTGTGTCTCAGGAGCTGTTGGAAGGAACTGCTTGTGTGCGTCAGCATGTCCACCCAACGTCGCAGCTCAGTGTTCCTTTCTGGGAAAATGGAAAATGTGATACATCTGTTAGTTGCAGTAAGGTGAATTGTAAATAATGAGATGTGCTTATTATTGACCATTTTTGACTTTGCTCTGTTTGCTGTTGGCTGCTGTAACCAGAGCTGTGGTGCAGCTTTTTACTTGTGATTTAGTGACTTGCGTTTTGACCTGGTGTAAAAGAATTCTGAATGTGTTCTTCAACCTGTGTGGTTGATGGGGTATCAAATTCCAAGAACTCACTTACTCTGCATAATATAAATAAACTGAGTTTTACATACTCCTACTGATTATAGTGACTGTCATAGTGTATCAAGGTCACAGGGGAATTTGAAGAAAAAATGCCTGTTTTGAAAGTAAATGCACTGAGTGTTTGCTTTTATTGTTGATGTACACGAGTGGTCTGTGTAACTAAATGTGAAATGATAATTTGCTTTAGTGTCATTTTGTTGTTGTTGTTCTTTTTCTTCTGCAGATTAGCAATTGATGGGCCATTTGGAACATCATCAGAGGTACGCTGCCATAGTCACACACACACACATGCACACAAAACAGTCACACACACCAGTCTCTCTTCCTCTCTGCAGTTTGTCCACTTAGGTTTGTGTAGTTGCTAAAATATGTAATGATTTTATCTTGGTTTCTGTTCTAATTTGTTTAAAATCTAAAACAAATTTGACTGCAGCATTCAGGGAGAAAAAAAAAATACATAGGGTTTTAAAAAAGAATTCTAAAAAAGAAGAAGTTACTCTTATGGAACATATGCATGTTTGGTCTAATTTTGTAGCTTTCTTCTTCCCTTATGATAATAGACACCCTAATCATCAAGGAACTGATGCTGGTATTATTTGACCATTGTTGTTATATGTTTTAGTGATGCTTGGTTGTTTTAGTGTTTCCATAATCCACCAAACTCTGACATGGACTACGTGATCTTCTGCATGCTTATCTGATCTTTATGCCCATGTGACCTGTTTATACAGTTATAGTCTCATCTGCAAGTGTGTTCTTTCATGTGTTTTTTTCAGTTGTCAAGCTTTTTTGTATTGTTCAGTTGATCTGACATTTCTTTCTGTGTGCAGGATTTTACAGAGTATGATGTCACAGTGCTGATCGGTGCTGGGATTGGTGTCACTCCTTTTGCCTCCATCCTGAAACATATCTGGTGAGTAGAGAGAGAAAAGAGAGTGTATGTGAGAGAATGTGTGTGTGTGTGTGTGCACACATGTGCACACATATGTGCATGTGAGAGAAAGAGAGTGCGGATGGGTGGATAGATGAATGAATGATTGAGAGAGAGAGCAAGAGAGTGTTTGTGCATGCATCACCAAAATGGTCACATTGCATGCACACATAAACCAGTGATATTGAAAGGGCTTTTTTTTTTCTCACAAGAGATTGCCTGTTTAGGCCATTGATGAGGCAACAACTGTTTTCTTTATTAATGTTTTGTTAATTCTTAAACTGCAGCATGTCTCACCAAGCAGCATGTTTGCAGGTACATTCACTCTGACATGGCTCACCAGCTGGCATTAAGTTTGCAGGCACATTTGCTCTGACATGGCTCATAACCCAGCATGTTTGCAGATACAGTCACTGACATGTTTGCAGACACATTCAGTCTGACATGGCTCACAAACAAGCCTGTTTCCAGACACAGCTTGACACATCTCACAAACCAGCATGTTTGCAGACACATTCAGTCTGACATGGCCCACAAACCAGCATGTTTGCAGACACATTCAGTCTGACATGGCCCACAAACCAGCATGTTTGCAGACACATTCAGTCTGACATGGCCCACAAACCAGCATGTTTGCAGACACATTCAGTCTGACATGGCCTACAAACCAGCATGTTTGCAGACACATTCACTGACATGGCTCACAAACCAGCATGTTTGCAGACACATTCACTGACATGGCTCACAAACCAGCATGTTTGCAGACACATTCACTGACATGGCTCACAAACCAGCATGTTTGCAGACACATTCACTGACATGGCTCACAAACCAGCATGTTTGCAGACACATTCACTGACATGGCTCACAAACCAGCATGTTTGCAGACACATTCACTGACATGGCTCACAAACCAGCATGTTTGCAGACACATTCACTCTGATGTGGCCCACCAGCTGGCATTATGTTTGTAAGCACATTCACTCCAACATGGTTTACCAACTTGTGTTATATTTACAGGCACACTACCTCTCATACAGTTCACCAGCTTGTGTTGTGTTTACATGTACATTCTTTTGGACATGGTTTGTGAACCCATGTGATGATTGCAGGCACATACACTGTGATGCGGCTCACCGACTGGCACTGCAACAGGTGTACCTGTACTGGGTCTGTCCAGACATGCATGCCTTTGAGTGGTTCCAGCAGCTGCTGCAGTCCATGGAGGCACAGGTGGCCGAGAGCGGGGACCCACTTTTTCTGCATCACTACATCTACTTGACACGAGGGTGGGACAATGATCAGGTGAGCACTTACCTTTTTGTTCTTGTCACGTGCTGGTCACAAAGAGGGCCCAGTCTGCGTGGTGAATTGAGCTGTCTTCTCCAGTTCCAGCCGAGGGCTGTAGAGCTTGGTCTGCCAGATTTGTTGCTCACTTTTGTATCTGGCTGAGGGTGCTTCCCCTTGGTTCTACATATATTGTCTGTTCCATGCTTTTCTCTAGTTCAGTTGTAAAGCACTTTGAGACGCAGAAAGTACTCTATAAATTCCCTGTTCTTATTATTATATGTGAAGTTTGCTTATGTGTACAGCTATTGTGAAGCACGTTGTGCTCATTCAGTGACATGCTATGGACTGTTACTGCTGCTGCTTGCAACAGGCCAAGAACATCATGCTTCACGACAGAGCTTCCATAACAGACCCCATCACAGGCCTGCAGCAGAAGACGCACTATGGACGTCCACAGTGGAATAAAATCTTTGAAGAACTGGCTCAGGATCATGTTGGGTAAGCTGCGCGGGTGCTGAATGGGGAACTGTCGTGTATACAGTGCACACAGTTAGCAGAACGGGTTGAGCTCAAGTCTTCAGGCACTGAGCATGGTCAATTTGTTTGAGTGAGCTGCCAGACACCTGGTAAACAAATGACACCAAGTACCTGAAACTAGGCTGTACAGTTAAAAAAGTGTCCAAAATACGCAAAAATTAGAGCACAGTACATGCCCAGGAAGTACTTCAGTAGCCCTTCCAGCATTAGGTTAGCACTGCTGCTTGCTACAACAAGTAAGATTCTTTTGTTACATCTTGGTATTTATATCATGAAAACGTTTACCATTCAGAATGCTTAAATAAGCCTGCACAGTTTGTTACTGTATATTCATGTGTATGTATGCTTTTTGTATGCATGCATGTCTATATTTGTATGCAAGAAGAGTTCATCTTCTAGATGCATGACATGTGCAAACCTCCATTGAAGTGGGCCCAAAGCCTAATCAATAAAAACAGTTCAGTGTTCAAAAACTTGAAAGCATAGCGCTGCAGAGGTTAAATGGAAGTGGGTCACTACAGACTTGATTGCGTTTGCTATGGTATATCATTATATGATACTCAGACTAAACAGTTAGGCTAAAAAAGACTTTAAATCTGGTTGTTGCCAGCCTGAATTTATACTAACTTCACTTGTAACACTGAGGTCATGACTTAGGTGAAGAAAAAAACTCAACAAATGGAAGAAACGCAAACGCCTGCAGGGATGGGGCATGAACACCAGCAGCTGGGAATGAGTTTCAGCTGCCAGCAACAGCTCTGATGCTGACCGATGCATCTTGTTAACTTCTTTTCAGCTTGTGTCTGTGCCCTCTTGTCGTTGTATCAGCATCCCATTCCAAGAGTATAATCTTCCTCAAATGGACTTCTCAGTAGAGGTATATAAAAGGTGTACTTGGGGAGATTAATCTGACCTTGGTATTCAAAATCATGTTTATTCTTCTGCTATTAAGGACCAGCTGTCAAGGATTTGACTGTTGCTGTTGTATGTTAAGTGCATACTGGCTTATTTTAGTGTTTCAGAATCCACTAAATGACATCAAGTGCAGGATCTTTAACATGCGTATGTGATCTTTTTGCATATCTCTATACAGATTATAGTCTTATCTGAAAGCCTTTTGTAAAGTCTGTACAGAATTTTGAGTCTGGAGAAATCTAGCGGTGGGTGTAAAACATGGCACAGGCACCCATCCATGTGGTGACATGCTCAGTTCAGCTAAACTTGGCTTTTGAGAGTGAGCGTTCTTGCTCTGTGCTACTGTCTGTCCTATAGGACAGCATCAGTTAGATACAGTTGTTTTTACAATTTGATTTGCCTGCCTTGTTTCAGGAAGAAAGTTGGGGTGTTTTTCTGCGGTCCAGGAGGACTCTCAACAACTCTCCACAAACTGTGCAACCGCCACTCCTCTTCCCAGGGAGCCAAGTTCTACTACAACAAAGAACACTTCTGAACCACACTCCTGTTTTCTACAACTCTGCACAAACTTCACAACCACCACTCCCACTCCTCTTCCCAGGGGGCCAAGTTCTACTACAACAGAGAACACTCCTGAACCACACTCCTGTTTTCTACAACTATGCACGAACTTCACAACTGCCACTCCTCTTCCCAGGGGGCCAGGTTCAACTACAACAAAGAACATTTCTCAACCACACTCCTGCTTTCTACAACTCTCCACAAACTGTGCAACCATCACTATCTTCCCAGGGGGCCAGGTTCTACAACAAAGAACACTTCTGAACCACACTGCTTCTATCAACGACGCTAGTTGTGGCGTGTTTGTGGTGTGCAAGAGTGAACTCGTTGTTTCTTTTGTTGTCTATTGTTGTCACTTGTGTGATACTGACAAACAAGAGTGAACCACTTGGTAGCCATATTTTATGCCGGCATGTTTGTGCATACTTTGACTGTAGATATGTGCATGCTTCAGCTCGCCGGCATGTGTGCAGGTGCTTTAAATGCCAGCCAGCTACCACTGTGAAGAGACTCTGAAAATCAACCCAAGAAACAGTGTGATAACTGCTATACTTTTCACTGAATTGAGATCCTGACCACCTTGAGGCTTAGGAATTAACTACAGGATTTGCAGTTTAATGGTGGGTGAGGGCGCAGAGCTTTTCAGAGTGAAGGAAATGGATTATCTGGGAGTGTCGTGTTCAAATTAGTTTTGAAACCATGTTGTAACCAGTCCTCACATTGGAGATTTCCTTGTTTTGTTGTTGTTGTTTTTTTCAGTTGGTATTTCCAACAAAGCAACTATGCATCAATGTATATTATTTATTTCATGAGTAAATGTGTTTTGACAGCACGCAATGTTTTCTTGAACTTTGATATGTTCAATGACTTTACCTTTGACATGGTTTGCTGCTTATTTTACAGAGATGCATTCCTTGCTGATGTGGTTTGCCTGATACAATCCAGGCAATGTGCCTTATATCATGCATTGCTTTGGACCCTCAATGAGTGCTAAATATGCAAACATAGAATGGAGCTTACCTGCTCAGCCTATCTCCTTTGCAGAAAGAAAGGAGTTCTGGTCAGTTTTGGCAGGCACCCCTCAACTTACCCTCCCACTCCCAGCCACCAAACAGTTCATGTGTTTTTGTAGCTGAAACCTATATATTTATATCATTGTAATTAATAATCCTATGCTACAGTAACTTCCCCGGTCTGTATTTGGCTTTAATGGAATGTCAGTTCTCCACATTTGGTTTCATTTCACTGTTTTTAGTCAAGGATTATTAACTCTAAAGCTGTTGCTTCAGTTTTGTCCATTTTTCCCACTACATTACATACAGGCTGGCCTGGTGGAATATGTACATGTATACATTTACCCTGAGGTGTACAAAGCTGTAGTAAATATGTGAGAGTGTGTGTAGTGTATGGGTTTGGTGGAATTGCACCAGCTTGCTTTAGTCAGTGATAATAATTAAGTCAACTACTGCAATGGCTGCAGCACCAAAGATGCTGCTGAAATGTGTTGTGACATTTTTTGGTTTTACATACAAGTGCATTGATATTTCTTTGTTAAAATCATATTTTGCTATACATATCCAGAAGGCTGCTAACATATATTTTATTCACATCCACAAGAACATACTTTCTTCTGTCAGGATATATATTTGTGTGTGTGCGTGTGTGTGTATGTGCGTGTAAAAGAGGGACCTACACAACGCAAAGTTAAGTAATCACTCTGGGGAAAAAACATATCACTTTAAAAGATTGTTTTGAGAAGATTTTTTTTTACATTCCATTTAATCTCAACCGTAGCCTTTTGTGTGTGTGTGTTTAAAGGTTTTTTGTTTGTTTGTTTTTTGGACAGTGTTTCAGCCACAAACATAGATAATGATCAGTGAGACTTACGCTTCGATATATTACTAAAATGCATGCTTTTTTCTCACAATTTTGTTATTGATGTTGAAAGCAATTTGAACAGTACTAACTCTAGAACACAAATTTGCTTTTAATGAAATGCAATCCACTAAAGGCCTTGAAATGTTTAACCCACTCTCTACCTTTAGGATACACCATAAACATCCTGCTTCAGTTTAGACTTTGTGCATTTATGTGACACATTTGTTCTCAAATGAATGTTCTGGATATTACTTATTAGCATCCATTAAAGACTATTTATCTATAATCGTAATAATGATAACACATTTTCAGTGTTTTTCTTTTCAAATGCTAGCAGTTAGTTGTTTTGATGAGTTGATGAGTGCTTTAATGTGTTCCTTGGTTGCATGTCACTTTGATCAGGCCAGACTGTTCTTTGTGCTTTTTTATTTCTAATTTAAATTTTAGGCAACCTTGATTCTAAATTTCAGTGAGTTCAGCTGGAATGTAGAAATTTTCCAGCTTGCTTATTGCTGGCTAACTGGCCTTTCTTGTTTGTTTCTTATTAGACTTCATGGCAAAAAAGTGATTACCAGCTTGCTACCATGAAATGCATTATATGCGATACAGAATTTTGCATGCATTTAAATACACAACAATATATATGTCATCCAACAGTATGCCTAAAGGGAAATAGCAACTTGAATTCTGAATCTTGTCCAAAGGTAGAGTATACTGGGGAGAAAAGAAAAGTGATAATGATAATGCATTTCTAACGTGCTGAACAAGGTAGACTAAAGCTAGAAAGAAATGATGTATTTGGTTACATCAGTGTTAGAATAGACAAATATGAACCTTGAGAAAGTGGTCTTAAAACTGAAACAAGGGCAAGAGACGCACACTATGCAGAGGATGGTGTGTTTTTTTAAAAGGCTTACTGGAGGGATGGGTCACAAATTATGTAATGATAAAGCACTCTCTCAGCAGGACACAGATCTATACATGCAGTTTACATACTTGTCAACCCATACAGTTTACCAGTACAAAATATAAAAAAAATCATTATTTTAGGGGGATATGGCCATACTGGAAAATGGATACAGGAAAACATTATTTACATGAGATTTTGTTGTTGTTTTAAACTGAGCAAAAAGATTGAAAAACTGTCAAACAAGCAGCTGATGAACGCCATCACCACATTCACACTGGCTGTCCTAGTGCAATAAGCTAAGAAATCTCATCAGCAGTGAGATTTGAAGTTGTGCATGCATATTTAGCACAACGTTGCTTCTTCCTTCCCCTGCCACATGTGCAGATTGGAATTCAAAATGCCGCTGGTACTAGCGGAAAAAAACAAACAAACAAAAACAGCCTACATAAGGGAAATACAGGCTCACAAACTTTGGACTAAGGTTTACTCCCAACAGGGGTTGACAGCTATGAGTTTACTACTGTGTGGTAAGTCATTCAGTGTATCATTTTACAGGAACAAAATGAAAGACAACAAGGTCATGTAACTTACTTTATAAAATTGTGATGCCAGATGCTTGTTTGTAATGGATGTAATGCACAATTTGTTTTATTCTTCACAGACATAAATATTTTGAATAAAGTAATTTATTGCATCGTGTGTGTGTGTGTGTGTGTGTGTGTGTGTGTGTGTGTGTGTGTGTGTGTGTGTGTGTGTGTGTGAATATAAGAACAAAGTTAAATAGATGAGAAAACTGAAAGATTATTCCAACATTTAATCACACAACTTCCAATGTCAAACTGAACAGCTGTCCATGCATTAATGTATAACTCTGAAACTAAAAGCAAAAATAGCAACGAGCAATTGCTAATGATTTGACAATTTGATTTACTCAATTACAGCATTACCACCAAAAAAACAAGTAAAATAAAATAAATGTAATCTTCTGAGCTGTTTATTTTTTGGCTTACTGGCTTTGCCTGTTTGTTTTTTGTTATTGCAGAAAACTTAAATCTATCCAATACATAATGCATTTTTGTGACATAAAACTTTGCAAACTTAAAGTTAAATACACAATAAAACATGCAATCCACTGTCGAGTAGTTTCAGAAAAGAAAATGGCAACAAGAATTTTGAATCACATTTTCCAAAAATATGAATATAATTTAATAAACAAGGTGAGAAAAAACTAAAAAGCAATCATTAATGATTTGACTACTTGATTTATAGTAATGCACAAAGGAGAACAATACGTTGCCTACAATAGATGAATTTTAAGCTTTACACCTGACTGATCATGTGCAGAGAAATGTATGCCTTCCCTGAGTAACTTCAGTATCTTTCACAACTTAAAGAGCTCTGCAATGAGCCAAACAATATAACAGCCATTTACAATCAACGTACAATTTACAAAGGCACACGTAAACCAGTCTCAAGTCACAGCTGTTGATCAGCCCTAGGGACAATCGCACAGCCGCTGGGGGTCAGTCTGGTTGATTTGATTTTTTGTTGTTGCAGAATTACATTCCTTAGGCCTCATATTATCAGTAGTTATTTTCCTTTAGAAATGGCATTAAACAGCTAAAAACACATTAAATGCTCCGACACTGAATGTCCAATGTTTGGCTAATAAAATACATTTGTACCCCAACAGAACCCCAGCATATCATTCACCTTTGTCCAATTCATTAGTACTACCATGAAAAAAAATCTTGAAGTTTGGCTAACTCCAAACCCCATTTGCTAAGTATGCAAAATGACAAAATCTTTTTAGACGTTTTCTCAAAATGGTGGGCTTAGCTTAGCATTTTCAATAATCCTTTCAATAAAGTTTTACTAGTCTTCAGTTACATACAAAAATAATCAGCAGGGGCTACAGTTTTCAAAATTATGGATTATGCACAACTCGGTACACTCAAAAATGAGACAAGATTGATTTTGTGTGAGAAGGTCACATTTTAACCATTCTCCCTTTCAACAATGACTGATTCGCCGTACATTGTGGGTGAGAAATAACCCACACTTGTGGTTATTGCCTCATAACTTGAGCAGTTTATGAGGTAATGCTATGAAATTCTATGACTTTGTACCCATGCTCACCAAAATTGGTGTGTCTGGATGAATAACATAAGAGTAAACAAACAACAAAGTTGTACAAAACCCTCAGTACGTCGTCGGTGCATGCACACCAACACTCTCACTGTAGAACTCTTGCGTGCCATATGATGATATGTCGTGGGTGTGGAGGCACCCATGCTTTGCAAAGGAGTGAAATATGTCCCTTGCGTGCCGTACGTCATGGGTGTGGAGAAGGTGGGGGGGTGTCTTCGCAGCCTTTCAGTGGGTTACCAACTGCATGTATGCTCATGTGCCACATAGTCACTGCCCCATCCCATTTGACAGTAAGTGTGTGCACGCAAGTCTGTGTGCGTGAATGTGTAACCGGCAGAGAGAGCAATTCCTAATGACATCTGTCTTCCGTACCCGTTTCTTCTTTTATTTCTCTCTGCTGTAGGCCTACGTGAAAATGTTTACACAAACTTCACATACACACACTATGTTACACAAACTCATGGTGCCACGTTTGACTGCACACAGCAAGGAATACACTACTGCTTTCATTAAAGTATGGGTAAATGCACACCCACGACGTATGGCCACAGATGTTGCCTTCACAACAGAGTATGGGTGAATGCACACCCACAATGTACGGCCACGGATGTTGCCTTCACAACAGAGTATGGGTGAATGCACACCCACAATGTACGGCCACGGATGTTGCCTTCATTAAAAGTATGGGTGTCTGCACACCCATGACGTACTCCATGTGAGTTTTTAGGCGATGTACAGCGAAGGTTATGTAAATCACTACCCCAGAAGAGCAAAATAAGTCCTTAATACTAATAATAGTAGTGGAGAAGGATTCTTATTGTCTACCACAGATTGGTTGTCTACATCAGAATAGATGAACTTAGATTCTTCTCTGGCTAGGCACAGTTTTCTGACATTATTTAATACTATATCTTAGTCTTAGAATCTAGACTCCTTTCTGGAAGATTTTCATAGAATCTACAAAAACACATCTGGCTGGAAATTTGTCAGTCTCTCGCTGGAGCAGATCTTTTAGATTTAGATTCATCCCTAGCAGAAGACCTTCTTCTGCTAGATGCAGACTGATGTCTGGCAGGAGACAATCTGGTAGATTTTGGGCGATCTCCAGCATGCAATGATCTTCTGCTAGATTTATGGTGCTCTCTGGACATGCTGGTAGGAGATGATCTCCTGGTGGATTTACCCTGATCCCTGACAAACTTGCATTCATCTTGACCAGGAGACCCTCCTCTACTAGATGAAGACTGAGAGCCATCCCTTCCTGGAGAGATTTTGCTACGAGACCTTGAGTCATGTCTTTCAGATTCAGTTTGGCCATGGTACTTTTCAGCACGTCTGTCGTAATCTCCCCGTTCACTGCTTTCAGTTCTAGTTCTACAAGAATGAGAATGCTTCGCTTCTCCTGAAGATGAAGCACGTCTGTGAGTTGTGTGACTCATGTGAGTGTGATGTTTTGGATAGTCATGGTGTTTATCAGAATGTCTTAACTGAGAGAGCCTATCTTTCAGTTTCACACTGTCTCTCTCTCCTCTAGATGTTTCACTTCTTGATGAACTTGCAATTTGATGTTTAGAACTGACAGAAGTGAGACTTTTTCGTGAATGTTTTTTATGAGATTCGCCACCTTCTGATGAGGAATAACTGGGATGTCCAGAAAGCGACTCTTTCATCATGTGTAACTTGTGTCTTGATCCTTCTTGAAGATTTTTGTTCCCCCTTATTTTTTGCCTGAGGTCTGTCCAGCTCTGGCTACTTTCAGGACTTGCACAACTTGCTGTACTACTTAGTGTTGGAACTTGAACTTGAGGAAGTGTTTGTGAATGCGAGTGTCCAGCAGGAACCTGCTGGTTCATATAGTCCGGACAAAGCATACTTCCAACAGCACTACTTAGAGATGGAACTTGAACTTGAGGAAGTGTTTGTGAATGTGAGTGTCCAGCAGGAACCTGCTGGCTCATATAGTCAGGGCGAAGCAGACTTCCAAGAGCACTGTCACTGTCACTGTCGCTCTGATTTTGTGTTTGATCTCGTTCAGTTCCCCCTGTTCCAGTGCCTATGTGCATGCCTCTGACACCAGAGCCTTGGCCAAAGTCTCTACCTCTTCTAGCACCACTGCTGAGAGAACCACTGCCATGTTCATAGACCTGACTTGTTCCAATATCAGCAATGATAGCATCTGAGTCCCTGCCACGTCCAAACAGGCCTACCTGACCTCTTCCAGCATCACCACCGATTCTGGAACCACTGCCTCTTCCAAAAACCTGGCCTCTGCCTGCCTCGCCACCATCGCTGGAGCCTCTGCCACGTCCGTAGACCTGTCCTCTTCCTGCATCGCCAGCTGGTGCACCCCACGGAACCCCGCCTCTGGCCCTGCCTCTTGCCCTGCCAAGTCCTCCGCCACTTTTTCCGCGGTACGAAATCCCACGCCCCCGGCCCTCTCCTCGACCTCTGACTACGCTGCGTTTTTTAAACTCGTTCCGCCCCAAGACTGGGGCATTGAACATGTTGATGACTCTTTGCATTGCGTCTATCATGTTGATATCGTCTGGCACAACCACCATGCGGATCTTTCTGCCTTGCACAAAAAGTCGTTGGAGCTTTTTCATACGGCCTGCGACGATCAATTCGCAGTTAAGCATGGTAACACCCATTGCACCGCTCACAAATTCAACAGTTCCTTTCACATGAGACTCATTCCTCAACTCAATCTCTGTCTCTACACCTTCGAGTGCCTTCAAGAGGCAGCACAAAGTTCTTGTGTAGTAAAACTTCTCTCTCGAAGTCGTCATTTTGGACGGTGTTGCACAGTGACCTCCCTTTGGGACGTTCTCACTCGGTTACCTTCGGTATTCTTCCGACTCTTAACGGTGAAAGCCGATTCGGCAAAAATATCATTAAAATTCAATTTTTTTCTCTCCCCCTCTGTTAACTCCGAAATCACATAGCGTGGATGTTTTCTTCAGATACTTAATCAATCGTAATATTCGTTGCAAGAAATTATTTGGAATTGTAGTTTTATTCGGGCAAAGTCGGAGTAGGCGTGGATCAGCATCAGTCAAACATGGCGCGAACGTAGGGCGCGAAGTTTGTTTCTCAAGCTGAGTCAAGGTGCAACAGGCAGTTGCAATCATCGTTTTCATCCTGAGTATTAAATGTCACAGTTAACCATGTTTGACAGCTTCATACCACGAGCATGCACGCTCAGTGTACCTCTAAGTGGCGAAAATTCGACCGGAGATGGCGCTCATTACTTGAACTTTATGCGAAAGGAAGCGAACCAAGTTGTTGGCAATTTTCTCTTGGTGATTATCGTCGTTATTTCATGGTGTTACTTTTAAAGTCCTTTTTGATCCATTTAATGTTGGCCTGCTTCTTTCGTTTTGCACAATCACTGCAGTAGTAGTATTTGTCAAACATCTACTTCCAGATATAAAGTAGCCAGTCATCGTTTTGATGCCGCTTACCACCATGCTACTGGCTGGTAGGCCTCCGCAAGAGAAAGGTGGACATGGGGATATGTAACTTAAAAGTGAATACTGAAATATTAGAACCAGAGCACAGGAGCTGTGTGAAAGTCGAGGTGGTCGTCCTGGGCTCCCCGTCCCTAACAGTCCGTACGGTCTCTGTGCATGTGGACGTAAAGCAACATCAAACTCGACTGCACACGAAGACTAGATAGTCGCTGCGCAATTGTTGACTGGGGGGGGGGGGGGGGGGGGGCAATATCATTTTTTGGGGTACAATATTAGTTCCATCCACATGCATCTTCTGCATTAAAATAAGCAATCTCATTAATACTTGGTTATGTCATCAGTGAAGATTTGCGCTATTGAAATCGTAAAGAAAGTCTTTTTTCTTCTTTTTTCTCTCCATAATCTTACCTAGAGTGGCTGTTGGCTTCTGCTCTGGCAAGAATATTCTCTCTCCTCACCTCTGGTTAGATTTAAGATGCCTCAAGCATGCCGTGCTTTCAGACAATCAGAGCACGTCATTGGCTATGATGTTTGATCTTTGAGTTTTTTCCCCACAGGCACTAGGTTCATGTGGCCGAGAATCATCAGGCATGCTGTGCACTGCCATAGACGCATTTTGTCAGGAGCTGGATCAGTGTTTGATTAGGATCAAAAGTAAGCTATTTCAGTTACTCAGCTACTTCAGTTTAACTTGATGTAATAATAGTAATGGAGTTCATAATTATAGCATGTCAGCTGCAGTCAACACAGCTTGCTTCACCATGACCATAGTAATAAGTATGTAGCTTCATATTTTTAATTTTATAACAGCAACACAACAACAGCAAACAGTTTCAAGTCATCACCACAGGGGGGAGGAGAGACAAACTTCACAAAGGGACAACATAACACAAGCAGGATGAAAACACTCGCTGTAATTCAAAACTATGACAGTAAATGAGT
Organism: Alviniconcha strummeri; assembly: GCA_963584105.1. NCBI lineage: Eukaryota > Metazoa > Mollusca > Gastropoda > Provannidae > Alviniconcha > Alviniconcha strummeri. Next base: position 11,111,032 of record OY757544.1, read on the forward strand.
GATCGATTGACATAGTTGCACACTTTCAAAAATTATCTTGCATCGCCATCAATTATTAAGTTAATTGTAGTTTTTACACGCATCCTCATCCAGTTACGGACGCACCTATAAGTTTAACAATAGCAGCAAAGATACCTCTCTATTCAGTAAGTTTTCAGGTTTGAAGCAGAGCTGTTACTACTGACAATAACATTGGTGTACTCATTGCATGTCAAAAGGAAATTTGTTCATGCAGTTGACTTAATGTTTGGGTACTTGACAAGACTAAGCTGTCTGAATCTGATTGGATACCAGCATTTGACCTTGACCAACAGAGCTCATTCCTAGCTTCATGTAATGTTTAGAGACTAGACTGTGTGTGCTGTGTACATTTCTTTTTGTTTACTTTTACTAAAAAGAGTTTAAGTTTTTAAAGAACTAGCTTTCTCAGTTGTATGACTTTTGGGGTTTTTAGTCATTATTTTTTAGCAGAATAATTTATTCATTTGCCAGCTAATTTTCCAAGAAATAATTATATTGAGCTATAATTTGTATAAATTTAAGGCTTTGACCCAACAGATCACCCTGTTTCTAGAATACTGTAATATATCGCTAAAAATTCACCCTAGGTTTACACAGCACAGAATAAAAAATAATAAAATTTGGCCAAAAAAAAATGAAACCATAATGTTACAGTATACACAATATAATCTTTTTCTTCTTCTTATCTTATGTGACCTGTATGCAGGACTAAGAAAGTAACAAGATTTAAGTTGTAGGAGTTTCTGGTCGGTCCATGATGCCAAAGTGAAAGTGGCAAAGACACTTTCATGATATCAAACTAAAAGTAACATGGGAAGAACATTTAAAAAAATGGTAAGACTGCATAAAAAAGCATCTGTGATGCTGGCAACTTAATGATGATGATGAGTTGATGCTTAATGTCCTCAGATGTCATTTGACATATTAGGGACAAGTTGTGACCAATGCCGAAGCACGGTTCAATAAAAGCCACATACGTAAGGTGTATGCGTGTTTAGCTGTAACCTGCACTTTTGGCAGAATGACCGGGATTTTTTACGAGCTACTGTGGTAACACGGGGGTGGAACGGATACCGAAATAAGAGTCAGCACAGAAAGTCGACCCTGGAGATGAAAATTCTCCTGCCGTTCCAGCAGGGATTCGAACCCGCGACCTTTCAATCACGAGTCCGGCGCTCTAACCACTGAGCTATCCCCGCCCCCTGTTGGCAACTTAAGTTATAGAATCAGTATATATAGGACTGAAAATGCCACATATTTAACCTATGTATATACATAGGTTAAATCCATGGTATTTTCATTCCTAGACTTTATACTGCAGATCCATGTTCTTAACTTTTCACCTGCAATTCATAGCACTGGAGGAGTTATTTTTGATTCAAATCTGAGATGGCTAGTTCTTTTCAGTACTGTATTGTGTGCCATACATTAAATCTACTAAAGTACTACTGTATTAGTATGGCCATGCTCATTTTTGTGATGTCGGTTGTCATTGTCCCAGTAATTTTTTTTAAGTGACAACATTCAGTTCTACTTTTTTTCTTTTTTTTACTACTGTACTAGTTTACAGTTCATCAGCATTGCATTCATGGAACCGAAAAATGAATGTGTATTTTTCAATTTCAGGCCTGCCCCCGTCTTGCCCCAGTGTTGTAGTGTTTGAGCTAGGCCTGCTGTACAACTTGCTGTATGCTAGCATCATGAAGGCGTGTTCACAAAAGCGGCCTCCAGACATCATATCACCACAGGCTGGCCTTGTTCTGCTGTCACTCAGAAGAGGTAAGTGCTTGTATTATAACGACAAGTTGTACTTAGAATGAAAAACAAACAAACCCATACTTGACTGTTAAGAACTCTCTTAGTAAGTTAGTGAGTCTTAGTCTTTCATACTGTTACACATGAAGATATTTGATGTGTGCATTCTGGTTCGTATATATATATATTATGCATCTATAGTCTGTAGCGTAAATAGATTAGTACTAGTAGTAGTGTGCACTAGTTAACACAATCAGGGGTCATGCTCTTTGCAGAATTTTGCGTAAATGTTGCATTTTGGGGGTGCCATACGCGTTTTAGCCACATCTCTGCATCACTCTACACAAAATGACTGAACACCGATTCAACATGTTATGGCGACTGCTGCATCACATCTGCTTATATTTTTACCAGTGTCATAGTACATAAATGAACTGAAGTACCCTTCCAAACATGCATTTTATTCTCTATTATCTCTACATTTTGCAGTTAAATAGTTCTTGATTTCTGCTATTTTTTCTTCTTCTGGATATTATTAACTAAATGAAGTCTGATATTGTGTGATAAATGCATTTATTTCTCACTCAGATCTCATAGCTAACATATATATATAGGTGACATGCAACAGTGGCAGGCCATGCCACATGTGTCATGACATCAGTGTTGCTGTGGTCTACCACAACCTTTTTGCACACATGAATGACAGTGTGCGAACGACAGGCATTCACTAATGCAGATAAACCTTGACAACAACTTCACACTTTTCTTCCCAGACCTGTCTCATCACCATAACAATCATCCCAATCATAATAACTAATATGCATGGAGATGTTCATTCCAAACGATTTCTTGATTTAGGCACAAGCCCATTAGTCTTGCCATTTGTAACTCAGGGAGCTAAGTACATGCCACCGTTGTGTAAGCTCGCACTGACTGTCTGTCTGCACTGTGATTGGCTGCAACAGCGCCACGCATCACAAGATGTAAAACATGTCCTATCCTTTCAGCACATGTTGCCTGTGGCCTTGCTGAGGCCAGGCAACATTACCTGGCGTGAGACTGTAGTGTGATTCCATATGGGGAGCTACTCCACAAAAATCATGATGTGGCAAGTTGCCCATGTCTGTAGTACTAAAAGTTCATGTTACCAGCACGAGGCCAAGGGTATGCTACTACTAGCAGCATACCCTTGGCCTTGTGCTGGTAACATGAATTTTTAAAATAAATTTAATCAAAAGTACAGGTTGTGTTAAACAAAGCTCAGAGTTCAGTTAACTAGCATTTGACACCAGCACAAATGTGCTGTTGGAGAGTTTAATAATAATAATACATAAATTTTCTATCAGTCTGTTTCCCACTGAGTGAGTTCAACTCGCTTGTTCACATATATTTACATTTACTGACATGTTATATACGTATGCAATCACATAACACATACATAATAAGTTGCACTAATATAAAACAGGTACTTGTAGAACAGCATCACTATTTGGGCTTGTTGTGCATATTATTTGTGACATGCAATACACATTGCAGCACAGCAGATGCTTGGTTTGGACAAGGGGACCCAGGAAGCTGACAGTCAGCAATGGGCACAGACAGGACAACGGCAAGTGTCCTCTGTCTTGTCCACCCTGCTCACCTCCCTTCACACTTTCAACAGTAAGTCTGCTAGTGTTTGTGCAGTGTACTGCCTCTTATTCACACATTTACCATGTCTCACAGCCCAGGCGGGTTTGTCTCGTGTGTCTGCTATACTATGTCCACAAACAAAGGTGAAAGTGGGACGGTGGGGTGGGGGGGGGGGGGGGGGGGGGGGCAACTCCCCATAGCAGAAGTTGTTAGAGCATTAGTAATTCATGCTTTGGGCCCCCCACATTAGTAATTCATGCTTTGGGCCACCCCCACCCCCTGCCACCCCCACCCCATCACCCTCTCTACTTCCCACCCCACCTGACCACATCATACTTTCTGTCACAGCATGGACAGATTTGCACTTTACAGATCATCAGCAGCAGCATCATAAGCTTCAAAACCATTAACTGATACAAAAAGTATTCTTCCATTTCAGCAGACAAGGAGCTGGGAGAGTCGGTGGGCTTGTTAGCATGCCTGTGGTCGCTGCTCACTTTGCTGGAGAAAGGAGCATCGTCTCCCTTGCCATGGTTATCTTCCCTGCCAGACTGGCCAGTGGATACAGACAAGGTAAATGGGTTGTTTTGCTTGAAGAAGGAGCATAGTCCCTTTTGCCTGTGTTATTGTTTCTAACCATCTCCTGTGCACATGGTAAACCTAAAAGCTTAAGACTTTATCAGTCTGCAGTCTTACAGAACTCTTTATTCCCTCTCTTTGCAGGAGAAGATGAATATTGTCTCCCCTGCCATTGTTATTTTCCCTGACAGAAGTAAATGATGTGAACCCTTCATCAGATCTGTATCTGTGATCAGTACTGTGGAGATGGGAGCATCATCTTTCATCCAGTGTAGCCATATATTAAAGATCCCATGGCTGCTCAGAAAAGGTTCCTTGCTTGGCAGAGCTTTATGTCAATTCCACAAAGGTGGGATTTGTCAACTCAAAAGTGGGATGCCACTATTGGGCGATTCAGCAAAGCTGGTTTGCTAGAGTGAATGCACTTTGTAATCTTTCGCACAAGAAGACGTGAGAGGTCGCAGCGCACTTCCGGGCCGATTTCTGAGTAGGCGTTGCTTCACGCTGTGTATAACAGTGGAAGGTGAACCTAGAATTGTGAAGCAGTACAAATGCCAATACTGCTGTAGTTGCAAAAATTACCATGGAAAGGGGATGGAAGGTGGAGGGAAAAAAAAGTGTCTTTGTGTTGTTTTTTGGCTGACCAGAAGATCGTGAGTTCATAGAAAAAATGTGTTTTGGGGCATCCTGTAGCACGAGCAACAAGTTACAGCTTATTTCCAGACACATTATGACTACAGGCCTCAAAAAATGCCTTTAAAGTTGGCAGTGTAAAATTCGCAAATTGACTGTCACTGCCTTCCACTGTGAAGAAAGTATGCACCGGAAGTAAAAGCAGCCAAGGGACTTAAGCGATGCCAGGCAAAAGTCAAGGGAGTTAACAACCCTGCCTGAATTACCCAATAGCTCCTCCTAAAATCAAAAAAGGAGAAGATACCCAGAAGGAAAAGCTTTGGAATGAAATTGCATCAGTGTATTCACTATTAAAAATGTGCCAGTACACCTAAAGCGCATGATTTCTGCCTCCATAATACTCCCTACCCCCCCCCCAACCCCCCCTTTTTTTTCCCCTTTCTTTCAGACATGCAATAGATCTAGCAAGACAAACTAAAGGTTTTTTGTTTGAAGACAACTTGTTCATGTGGTGATTTTTTTCCTCCCAGGTTGTCTTGAAACATGGATTTGTGCTGAGCCCACCAACCCCAACTTTGTACATGGACAGAGATGACAGCAACAAGAAGATGCCTGGCCATGGATTAGTGCAAAATTTTGCGAATCTGCTTCTAGCAGTGTCATGCTTTCACAGACAGAAATGGAAGGAATGCAGAGAACATGCATCGAAAGTGAACCTTCCCCTGTGGAAACCAGCGGCCACTCTGTTGACAGGTGTGTACTGTTGATAGTGTTATTCTACAGCATGACTTCTTCAGCCTGGGAGTGGGGATAACGCAGTGGTTAGAGTGCTGGACTTGTGATCAAAAGGTTCCAGGGTTGAGTCCCTGAAGGAGCGGCAGGAGAATTTTCTTCTCCTGGGTCAACTGTCTGTGCTGACTCCTCCGTTCCACCCCTGTGTTACTGCAGTAGCACGTAAAAGATCCTGATCATTGTGCCAAAAAGCACAGGTGTCGGGTTACAGCTGAACACATATGTACCCTATCTATGTGGCTTTGAATGCAGTGACAATATAAACTGGTGCAGCAGTTTTACGTGGCACCAGCTATGTAACAATCAAATAGCACTGTCAGTACACCACTTGGTGGATATTAAAAAAATGTGCTACAAAAGAATACAGTCATTCATTCAGAATCACGTGCAACATGAGTGCAGTGAGTCTGCTCAAGAGCAGAGAATAGCGCTATATAAAAGCAGTTAACAGTAATAATAATAACCATAGAACATTACCAACCATGAGTACTTGCATAGATTTATAGACTTAAGGCAAGTATTGTATTCTGCCAAGGGGGGTCACAACATGGAAAGTGATACTGCACACAGTACTGACCTGGGATGATTCTTAATGAGTTAGGTCATGGCAGGTCACAAGATCTACTCTGTTCCTTTCTCACTTTGAACTGTAGTCCTTTGTCTCGTCTCACCAAATCTTTATTTCTATTAACCGCTTCTATCTCCCTCACTCCCCAAGAGTATTTTCTTGTTATGCTTGGAATTTGAAAACCAAGTGGCACTCAGCAGAACTGGTATGCCTATGATTCATGTTTCTGTTGGCCTTTGTAATTGCTCAGCCATTTTGTCAGTTGCAGTGTAGACCTACAATCCAACCTCGCTTTGAATTTCATGACCTGCCATATTTGCAATGTATTGATGAACATTCACTTCAGCATGTAGAATATTTTAAAAATCAGTTACAAGAAATTTGAAAAAAAGAAGACTGAAAGTATGGTAATTAGATCAAGAGTGAGATGGCTGCAAGACGGAGAAAAAAAATAAGTAAATACTTTTGCAACATAGAAAGCTGCAATTGTACTAGTAAATCAATGAGTTTTCTAGAAAAAGAAGATGGAGGAATTATATTTGAACAGGCAGAAATTTTATGGGAAGTGAAGAGCTCTACACCCGCAGAGATACTGCAGCTATTGATTAAAAGACAGTGCTACCAACTGCAATTTTCAATAAATATCGAAAGTGGTTACTGCATGCAGTGTACACAATTCAGATCTGTGAGCAGTAAAGATCATATTCAGAAACTTGAAAGTAAAATGAAGTCATGACTGTCCCACCTTTTCATCTGAACAGCTGAGGGAGAAAAACAAAACAAAAATAAAACATGGACAGTATGAGATCATATGACCATTAGTGTGAATGCTGTGCAATAACCACACTGGGCAATAAACTTGGATTGTATTGTGTAGCACGTGCAATGCTGGACAACGGACACTGCCTGGAGTCTGTCGGCATTCTGCATACAGCTTTGAGCGACGGCACACATACAACCAGTCCTGTCATGGTGTGCCAGACTTACAGACTCCTGGCTTCCTGTTATTCTGCTCAGGTACCCAAATGCATGCACATTAATTTACATAATTAATCAGTTTCAGAACAACTGGTGAAAGGTCACCCTGATGAGTGACCACCCCTTTTTTAAAGACCTTTTTTTAAGCCTTTCTCTTCATACTTAATAATAATTAAAGTGTTTGTAAGGCACAAAATTTTGTCTTGACAGTTCAAAGGACACACATGTACATGCATGCACACATACAAAATATGCAACACAATGCACTATACAACACAGCACAACACACACACACTCACTCACTGACTTCCATGTAAATGAACTTCTGAGCAAGGACCACCCCTCCTACAATTACGATCCTTAAGGAAGGGTTCCACTGTATTACTAAAGTTGGCAAAGCACTGGTGACACTTTAGGGCCTCCAGAGGATTGACAACAGATTTGTCAGCACCAGAAATGATGGGGCTTCCAAAAGGCATGAGTGGTCTGTTGGGTTGTACTTTTTTTTAGGTTTTATTTTGTTTACAAGTATTTGAATGTGTTCTGTGCTTCAAAGTTTGTGTTTGGTACCCTTTTATGTGTGTGTGCATGTTTTCTGGATGCATTTTTGACCTTGTGTATTTTCTGGTTAGCAGAACCACTGGTGTACTGCTGTTGTGATAACAGTACGAAAAGAAAATCAAGTTAGTGTGGCCATGCAGTACAACTTGCATCCTCTCTTCTTTTCCTTTTTTGCTGCTTTTCTTCTTTTTGTTCTTCTTTTTATTTTTTTATTTTTTTAATAAAGAAAGTGATGTTGAAATAAAGGGATGCTGTGTTGATTGCAGGGTTTGCCACACCTGGCATTTGAGATGCTACGTTGTTGTCTGCGCATGCAACCAGGCTCCACAGCAGCCCTCCTCATGCTGGCCAGGCAGTTCCAGTCTCTGCAGCAAGTAGACGCTGAAATGGAGTGTCTTAGGGCGTTAGTCAAGGTGAGATAAGTGAGCTTTGTCACAGAGGTGGCATTTGTTGCGTGTGTGTGTGTGTGTGTGTGTGTGTGTGTGTGTGTGTGTGTGTGTAGCTCAGTGGTGGTTGCATTGTTTTGAGCCTGCCAATAGGTTCTAAATATTTGAAACAGAAGTGTTTTTCCTCTGGCTTGATTATATACACTGCCTTTTTTATATATAATATGTAATTTTTCATATATATATATATTACCAATATTTGTTTGGAGATGGCAATGAGGAAAAGTTCTGCACTATTGTAAGAAAAAAATGTGTGCACTGTATCCCTTCTCCCTTCCCCCCCTCCCCCCACAAGTAAGTGAGGGGGTTGGGGGGGCTGAAAGGAATCACATTGGAATCACCTTGCTTTTCTTATGGCTGACATACACTAGAAGTAGAAGCAAAACAATTATTTTTGAATGAAATGGTAAAAAGTATGATAAAACTGTCTTGTTGCTCTGTGTTTACATTTGTGCCTCAGTCTTCTAAACCATTCTCCTTTCTTGCTTTTCTGTCAGGCTTCAGAAAATGCTTGGTGTAAAGATGGCTTGAACACACAACGACCTCCACTACTGGATGACCTCCTGCAGGATGTCATGAACGCAGGGGAGGGCTTGACCTTGTCACAGGCTGTGTACCACCTTGCCTCCCGCGCTGCACAGCTCAAAAGGTAACCTGTACGACAGCAAAGCTTATAAGTCCTTCAGTACAATTTTATGCATGGTAAATGCTTAGCTCAGGGCTGCAGAACTGCACTCACCCAGTCATCCGCAGTGGGTGGAAAAGCTACCAGGCAAGTCAAGGCCCAAAACCACAAGCTCATCAGGCAGGTCTTAATTTAGCCTTCTAGTTTGATTTCTTTGAATTTAGGACATCTTTTGATCCCGGAGAAAAAAATCAAACCAGTGTTGTCTGCGATGCAATGTCGTCACTGTTTTAGCTTGGCTAAGACTGCAGAATTAAGCACAAGTGTGAAATGGAGAAGAAAAGAATCATAAAATTTGGTGTGAAAAAAAATCTCAGGCTGTTAATTTTCTTTGGGCTGGTTGGTGTTCGTATTCAGCATGCTGACAGAATAGTAGAAATTGTTGAATTCTGCTGGCCAGTAAAGTTCAGAGTGCAGTTGGGTGGTACAGCTAGTTATTGGAAAAAGGGGAGAGCTACCTGACTTTCCTGTGGGAAGTACCCCAGTACAGTGGAACCCCTGAGGAACGACCACCCCTTTTTTTAAGACTTTTTCTTTAAGGATCCTTGTCTTCATACTTTCATGTGCACCAAACATGACCTAGGACTGCGAATCAGCTCTGTCTGCCAGTGACTGACTCTTTTGCAACCAAAACTCTTGCCTAAGCTTTTGTTCTCTCCAAATTAGACTGTTGTAGACTAATTCTCTTCTGCCTGGCTGCTCACTTGACCCTTTTCACAGAATGTTCAGAACTGGTTTCCAAAGCATGCAAATGTGATTATGTGCAGCCTCTTAAGCTCATGACTGGTTACTAGTTTAAGCCAGAACAGACTACGAAGCGTCAACCGTCACATCTTCTTCTGTGACTCATCTCCTGCCTATCTCTCGCACCTTACTGTGTGCACCTCTTCCAGGTAGCTTTGTTCTTTTATAGACAGACAGATACTTTGTATTCCCAATGTTGAAACAAAAACTTTCACCAAAGCTCATTATCTTACTGTGCTCCAAAACAAAGGAATTTTCTCTCCCTTCTGACATCCATCATATTCAGTCCTCCCATGCCTTCAAAACTGTGTTGAAAAACTCACCTATGCAAATACTGAAACAGTACAACAGGCAATTTCAATTCTGTCTTCCCCCTTTTATGTCCACTCCCCCCCTCCTCACCCCCCATTCCTCCCTGTCATATTCCTTCTTTGTGTGTGTGTGGCGTGCTAGCATTCTAAAACAAGATCCAAACACATAAATGGTTGGAAAGAACACTTATTTATTGTGACACAGACACACAATCTGCAAATTTTCAGGGTAATCCCCTTTGTCAAGCTACAAAATGACAACAGTTAAATGGTTAAAAATGATGAAAGGTGAGATGAGAAGCGAAATAAGTGATCTTTTTTGGGGTTGAGCTGTTGTTTTCCTGTCCAGTGCTTGGAAAACAACAGCTCAACCCAAAAAAGATCACTTATTTCATTTCTCATCTTTTTTCCATCATTTTTAACTATTTAACTGTTGTTTAAGTGTTGTTTTGTAGCTTGACAAAGGGGACTACCCTGAAAATTTGCAGATTGTGTGTCTGTCATTACAGATAAGCGTTCTTTTGAACCTTTTATATGTTTGGATTTTGTAGCTCTTGTAAAGAGTGATGTGCTCACCCTTGCCTGTGAGATACAGCACGATATAGAAATGACCATTATTATTATTATTTACCGTTTCACTTGATTTTTGTGTGGGGGCTTTAAAAAACAAAACAAAAAAACGGTTCTTTATACTGCCCCTAGACTAAGTCTTGCAGTTGTTATATTTTGTTCATTCATTACACACTTGTAATGGTACTACAAGTTACAACTCCTTTTGTTTTTTTCTCTCCCAACGAAGTATCAGAAAAGGGTAGCTGGATCAGCCTTGTACGTTTTCCCTTTGCTTGGCTAGGGAGCTAACATTCCTAGCCTTCGGTGGATTTTCCTATGTTGTATTTTTGTTTAGACTGAGCTTGTAACTTTGACCTGGTATTGTTTAGTTCACAAGGAGAGATCAGTTAATACATAAATAAGTGCTCATTCGAACCTTTTTGCGTTTTGATCACAAGAAGAGATTTGAATGTGCATCAACTGATGGCAGTGTTTGGTCATCCTGCCGTAACCTTGTGCTGCCAACAGGACGTCAACAACTACTAACTGTTGATCCCTTGGTTGACCTTGACCATATTACTTGACATCCAACTAAGCGAGGTTGCTTATTAGGGACGGGGACAGGGGGCGGAAGAGGACAAAAGAGTGAAGGCTCGACCGCGGATACCACCTGAAAAAGACCAGAGAGACTGTGGACCGCCGCCAGAACAATGGAAGTGTTATGGCAGTGTTGCCTCGCCATTGCGCAATGACTAGTGCACCGCGCAAATGCTGTTTCAACTGCCGTGCTTGGGCAGAGTCACAAGGACAATGTCCGTTGCACTGCTGCTGAGGAACAGCCTGAAGCGAAAAAAGTCCAACTTTCACAGCCCAGCTCCACCTCCCTGCTCGTGATCTCTTCTGGGCTAACTTGAGGGTCCAGCTCCACCTCCCTCCTCTTGATCTCACCTGGAACCCTGATCCCTTGGTTACCTCAGTGTGAGCACTCATAAGTCAGTACTCGTTCAGATTCTTCTGGTGTCTTAAAGTATGTGCAGCTGAGATAATAAAGTATTCAGACAGAAAGAAAAGAAGGAAGAAAAACTAGTGATATTTTTTTATGGGTCATTCAGTGCATTGTAGAATGCCTACACACACCTTTTTTGTGGCAGTCAGTGCCGTGGTATCTGAGGTGCATCTTATTGCACTTCAGTGTTTCACCCCCCCACCCACCACCCCCGACCCCCTAGTCCTTGTTTTCTTGCAACAGTTTGTACTGAAAGACAGCCTGAGGTCACTTTTTGTGGCTGTACGCTTACAGAAATATTGGCATGTATCAGATGTGAGTGCTGTCATGCATACACAAGTACAGTGGAGCCCCCTGGAGACAGCGTGGCTGGAATTACTTCCTCCTGACAGTAACATGAGTGTCTCAACTTGTTCCCTACCCGTGGGGCATCCTAATGCAATACAACTTGATTGCAAAGTGTCACGGTTACTGCACACGGAATGTGTGAGTGTGCCAAATAGACTCGCTCACACATTCACACCAGTCATCAAACGACAGTTACATTATAACATTAACAACAACAAAAATTATGATGATCTTGGTGAAGTTTGCCATTCCTTTGCCTACGCTCAGTAATACCACAACGACACAAATCTTCACAACCTTCTCAGTAGCGACAGAACCATCAACAAAATGATGTTGGAGTATGATTTGAAATAATGTTTCTTCATCCTGAGCTGACCCTGTATGGTTGACAGAAGTTAAAAACCAAGAACTAACTGACTAGATGGAAATAGGATTGTGCAAACAATACAAAATATTTATTGTCAGGGAAAAGATTATCTTGCCCTGGAGCAGAATTTCTGCCGAGGGGTAAAGTGGTTGTGTCCCTTTGATTTGATGGGCCCGTGGGTGCATCATGGTCATAAATCATGCGACTGGTGAGGGTGTTGTAAAATGACCAAGTGTTGATATTGGCAAGAGTTCATTCAGTTGCCTATTAACCTGTAGCTGACACTTCACCTTGCTGCTTCTGGTGGGTGTTTGCTTGGACTGTGTAGACACTAAAACCAGGGGCCATAAATTTGGGAACACTTAGATTTTGGATGGTGGAAGACAATAGCTGTAAAGCAGTTGTGTCCTTACTAAACTTGCTTCTTCTACTCCTGACTGCAGAACAGTGTATAGACTTTGTGTGTGTGTGTGTGTGTGTCTTGCTCTCTCTCTTTCTGTCTCTGTCTGTCTCTCTCTCTCTCTTTCTGTCTCTGTCTGTCTGTCTGTCTCTCTCTTTCTGTCTCTGTCTGTCTGTCTGTCTATCTCTCTCCATCCCTCCTTTACCCACCCTCTCTCTTTCTCCCTCCCTACCTCTGCCGCCCCCCCCCCCCCCCCCTTACATGTACATACTCTTCTTCCACCGCCCACCTTTTTTCCCTTCCTCCTGTTGCCCCCCCCCTCCTCATCCTCTCTCCCTCTCCCTCCCACTGTACGTGGAATTCTTAACACAACAAACATTTTGCTTTAGCCCCACCATTATGGCTAGAGAAAACAAGATGCCAGTAATGGCACTGTTAGTCTTGATTCGAAACTTTCATTTGCAGATTTCTCACTCGAGATGCAACCAGAACTCATTACCTTATGCTATCCTCTCATGGCTAGACAAACGCTACATCTCCTAATGGGTGCACCCAGTTTTGTCATCCAACCTGTCCAGAAAGTTCAAAACTCAGCTGCACCTCGTCATCCCCTCTCTACATCCCTCCTGCAAAAGCTGCAGTGGATTCCCATTACGGAATGCATTGAGTACAAAGGTGCATGCCTGCATGCTTTTTTAAGTTTTACATACTGTAACTCAAAGTCCAGTGATACAAACACAGGATGCATGGCTTTCCCTCCCCTTTCCCTCTTGGTCCTCGCATTTGGAACTCCCTCCCTCTTGATGCTCAACTCTTTCGTCTGTCAAGACAAAAGTTAAAAAAATAAAAAAATCCTCTTTTCACATCATTTCTACAAAAACTGAAACCAGTATCCAGATTCCTCTCTTCTTTTTTGGAGTGTATGTGTGAGTGCATACTTTTCTCTCTCTCTCTCTTCTTCCCCCCTCGCCTGCTTTTGATGTGTTGCAGATGTAAACAGTAATTAGTATCAACAGGATTGACAATGTTGTAACTTATAAGTATTACTGATCTACATCAGCAGTTTTGTGTATGCATTCTGAGCATTGTTGAGTGCGATAGGGGCCATCCTACACACATAAATAAGAAATGATCCAACTATCCATTATTAGTAATACTAGTACTTTTGTGTGTGTGTGTGTGTGTGTGTGTGTGTGTGTGTTGGAAGTAAGTATCAGTCGTGGAAAGAAACTTGCAGCTTTAGAAATCCCGTTCCCCACTTTTCAGCTCCACACTCCTTTTCAGCAGTTGCCTTCCAGCTTGCAGGCGTGAGAGCTTTTGTTGATTGAACCCATTTAATTTCAGATGTGAAGAAGCATCACAGGCGTATCTGAAGCTGATACAGGTTTATGAGGCAAGTGCATTTTCTTTTGAACTTTTAGCTGGCCTGGCTTGTGCACTACTTTATATCTTGCGCATAGGTGTATAGATTATCAGTGATTCCATTAACCAAGCATTTTTCATCTGATGGGGGTAAAAAGAAAATGAAAAGAGGATTTTACAAAAAAGTTTGGAACTGGCCATCACTGAGAATGACAAGACTTTTGGGGGGAGGGGGGGGGGGGTGATTTTTGATCTTTCATACACTGCAGAGTGGGGAGATTCTGCTTTTTGCAGCTCTGACCTACCTGTGGATAACAACAGACTTCATACATAGGTGCTGCAGGTTGCTTCCACATTGATACCACTAGTTTGCAGAAGATTTCAGCTTTATCCCAAGGTGAACACTTTGTTGGGCTGTTGGTTATTTGTTCCCACACAGAGTCCAAAGTTTTCTGCTTTTACATAGAAAGTGTGCAGCAGAAAAAAATAGAGTTGGTGGAACCGCTGAATTAGTCTGAGACCTTTCAACATAAGAATATTTTCTTCTAGGTTCAAGCTGTTTTATTTCAACTGACTCAGAGCAGTTGACTAACTTGTTGACATTAATATCAAAACAGGTTGTCATCTTTATGAGGATTAGGAGTGGTGGTTTGATTGTGTCTATGTTTTGGATTTATTCTTTTCTGCTTGAACTCAGGAGTTTAGCAACTAAAGTAATAAACCTAAGATTCTTTGGATATTTGCCTATTTTTTAATTTTTTTTAAATGGATGCAGAGGCCTTTTGAACTGGCATCAGGGGAAGTAGGTTGAGATCACTTGGTACAGTCTTAGTCCCAGATTAAACTAATGAGTGTGCCAGCACATTTAGCAGAATATGCTTTCCAAAAATCTTGCTGGAAAAAAGTGTTTTGTTTTTGTTTTTTCCAAAACACCATGACTGCAACTGAAAAAGCTTTTGAATTTATTTGTCAGATTCTTCATCTTGCTGTGACAACAGAAAGAGAAGTACATCCCCAAAAGTAGCTGTCCAGCCAAAAAAATAAGTGCACTAGATTCTGAGAGAAAATGAGCAAAAGAATGACAAATAAAGAAAAATGCTTATAATTATAAACAGAATCCTTTTACATTTACATTATTAATGATACATACGGTTTCAGTTTTACGATTTGTCTGTCTTGCAGAAGAAAGGGGTCAACAAAACACAGCAGCAGTGGCAGCTGGCCACAGAACTGTGCTATCCAGACCTGCTGACTGTTTGTCGTGAAGCGGCGCAGGTTCTTCTGCTAGTGCCCCAACACAAACAGTGCCTTCAGCTTTGTGACAGGGTCCTGAATGCCGTATCGTCATCGCCTCCCTCATCAAAGCCATTGTCGGATTTGGACTGCTTTTTCCAGAGCTCCGAAGAACATCAACAAACAGATGAAAGTTGGACTGAATCGCAGGCAGATACTTCTGCTGAGGAGAGAGACTTGGTGTTTGAGTTCAAGAGTGGCAGAAAAAGGCGTTTGAGTTCTTCAGGGGGTGAACAGTTTGGTGATGGGGAAGAACAGACCGGAATGTGGGAGCATGAGGAAAATCGAATACTGCTGCTGGTGTGCAAAGCGGAGTGTTTAGTGGCTGAAGGAGACTATTCAACAACTGTGAAGGTGCTGAACAGGTGAGAAATACTGGGTTTCATTCTGATGTATAGATGTGTGTGTGCGTGCGTGTGTGTGTGTTTGTGTGCGTGCATGTGTGTGTGTGTGTGTACATAGTGCAGTGTCTGAGAGCATTTTTACAAAACTAGGTCAGGCATGCACTGTTGTATTTAAGGGTCACAAGTTATATCTGGTTACAAGCTAGCAACAGTTGAAAAAGATTCTTTCCAAGGAGTTACCTGAAGAATCAGTCACTCAAGGCACATTCTTGTGGACAGCCTGTACCCGGAAAAGGACAGAATCTATTTTATCTCCGTTATCTTTGACTTTGGCTGCTGACACAGATTTGCCTGGATGCTGTGCTATGCACAGAGAGATACTTGTGTAATGCCTAGTCAACAGCTGAGGTCATCACATGTATCATCAGGGTGAAAAGAGAGAGACTGAGAGATTGATTCTTGATGTTTAGTGCTCGGTCAACCGTAGCGGTCATGTGAGGGCAAAGAGAGAGGTAAATGGAACAGGTGATCAGCTGAACGGGTTAACTGCAAACACACTTGTGTCCTGATACATGTTTGATTCTTGTTTTGTTTTTTGTTTACTTTTTTATAAAAAAAAATTTCTTCTCCTTTCTAGTGACTTATCATATTCATCATTCAGAATCTCTCTTCTGCTCTATGTGTGTGTGTGTCTGTCTGTGTGTCAGTCAGTTGTTTTGAGTGCATTTCCAAACTATTGTAGCTTTTGCTTTTATTTTGATTCAGCCAACGTTTTGCATGTCTTGCTTTTTTCCGCAGGCAGAGTGAGGATGGCATCAGCTTCAGTTTATGTGCCTGTAAACAGTTTTACTGTGTTTCCACGCCTTAGTTTAGCAAGTATTTCTCAAAGTAATAGTAGAGCTATGTAATTCTAAGGAATCTTATCCATACACAGCATGGATAAGATTTCCATTAGTCTTGATATTCTTATTGTCTTAACTCATAATATATCAACTCATTGCCTTTTTGTTTTAGTTTTGTCCCACCATTTCTTCATTTAGCTTTTGGAGTTCCAGCACACTTGACACTCGCGTGGCACATCATAGTCTGTCTTGTTCACACCACAGCAAAAATGTGACAACAAAACTTAGCATTTTATTTGAACAAGATGGGCTCAGGGTGGCAAGGGAAGGGAGGCAATGTGCACATGGGAGTTAAATCTCGGAATAAACAGAGGACTGGGGTGCCCCCCTGTCAATGAATATCCCCTCCGTCTTCCAACAATGCCATGCAGTTACGTTCAGCATGCCTCTCTGTTGGCTGATCACACTTAATACTGGCGCAAGTCATTTGTGCTGGGGGTTTGGGTTGATGATTTTTTGTTTGGAATTGTTTTGGGTGGGATTACTGTTTTTATGAACCCCTGATCAAGGACCTCCCCCCCCCACACACACATGCTTCTGTTAAATGGGGCTATTTTTGCTTGATCTTTAGGGTAGTCTTAAAACTAATAAAAGAGGAGTTCCACTGCATTATTACATATTAACCCATGCAGTCTTAGTGCAGCTGCCTTGATGGTGTGGTACTCTGCATGTGCTTTTATTTGTGTATTACTTATGTAACATACACAGAAATTGACAGCACTAACAGAAAATGGCTCACACCTCTGTGCATGTGTCCAAGTTTGAGAATCTGCAGTGCGCAAAATCTCAGCCAGCTGTATTTAAACACCCAAGTTCAAGTTCAGGAACAGAAATGTTTTAGCACAATGCCTGCTGTCTGTTAAAAAAAACCCCAAGAACAGTTGCTTCCACCAAAATAAAATCAAGAGATGACATGGATTGGGGAAAAAAAAAATCAATGAAGATACACTGTCACTGATGGCATAAGCACTGTTCAAAATGAGCCAGTTAAAATTATGAAAGCCACAGATCTCAGGTCTCAAATTAGTTTGCTCTCTCAAAGCTCAGAACCTCTGCCACCCCTATTCTGCCCACATTTGTTCATTTGTCCACTCCCTCACCCACTACCTTGCTTTTTAATTAGATCGGCTGTTTGTATTTCAGAGACAATTTCCGTTCCTGGGCATCAGTTCACTTGAGCTACTTTTAGTCATTAAACTGGTTATTTTGTGTGTGTGTATGTGGGTTTTTTTTTTTTTTTTTTTTAATGATGTAGCTTATTCTACCTGCTCATTATCACTATCAGTATTGCTGTAGGCTTAAAAATAAAATTGCTAGTTTTCATACCTTATCTGAGGACATGAAGCCCCACATCATCATCAATTCATACCTGTAGCTGATGAAACATATTGGTGATTCAATTTTGTTTTGCTTCGTGCTTTCTTGATCGTATCTTCAAAGTCTTCACTGGGTCTGTGTGTGGATGAGTGTAGAACAAACCGGCTGAAACATTTTTCTCCTTTTTGTTTCATTTGTTCATTTTTACTTTATTTTTAAATTGTACTCAAACAGCTAAATTTTCTGGGTCAGGTGCCTGTGACTGGATGCTGGGTGACCAGTGGCTGAGTAGGTCAGCACTGGCACAGACAGAGGCTGATGACCAGCTCTGTCAACACTGACCACTGTTGTGATCCTGCTTAGCACACATAGGCACACTCACCCATCTCCTTTCATCTGCACAGAGCTTTGGAAGGACTTGTGGAATGCTGGCAATGGGTCGGGGGTCAAAGGCCAGAGGAGGCGGAGCCTGGGCCATCATGGCGGCCCCCAGTGGCCAGTGTAGCCAAACGACCTCGCTATTCATTGTCTGGTAAGCAAGAGGGTAAATGTCAAACTCCAAGTCCAAGCATCAGTTTGGGACATCCTCCTGCCAACAGAGTTTTGAGGAAGGGTGCTGAAAAACGAGTTCTAAAGTGCATGGGTAAATGGGATCGGGGGTTGGGGTGTAACACTAACAACTAACACCATCATGTTCTGTTTGTTTGTACCTTTATGGTAGTCAGGTGCAAAAGGAATGTGGCTTTGCATAGAATTCTTCACATTTTTGTCCCCTAGAATGAAGCTGAGTTTAGTCTTTAAACTGAAAAGAATTACCCTCTGCATAAACTGATGAAGCGATGTGTGTTGTGACTAATGGAGACCTTGATAGTTATACATGTATATGTAAGTATATATAATATATATTATGTGATTTGCTGAATTTTACTCTGCCTTAAATTGACTTGATAGTTGACAGTGTTGTAATATTTGCATCAACAGTCAAATGTTTCTTTTGTGTTTATTTGTTTTTGTCATACCTTCATCTTTGATCCTCTTGTGTAAACAACATTTGAGTGACATTGTGTTGGACGCAGAACTAACTGAGCATGGACGTACCCCTGTCCTAAATTAATGGAGTGGGCTGGCGGAGGGGGGGGGGGGGGGGGTTGTTAATGTTATGTTATGCTAAGCTGTAGTCTGGGTAAGAGAATACCTGAGTTGACCAGGTGGAAAATGTGGGTCATCTCTGTTTACCTGATGCATCCAGCCTCCAGACTTTTGTTGCCCCAGTCTCTTTTAGTTTTACAGTTTAGTACTTTGGACTCTGCAGCTTGTGGCAAGATCAGGGTTTGCTTTCTGTAAGATTATTTATTGCCCTGTTGATTGTGCTGGGGCTGTTTCGCTGGTGTAGAACACAGACAGGGACACTGTTTTTATTCTGATGAGTAATACTGTACAGAATGTTTTTTTTATACTACAATTTACAGACATTGGCTCTCTCTCCCACCTGGCTCATGCATGCTGCTTTCCCTCACCCCCCTCTCCCCACTCCTCCTCCCGTCCATCACCATCTTCTTCTCTTCTTCCAGTAATATACAGGATCAGTGTCTGATCATTACGGATATTTATGGTGTGCGAGAAAAAGGGGGTGGCTGGAAATGCAATACCTAACCCTAACACTATAAAAAAAAAAATCAAAAAAATCCCACTGTCTCCAAGTTCAGCTGCTTTCTCATGCCTAGTTCTTTTTTTCTGCATTCTATCACTGTATCAGTATCACTGTATCAGTATCACTACAGACCAGACCAGTGACCCTTTAATTTGTTAGGAACCAGCCTTCTCAAAGTACATTTTGTCCAAGATCAAAATAATTTAATAATTTTTGTTTTATGACCTCCCCTTTCATTTTACATTGAATTTAAAAAGCATGTTTCTTGAGTGACCTTTAGCAGCACCAAATGTAAAATTAACTGCTGTTTTGTGAGTAAAGTAGCATTGCTCACCTGTCACATACCACAGCCTCTTTAATGTCTGCTCAGAGTGTAAAAAACAAAACAATATTATTATTATTATTATTATTATTATTTTTTTTTTATAGATGCTGATAAATCAACAGGGCACTTAAAAGCAAAATTCTTATTTTTATATATATATTTTTATATATTTATAATGTGTTCAATAGATAGAATGTATTTTGAGAAGGCTAGTTCCTTCAGTTTGACCCCTTCCCTGCCTTCAGCCTAGCATCAGGCTCTGGGAAGGAAACTGCACCAGTGGTATGGACTGGCAGGGAAAGGGTTGATGGATCTCATTCTCACTCTGATCAGCAGACTGCATACTGCAGAACTGACACATCCTTTTGAATGGCAGCTATCAAGGATAGGCTTGTTGACTGGCTAACAGGGCTGTTTGGCCCCTTGGGGTTGGGTGGGGAGGGGGGGGGGGGGAGCTGCTTTTAGCTACCTAGCCTATTTCTGTGCCCTAAGGGGGGTCTCTTCAATAGAAACAAAATACCCCCTCTCCTTATGGGATGGGGAGGGTGTTTTGCGGGTTTTTTGTTTTGTTTTTTATTCATTTTAACATGGAAATTTTGGCAGTATGTGCAGAATATTTTGGGAGAACAAGTGACCTTGAGATCTCATAAATTCCAGATATTCAAAACAAATAAAAAAATCAATTTAAAGGCCTCTGTTTTTTTATGTTCAGTTATGCTGTAAAGTACATGCTTTGGATAATTCACATAGTCTTGCTTAAATTAACCCTTTTGCCACAAATGCCCACTTCAGTCAAGAAAATATAATAGACAGGCATCCTGCATGGAGAAAGTCTGCCAGCCATTTTAAGATTGACATAGGCCGGTTTTATGATTCTTTTTTTAAAGTTTAATCAGAAATGTAGTATAGATTATGTTATTCATATGGGCAGTTTGAACAGGGACTGGCCTGCTAAGTCACCATTAACCTAGCTGCCCTGGACAGCAGCTAGGATTAGCAGTGTAAGGGTTAATGATTTTAGTTATAAACTGTGAAATGTATCCCATGTAATCTGCTGTAACCTTTGTTACTATGCTCAGTTACCTTTTAAGACTTTCGGGGTGTGGGAGGGGGTAAAAAAATAAACTTTTGATAATTCATATTATAGAATTATTTTGGAGTGGGTGGTTAGGGTGCATACTTAAGGAACCATTGTGCAGAGTGGCAGCATGGCACATTGACAGTGCTTGTTTGCCTGGAAGTATAGTATATCCAGCTGTCCCCATTGGGAAACCTTAAATGCAAACAGATGCAGTTTCAACAGGTTGTGTGCATGCAACACACAAACTGAAGGGCATTTGATAAACCGGTCAGGCAGTTTAATCCCCCCCCCTCCTTCTCACACACACACACGCATGTACGCACACGCACACACACACACCACACACACACACACACACACACACACACACACACACACACACACACACACACACACACACTCACACACACACACACACACACACACACACACACACACACACACACACACACACACACACACAACACACACACACACAGATAAGAACACACACACACAGATAAGACAGTAGTAGCTGTAAATGAGAACAAGGGCAAGGTGAGGGGTGAGCTTTGTTTTGGTTGCGCCCTTGCCCCCTGCCCCCCCCCCCCCCCCCCTTTGCGCCAGCAGCATGAGGGGGAATACAGGAGGGTGCTTTAGCCCTGTAGGATCACTGTCTCTGCTCTGCCACAGACACCTGTTACCTGCAGGCCTGTGAGTGTGACTGGATGCACTAAATTGTTTACCTACAGCTACTACAGGAGCTGGCTTATTACAAATGAAGGGCTGGGTTGATCAAGTTGAAGGGGGATTGGGGGGGGGGGGTCTTGTGATAGTAATTTGGCACTGTGGGGCGGGGGGGGGGGGGGGACTTTTGCATTCTCTTGCTCTCTTTCTGTCTGGCACTAGGGGTCTCTTTCTCCAACGGCTACTACTACTAGTACTGTAGTAGTAATATTGCTGCTGCAACTTCTACTATTTATACTGTACTGCTATTTGTGAAGAACTGTGCAAATTATTCCAGTATTCAGCACTGTCATTTAATTATTCTCTCTCTCTCTCTCTCTCTCTCTCTCTCTCTCTCTCTCTCTCTCTCTCTCTCTCTCTCTCTCTCTCTCTCTCTCTCTCTCTCTCTCTCTCTCTCTCTCACACACACACACACACACACACACACACACACACACACACACACACACACACACACACACACACACACACACACAATCAGACACACCTGCACACACACACACACACACACACACAATCAGACACACCTGCACACACACACACACACACACACACACACACACACACACACACACACACATCTGGACAACACTGCTTTTATTTCTGTGACATTGCTTCACCCATGCATTGCTAGTGTGCTGTTTTAAAGCGAGGGCTATTGCAAGTGCTGTGTAAAATTTATTTTGAATTTTGACTGGCACAGTGGCAGCCAGTGAAGTGCTTTGAGCAGTGGTCCAGGATGTTCATGTCTGCTCTTGTGAGAGAGAAAAAGCAACTTTTGCTGTGTGGTTTTGAACTTTTTCCAGCTTTTACATCTCGTTACTGCAGTCCAATGTAAAATTCAAGGAAACTTAGTTTAGAACCACATTTTGAAAATGGTAAAATGACCATCTCTTAAGAGCGCCCTCTTAACGCTGTATAGTTCAGCTTGTTAAGACCACATTTTGAAAATGACACTGCAAAAATTTTTTTTTTTTTTTTTTTAAAGAGTGTAAAAGTATAAATCAACCATTTTTAAAACCACATTTTATAAATGCTGCCTGGTTCAGTGTAGCTTAACACATTGACTAAGACCAATGCTCTCAAAAACCTTTTGTCCACTTTTTGTTGATGTCTAGGGCCTCTTTCATCAAGGTGTGATTCTGACCCTGAGCCAGTAAGGTTGTGTAAAGGCTGTTGGTTGTTTCAGAAGGTACTGGGTGTGCCCATGAATTAGTTTTATAATGCAATGTGGCAGGTTCAGTCAGCGCTGAAAATTAGCTGTTTGTATTCTCTGGCCAAGGGGAGCCACCTTAGGGTGTGACTTTGAATTAATGGTACAGTGCAGTGTGCAGGGTTAGAAATAAAACATGACTGTGGTGTCTTACCCACAAGCTAAGGGCAGAGTTGAAAGTTAGTTCGGATGCTGAAAACAGCTATTGAAATTGCCAGCACTGCACAAGGACTAAGATTTATTTGTTGAGGAAAGACGTTGATCCTCTGCACATAGTCACATTACTTTCTTGGTGAACTGGTGGTGTTGATTCGCTTTCTCTTCTTTGAATTCTTTTCCTTTTTCTTCTTCTTTTCCTCCTCCTTCATCTTCTGCCTTTTTATTTTCAGATTTTTATTTTATTTATGAGTTCTTTTAGATTGTCCTTATAAGGCTTATTGTAAAGTAATAGGAACAATCAAAACCAAGAAAAGCAAGTGGTGAACATGTGATATGCTATGAAAGTTAAAAATGTTGTTGCACAGGAATCTTTTGTAATTATCTTGCCAGCAACTTATTACAGATTACATGTATATATAATTAACAGACACAAAACCAAAGTAGGTATTTTGTAATACTATGTTTAAGATTTTATTCAGAAACTTAAAAAAAGAAAGATTTTTCTCAGAATGTTAATGAAATAATAAAAAGACTGCACAGAACCTAAAGAGAAAATGACAAGACTTGACTCGAGACTGATTACTGTCATTCTCCAGGACACACAGAAAAGGCAGCACCTGCAGAGAAGGCAGAGCAGGTTGACTCATGGAGACAGCTGTCATCACAGGTGTGCATTTACCTGTCAGATGCTTTCAGCAGGCTGGGGGAGTATGGGCAGGTAATGCATGCTGCCCGCCTTGCTGCACAGGTCAAGCCAGGTGGGTGAGAATGGACTGATCTGGGATTACATGTGCATTCCTGGTTTTAAATTACGTTGTTTTTTACTGTCTGTGTGACAGTTAAGTACCACACAACCATTTGGGGAATGTTAATAATGTGGCCTTTGGTTTGCGTGCATGTGTATGTATTTGGAGTGAGATATGCCATATCAGTCACACGCATAGTCAGTCCTACACACCTGCTCGCACACACACACACACACACACACACACACAATCAGACACACCTGCACACACACACACACGCACGCACGCACACACACACGCACGCACACACACACACTATTAGTCTCACACTCAGACACACATTCAATAACACAGACATGCATGCATGCTTGCATACAAATACGCACACACACACTCACATTATTACACACACACACACACACACACACACACACACACACACACACACACACACACACACACCACACACACACACACTCACTCACTCACTCACTTATGTTTAGACTTGACAAGAGTGAGAACACATGAAGGATATATAAGAATGTCAGAGGACTGGACAGGAAACAAGAGGAGGTTGTACTATAAAGCCAGTCACATGGGCATTGCAGTTCACCTCTTTTATGGGTTGTCAGAATTCACTATGAGCCTTCCATTTCCACCTGTTTCTGGCAAAGAATTTGGATTGAAACATTGGGTACCATCAAAAAGCAGCACCCTAACTGGGTGGTTGAAATGGTAAAGGAATATCAGACATACGTACATCACAGAAAGCGTCAGGCATCAGTTCAGAACTGAATTCATAGAAGCCTTCCTCTCAGCAAAGTTCTAATTACTGCACATCAAATATACACCTGTCAGCTTCATTTGTCCATCAGGTGATGAAGATGCACTGTACTACCTGAGCCACAGCTTGATGGAGATGGGTCGTGGGAAGGTTGGATGCCAGACATGGCTGCACCATCGCGGACTCCCCCACAACACTGGCTCCGTCCGTTTGGAGTCTTCAATCCAGCAAAGGCAGGACATGATCAGGTACGTGTTGAAACAGCACTCTGATGAAAGTCCTGCAATCACCATAGTGGACTGCCCCACAACTCTGCCGCTGTCCGTCTTGAGTCTTCAATCCAGTTGAGGCAGGACTGGATCAGGTGGGATAGTGGAGATAGCTCAGTGGTTAGAGCACTGGACTTGTGATTGAAAGGTCTCAGGTTCAATTCCCAGCAGGAGCAGCAGGAAAATATTCTTCTCTAGGGTCAACTTTCTGTGCTGACTCTTATTTTGGCATCCACTCCACCCCCATGTTACCACAGTAGTACGTAAAAGTGCAGGTGGCAGGCTACAACTAAACACACATGCACCCTATGTGTGTGGCGTTGCATGAAGTGATGTAACATGGTGCATGGTTGTATGGTGTACACAGAATGTGCTGAGACGGCAGCAGTTTCATGTGGCACCAGACATGTAACAACCAAACAGCACTGTAAACATTCCACTTTGATGGATATTCAAAAATGTGCTATAAAAAAAGAAGAAGCTAGTCACGTGTTCAGAGGGGGGCGGGGATAGCTCAGTGGTTTAGAGCGCCGGACTCGTGATTGAAAGGTCGCGGGTTCGAATCCCTGCTGGAACGGCGGGAGAATTTTCTTCTCCAGGGTCGACTTTCTGTGCTGACTCTTATTTCGGTATCCGTTCCACCCCCGTGTTACCACAGTAGCACGTAAAAAAATCCCGGTCATTCTGCCAAAAGTGCAGGTGGCAGGTTACAGCTAAACACGCATACACCTTACGTATGTGGCTTTTATTGAACCGTGCTTCGGCATTGGTCACAACTTGTCCCTAATATGTCAAATGACATCTGAGGACATTAAGCATCAACTCATCATCATCATCACGTGTTCAGAATCACATGTGACATGAGTACAGTGAGTCTGCTTAAGACCAGAGAACAGTGCTATACAAAAGCGATCAGTGGCAAGGTAAATACATGCTGAAGCAGCAGTCTGAAGGATGGAAGACTGCAGCCGAACAGAGCCGGTGCTGCGGGGCAGTCTGTGGTGGCACAGCCAGGCCTGGTGTCCATCTTTCTCAAAATGGGTTGTTTTAACTTCTACCCCTGTGTTTTGGTGGATTGTTTTACCTTGTGTTTTGGTGGGTTGTTTTACCTGTGTTTTGGTGGGTTTTACCTGTGTTTTGGTGGGTTGTTTTACCTGTGTTTTGAAGAACAGTTATTGTCAGGACCTTGACAGAGTACTGTGTGTTAAAAGTTAAACACCACCTTACTCACTTGATTGCTTGCTTCTGTTATTTCATCAAATGGATCGACTGTGGCATCGGCTCATCACCACAGTACCACTGAAATTAGACCCATTGCTCCAGACAGATGCCTTGGAAGTCAACAGTGCCTTTCCGAAATAAAACAGTGGACAGAGAGCAGTTCTTAAGATGTAGAAGTTACGAGAAAACTTGGGCTTATCTTGCAACTAACAAAGGCTCAAATGCATCTTGTGTTGTTACCTAGTTTTCAGCATCATGATGACTGTGGACTTGTAGATCACTCAGCGTCCCCGTACAGGTTAGGCTCACAGCGCAGTAATGTTTTCAAAGAGACACAGGAAAAAGACAAATGGACTAGCAGAGACAGGGAAGTAAGTAAGTAAACATGGTGCTTAACGTCCACAGAAACCATAAGGCTTATTAGGGACGGGGAGGTGTGGGGGAGAGGGAGATATATGCCTATCACTACACTGTCACCACCAGAATGATTCCTGCATTAAGATGGGCAGCTTTGAGAGCCATTTTAATGTTTCAGTAGGAAGTGGTGGACAAAGTCCCAAGACAGTGTCCACGAACCACAACCTTTTCTGAAGAGAAAGGAGAGCCGAAGCGGTATTAAAAACCAAGTTCCTTCCGCTTACCAGCCTAACACCTTACCGCTAGGCCAAACCGGCTCACTGAGAGACAGGGAAAATAAAGTATTGTTTATAAATGCATGTATGATCTGATAACCTTTTCTTCTAATCATGTTCTTCTTATTGCAGTATGCTGGCTGCAGGCAACAGCTACGACAACATCAGAAGAAAGCTCGGCACAGTAACAGACAGACAGAAACTTCAGCTGGATCTCTCCTATCTAAACCTGCTGGTCGATGCCAGATCAAAGAGATAATCTGAACCTTAACAAACAGTTCAGTCATGGTATGCATGTGTGAAAATCAGATGAGAAGGAAGAAGTAATCAGTCTAATGTTCCCTGAACTGTTTAGCTGAAACATAATTATTTATTCTCCTGTATATCAAAATGGGAAAACCCGAGTGTGTGAATTGAGTCTTACTTAACTGCCACTCAGATGTGGTATAATAACTTCTACGTGTGCAGATTGAAAAGGGAAGAATGGATATGAACTGATATCACATGTTTCAAGCATGGTAGGTGTTTGTGTTTGTTAGACAGATAAGACTGTCAATTATTTAATTCATACCTGGTACATGTTATTAAGAAGTCACTGTTGACCCAGTTTTTGTTAGAAGGTCAGTGGTGTTATAAAGAAGTCACCTTTGACAGTTTTTGTAAGGTCAAAGTGAAGATGCCGCACTTGGGACAGATACTTTGAAGCTGCTGTTGCAGATGATATGATTTGAAAGGTGAGACGTTTACACCCGTCAGCTTCAGCACCCGTGTAAGATGCTCACGTGCAGGGCGGATTAAAAAACAAACACTTCCCATCTAGGCAAATAAGGAAGCTGATTCAGTTTTCAGCCTGTGTGTGTACATATATGTTATACTGTATAATACTGTCATTTGATGCAAAAGCACCGAACTCGTGGCCTGGGCGGATAACGTATTGAAAGCGATACATGTAATGCAGTCCGAATTACGCTTGGTTCCCCGACCTCTTTCTCATAAACGCGCACGTGCACACACACACACACGCTCGCATACATAATGTGTCAAATACACACACACACACACACACACACACACACACACACACACACACACACACACACACACACACACACTGTACATAATGCATCCAACACACACACACACACACACACACACACACACACACACACACACACACACACACACATTTCTGTATGCATGTGACTCACACACACACACACACACACACACACACACACACACACACACACACACACACACACACACACTGCCGTATGCAAGTGACTGGCTTGTGTCCAGTTTGTCGTGCATGGCGCCGGCTGTCCGGTGACATAGCTGTGACGGTCAGACTGTCAATGGGTTGGCCGTACTCAGTCTGATGGTGGATGGACCCAAGCAGCACACCTCATGCTCTGGCAGTTTAGGCCCTGGCGTAACCAACGACAGTTCTCAGCCGAAACTGGCCAATTTCGGCTTCCTTTGGGTCACCAACAGTCGTGTCAAAATCCGACTTCCTTTGGGTCACAATGGTCGTGTCACAATCCGACTTCCTTTGGGTCACAATGGTCGTGTCACAATCCGACTTCCTTTGGGCCACAGTGGTCGTGTCACAATCCGACTTCCTTTGGGTCACAATGGTCGTGTCAAAATCCGACTTCACTTGGGTCACAATGGTCGTGTCACAATCTGATTTCCTTTGGGTCACAATGGTCGTGTCACAATCCGACTTTCTTTGGGTCACAATGGTCGTGTCACAATCCGACTTCCTTTGGGTCACCAACGGCCGTGCTTTTGCTAGAAAGCACAACAATGGCGTCTTCCGCTCTTTCACTGCGGCAAACACTTTATATATTATATATGGACTGCAGTTTGGTATCTGCCGTAGGATCTTTTAACCGTTTGCAGAGAGGTCGGTCATGTGATACGGGCTTCCCTTTCGTCTTCGGCACGAACGAGTTGGTTTGTTCGTGATCTGGAGAACAAGGACACGCACGCACACACAGTGTCGGATAAAGGGGGGCTGGAGAATAATAATACTGTACACTTATCATGCGCTCATCAACGCCCTGAGCGCTCACATGATACATACTAACCTAAATGCGATATTCGGTACACATGTAGAGCACAATCCTACCAAAACAGTTTACATAAAGTATTATATGGAACACGCACACACACACAAACCGCAATGAAATCATGTATGACACTGATGTGTAAGCAAGCAAGCGTGCACGCGCGCGATCGCAGTCGCACGCACGCACGCGCGCACACACACACACACACACACACACACACACACACACACACACACACACACACACACACTCACTTACTCACTGTAGCAAAAACTGGGTATTGGTATTAGTTGGGGCGAAAATACTGTGAGAAGAGGAAGTTTTTTCAGTTTGGCTTTAAAAGATGAAAAGGTTGAGCAGTGTCTAAGGTCTTGTGGGAGTGAATTCCAAAAGTGGGGTCCAAAGCAAGAGAAGGTGCGAGAGCCACGAGTCTTGCGTTTGTACTGTTGGATTTTCAGCATGCAGATGTCAGAAGAAGAGCGTAGGGGTAAATTAAAAGAACAAGGCATGATCACAGAAGAAAGGACAAGTGTGAAACAGAATTTAACAGTTGAGTTGCGAGAAATATCAGGTGTGTACAGTCAGGGATTATTTCCTTGATACAAAAACGACTGCTGTATTTGCGGATTATCTGTTTGAGCTGTTTGTAAACTGTGTGTGTGTGTGTACACGTGTGGCCCGTGTTATGTGTGTGTGTATGTGCTTAGAATGATCTCTCCGGACAAGATGTTGAACTTTAAAAACCTGGCCTGTAAAGTAATAATAATAATAATAGATAACTTTTGTATAGCGCTGTTCTCTGGTGTACCCAAACTCACTGCGCTTTACAACATTCTCCAACATTTTCTAAGTTTCACAAACATAATACATATAATTATGACAACTAACAATGTATAATATACAAGTACGTGTGCCATATGAGAAGCAGCAATATATAAAGAGAATGAATCATTATATTACTACCTACCCTTAATTCCATCCCTCCCAGGCCCCGCCCCCAACTGACACGCGCGCGCGCACACACACACACACACACACACACACACACACACACACACACACACACACACACGACAAGAACAGTTATAAAACAGGTAGCGGCTGGCATGTACAAATCAATCAGAAGGCTTGGCGGAGGAAATGCGTTTTTAGCGGAAGAAAAGTGTGTGTTTGGAGGGGGGGGGGTGGGGGGGGGGGGTCGATAATAAAGAGGACAGGAAAACCGAACCTTGAGGCGGCCAAGAAACTACGAACCCACAGCCTACATACAATACATACAACAGCTTGTTCGGCTGTCGTGGTTGCTGCGAGATCCAAGCATCCCCGCTTCAGTGAGGGGCCAGTTTAATGACTCGGGTGTCTTTCAACACCCTT
>OY757544.1:11143583-11241408 GCA_963584105.1 Alviniconcha strummeri
GAAACCATGAGGCTTAGCGGGACGGGGAGAAGGGGGAGTGGGGGGGGTGGCGGGGGTGGGGGTGAAGGGGCATGGAGGTGGGGGGAGAGGGAGAGGGAGAGTATATACCTATTGCTACACTGTCACCACCAGAATGACTCCTGCATTAAGGTGGGCAGCGATGAGAGCCATTTTAATGTTTCATGATTGTGAGGGACAAATTCACAAGACAGTGTCCACAGACCACAACTTTTGAAGAGACCGGGAGAGCCGAAGCAGATTCGAACCGAGGCTTCTTCTGCTTACAGGCCAGCCCGCTAGGCCAAACCGGCTCACGCTGAAGTCTCCGGAGGAACAAGATCATCACAGAGGCCGCGGCCAGCGATAACCCTAGGCGGCGGCCAACCTTTTTAGTTTCGGCTTCAGGTGAGAGTCCCGCTAACGGTCACCGTGCCTTGGCCGCAGTGCCGGAGCGCGGGGAGGATTCTAAATTAAACATAAAATCAAAGGATTTTTTATTTTTTATTTTTAGTTTAAAAACAAAATTCTCAGTTTTGAGTTTTCACGGTTTGCTCTGCGGCCTGTCAGTGCTAGGTCACGGCTGAGAACGTCTCTCATCGGTCACTGAATGAGTCGCCCTGGCCGACTGACGAACTGACATTTGAGAAGGCTAGTTGATCTGGGACGGACTAAACATTTCAGTTTATGATAATGCATTCTGATGCTAAAGCGATTAATTCCTAGAAACGTCAGGCACCTTTGTCGATCAGATTTAAACAACTGCTTATATAATGTAACTGGCCAACTCTACCGCACTAGCGGTAACTAATCGGCCCCTCCGCAGTTGCATCACTGATGTAACACCCGCGGCGGCTGCGCGGGTAGTATCAGCGGATTAAGTTTAGAAAACGAAAACATAATGTTGCGCCCCCGGCTTCCTCTTCCCCATTAGACCTCACGTGTGTGTGTGTGTGTGTGTGTGGGGGGGGGGGGGGTCGTGAAAGGAAATTAAAAAAAAAAAGAAAAAAATGACGAGGAAAGTGTGTCCTCAGTTTGGTTGGCTGATCACTGAATAAAGTTTTGTTTCAGACTGCCAAAAATACGTAATAATGAACTAGCTGAGCAAATGAAACAAAAAGCACTTTCAACTGTGGCAATATTATGTTTGTGGCGTCTCTTCTTTTAAACACAATGAGAATCAATTCAAACCAGATGTCTACGATCATTTCAGTGTTTTTTGATTGAAACTGAACTGAAACAGAAGCAGGCAATCACGTGACCGCTTTTTGCGCATGCGTATTTGTGTATTTCTTTGGGCGAGGCTCTGCGTCGTTGATAGAAGAATCCGAACTAGCCGACACAGATTCGGCAATATTCTAGCAAAATGGCTGCTGACGGAGCTGACGGCGACGGAGGAGCGAAGCAGAGATTTGAACTGTATATTAAGGTAAGCAACTTTTTCGGTTATGTCGAGTTTCTGTCGCTAAACTTCCATAACATCTTTGAGGAATGGCGGCTAGTCTGTACAGAGCCCAGCCCACATAAACATTCTGCTGTTGGCGGGTCGAAAGAGATAGCTTTTGAAGACTTTTGAGATGTGTGACCCGACACGCACGCATTCTCCGCCATATACTAGCATGCACCGATTGATGCATACCAATGTTAACAGGTCTTTCTTGAAGGGGCTCAACCGTTCTTGAACAGTGTCATCGGGCGACAATTCGGACCGAACATAGCCACATTCGAATCGACCCATGGATAAGACTAAGACTCGTAAGAGTGATATTTACTGATAACCTGGAGCAGACAGCTGAGACTGGCTTTGAGCCTTGCTTCAGCTTAGCTACCGAATTCACTGGCAGTACAAAGTACATGTGATGTTGAAGTAATGTTGACGCAGTAATTAGGCACGGGGTGGTCGGTTTCAAGATCATGTATGTGGTGGTTTCCCTGAAGAAAACAACAAAAAACGCGTTTGCAGGGGATGTGATGGAGCCTTTCATTGATCGCAGTTGATGTGAACACCGTAGTCATATCAAATGAATATTTTTTTAAGTTAAAACAACAAAACTACGAGCCTTTTAATTTTGCTGGCTGAACAGGATTGGAACTTTAAAAAGGCCCAGCAGAAACTCAGCATGACTGTTTTCACTTATGGCAATATACTGTGTCATGTGTGTGCATTAAATTTGAGAAGCTAATTTTCAGTGTAGCAGATCGATTCAGAAAGTTTCATATTCAGCAGACATTCTTGGATGGATGCATGTTCATGTGCAGTGCAGTTTGATTTCACTTTAGCTCCCTATGAACATAGGAATGTTGGAAGGGGAGATAACAGATACCATGCACTTTAGCTGCCTGCATTTGATGAGTTGATGCTTAATGTCCTCAGATGTCATTTGACATATTAGGGACAAGTTGTGACCAATGCCGAAGCACGGTTCATTAAAAGCCACATACATAAGGTGTATGCGTGTTTAGCTGTAACCTGCCACCTGCACTTTTTGGCAGAATGACCGGGATTTTTTACGTGCTACTGTGGTAACACGGGGGTGGAACGGATACCGAAATAAGAGTCAGCACAGAAAGTCGACCCTGGAGAAGAAAATTCTCCCGCCGTTCCAGCAGGGATTCGAACCCGCGACCTTTCAATCACGAGTCCGGTGCTCTAACCACTGAGCTATCCCCGCCCCCCTACCCTGCATTTGGCATACTGCAGTTTATTAAAGCATTTAACTTTTAAGCAACATTTGTGAAAGTTGGGTCATCAGCCATAAGCTTCTTTGACTTGAAAGTCAAATTTTAAGGTACATTGCAGTAGTGATGCTTTCACTGTCATAAAGTAGGAATAATACCTTGTTTTGATACTGTGAGAGGGCAAGTGTGACAGTACAATCATGTTTTCACTCAGTAAAGGTGATGCCTGTGATGGATTAAGAATATGGATATTGATGACTGTTTTCTTTAAATCTTATTTCTGAGCATCTAAATCTGTGTCTGCTTATAGTTGTACTGTATATGTTTTCATCTGATGTATATATATATCAGTATATACTATCACAGTGTAAAGCGTGTCCTTAATTGGGTGAACATTTGTTCGCAAACATAGGAGTATTTGGCAAATATAGTTGGTTCTTAATTGGGCAAACTTTTGCTTCGTGAATATAGTTTGGAGTATTCGTCCAACTGCGACAAAGCTATATTCGGGGTTCAAAAAGCTTTGCTCATCAGTTTCTGGGAACATTCGCCCTATTCGATGAACATTGCCTCTGATTGGCTGAGAGCAGAGCTCTCCTGTGGATGGGGAAGAAATAAAAATGGATGATGGTGTCACTAGGTTCTTCACTTGTTTCAGAGGGACTATTTTTATTTGTTGACTTGTGGGAGGCACAGCCTTGTCTCTGGGACCCAGAATGAGATAGGAGTTGGTTGAATTACCCTGTGAGTGTGAGGGATAATTAAAGTATATTGACTTCAGCCTACATTCTGGATCATGTTGTCTGCTGCACATCTGCAACAAGTTTGGGCCAAAGTTTGCATCTCATTACAAGCCAGTTGAGAATGAAGTAAAGTTTGTTCAACTGTCCGAACCATGTTCAGCGAACTAAAAGTTCGCAATTAAGAAACGAATCATAGTTCATCGAACTGTCCAAAGTATGTTCGGCGAACAAACATTTGCCCAGTTAAGAACAGGCTTAGTATTAGATTATTACTACCAAACACAAATGATTTTAAATAGGCTTTTATTATTATTTTTATAACTTTTATGTTGCCAGGCTATACATGGTTAGGTGTTGTCATGATACTGATGGTAGAACCACACAGATTATATTGAGAACTATACATATTTTAGATACTAGGAGTAGGACTAATAGTTCTACTTAGGTTCTAGGTAAGCCTTCAACTTCAGGTTTGTTATGTTGCCAAGCAGTACATAGTCATAGTACATAGTTGTTGATCAGTATAATACTTGTGGTAGTTACACATGTTGGATCAGGAATGAAACAGCAGAAAAAACATGTTTTGGTCTTACTGTCAAGTGTTTTGGATTACACTAGCCACTAACTCAAGTGCAACATTTGTGCAAATGTTGCTGTAATTTATTAACATCACATGCTCAGATGCTGCGTGCATTGTTGACACAGCTCTTTTTCATGTTAGTTCATACACAATTTTGAGATGGTCCCTTTATGGTCAGCACACTTCTGTGTCAGCCTGACTGTGTTAAAGTCCTGTATGAACTATAATATACTGATGCAGACAACTGTTTATTGTTTGGTAAACTAATGGGTGAGGCAGTGAAATGTGCTATCACAGTTTCTGCCCTTTGTATTCATTTTTATTGGTTATTAATTTTTTATATTACAACAGTCAAGTCCAAGGTCCCACCCCCCCCCACCCCCCACCCCCCTCCATGCTGTAAGTGTAACACTAACAGTCGTAAACTACTAAAGCTGTTTGTCACTCAGACTTAGTTCCTGAAAGCATGTAGATGTGTTAAGTCTAGGCTACCTGCTCGTCCCTCACTTGCTAAAAAGCAAAGAACAAAACAAACAACAAACCGCAAACAGAAGAAGACATCAACCCATATCATTTATTAGCAGAATGTTTGAAATTATGGATATAAATCACAAAAATATTTGATTGCCACTTGGTAATGTTTTTTGTTTTGAAGGGTGTGAGTGTGTGACTTTGTGCAACAGAGCTGTGCATGCTGCTAATACCAGTAATACTAATTTTAATAGTAATACTAACTACAACTATGATGCAGTCCCTGAAGAGTTGCAGATCCAGAGCTGGGACTGAATTAGAATAATAGAAACCATCTGCATTTAATTTGTTTATATTTTTTATTTATCAGTTTTGTCAAGTACCTATTTAGAAAGTTGCTTACAACTAAGTGCCAGGCTCTGCTGTTCAGCCAGGAGTGGTATTATGGGCATGAGTTTTAAACAGATGATAGCAAGCAAACAAGGAAAGTGGTAATAGATAGTCCAGTGCTTTGACTTCATGCTGTGTAGGCAGCTGTTCTGTTACCAGGCATAAGTGCATTTTGCACTGTGACTGTGCATGTACTGTAGTTGTCTGTTTTATTTTTTTGGTGTGTGTGTGCACGTGCGTGTATGTGTGTGTTTGTGTGTGCTGAAGCTAATGTATTTTTGGAGTATTTTTGTGTCAAACGTTTTCTAGTCTTGCATTTGTTGCAGTCTTAATAACTTCACTAGTTTTGGGGAGAGTGAAACTTCAGTTTATGGTGACATTCTTCTTTTATTAATTAGAATAATCGGTCACATTAACACTTGCAAATACGAGGATTCTAACAGGCTTTTTTTTTCTTTTTCTTTTTAGAGGGTAGAATAATACTAAAAAATAATGATTTTATGTTGTAAAATACCGCAAACACATGAAAGCAGCAGATATGTTTGGAACAACGTTTGTCATGTAAATAAAACTTTCAAAGAAATTGTCCTGATGTGACTGTGCGGTTGACAGGCTGTTAAAATCCCATTCCTGACTTTTAGACAAAAACACAAAAGCAAAAATGTACTCTGGTTGTGTGTGGACAGTGTGAGCACTGCAAGAAATGGCACTTATTTCCTCAGATAAGTTCTAGACTTGGGGATTTACTCATTAAGGGGGAACCATTCAGTTGAGTGTTGTGGCTTAGGAAATGTTAGTGTGGCTTAGGAAATGCCAACTCTGTGGACAGCTGCCATTCCATGCCCCTTTCCCCTAGTGCATTAGCATACAAGACAATATGCTGTGTTCTGCTTCAACAGCTGTGTACATGTACTGTGGTGTTCACTGACTCCCTAAATGTCATGTAGACAGGAGACCAGGTTTAGGAGGAAAGGGATAGTCAACAGTAGTTCTGTTAAGGATTTGGGTGGGATGTCAGACTTATTTTCTCCTGTCACAGCTCGTGTTTAGTCATACTGGTTACAACAGAAAGCAGTACCAGCAATTCAGAGGCAAGAACATTTCGTTATTGTAGTTCAGTCTTGTTATGTTTCTGTATCAATATTGATCGTGTGGAAAAAGCCAGGTATGCATTTCCTGTTGCAACTTGTACATTGAGGTATTATCATATTATATATTTATATATGTGCTAGTAATGTGTGACTGTTAATATTGTTATATGACTTGCACCCAAGTGCATAATCATTTTGGGGATTTGATGTAAAAACCATGCAACATCGTACACAAAGTCATGACAAAAGTGTTGGTCAGGAAGGGGTGGCATTACTTTTTATTAACCTGAAATAAATGCTGGAAGCACTTTGGCCCGTGTCCTCATTTTCCAACAGGTATTTTAATCTTATAGTTCTCCTTAGCCCATTTTGCACCAGGTAGGGACCAAAAAGATTACCAAGTAGGCCCCCTCCACCCCTCCCCAATGTGTCGAGCCTTAAAGATGTTCACCTCTCCTGTATTTTTAACTGCAACACTTGCATTGTCAGCTCACCAGTGGCCCCATATATATTTTTGTTACACCTGAACAGATTTTGACAGGCAAAGTCAGTTTAAAACTAGGTTGTGGTGTCCTTTGTGGGAATTACATGTATCTGTGCGAAAATGGTAAAGGTCACATGCTGGCCAGTATACTATGATCACAGGTCAGTAGAAATCATCTCCCCCTGATCAGTATTTTCTCTTACAGTCGTGAACATGGTTTGAAAATTAGGTGGCTTTCAGAGTGGGCAAATTCAAAATTGAGTACAGGCTTAGCCACAGAGGGCCTATACATGGTTCAGTTACTTTAGACATTGTACTTGTTGCAGGCCCTTAAGCAATGTTAATGTGGGACACAAAAGGACGGCAGTTGTACCCTCTTGGCCTATTGTGTAAAGGGGGTGCTTGAAGGACTCCTTGAGGCTTGATACATTGTGGGAGGGGTCATTATGAG
Source organism: Alviniconcha strummeri (assembly GCA_963584105.1). Lineage (NCBI taxonomy): Eukaryota > Metazoa > Mollusca > Gastropoda > Provannidae > Alviniconcha > Alviniconcha strummeri. Next base: position 11,150,470 of record OY757544.1, read on the forward strand.
GAGCAAGGTGGAGGGGGAGTGTGGGTTCCCTCAGCCCAAGGGGCAAGAGCTACAGAAGTGTCAGTGTTGAGACAGCCATGGGCCAGGGGGCTGGTAGGCAAGAGAAAGAGATTAAAGGCAAGCTGTTGTCAATGACACAGAAGCACACTGAAGTAAAATCTTCACACTCTGGTGCAGACTGGGGATGTGGTGGTGGTTGGTGTCTGCATTGATTGATGTAAGGCTGTACTGGGGCTGTGTCAGACTGTGTAGGTGTGTCTCTGCCTGTGCCCCCAGATAGGCCAGCCCATGCATTGAGTCACTTTCTGCGCTTACCAGGGGAAGCTTACTCAGGCATCTGGAGCTTATTCAGAGTTGTACATGTGTCTGTAAGGCGCTGGAGGTTATTGAGGGAACTTACAGGGCCACACCACGCTATAGGCCTAGAGATTACTCAGTTATGCATAGATCTGTAACTAGTGTTAGGCACAGTAAGTATAGGTGTGGCGGTTATTCTCTAACGTGTAAGGCATTATTAATAAGTATTATGTCCTGGGTTTATTTACAGTTATATATGTCTGTAAGGCAACATCTTTTCAGACTGAGATATATGCCATCAAGGTCCTTTGGCTATGCTTCTCAGGAATGATGCCAAGTATGTATTAACTAGCAGTGCAGTGTGAAGTGAGAGTTGTCACACTTATTGATGTTACTGTCGGATTATTGTAGGTTTTACTGGCATCTTCTGTTGACCGAAATGGCTAAAGCAAGTGGTGTAACTGATGTAAATTCCAATCTGATATGATGCTCCTGGCTTATTGTGGAGAGTTGTTTTATTTACTGTGGGCCTGGCAAACATCAGTTACTACTGTGAAAAGTGGTTAACATTAGGCACAATTGGGCTAGGTACATGACCCACATTGTAAAACTGCGGATGGGCCAACTTTGGTTGTATTCCCCTCAATTTTATTAGTTTCAAAAGACAATTTGCTAAGTATGAAACATACACTGAGAGTGCATACTCGTGCACACATGCACACACACATGCATGCATGCATCTACCCCCCCCCCCTCCACACACACACACACACACACACATACTGTCTTCTGTCTCTTTCTCAGTCTGATCCAGACAAAAAAGAGAGATTTGGCTCTGCAGCATTCAGAATCCCACATATAGGCGAGGGCTACCACATGTTTACCCAGTGAGTAATATAAGGGAGGGTGGGACTGGGAGAGAGGCCAGGAAGTTGTTGCACACTGACAGGATGCAAGCATGAGCACCACAGCGAATTTCAAATATCCAGTTTGAGTGTTAGTGTGCTAGTTGTAACTTAAAAACACTGTTAGAGGGATGTAGGTGTTAAGTTTACACTTTGGTCACGCAGTGGCATTGAAAGGGGCCCCCATTTTGTCGGCTGTTTAGGCTCGGTTCCACAAAGGTGAGGGGACAGGACAGAGCTTGGTTTGCTGTCTGAGTCATATGAGGTAGGTAGGTAGTCACTAGTGTTGCTTAATGTCCTCAGATGTCAGTTGACATATTAGGGACACGCTGAGACCAATGCTGAAGCATGATTCAATGTAGCTTTACGTTCACGGAAACCAAAAGGCTGGTTAGGATGGACAGCCCAGGACGGCCACCTTGGCTCTCACACAGCTCCTGAACTATGACTTGTATGAGTCATATTGAATGGTCTCATAGTCTTATCTAGCTCACCCTCCCTTCTGTTATGATGTACAAGGTTGACTGGGCATCACAGTCGTTTACTGCCCCCTCTCCTCCTTCCATGCATCAAATACTATAGTACAAATAAAATAAGATACTATAGAGTGTAGTACAGTACAGTCCTTCAATGAATAAGGGTACTCCACCACAGAAGGCTTAGTTCTTGTGATTTTACTGTAGTCTTTTGCACCACAGTTTTACTCATAATACCCTGGTCAGATTGTCTTAGTGCATTAACCTCTGAAGTGTGAAGGTTTTATTACTCTGTCAAGTGTATTGATGGTTTTATTACTCAGTCTATCAAGTGAATGCCTGAAATGGTACTGCAGTTGGCTCTGTGTGTGTGTGTGTGTGTGTGTGTGTGTGTGTGTGTGTGTGTGTGTGTGTGTGAGTGAGTGAGGTCTTCCATACTAACACTGGAAAAAAAAATTATGAAAAAGATGAACAGCCATTTCTGTTGTGAATAATATTTCATCCAGTGGACCTTTACTGCGTACGTGCATTTGCACTGTAGTTTTTGTACTGAAGATTCTGGCACAGAATGAAGTGTAACTAAAGTGGTGTCATCTGTGTCATTTTGATCTCATATTTGTGTTACCACCCCGCTCAGTGTTGCCGTTGCATGCAGACTGTTCACCACCCCACCCAGTGTTGCCATTGCAGCCTGTTCACCACCCCACTCATTGTTGCCATTGCATGCAGTCTGTTCACCACCGAACCCAGTATTGCTGGTGCAAACTGTTCACTAACCCACCCATTGTTGGCATTGCAACCTGTTCACCGCCTCACCAAGTGCTGTCTTTGTAACCTGTTCCGTTTATAGCCTGTTCACCCTGGGATTGCATACACTTTTTAGAACTTGTGTACAGCAAACACAGTGTTTTGAAAAAAATGTGGACAACCAAATGTAGGCAACACGCACTGACAACATTTGACTTTTTTAAGAACAGTCCTATACTTGTGTAGTTGAAATTGAGCCTATCACACATACTTCAGAATTGTGTGCAAGCCTGATGGATAACATCACTACATTTTGGGTCCTTGAGCATGGGACACTCCATAGCAATCAACATGTTTTACACAGTACCTGATTAAATCTTGGCCTTTCACTGGTACTCGCAGATTCCTGGCTGGTTTGTGTACCTTCTTGAGTAGGTGGCCTATTGTTGACCAGCTTAGAGCTAGTGGAAGGAACTGGTTCAGTGCTGTCATCACGACTACAAAGAAAGCGAGTCTGAATTTTCTGTGTTGTCTTTCATGAGATTATGCTAAGCCACATAATGTGGTCGCAAATGAATGGTGGGAAACTAGTAATGTGGCTAGAAACAGACGTAGGCAATGGATTACTACTGACCGTGTTTGGTCTCACCCTGGCCTGGATGAGCTGTCATGACAACGACTTTGCACACTAATGTCACAGAGACTGAGCAAGACAGAGACTGCTTAAAGCCTTACGTAAAAAAAATGCATGCTGTCATACACCCCAACCTTACTGCCTTTGTAACCTGTTCACCGCCCCACCCAGTGTGGCCTTGGTAACGTGTTCTGTCTCTGTGTGTTTCAGGCCTCGGCAATCGACAAAGAAACAAAGGGGTCCTGCCCAATCTGCCAACACTGGTTCATGATCACATGCCTGCTGGGGGAGAACCAAGATGACATTGACTTCAAGGTGTACACAGTGCAGGCAGACTGCCCACCAAAGAACTTTGGTGTTGACCAGGGATGGAGCAAAAAGTTCCCCGTGGTCATGGTGCTGGCCGGCCATGACAAGAAGGGGCAGGACTTGACGGGCACCAAGTACGACACATTTGAAGAGCTGGAGCTGTTCTTCGAGAGCATCAACAGAGAGTGCCCCGAGCTCAAACGCAAGAATGCACCCAATGTGTCCGCTATGTCTGCTGTGGAGGATGTGTATAATGTGAGTATTTTATTCATTTGTGTTTGCATGCATGTGACATATTGGTGGGGGGGGGCATCGTGAGGTGTGCAGTACTGTTGTAATATCATTGGACTACTCACACAGCTGGTAAAGATTGTGAATTGCTCAAGATCTTGCGTGTGGTCATTGAACAACATGTGTGTGTGTACATCATGCAGGCTGTCAAACAATGCCCATTGTTGGCCTTTGTCGTTATTAGCCAGCCATGGTCAGCACACCATCATGACCATGATTTACAAGCTAAACAAAAAGATTAACTGATACACGTGCCAGGAAATAACAGGATTTTATTTATTTATCCCAAAATATATTAATCTGGAGACAAGCAAGAAAGAAAATAGATGGTGTGCAAAGATTTTTAATTTTTTATGAAGGTTGGTGTGGTTTTTGTTTGCCACGGACATTTGCATGTAAGGGATACAAAACACCAGCATTGAAATGACGTACACGTACACTTACTTTGTCTAACCATATTTACCACTGTGAAGATCTGGACAATAGTGATAGCAGATACTTAATGCCGGAACTTGCATACGTGAATTATTATTCATCCGTACATCTCTTAGTCTGCCGTCTGTCAGTGTTCCAGCATTACTTGATAATTTCTCAAATTGTTTCAGGCTTTCAACGGCTTCCTCTCAGGCAAAGGGCCGAAGCGTTTGTTATCAGAACTGAAGAAAATCAACGAGTTCCTTGAGAGTGAAGACGACACAAAGTTCCTTGTGGACAACGTCCTGTCTTTTGCAGATTGCTACCTCCTTCCCCGTTTGCAGCACATACGGGTTGCAGGCAAGGTCAGTAACGGTTGCATTGCGCTGCTGGGATTGTGCTTGCCCTGCTTGGGAAGGGATGGGGGGTATGTCAAGCTGGAACCTGGAAACTGTATGATGAAATGCTTTTTCTTTTTTTACCCCGCTTTTTTTTTCTTTTTCTTTTTTAAGACCAGTAGGCAGGACAGCACTTTCACAGGTACATGCTATTTTTTTAATCAGATTTTCAGATATTTTTGTCAGTCGGCCGAATTCCATTAACCCACTTGGCCCCAGACCAACCGCTACCCTTTCGCTACGAAATCCCATGCGAAGGGAAGTAACTGTGCCAAATGATCCTGGTATACAACTTTTTTCACTCAAAAATAAAAGCATAATTTATTATTATTTTTAACTCCAAGTCAGAAATGTCCGCATCTGAATGTCAGTTGTCAGGTTGGGTGCCTACGGGGTAGCTGACTTCCAAATTTCCAATTTGAATCTCCAAAGATGAAGCTCTGTGGGTTTGTCAGGGTGTCCAAGGTAAGCGACTGAGCCAAATTTGCAGTTCAAATCTCAAAGGTATGAGCTCTGATGCCATTGCTAATAGTAGGGCTTTTGTTTATTTTTGTGCATCTATCATGTGTCCATCTTGCAACTTTGAAAATTCACAGTGTCTCTCAGACTCAATGAACTTCGAACGAAGGATGTCTCTGGAAATAGTAAACAGTAGCAGAAATGAAGCTACAAGTCTTACGAGAATCCCATTTCTGTTTGCATAAGCTAGTATGGAGCATCTGCTAGCTGGCTGCTACCAGGCGGTCTGTGTTCGCGTGGTAAGGCAAAAGACCGGGCAGTGACGGGTGGTCTGGGGCCAAGTGGGTTAGCTGAGGAGTGACAGGGGTCATTCTTGAAAAGAGAGAACTGTACAAAACTGATCTCTTGGAATGTGATGTCTGATTATCTCTAACAAAAAGATAACCTCTCTTTGGAAACAGTCTTTCTGGCAGTTGCCCATTGTTGTTGTAAATATGATCAGCACTCCTCATGCCCCTCTCTTCAGAAAATAAACGAAGAAAACAACCTGCATGATGAAATATTAAGTCATTCCTTTGTGTCATTGCATAGTGTCCAAAAGGGAAATTTGTTTAAGCATTTTCATGATCTAGGTTGGTGCAGACATTTTACTGCAGTACTTTTAGTGTGCGTGTGTCTCACTCTGTGCAGGCCTACATGGATTTTGATATTCCCAAGGAGTTCACTGCCATCTGGAAGTACCTTATCGAGGCCTACAAGACGGAAGCCTTCCGCTCCACAATGCCCTCTGACCAGGACATCATCTTCCACTATGAGAAGAAAGTTGGGAGCGCCTTGCAGAAAGTGAAGCATAACCCTCGCCCAACACTGCAGAGCTTTACCTACACATTGGATGTCCCTGCTGACATCGCTGCCCTCCTGAATGGCCCGGGCAAAGCAAATGGTGATGTGTCGGAACCACTTTCAGATGGACTTTCGCATGTGGACATTTCACCACAGCCTGATGCAAATGCTGTTGGGGTGGAGGGCAGTGCAGAGTGAAAAACTGGAACGACTAACATAAGCCTGGAATTTTGTCAAAACAACAACAGATTTTGTGAACTGCGTGACTTCGTTGTCAGAATTAATTGTTGCATCACGGGAAAGGTACAAAAGTGGGGGTGCACTGCATAAGAAGGTTGTCACCAGAATATGGGCAGAGTAGCAGAAATAAACTTTTCGTTGTGCAGACATATCCAGATTTGAATGTGACTGCAAATTTTGTCCACTGGCATCAGTGAAAAACTTGATCGTGAAAATGTTTAATCCACTTGTCATCAGGTGAACTCTGTGCTGTAGTTATAATAATGAAAAGTATAGGGAGAAGAAAAAAAGCATCTGATTTCAGCCATTACAGTGTTAGAATCTAGTTTTGAAATTATGCTGATGACAGAATTTGTTGTGAGTGTTACATTTATCTGTTTCTGCTACCATTTCAAAGAGAATGAAACAGCTAATGGTAATTGGTTCAGAAAGGCATTTGGAAGGGGCAGTCACCAAGTTGATTCAACAACTTAAGCTGTGACACCTACAAATGTTGGCCATTTGGCCACAGCTCTCTTATGTGGTTTCTATAACTGTTGGCATTTGAACAGAAATGGTTTAAATCAGTGTTAAAAGAAAAGAAAAAAACATGGTCTGGTGTTTGAAAGTCAAGCAGAGGATTCTGCAGTGGAACCTCCCAAAGGCTGAAGACAAAGTAGCTGGTGTCGTCAATGTTACTTCTTAACAGAACTTTGTGTTGAGAGTTATAGAAACATAAAAACTAAAGGATAATGTACCCAGGGGAATTTTCAGTCGCACTGTTGTAAGCAGAATTTCGTCCCATGGGATTTCTTTTCAAGCCAGTTACACTGAAGTAAGGAAAATATGATAACCAAGTTATGTACGTTGCCATGTACTACTCGTGTGTTTCTGCTTCATACTGTGACGGACATGTATGTGTATGCAAAAGGAAATGGAGCATTGGGACCAAATGAGCCATTTGTTCCTGAAGCGGCTTTGTTGGCCGCAGATTTTGCAAAGGTTGGTTGGTTTCTTATGGCCTTGCGGACCCTCTTTTTTTTTTACTGTATGTTTCCAGTAGTTTTTGTATCCAGATTTGATATCCTTTCCCTTGTCTAGAATTGTATGTTATAGGCAATCTTGTTTCAACAAAATAATTGAAATTCAAGTTAAAGTTAAGGGTGGATATTGTATTTGTAAAGTATTATTGGCATGAGATTGATTGTAGTTTCCAGTGTTATTCATCTGACATTGGTGGTATCAAATTGTTATTATTTTAAGATTGTCATTTTTGGCAGATTCTGCATTGAAACCCTTAAAAAATCTGCATTTAAAAAAAAGATAACGTAATTATGCACACTTGTTTGGTTTGCTTTTGATTTGAGCTGTGCCTTTCATGTTTACATACAGTGAAACTGAAATTTGAACCCATTTTCATAATTTTGCGTTCATTGTTTGGCGTAATCCTGGCAGAGGAAAAGTACTCCCCCTCATTTCAAGCATGGATTGAAATGAAAACGTGTAGTGACCATACCCTTTAGAATAGGAAAACTGTGAAACCTAGTTGATTTGAGGCTTCCATTACGATCGTCGTTAGTTTTTTGTGCAATTGAATTTTTTTTCTTCACCCTCCATTTTTTGTGTCCTCTTTAGGTCACTTATGGACCTTTCACAAAAATATGTTGGCTGTATGTTGTAGCGGCTGTAAGTAATTAAAATATCACCTGCTTGAAGTAATATTTTATCTTGTACACTGTGAGGCTTTTTTATTTTGATATCTGGGCTAATGCATAGAGGGACTTCAAAGCTTCAGGACTTTGTGTTTTACTGTGCCAAACATCGATTCACTTGAATATGATGAGAAATACAGATTCAGACATTCTCACTTTTGGGACGGGGGAAGGGGGGATGTCACCCAACCATCTCAGAATCCCCCCAAAGGGAGACAATGAACTGTGCAGAGGTCAGCGATGAGTAGTTGGGTATGCTTGAATAACCATAAATCCTTGTGTTCATTGAAACCAAAGCATGTTGGTGCAAGCTCTGAAGTAGGCTTCTATTTTGTGCTAGTCAGTGGCATTCTGGATGCTTTTTGTAGTTTAGATTTACTTTTGTTCAGATGGAGCAAGAGGTGATGTTTTTACTGGTATAAAAATAATGATGACAGGCTAGTGTAGAAACAAAGCTGTCAAGAGTTTAGTTTGAAGACTGCTTATTCAGGGTGGCTTTGATTTTTGTGAATAGTTGTAATTTTATTCTTGTGAATTATACGTTTCCTGCAGGCATCTTTTCTACTTCATTTCAGTGTTGTTTAATATGCTTTGTGAAAAGTGCAAGTGACAATGTCCAGAAAGAGATGAAAGCCTTCCATGGGAAGTGCAGTTTCTCAACACATAGGTCTGCTTTAATAAATACACATGTGGCAAATCAGTGTTTTGCCAGAGTGCAAAATAGTTTTGTAACTGATTCACAATAAAGTCTTGTGCAGTAGTTTAGTTACATGGCAGCAGACCACAGGTAAAATCGGATTTGGCTGAAGAACATGAGAGAATATTTTGCTTGTCAATAAAAGTAGAGATGATGTAACTTGGTTCACACTTGAAGTGCTCAGAGTATATAAAATTTGTCTTTCTTTATTAGCTGGAAGTCAGACGTAGGAAGACTGTCTCGAACCATTTTCTTGCCATTCTGTCAGTAACTTGGAAACAAATTACATTGAGGAATAATCCGTAATTTTAAGTATATGATTTAAAGGAAACCCAAAAGATGAATGATTAGGGAGCCAAAACCTCTAAAACAAAAATGGCAAAAAGTCTGAGTTTGCCCCTACCCAAAATGTTGCTGGTTTATAAATTTGTTGGAGTTAATTGCATGTTCCAGTCCAGTGCCTGCTGATGATGTGCATGAGATGGTTTCTGTTTGGGGTTTTACAAGGAGATATAGTCATAATTTGGAGCTCTCATAAAGTTCACAGAATGCTTTATGCATCAAATTGTAGCTTGGTTTAAAGTGAAACAGGAATCCAAAGGATCTTGACAGTTGTCGGGTATCATTGCTATGCACAGATTCAGTGCTCAGCCATTGTGGAGGAATATGGTGCTAGGTTTTGGAGTGGAGGTAATTTGGCTGCAGTTAGCTGCCGTAGCATACATTGTGTGCGCTTTACAACCCATTCAGTTTGATGAAGTATTGTGCAGAACTATTCTTTTTCTTCTGCCTCTTCAGTGTAGAAAGTAGAAGCTTAAGAACTGCATTGTTTCAGTTGGCTTGGCCAGCTAATGAACTATTCATGTAGCGTAAATCTCTACACTTCTGTAGCTTGCAGTGTGTAAGCTCAACTAATGAATGGTATTATGTTCATCATCTTTTTTTATTACTTTGTTTATCAGCTCTTTTCTTCTATGCTGTGCTTGTCCAATGTCTCTGGTATGGGAAGAGGAAATTACAGGAACATGACAACAGAAAACCAGCAACCTATTTCACTAGTTTCAGACTGCATTTGCTTGGTGGAAAATTAAAAATTAAAAAGAAGAAGGGACATCTGATTTTGGTTTGAGCTTTGTTCATTGTGTATCATCTGTTACAACACTATTTGATCAGGTTTCCATTTGTAGATTGACGTTTCTGTTCTTATCTCTGTTCATGACGTCAGAGTCATGTGAAATGCATAACTTACCTTTGCTTCCATTTCCAAGGAGGGGACACTTACGTGGAAGATTTTTTTTTTTTTTTTTTTGTAATTGTTACCCAACTTTATGTTTGTTTATGTGACTGTCAACATGCATGTATTGGTCTCTCTTGTGAAATGATGTAAAGAAACATCTTTTTATACTCCCTCTGTTGATTTTGTTTTGTTTTTGATTTTGACATGTACTCTGATACTGGATACCCCATATACCTTGCAATAAGTTAACATGATAATATTTATTTGTTCATAAGCTGTTTTTCACTTTTGTCTTTGTGCTGCATAGTTCCTCATCATCAGAGAAATTGAAGGGAGTTGCTTCTTTCATCTTTTTTTTTCTTTTATAGTAGTCCTCCTGTTCCACTTCTGTTCAGTTCTTTACCTTTGGAGAGAAGAAAGAAACTCAGATTTCTCAGAGATGAAGTAAACCACACTATGACATAAGCAGAAAAAATCTTTTTCATCCATATTGTTTGAAAGACAAGGCATTTTTTGGTTTGTTTGAAATTTTGATCTCTGTATTCCCTTGCTGTTTCTATTTTGTTTTTAATGCTGATTTGCAGTAAATTTCAGTGCATGCTTACTTTTCTGATGAGGAGGAACTCCAGTGTTTCTGATCATTCATTTCAGTTGGAACAACAGATGACAGTTCATCATGTAATTTACAATGTTGACAGATTTCGATCTTTGCAGGTTGCAAGACCACAGCCTTTGCACTATGTAACAGATCCATATAATCATTAAAAGCCATTATCAGCAAATTTGATGTTTTTTCTTGGATTGATGACGTGCTTACAGGTTCACTTTAATTAACACTTACAAATAAGGTATGAATAAAACAACCACAAAACACAAGAAAACACCTGTTGGAGGGGCATTTTACAAAAGTAGAAGTTTTTGTTGTCTCCCCCCAACCCGGCTCGTTTTATGCAGTAAGGTGACCAGAGCACACCATTTCTCCCAAGGATTTCAAACTAATCATACTCAACATTGGAACATTTCCATAGTACAATAAACTCCGAACTGAAATGCACCATGTCTGATGAACAGTACCACCTGTCAAACTGGCTTCAAATGCAGATAATACAGTGGAGCCAATTCAACACCCAGTGCTTACTCTATACATGTTTCTAGGCCCCAATAGTGACAAAGAAGAAAACTACTGGCACGGCTATTTCAGTATCCGTTCCACCCCACTGTTACTGCAGTATCGTGAAAATATCCTGGTCATTTCTGCCCAAAGTGTAGGTGGCAGATTACAGTTAAAAACATGCATGACTCCTACATGTGTGGCTTTGCATGAAGTGACATGACCTGAAACATGGCTGTATGGTGTACACAGAACATGCTGAGACAGCAGCAGTTGCACCTGACACCAGCCATATGATGACCAAACAATGCTTAAGTACACCACTTAGGTGGATATTCAAAATGCACTATAAAAAGCAACAATCGCTTATTTAGAATCGCATACAACACAAGTTCAGTGAGTCTGCTCAAGAGCGCAGAATAGCATAGTATAAAAGTCACCAGCAACGTGTTTTCCTCTCTCACTGACATTTCTTATTCAGTCAAAAGGAGTAGGTTGACTTGTTTTCTTTCTACTTACTACCATTTCTTATAAATGTTCTGGGAGTAGGCTTTTTCTCTCTTACACTGTTTTAAAGTCCGGACCAGTATCATATGTCTCAATAATCAGTTGCTGTTTTCTGTACCTTGAGTTTGATATAAATCACAGTACACAATGGGCCTGACTGCATGGCAAAGTATGCATGTGCTCAAATTTAGCAGAAATGTGTAAAAAAAAAAAAAAAAAAAAAAAAGTCAGTGTCAGCTGAAGCTGTGTGTGTCAGCTGAGACTTCCAGAAGTTAGTGATGACAGTAAAACTACTAGTCATGAGCAAAAAAAAAAGCTGTTTATTTCATGAGGAAACATTGCAAAAAAAGCAATGATTTTTGATATTTTTTAAACAAGATATCACATTCATTTGGAAAGTGTCATCAGACATTGTGGAACTTTGCATATGTGTTCATTCAGATACATTGACACATTACAACTTGATCAAACTGAGTGAAGGAAGCACATGCATGCATGCAGGGCCCCCCCTCCCTCCACACACACACACACACACAGGAATCCATCACACACACACACACACACACACACGCACACACACACACACACACACACACACACACACACACACACACACACAAAGCAGCATTCCCCCCTTACACACACTTGGAGGTTACAAAGTAATGGGCCAGGTGTAAATGTACTGACAGTGATAATAAAGTTAACTCACTGTCTTTATAAAATATACTTAATAAATTCAGCAATATGCTTCAACTTCCACCAACAGAACCCGTCTTCTAAAAAGCAGTGAACATAACTTGCAATGCAAGTGTATCATTATGAACATAATCCTAATACAGTCAAGTTTTCTGTCCAAATCTCTGAAAGGGTTCTTTCTGGCTTTCCCTAAAGCAGCTAACAGCAACAAAATTAAACTTTCATTGGTTCTGTTTTAATTTTAGGCTCACCAATGAGACCTTGAATGGGGAAATACGTACAGAAACAAAACAAAATCTAAAACAAGGATGACTGACAGCATTCTAAGATGAGATCCAAACAAAACAGTTCGAAAGAACACTAATAGGATAATATAAAATGTGCACTTTCAGGAAACCGCAACCACATAAATGCAATGTTTTCATTTATTGCCATGTTGTTTTGTGGTTTTAAAAAAGGGGCTTAACTCACAAAATTGCCCATGTCCTGTTGTCCTATTAGGATTCTTTTTAACCGTTCATATGTTTAGAACTTATAGAAATAGCAGAAAAATGCTGTTTTTGATAAAAGTGTATGTGTTGCACTAAGCACTGGAACACAAAATGCTCATTGGTGTGCCAACAGGCACAGTTATATCCCCTTCAGCTGGCTTAACTAAGACCCAGAGTTGCCTGTATGGACAAACAACATGACGCAAAATAAAGAAACACAATACTACAAGATGTGGCTCCAGCCAAGGTGATCCCAAGGGTGACAGCCACACATTTTGCTGCCAATTAATTTGCGACTGCTGATGGAGGCTCCATGATGTAATCAACTTGTGTTCAAGTTACTTGCCCTTCTCCTTGAAATAATCCGCTGGAACAGATGGAAAAGTACACCAGCAAAACTTCAGCACACTGGGTAAAGTGTAAAGACGTGCACATGTTGGACTGATTTTTGGTACTGAATGACCCAAATGACTGAAGGCTGTATCATGGCTATTGCAAGTCATCAAATTACAAGTGTAAACCACTTTCATGTTAAAGTCACTTGATGCCGAAAAGATATCTAAACAAAATGAAGTTCAATGGACTGGGAAGATTTCCTGGTCACAGGCAAAGCATGCAAAGCTATATTACGAATTACTCTAGGGCATCAGGGTATCAACAAAGCTTTACCTACTTTTTTCACAGCCTCTGTACATATGCTGGAAAGTATGCTGTCTGCACACATGGCCACTAACACTGAGCACTGGTTTACAACATTCTTCCTCCAACCACTGCCATAACTGATTAGGCCATAGGTCTTGGAAAAAATATCAACAGACAACTCAAATAATATTGGGCATTTCTTTTACAACCACCCACAATGCTTATGCCAGCACAAGTAAAACCAAAATCATTTGAACTTGGACACAAATTCTTTTCTTTGATCCAGGGTGGATGCACCTTGTGTATGTGTGCATGCTTGGATGCTATGTTGTTTTTACAGTCTTATTAGCTTATTAGTACCCAAACCTTTCAGAGGGCTCTGATGGCATCAGTGCACAGTTGTGCAGATGCAGAATGCCCCTTCACTGGCGTAACCAGTTCTGGCAGTTTGGAGGAAGGTGCCAGAAACCAATGCTTGGAGTGTGCACCAACAGCAGTTTTGTCAACAATTACTATAGTTCAGTTCAAGATGGTATTTATGTGCTTATGAACAGCCACATGTACACTATCCCATCTCAGAGGTTTCAAGGCTGTTCTGGTTACTTTAATCCTTTTACTGACATGACGTCATTTGAAAACAACCAATAAAAGTACAAAATTAGAAATCCTTAAGCCATTTTGCTTCTTTTTTTCCGCATTAGCACGTGAAAGGATTTTCATCAAAACACGCAATACTGAAATTAGATTTGTTATAGGACCGGAAAATGTACCGTTTGCACTTTTCAGGGGCAGACATTTTACATGCTGGGGCAGTGAACGGGTTAATGATGACCTTTCTTGTCTTTCAAGATAGATTGTCAATTGCTTCCTCTTGAGCTTCTCCTCCAGGCAACTGACTGAGTGACATCCTTAGCTCTGTGCGATCAGAAAGTATCTCAAGCTCCTCAACACTTCAGATTTGATGAGACACAAGCCATTTGTGACTACTGCTTTGCCCTCCAGTCCATCTGATGGGTTGTTTCCTTGGACTCAGGCATGCCCAGGACAGTTCAAAGAAGTGGATGCTGAATACTGTCATGTGACAATCTGGGCTTTCTTTTCCGCATTTTTTCCTTCTTTCTGGGGGTGAAGAGTGAGCAGCAGTTAGCACTCCTGTAACAAAAGGTAATCTAGTTTGCCTATACATGCTCACCTTGTTATAACCAGGATGGTTGACTGGGTGTTAAAAACCAGTTTTCTTCCTTCCCTATGCATGTTGGGGAACATGCTGCCTTTACGTGAGGCCACCACAACAGCAACAATGTTATTACAAACACCTACAATAACAACAATGAATGAACAAGACTTCACCTAGTTTTTCCACTGCTTCTACACAAACGCTGGGGAACATGCTGTCTGTGTACGTGGCCACCAAGAGCAGCGATAATGTTTTCACCAGCACCAGGCCTCGCTTTCCCTAATAAAAAGTAAACAAATAAAAAAATAAAGAAAAGAAAAAAGAATTAAGCTCTGTTTTGGAATCAAAAGGAAATAGAAAATAGTCAAATGGGGGCAGAGAAAAGAACACAGAGGATGATCGGAGAGGGAGAGAAAAAAAAAATTCTTCTGTTTTTAATATATATCTCCTCTGGTGCACAAAACTAGAAGTATTTGTATTATCAGTGGGGATGATGCTTAACAGCGTGACAATGTTTTTTCTTGACATGCATGCATTTCTGCGATGTAGTGGTTACACTATTTTATTTTTATTTTTATAATGACTAGAAAAAGAAGAAGAGAACTTAGAAAATGGACTCACTGAAAAAAAAGCTAAAAAAAAAAAAAAAAGCAAGGAACTGGATATATAACAATTCTTTTGACCACATGTCTTCATCTGGTACAATGGCTATGCATAAAACTAAAAGCAGAATTAGACTAATATAAAGAAAAGGGGAGAAGAGAGAAACCAAGAAGAACACAGAAAAAGAAAAAGAAGAAAAAAAACAGAAGAATGGTATTACAGTCAGAGTGAAGAATTCAAAGAAACAACAAACGGGTGAATGCAGGTAAGAATAATAACCTGGTAAAGCACATGAAAAATGTGGTTACGGATAAAATGTAAAACGGGGAACATGGCATACAACATGTCACCAGCATACAACATGTCACCAGCATGTCTTCATCAGGAATAACTAAACATATATGATGTACAGGGGGGAAAACCAACCCAGATCTTTGAAGGCCTTGCAGGGATGCAGTTTTCCAGATTATCTCCCTTGATGATAGCCTGTATTGTCTACTTCTTTCCCTCCAAACTGTCCCCCTTGATACACAATACTATGTCATCACTAAAAGATATCCTCCAATCCATGCAATATGTTTATTTTCAAATTTCAGATTAAGTGTTATCTTAGTAGAATTTCAGATTAAATGTTATCATAGAAGAATCCTCAACTCTCCTCTTTTTCTGCATTTTGGAATTTACCCTTTCATGCACGGAGTTGGACAATTTGC
The DNA here is from genome assembly GCA_963584105.1 of Alviniconcha strummeri. Lineage (NCBI taxonomy): Eukaryota > Metazoa > Mollusca > Gastropoda > Provannidae > Alviniconcha > Alviniconcha strummeri. Next base: position 11,166,048 of record OY757544.1, read on the forward strand.
CTTTCCTGATCACATTACTGCAAGAAAATAATAGGCCTTTACTGTAAAAATAACACCTACACATTTAGCGTAGATTGAGTTTTTGTCAGCACGCACACACTTGAACTGCCGGTCATCAAAGTAGATGCCCTCTTCTCGTGTCTGTGGTGGGTTTTTGAAGGCGTCCAGCAACATTTGTACTTGGTCATGGTACAGCTACAAACAACAAGAAACACATGTTATGATTATACAAGTGGCATGCAACAGTAACTTGATCCCAGTCTGTGTCCTGAGGTGACCCTATGTGGCTGATAGGATATTAAAGACTGAGCACTAACTAGTAACTTACTCATCAAAATCCTTTTTTACCGCCATTTAAAATCATGCCACATCAGTGTTAATTACCTAGCCTGTTTTGTGGCAATATGTATAGCCCACTGTGGGTTGGGACTGGTTCTGCAGGCTATGTTCTACAGGCTGCCTCAACTCAATATAGCCTACTGTGGGTTGGGTCTGGTTCTGCTGGCTATGTTCTGCAGGCTGCCTCAACTCAATACAGCCTACTGTGGGTTGGCTCTGGTTCTGCAGGCTATGTTCTGCAGGCTGCCTCAACTCAATATAGCCTACTGTGGGTTGGGTCTGGTTCTGCAGGCTAGGTTCTACAGGCTGCCTCAACTCAATACAGCCTACTGTGGGTTGGGTCTGGTTCTGCAGGCTATGTTCTACAGGCTGCCTCAACTCAATATAGCCCACTGTGGGTTGGGTCTGGTTCTGCAGGCTAGGTTCTACAGGCTGCCTCAACTCAATACAGCCTACTGTGGGTTGGGTCTGGTTCTGCAGGCTATGTTCTACAGGTTGCCTCAACTCAATATAGCCCACTGTGGGTTGGGTCTGGTTCTGCAGGCTATGTTCTACAGGCTGCCTCAACTCAATATAGCCCACTGTGGGTTGGGTCTAGTTCTGCAATCTATGTTCTACAGGCTGCCTCAGCTCGACTGCTCCTGTCTACTTGACTGAACTCCTGACAGTTAACAAACCAACCCACCAGCTATGATCTTCTTCTGATACTTCTATTCTCTGTTTTCCCTCTGTGCGCACACAGTCACTTGGTCAGAGATCTTTTTCTTGTGATGCACCAACTGTCTGGAACACTTTCCCTTGCAAAGTTATATCATCAAACACACTCACAGCTTTCACATCCTCTTTGAAATCTCACCTCTTCAAACTATTCTATTGATTGTATGTGTGTGCTTGTGTACATGTATGTGTGTGGGTGGGTGCGCACACTCATGGAAGTTTGTTTTGACTGTGTTTTGTTCTTTGTAATGGGCTATGTGCTCCAATTTGGAGAAATAGCACATAAAAGAGTACATTACTGTTATTACATGACAGTTGACTAACTTTAATAACTTGTTTGGGGACACCAAGTGAAGAAGCATAGCAGGCACTGGGGTGGAATAAAAGAACAGAAGGAGAAAGATTCACAGCAGTTTTGTGGCTGGCAGTCTGTGTCTGTGAAGTCATGGACAGGGCCGGAATGTGTGGCAGAAGTGTACATTACACACATGATGAGCTGCACTCTTTTGCTGTGGTTTGTTCTCTTAAGACAAATTTTTGTTGCGAGAAATTTGTACTTTCAAAAGTCCATTGCTGCCATTTGGTCTTAATATGATTCCACTGTATTTATATGTGTGAATCAGCAGAACTGCTATCAATATTTTTTATAATAAAATAGTGATTTTGTAAGCCTATTACCAATAAGCAAGCATTCCCCCCCCCCCCCCCCCCCCCCCACCCCCTGCGCCCTTCCCCAAGAGAACAACACAAACAACAACAAAAAAACACCTTCAAAATCAAAAACCTATGATTCAGCAAACTGACCAACCAATAAACATAAAGCACTTTTGGGGCACAAAAACAGAGACAGACAGACAGACAGACAGAGACATATGAGACAGAGACAGAGAGAGACATACACACATGCATGCATGGATGCACGCACGCACGCACACACACACACACACACACACACATCCAGTACTTCCTGCATTAAAAATAACAGCAAAGACAGTGAAAGAGACGGGGGGTGAGGGGGAGCAGGGGAAAACTTAAACCCTACATTGAATCCCACAGATGCAGCCCGCACTAGACAATCCTTGCGACGAACAATGGCGCACTGCTGGACGTGCTCTGTTGCGATGAGTGCGTCATGCAGCAGGTTCTGCAGCTGGGACATCTTGATTGAGTCCTGGACATACAACAGCGTTATTACATATTCTGTGGCAGTAGAACTCCCGATGAGAAACTACCCTGGTGGCAAACCATCCCCTCCTCTAAATTTAAGACCACACTTTCTCAGGCATTACTCATCATATTTCCATGTGGATGAGCCCCTGACCAAGAAAAAACTCTTTTAAGTAAATTAAGACCCGTTTTGCTGATTTTAGGGTAAACTTAAAAGAGGCACTATCAAGCAGAGCATAGCTTTACAGTTGCCATTGTGAAGTGCTTAGGGCTCATCCTGAAAGGCATTCATATACAAAACAAAAACAAAAAAACATCTTCTGTACTGAATTTTAACAGTGGTATAAAAAAAGAAGAAAGACTGAGAGTTTTTCAACACTAAGTGATCGAGTTAGTCACTGATGTCAGTCACAGGGAAGTAGCTTTGATGTCTAGACAACAACTTCGACAAAGTCTTGGCAAAATAGTATGGACATTATAGATTCACAGCCATACTGCACACAAATCTCAGCAAAACACAGCAGAATCAAACTGAAATGTTCTATTCTTGGGACAATGTTTTACACAGGCAGCTTACAGACAAATTACACACAAACATGTATACATGCGATATGCAAACACACACATACACGCAAGCATGCACACACACACACACACACACACACACACACACACACACACACACACACACACACACACACACACACACACACACACACACACACACAGAGAGTAGCAGCAGAGGGGAAAACATATCACTATAACCATGCAGATACACATTATATACATTTCTGCCTTCTCTAAACAAGAGAGTGGCAGCCAGAGAGATTCAAAGCATTATTACTCAAAAGCATGAATAGCATTTTAAATTCTCTTGCTTCTGAAAAAAAAGAGCAAAAGCTAATGAGCAGAGAGCTTTTTCTTTGAGTGGTCAAGGACAAGACAGAGCACTTAGGTTTCGTTAGTTTCACCTACACTATAAAATAGTACCGACTGTAACAATAAAATGTTTTGATAATTAACAGGAATCATGCATCACAGGCAAAGAAATCAATTCAAACAGGCAGCATGACACCTGATATTTAGACAGCATGCCTATGTTATCAGACCACATGTATCTTGGTGAAACAAATGCAGGGCTAACCACAGTATATACAATGCTGTACACAGCTTAAGCACTACAGATGCACACTGGCAAACTACAGACAAAAAGAAGCAAAAAAAGATTTACCGGAATCCCTGGCTGCAATTTAACATCCACCTGATCTAAACCCAAGCCAGCCATGGTAAAAACAAAACAAAAACAACTGTGAGCACTTTGGTTGCAGTCTCAAATTCTAAATATTCCCTATTTCACACAAAAAACAAGACAAGCAAGAGGGAATGCCACCCAAAACCTGAACTGGTAACATCAAAACCTGCTGTATCAGGGAGGGCGAAACCATAACTGAATGCTGTTTGCTAATGCATAAAGGTCGATGGCATGATTACAACCATACATCAAAAAGTGTCAACAGCTGGTGAGAGGGGACCAATCGAAATTCCCCCCTGAACCAGAAACCATGCAGAATCAACTTCTGATACCAGCCTGTATTCAAGAGGCCAACCCGTCAAAGGGGGACTATCTTGTTCTGGTACACAGGGGTTGATAAAGGCTGATAACACCCACAACTTTAGTATGGAGCCTGTGTGGAAAGTACTGGTGACCTTTCAGCTGCTGGCCATCTGTGCTATATAATTATTTATCTTCTCTTTTTTTTTTTCTCTCTTTTTTTCAACTGGTTAGATTTATTAGTTGTATCATGGATTTGTACTGATCCTATTATATGTATAAAAAATAAAAAATCTTTTCTCTGCATGTCTAAACTAGTTTTTCACCATCATTTGAATTCATGTTTGAATTCTTGTGTAATGTGTGAAGTGCTGTTGAAATGCATTACTAGTATTTATTTATTTATAATGTTTAGGTGAACCTTGAAATATTGAAAACCTTGACAAGTCAACTGTGCACTAAATTAAGGACACTTTACAACACTAAAACAATGCACAGATAATATTATATTCTGGCCCAGTACTCCAGGTTTCAAAGTGAAGACCTTTGATACCTAAGGTCACCCAGCAGAGGGGACTTTAATATCTTTGCCTACAGCCAGGAATTCTCCCTTTCTAAATTTTGCCTTCCTGGTTCATTCAACTTCATTTATCAAAATGACAATCAAGTGACATAATTAAGTGACATGAACAGTGAGTCAGAAATTAACTTGTGATTTGATGACTCATGTTTTACCCCAAGTTAAATATCAAGGATCAGTTCATCAATCATAAAGAAGAAGAAGAAGAAGAAAAAGAAGAAGAGAAAAGAATGCCATTCCTGACAGGTTCCAGTGTAACCTACTTTCACTTGAAGAACCTAGAAAATGCTCTGATAGCTGAAATTAAAGCAAGCTGGGTAAATTTATCAAAATAGATTTTCAATGGAGGCATTTAGGAAGTGAAGGGGCATGTGACAGTCGAGCGGCACATTTACCATTTTGTGGAGAGGGCCCCTGACTGACTCTCAGTAACACACTTAGTGACCATGAGCCTTGTTTGCATTTCAGCCCCCAGACCCTCTTCAAAACTGGGCTACATGAAGGCTGGGGACAGCTATTGGTGCCACACCACACACCGTGAGTGGAAGGGCTGAGTAGGATTTCACTTGCAACAACATTTGCTTCTTTTAGTGCACAAGACTCTTAAAAAGCATTTGACTGGGTAAAGTAAAGGCGACGGCATGATGTTGACAAAAGTTTCTCTCTTTCTTGGCACCAGCAGTGAAAATGTGCCTTTCAAAATACATCCTAAGTATGAAGACAGGTAAGACTGTTTCTTGTTCTCGTAGTTCTTGTTCTGTGTGGGTGACCAGTTTCTTTGAAGGATAAGTTTCACAGGTTGTCCTCACATTGCAATGAACCAAAAAGAGATGTGTTACCAGCTAAAAGTAACACATCCATCAGCAACATTTTTGTTCATTCATTGAACTTGTTTAACACTGAGCTTTATCCCCGGAGGCACTGGCATGGCAGGGGCTGAGATCCCAAGAGGTGGGTATGGAGCAACCATACCTAATGCTACACTGTCACCACCAGAATGATTTTGTTTAATTAGGATGGGCAGTGATGAGAGCCATTTTAAAGTTTTGAGGGGGGGGGGGGTGCAAAGTCAAAAGACAGTGTCCACAAAACCCAACTTTTGAAGAAAAAGGAGAGTCAAAGCAAGGAACTGAACCAGCACCCTCCATTTAAAACCCTAATACCTTACTACTAGGCTAAACTGGCTCACAGCACCATCAGCATGCACCCCCCCCCCCTCTCTCTTTTTATGTGTGTGTTGGGGGGATGGGGGGGGGGGGGTGGTATGGAAAAAGTGTGGATGGGTGGGTCAGTGGGGGGGGTGAGGGAGGGATAGTTGGAGGGAGGGAGGAGGGTAGGCACAAGAGGGGTGGTGGTGCAGAGAAACTATCCACCACTCAATGTGTTGGAAACGTGCTCAAATCTATGATTGTGTTAAACCATTCTGTGCCGACAGATGAAGAAAACAGAGTTTGAAGAAATACTAGAACATATTTACTAGAACATATTTCAAACTACTGGTTCTCACTGAAACAAGTCAGTAGCTTTTTTACTCTTCCCCCTAAATGTGCACATAGTTATTGACTGAAACAAGTGCAGACACTGACAGTCTCAAACTTAATGTAATGTTTTGTCCTTTACATAACACAAAACAGAGAACCTTCAAAATTAGGGATTTTGTAGTCAATAGCTGGATTTATTTTAGATTGAATTTAGAAAACATGTTTGCTTCTCTCTTAGTGCACCGAGTCACCCAACATGTGTAGTGTGTGCACAGACTGGCAAAGGCAAAACATGTACAAAGATGCCACTATCCAGTTGTGACCACTGATGAATGAAAAGTATACCAGTTAAGCTGCAGTGGCTCTTGATCACTAAATGAATCCAGCTTAAAAAGACAGTATACAACAGGAATCCCTGTGATGAAGGAACTTGCCTTCTTGCGCTTTGCTTGCAGTTAAACATGCTTTTCATACATGGCTAATTGTATGGTTCTGTGTTCTTCTTGCATGTATAGTATCCATATAGAGGTGGGCTATTTGTTTATGGACTGTATGAATGGAACATTACAAAGACAAATTCCTGCAGACATGTTTATGCACTGTATGAATGGAACATCACAAAGACAAATTCCTGCAGACATGTTTATGCACTGTATGAATGGAACATTACCAAGACAAATTCCTGCAGACATGTTTATGCGCTGTATGAATGGAACATCACAAAGACAAATTCCTGCAGACATTTTAATGCTACTGGCAAATGAATATCCTATTACCTTCAAGGTCTTCCAGATCTTCTGTAATGACTAAACAATCAATGACATATATATATATATATGTACTTCTTTTATCTCTTTTTTGGTTTGTTTTTTCTCCATTTTCTTCTCATTTTTATTTGGCTATTGAAAACCCCCCACTTTTCAAGTGGTCAGTCCAACAAAGGTAGACAAAGTTTAAAAAACAACAGCAACATCTAAAGATCTTTCTTTCTTTACTTACTGGCACACCCTGGATTTGATATCTTGGATTCTTCTGAATATCAAGATCTGCCATGATGTAGTCAAAGCAGCTGATTGAAACTCATTGAGAAATAATATGTGGCTGTTGCTTTGATGCTTAAACACCTTTAAACCAATCACAGGCTGAAAACAAAAATCTGAATCACACTGGAAGAATAAATTCATCAAAGTCTATATCCATCATCACAAGCACAGCAGCCATATAGCTCAGCTCTCACTCAAAGCCACAGCAGCAGATCAATGAGTGAGGTAACACTCCCATTAGGTGGTAAGAAGAATGGATTTCCTCCGTTTTGTCATGCTTTTTGCCCACACCATGCAACACCTCTGCTGTCTGCACTCAACGCTAAGTCAGTTTCCATGTCAAAGGCAAGCCATCCAGAAACTGCTTCCTTCCAAATGGACAAATCTCTAACAAGAGCCAGCCACAGAGGCAAAGTTTTCCTTCTTTGAAATCAATGCGGTACAAAGCACAACCAAAATGGCTCTTTCCAGCAGCAGTGGGAGTCTATGGTTGCACGGTTAGTGACCACTGCAAAATCCCATTTTGTAACACTCAATTCAGCTTAAGCCTGCACCCAGAAAACCACTCTGTACCTGGACACCCAAAACAAAGGAGCAGGGTGGGCAATGAGCCATGAAAAAAAAATCCCAACCCTGGAGCTAGTTCCAGATCTGTTTTGGTTGAGTGCTCAGGCTAAGCCTGGGTTACAGCCATAGCTGGATACAGCTGTGATTGTTGTGTGCATAGGGACAGGCTCAGGCACAGACTACCTCAGCTTGGGTCAAATAGCTAAAAACAATAGACACTACACAGTATGTCTGACACTAACTGACATGACAGCATGAGTGTACTCCGGTTTCTTTTATGGGCACATAAAAATGCTTGAGGCAGAGCACAAGATCTTTTGCATTTGAGAGGCATTAGACCATTAAACAGAGTGCTGAGGGAGTGATATCACTCACACACACACACACACACACACACACACACACACACACACACACACACACACACACACACACACACATACACACACACACACGCACACACACACCCTCACTCATGCACACACACACGGAGAAACACACACACACACGCACACACACACACACACACACAAACACACACCTTTCCCCAAAAAACAAAAACCTAAAACAAAACAAACAAAAACAGTCCCACCCTTACCCATGGAAAAAAGTTATGAAACTTAGCCAACTACACACAATAATGCAACACAATAAGATAAACAAATATAGAGAAAGAAAGTGAAAGAAAGAGAATGGTACAATGCAAGCAAGCAAAAGAAATGCATCTGTATGGCAATACTTTAAGTCCCCAGCTGTTCATGGCTTCACATATGGACTGCTAAAATTCAGAAGCTGAATTGCTTGCATAAACAGGGCAATAAATTGGTAACACAAAGCAGTAACAGGGGTGCACACACACACACACACACACACACACACACACACACACACACACACACACACACACACACCCCTTGATTTCATATTTATAATTACATTTCTAAATAATTCACTTGTGAAGGATAATGGGACTGGCTGCACATAAGAATGCCAGATGTCCTAGGTCACCCTTGTTACATGTACACCCTGTTTGAGGTCAGCCACAGACCTTTCATGCTCACATTGCCTGAGAACAAAATTAAAGACTAGAGGCTGTACACAGGTAACTGTTTGGCCAGCTGTGGCATCTGACTGCAGTCAAATCCCACTAACCATCACTGATGCAAGACGATTCTGAATAATTGAAAATAAAATGAACAGAGCATTTTAAAACAAAATCCATGATCATGAGCTTTCATTTTGATCTGTTTTACCTGTTGATGAGAAGGCCAGGCCTTTCTGGCAAAATCGTGCCCTGAAAAGGCTAGCTCCCTGACGGCCTCATGCAGGTTCTGATTATGATGAAATATGTCACTTTAAAAACTATCGGCCAGTGTGGACTGGATAAAAACTTACCAAGATAAACAGCTTAGAATCTTAGAATCTTTGCAACTGAACAATGCTACAGTGAACTTGAAATGTGCCCAAGGTCATTAGAAGTGGCATTAGTGGGTACAGCTCAATCAGTACTACTATTGTGCAAAGTTTTACTTTTATCATCTTTGTTACAGTGTCCAGGAAAATGGCTACTTTAAGTTTTTGTCATACCTGGCCAGCCGATTGGATGGCAAGTCAATTGGCTAAACAACCTAACTCTGATCAGTACACAGGCACACATTTTTCATCTGTCAGAAAAGTATTTATAAATTATACATAAAAAGTTTTTAAATGACAGTCTTGTTAAAAATACTTTCTTTGTGTCTATGGCTGTCCAGATTATTTCTGACTGAGACTGCTAACCAAGCCAGAACAGAAAGAAGCAATACAATCACTCTCTCTCTCTCTCTCTCTCTCTCTCTCTCTCTCTCTCTCTCTCTCTCTCTCTCTCACACACACACACACACACACACACACACACACACATTTTTAATTACTTCCGGTAACTATTAAATGTTTTGTTTCCACACCTTTCCTGCAAATAATTTTGCAACATATCTTTTGGTATAATTAATGATATCTTTATGATGATAACAACCACTGGAATAATGCTAAATACAGTAATAAAAGTGTAGTACTGCAATAATAATAAAATAAATGAGTAAACAGCTTAGATTTGACACAAGCAAATGTGCTAGATTATAAATTTGTCCAGTGGCCAAGGTTTGACTCCTGGACTAGATGGGGTAAGTGACTGCTTTTCTGTTCTTCCAAACCAGCACTAGTTCAGACTCATCAGTGCTTTGTCCGTGTGAGCACAGCATGTGCTAAAATCATTGCATACTTTATAATACAGAAGTCTAATGGCAAGTGGCAAAGAAACAGGCAGATAACACATGTATGTAATAGCAGCAGAAAAATCTAAATGATTGTGGCTTCTCCTCATGGAAAAAGAAAATAATGAATAACTCACAAATTCCAACCAAACTGTACCGAAAACAGCAAGCTAAAATGCCCATAAGGCACTTTGTGTGTGTCTATGTGTTTTCTTTATGCTGTTTTAATTCTGACAGTGTTTACATTTTTTAAATTTTATTATGTGGTGCTGATAGGGTATAATAATAATAAGAAGAACATACATCAATTGGTAATGCTCTCAGCAATACCCCAAGGCCTCACAAAAAAACCTAGGGCTACTAATCAAAATATGCATAGTATAATAAGAATAGATTATTTATGGCACCCCATCTCGTAAGAGTGCTTACAAAATCAAGGACATAAGGTTACATTCATTTTCATCACACCCACCCACACACCCAGACGCACACGCATACACACCCAGACACACACACCCAGACACACATACACACACACACACACACACACACACATGCCTCACACACACACACACACACACACACACACACACACACACACACACACACACACACACACACACACACACACACAAACACACACACACACACAAACACACACACAAATACATGCTTTACTGGTGATGGATACCATTTACATGCTCTCCCTCTCTCTCTTTTGTTGATGCTGTCCTTGTTCCTCTTTATCCTTATGTAATGGCCCAGTATTTTACTCTCTTATTTAAAAGAAACATGAAGTGGTTACTGTGAGTGTGCATTTAATTTGTGAGCATCTTGTGCTTTGCCAAGCATATTATTATAGTATATATATATTATTAACCTGTTAATATTGTTGCGAATATGATGCTCTCAACACTATACCTCATTTCATGTTCATGTATAGTGTAAATGACACATGGCAATAAAGATAGAAGGGGGTAGTGGGGATGGGGTGGGGGTGGGGGTGGAGGCTGTGTACATACACACACACACACACACACACACACACACACACACACACACACACACACACACACACACACACACACACACACAGAGTAATAATAATTGATTATTTATGGTGCCCCATCTCATAAGAGCCCAGAGTGCTTACAAAGACATAAGAATACATTCATTTTTATCACACCCACCCACACACACAGATGCACACACATACACACCCAGACCCCCACCCCCCCACACACACATACACACACCACACACACAATAATAATAATAAGATTATTTACGGTGCCCCATCTCGTAAGAGCCCAGAGTGCTTACAAAGACATAAGGATACATTCATTTTCATCACACCCACCCACACACACAGATGCACACACACACCCAGACCCCCCCCTCCACACACATGCCATACACACACACACACACACACACACACACACACACACACACACACACACACACACACACACACACACACACACACACACACACACACACACACAAAGAGGTGAAGAAACTGGATACTGGTTTTAGCTGGGGTAGAAGTAATGTGAAAAGAGAAAGGTTTTTAACTTTGTTCTGAAAGACAAAAGAGCTGAACAGTGCCTGAGATTAAGGGGGAGTGAGTTCCAAATGTAAGGTCCAAAGTCAGAAATAAATTGAATGCTGTGTGTCTTGTGCTTGTATTGTTGGATCTTGAGTATATATAATATTAATAATGTACATTTATCATGCGTTCATCAACACCTTGAGTGCTCACATGATACATATTAACCTAAATATGATATTCTATACACATGTAGAGCATAGTGCTATCAAAACAATTTACATAAAGTATTATACAACAACAAAAAAGCACACACACACACACACACACACACACACACACACACACACACACACACATATGTGCACACCCATGCATACACACACACACACACACACACACACACACACACACACACACACACACACACACACACATATAATATATATTGTGAGAATCAAAAGAGGAGCAAAGCATATGGGATGGAGTACAGATATGTAGCAGGAAGGAAGAACCAGAACCATTCATGTCATGAAAGTGTAAATCTGTTTAGTGTATACACATATATATATAAATTATATATGTTATGTATATATATATTATGTTCCAAGCAAGGTTGGAAGCAGCTCAAAGTGGAAATTCCTAAAATGAGCATCAGTTCTCAATTCCAGAATCATGTGTGCTCTAAATCACCACTATCACCATGCAAACAAAGCCATTGGCAATTGAGATCATGGCCCTTCTCATTTTTACTGCAGATTTGGTGGAGCAAGGAGCTTCATCATTGGAGATTTGAACTGGAAATTGTTCAAAGCCCATTACTCTGTGGGCACCCTTACAAACATATTTACAATACAAAATTTACTGCATAATTTTTCTTTTGTTCTGTACACCTTGGTCAACTTGAAGACCTGTATATCTAGACCTAGTGTGCATCTTAAAAAGCCCACATACAGTACATTTGATCAAAGAATTTATATTGTAGACTCTCTACAAATTCTTGGATAAACTATACTGTAGTCTACAATTCAATTTTTTTGATCAACTGCACTGTATATGGGCTTTTTAACTTTCACATTAGGTCTAGACATACAGATCTTCATGCTGACCGAGGTGTACCGAATGTAACATTCAGACTCAGCGGTGGACACTATATGCTGTATAACTATCCGCGGCTGTTCTTCTTTTATTAAACGTCTGTCCTCAACATTGTGAGGATTTTGACACTGTCATTTTGGGGGTCCAGTGCAGGTACGAAATTAGCTGCAACCGAAGCTAAAATAAATGTTAAACGCAACAAACCTTAAATTTTGAAGTGTTCACTCTGGTGTTTCCAATGAAAACAGGAAACAGAAAGTTACTTCCCATGAACAAAAAATCGAAACCACAGAAAGAGTGACGTCCCCTCCGTTTCCAAGGAAGTTACACAAACAACTTGGCCCCAACTCCAGTAAGCGTGGATATCAGAGTTTAAAATGGCTTGGTAAGGACCAAGGAATGCATGCGAATGAACACCGGTAATTTCTGAATGACATCTCTGCAAAAACTGAACAAAGCGCAAACTTTTCTTGGGGTATCTATGTGACGTCATAGTTGACATTATGGCCGCCGGACAGATTTAGCAGAAGGGGATCACCGACTCTCTCGAGTGTTCAATGGTTAAGAAAACCTTGCTTCGGGCTATGCAAAGTTACCAATAATTTACAGGTCCAAGTCCAAGTGAGTAGGAGACGAAGTGAAGATGGCGTCGCTGCTGTGCGTAAAAAGTCTGCAGGGAAATGTGCAAGTTCACGACAAGGAGACCGCTGACGGTTTGTGTTTAACCATTGGCGATGACGACAAGATCCGGACAACGGTGAGTTGTATTGAAGTACTAATGTACCATTTTTGCATAGAAATATGACTTTTTTGTTTGTTTTCTCAGATATATAGTATATATCTTTGGTAGATTTTTTAGTCCTATTTAAGCCAAGTTTCAGGTCGTCCCCTTACTTCTCAACATTTAAACCCCAGCTGACTTAATAAAAAGACTGTCTCTTCATCTTCCACTGCAGTTAGCCTCCTCAAATGCTGTCAGTAATCATCAATGTGTTAAAGTTGGTCAGTTGGACGACAAAGAAGAAGTCTTGCTTCTTGCCTTTTATTGCTTTGCTGACATTTTACACCTTTGAACTAGAGATTTAAAAAGTTCAAATTATGTGTGTGTACTCAAAAATGGGCAACACATAAACAATTTCCAGTATATTGAAAATGCTTATTTGTCCACACATACTGCTCCCCAGAAATGTGTTGCCAGTGGTTGGATTATATAATTATGTAATATTTTTAGGGGGCAAGTAAACTTAAAAAATAAAATAAAAAGTCCTTCCAAAAATTCATGTGTATAGTCAAAGAGTACAAACCTTTGGAAGAAGAAAACTAGTTAAAAACCACACAAAAAAAACACATAACACTTCAGTTATTCAGTACAGTAACTCACTAACTGCATTGGTGACATGCGTGTTTTAAAGCATGTTTCTACTGTATCCAGGATGTGATTATTGACTGTGTCCAAATTCAAGTCAGGTAATTAGTTCTACATACACATTACATGGGTCTTGTTTGAGTCACTGCTTAGAGCAAATATCCTCCCCTGCTGTTACAAGGGAGGGCTATTATAAATTATATTTGCCTTATTCCGAGGTGTAGTGTACTCAGAGAATTGTGCAATAAATGGCAAATCCCCCCCTCCCCCTCCACCCCCAGCTTTTTAGCAACATATGTCGCTTCATGTCATCCTATGGCATTGAAAAAAAAGAAAGAAAACTCTGTAGAAGATTGTATTACCATTATGTTACACACACATTGACACACACACACAGTGACCCTCCCCCCCCCCTCCACACACACACTCTTGAAGCAGTCTTTGAGAATTACCAATGCAGTAACATAGAACACTAAAAAGTGATTAAATTGCTTACTTATCTTTAGAATATGAAAACAAACTCTTGACATGATTTTTTTTTATTTTTTTTTTCATTTAAAGAAATAATCATTTATTTACTTGTGGAGGTTGGGGTGGGAGAACAATGGTAAAAAGGCCTTAGTGACACATCTCAGTTAGTGACACTGACATGCACACATGCTGTAGCACCAACCAGCATTTCTCTTACCATTGTTACAGTACATGCCAAAGGGTCAGGATAAGAAGAACAGGGGCAAGAGACCTAAGTCTACACCTACCTCGTTTGCACAATGCAGTGGCCCTAACATGGATGCTGGATATCTCATCAGTGGCACCATGAAGATGCAGGACTGGATCAGTAAGAAGCAGGTCCAGGACCTACAGGTTTGGAAGATCTTTTACTAGTTTTATTTTTATTTTCTATATATATTCAAATCTAAGCTGAAAAGGGGGTAATACTCTCAGCGATAGGACAGAGAAAACAGAAAGAAGACATGCTAAGCTGTTAAAAAATAGCAATAATGAAACATGTGAAGCTACTAAAAACAAAAGCACATGTACACACACACACACACACACACACACACACACACACACACACACACACACACACACTCGCGCACGCACTCTCTCTGTCTCACACACACACACATACGAGTATGCAGACACATACACACACACACACACGTACACATGCATGCACACATGCATCCACACACACATACACAAGTATGTATATCCATATATATATAGATATACACCACGGTTTGCTGCCTGCAGATGATATATGGCTTGAAGGGGGGAGAAGGGAGCTAAAACATTTTTTATAGGGGTGCAAGAAGTAAGGACTAAAATGTGCACTGACTGAAAAAAGAAACACTCAAAATATTAAACAACAGTCACTGTGATCAGTTCCAAACAGCAGGTCACTCTGTCAAGAACACTCTTGGGAACCACAACCATAAAATCTGCACCCACACAGTGAACAGTTAGTTGACTGCCAGAGAAAAAACATCACAACCGATGACCAGTGAGCTGCCCCATTCTTACTGGCCCAAGACAATGATGGGCCAGACTTTAGTGGGCCCAGGGAGCACCTGAACTAGAACTGGCATCATCTTCCTACAGGACTATGCCTGCCTGCACACAGCCAGAGTTACTCAGGCCTATCTGCAGCAGTGCAACATCACTATGAAGCTGTGGTCCTCCCCGAGTCATGACACAAATCCCATCGGACACTTTTACAATCAGATGCAGAGGGAGCTGAACCAAATGTCTTGCCTTTGTTGGGCAACCTTGCATATCTTTGCCAGGCCATTGTCCAGGCATTGGGATACATCCCACAGTGCTGTTAACTGTCTCTTAACTCCATGCTCCACATGCCAAGCTGTTGTTGCAGCTGGAGGGGGCCATGCGCGTCCTGGGGTAAAAAAAAATGCACCTGGGTGGTGTTCTCTGACTCAAACACAGAATGAAATATTGTCACTCTCAGATCCTAAAGTATGGTGAATTTGTGTCATCATTTACACAATAATATATATGTATAATTCTCACTCTCTCTCTATTGAAGTTGGAAAATTGTCTCATTTTTATGTTTCTTTCTTCAGTCAGTTCACTTTTGGATCAAAGTGCTTCACAAACACACACACAAATTGATTAATACAGCATTTCATGGTTAATTTGAAGGCAAGGAGGTTGGTAGATTCTCAGTGTGTGTGTGTGTGGGGGGGGGGGGGGGGGGGGGGGGGGGATTGGTTAATTTCTTTTAACTTTAGTTCTTTTGTTCCAGCTCTGTTCTTTAAAAAAAAATCATTTATTATTTCTATTTGTGTCATATGTGAATATGTGTGCTTTGTTTGGCTTTTTGTCTGACTTTAATTTCACAAATAATTTGCATATTTATACAGCAGAAAAACAGAAAAAGGGTAACAACTGAATACTGTTTGTTTTGTGTTGGTCTGTTTTTATACATGTCTTTATGATCACTTAAAAATGTTTACATTGAAATAATATGCATGGATTGAACCAGCTAGAAATGCTTGCTGTGAACTGTTTAATCATTCTGTGGTTTTCACAGACATGGTACTCTGATCCTAGCATTGCAGGATACAAAAGATGGAGGGAGCCTCTGTCAAATGTCTGGATATCTGCCCTACCCCAGTCAGGGAGATCTAGTCAGAGACATGAAAATGTCTGTAGGATTTTAAAATCATAGAAGTAGATTTCATTTCTCTCTCTGTGACCAGAATCAATTGGAAAGACTGGACCTTAGGAAAACAGAGTTAAACTCCCTGAAGAATTGATTGCTTGTTCTATTCTTTTTGCTTAATGTCCTCAGATGCTAAAGAGTGTGTTATGGACAATGTTTAAAGCAAGCTTGTCTTGGATATAAAATAGTTAAAACCAATGGGGGATGGGGGGATGGGAGACAAGATGATTGGTTGTCAGACTGTTTGTAATAGTGCTGTTCAAGTATGTCATGATGGGCATTGTAACATTCAGTCTCTTCCAGTTGTAGTCAGCATATGACCAGAGGCAGAAATGTGTGTCAGTCAATCACCCAGGTTATATATTTAGGTGGTGTAGATCCAAAATGCAGTTCCAAGCACCTCACATGTGTCATTGCTGCTGATTTTTCATGACGTAATGGAAACAAAATGAGGCTGCCATGACATGAAATTGAAAATCTTCATGAACAGTGATTGATGTAGACTGTTCTAGCTTTGACAGAACATAATATAAGGAACTTCAGAGCCAGATTTGAAGATTTTGTTTCCCTACCTTTACAAGCTCAACATAGATTTCAACATGGATTATTTGAAAAATGTTTCCACTCCAAGGAGAGGTCTCAGACTGCTCAGAGAATTTGATTTTATCAGGACTGATTGCCCCCTAGATCCTGATAGGGGTGCTGTCCCTTGACCATGCTTATAACATGTGTGACTTGCACATTTTCAGTGAAATACACTTTTATTGGAGTACCAAGTCTGTGTTCAATCAGTTTGGAAAAAGAAATGATTGTGCTTGCTTCACTTTATCTGCAAGTATCCAGTATGTTGTTTCTGTGTTGCTGTTTTTTCTTCTGATCTTTCTTTAATCAGATTGTCAAATTCATTTATTTATTACCTGTCCAAGGAAAGGGAATTGTCAAATTCATTTATTTATTACCTGTCCAAAGAAAGGGAAAGAAAAAAATCATGGACAACACTTTTGTTTTGGGGGATATCCATACAGTGCATTGAGGTATTGACATGTGCCTGTACATAGTATGCCATATTGTTTGCTTGAAGTATGGATGGTATTGATCATAGATTAAAGTGTGTATTTTATTTGTTGTTGAATACAAATCAACAGTATAATTTTAATGGAAATGATTAGGTGCAGATTGCAATTTTGATGAGGTTGCAATGTTATTTTGTGTGAGTGGGTTTTTTTTCTTTTCTTTTTTTTCCTGTGCACGCATGGTGCATTATTTTGTTTAAGAGTATGCAATATGCGCAATAACTATTTTAAAAGCACTGTAACTTGCATAACAATTAACAAGATGTATGTGTTTTGTGTATCTTTTAACTAATTTTGTTTGTTTGAAAGGCTATAAACCACTTCATATGCTTCATGCTAATTTTTATCACACAGGCTGTATGAAATAACATTCTGCATTCTGATTAAACTTATCAGATAAGTTTCAGTGTCAACAAAAATGAATGAGAATGAATGACAAAAACTTGACATAGAAAATGAATGAGGAAATCTTGACATATAATTCATGTGTGTGCATGTATGTGTGTGCCGTGTGTGTGTGTGTGTGTGCTATGTGCCTGTGTGTGTGTGTGTGTGTGTGTGTGTGTGTGTGGGGGGGGGTGTGTGTGTGGGTGTGTGTGTGTGTGTGTGTGTGCCAAACTAATAAGTGTGCTCACAATATCTAATACAGTGAGGTTGAAACAAAAGCACTGTTAATATTGTTCAATCAGATTGAGCACAGTAAAAAAAAACCACAAAAAAACCACACTCTCCTCTTTGCCTCAAACAGGAAAGGTCGCAGGCTGAAAGTAGCGCCATTCGTCGACTGTTCACTCCATTGCTGGACACAGAGGAGACTTTTGTCAAAGTAATGCTCTTTTGTTCTTCAAAACTTTCTAGGTGTTTGGAATCCATGGGTGTTTTCATTTCTGCCGTGGAATAAATGCAAAAGTCTGTAGAAAACTTGTATTCATTGGCCTGCTGTAGATGCAACTTCACAGTTGTGTAAATCTGGTTAGCAACTAAGTGTGCATTGTTGTGTAGATATAGTCACATAGTAGAAGCAGTAATTGCATTTCTTCATTCTATACGAAACAAAATCTGTGCCATTCAAGTTCTGTTTGTGAGCCCATTAAACGTGAGAACATATAATTTAATTGTGACAATGGTAGCAATAGATTGCAAACTTTAGTTGTAACTTGTACTGTTATATTGAAATAGCATTATCTGTGTGGAAGATATTTCTCTTGCATGTAGATAAATGGTGTGCAAAATTGTAAAATACAAAACAGAAACCAACCCCCCACAAAAAACAACAAAACAAAACCCACCCATACATCTGTTATATTACCCCCAAAAAGACCCAGTTTAATCTCATTTCCAATGTAATGTATGTTTAAGCATCTCTTGAAGGTTTTAAGAGCTTTGAATAGAACTTGAATGCTGATGACTGATAATATGAAAACAGTTTATACATACAATTACTACAGTGGAACCCTCTTTTTATAATGCCCTGAAAACCAAACAAAAGTTTTCAAAGAAGTGAGATCCTTGCTTGTGTGGCCATTAAATGTAGCAATAGTAACTTGGTGTTTTACGCCCAGTCAACCAGTGTGGTTATATCAGGGCAGTGTCATTAAATGTATGAATGGAAGTTTTCAGGAACAACAACAGCAAAAAGTGGTCTTAAATTTTAAGAGAGGGTTACATGGTCTTTCATCTGTGGTTCCTCTCTACTAACCTCCCTCAGTCTTTCTTTCACTTGGGCATGGTCATTGTTCAGTTTTAGATGTGAATACATGTAGCAGACACTCAGCTGGTGCTGGGTGTCTAGTACTTTGTACCTGGCTGTGTATATTCATCTGTCTTTTCTTGTCATCTTTGCCTGGCTGTAGAAGTGTATTAAAATGTATCACTTCCTGCTGGTGTCTTGCTTTACCCCCCCCCCCCCCCCTTCTTCTTTCTAGTCTATTTAAAACCTCTGCATATAACTATCAGGCTTGATCTAGGCACACTCCATGCAGTAACAGCCCGCCAGTCTTTCATCCCTGCCACAGATGGCTACATCATTCTGCCTAGTCCCCACACCCCTTCCTTTTGCTCATGGGCCAAAAACAGTGACAAACATCTGTCACTTTTCAAGGTCGTGATTCAAGCAACTATGATAGAGGCAGAAGGATGGCAGGCCAGTAGTTGTTGCCTGGAGTGTGAGGCTTAACCAGTTGCATGAAGGGTCCTCAGATTCCTGGTTTACAGGTCACTATGTCTCTTATTGGCCAGTGCCTGTGATGAGCAGTTTCACTGGTACAGGTGGGCAAGAACTTCATGTACATGTATACTCTCCTGGTGAATACAGTACTTATAATATGTAATGGATTAGCTTCCACATATAAGGTCACTTACTTATCAACACTTGAGTGGCCAGAGGGTATTAGGTGTGAAAGCTAGGGTTTGCCCAGGTGATCCTGGGCCAAAGACCAGTCTTGGCCAATGACCTTCATCCTGTCTGCAAACAGAGCCTGGCCATGCTCACAGCTGGTGTGCAGTGTTATACTCTCAGCTGCCACTCACAGCAGCAATTATTGTGGCCAATCCCGTGAAGTTATAATGCAGTTGACTAGATGGCAATCAAGCACAGTATATGGCCCTAAGGACTGTGCTGACCATTCACAAATGCATGTGAAAATGCTAATAGGCTTTATACATGTATGATGAATGTTTGGGACATGTCGAAACAGCACATGCTCCATGAACCTGAATGAGTTACACACCAGTAGCTCTTTGAGACCTGTGGGGTTCATTTGTACACACTCTTCATGCAACAGTAGCCATCATTTTCGTGCCTGGTGTGTGGGTCTGTTAATTCAGTCATTGTCTCCCTTCTTGCATGCCACTTCCACTGTATCATCGCCTGCTTGAAACTTGGTTTGGTGACTGGGTACCTTTCCCACCCCATGTTCCCCAAGAGCATGTGTATGTTATTAATTATATTGGGACTTGTTTGGTAGGCTGATATTTTCAGTTTGTTGATGCAAGCTTACGGTTATTTTTGCTGTTTCATATTAATCATATTAATCTGTATTAATCACCCCCCACCCCCTGCAGGATGTGAACGATTTTCTTGAGCACACTGACCTGCTGGAGTTGCGAAAGAAGGAACTTCTGCACAAGAATTGGAATGACAGAGTGTACGAGCCAATCCGGCGGAAGATCCTGAAGGCTATGAATGGCCAGGACTGGCTGGAGAATGACCGCCGTAAACGAGAACTTCACAGGCAGTACCTGGAGCACGTCAACAAAAAAGTGAGCAAAGCCTTTTAGTGTAGCCTCTCTTGCATCATGTCATAGCAGTTTGTACTGACCAAACCTGCAGCCATTTTAGGCGTGTTGGGCCAAAGCAGCCCAGAAGGTGTAGAGTACTTCATGCAGTGATTATCTGGAGTTGTAGAGCTGGGATTACTCTCAGGAACAGGATAGAGTTTTTCGTGAAAGTGTGCAGCTTCACGTTAATACTTCTGGGTGAATACATGCAAACCTTTCTCTTTCAGTTTTATTTCCCCACTTGCCTGTCTGTACCTGACAGGGGCCCTGGCCTCTTGACTTGAAAGAGTTGATTTAGATCAGTACATTTTACACAGTTGTCATTAATGACACAGCCTTTCAATGAAAAGCATAGCATCTCATATGTGAATAAAGCAATAACACCAACATACAAGCACACACATGATTTTGTTCAGGTTTCTTTTTAATGGGAACTTGGTGAGTCAAAATGTTTGTATGCATTAAGCTGGTCTTGTGGACTCTAACCAACAATTTCATGTGGACTGTGTGCTCCAGTGTTGACCAGCGCTTGCTGTGGTATTAGGTGTGGATACATACACCTTTAGACAGTTAGAGAGAATCAAGTGATACATGCAGACACATGTGTATGTGTGCACATGCTCATACATGTATGTATGTTGTACATGAAAATTGTCTAAACACCCACATGCACCCACACATGCATGCATGTAAGCACTTGCATGCGTGCATGCAAATACACATGTGCATGCACACACACATAGGCAGAAGTGAACATTTAAAACTTTATGAACTGTGCTTATTTATCTTTTTATTTGCATTTGATTTGCTCACAGGGCCATGTCTTCCTTGATACCATGGACAAGGGAGAATATTATGCCCAAGCTTTGAACAGTCACCGGCCAGCACCTATCACAGTTAGTAAAAAAACACCAGAGCACGGAAACAAGCACCATTCACCTGACGCATTGTCTGATTTATCCTAACATGGCGATTCATGTATAAATTATACATATGCTTTACTTTTGATCTGAACCAATACTCTTTTTTGTTGTTGTTGGTGGACAAAGGAGTTTACTCTTTTACATGGTGTTTTAGTGATACGTTTATTTTGCTAAAAGCTATATGTGGAGAAAAAATACCTCTGTTATGAAAGATTGCCTCATTAATTATGTGTGCGTTTTCAGTTTTCAGTGTATGTGTGCGTGTGTGTGTGTGTGTG
Organism: Alviniconcha strummeri; assembly: GCA_963584105.1. Lineage (NCBI taxonomy): Eukaryota > Metazoa > Mollusca > Gastropoda > Provannidae > Alviniconcha > Alviniconcha strummeri. Next base: position 11,188,004 of record OY757544.1, read on the forward strand.
TGTGTGTGTGTGTGTGTGTGTGTGTGTGTGTGTGTGTGTGTGTGTGTGTGTGTGTGTGTGTGTGTGCATGCGCGCGCACGTGCATGCATGTGTGCGTGTGTGTGTGCATGTGTGTGTTGAAATAAAAAATGTTAATACTGTTGACATATTTTGCAATCATGTGACAAAATTCAAGCAAAAGTTTATTAATGGCACACAATTTTGAGTTTTTTGTTCCTTACACAATTAATCAGGGGCTGATTCACATGGTGTGCAAATGATGACTTTCACCTGCGTGCTTGAAATCCATTTTTACTGTACAGTTTTATATCCGCCGAAATGTAGAGTGAATGACAGAAAAGAATATCCACCAATTGACTTGCCCCGCCCCCCCCCCCCCCCCCCCCAAAACAAAACAAAAAAACAAACAAAAAAAAACTAACTAACAAAATGGTGTGGTTCATTGCTTGTCCGGTTGAAAATACTGTTGTTTTTATTCTTTCTTTCTTTTTTAACAAAAGAGATTCATAAATATGTTGTATCTACCAGTAATTTATGTTCCCAGAACTGAAGTCACAGGTATGTGCATTGTTTCCAATAATGTGTATGTATTTTCAGTTCCAAATAGAAGAGCAAACCAAAATAGTTTTTCTTAGCAACCATGGGAATTAGGTGCTGCATGTTGTGCATACTGAAATGCGCTCACACACACACACACACACACACACACACACACACACACACACACACACACACACACACACATACACACACACACACACACACACACACACACACACACACACACACACACAAAGCGGGGTGGGTGTGGTGGGGTAGGAGGAGAGTTCAAGTTATTGGAACTTAATAAAGCTTGATTTTGTGCACCAAGAGAGACAATTTCGACTTACACATATAGAGAAATCGATGCCTGTTTCATGGCTGAAAACGTGACTGTTTTACTGCTTAATGCAGTGTGAATCAACTGAGAGATGTATGACTGGCTGTGTCAGTTTTGTTCAGGCATGCATCTTTCTTCTGGTTTTGTGCATCAGGGGAGACAATTAAGATTGGAAGGAGATTATTTTGATGTGAGGATCAAAAAAAGAACAAAGTTAGTATCCCTGTGAGTTAATTTATTTTTTTGCATGTTAACAGTGTTGTTTGATTGATCATATTTATCTCTTTATTTTGTTTTTTGAATCATGCATCTTGTGATACATTTTCATTTGTGTGTTGTTTTTTCCTGCCTATTTTTTTTGGTTGTAAATTCTATTTTTTACTTAACTTACCAGAAATTTAGTTTAAAGTCTGCAGGCAATCCATCCTGGTTTCATTTCTGTAGGTTTACCAGCTGACACCTCTTTGCTTTGTTAAACAGAACTAAGTGAGGATTTAGGCATTGTTTGTGTTGATTCTGATCCTTTCGATGTGGTTCTGCTGACTGGTTGATAAGCAATGGCATGTATAGTGGATCGTTGACTTGATGGTGTCTCATAGGAGATTCAAGCTGCTTAGTCTGATTGGGAAAGTGAATAGCCACATGATGCACTAACGCAGCAATTTATGGTGATGATTAATGGTGATTACAAGAACAGTTCTCCACCCATGTGTTACAGTAAGTGCTACTAATCAGACCTCTGACATCTTTTTGCCAGTAAACTATAATAAATGGATGACATAAACAAACAAAATAATAGATGAACAAATAAGTTAACAAATAATTAAAATGCTGCTGAGAAAGTGCAGAAAGAAAAGTGAAAAGAAGACCAGAAAAGGGTGATGGTTACTGCGGCAGACAAGTTAGCAGCTGGTTTGAGACATTTTCAAAAAGCTGCTGAGGAATCAGATTCTCTCTGTAACTGTTGGAGGGAATTCCCAAAGTAAATATGAAAAGTTCTTCTTTAACTGGGAGTCAATGAAATTATCATTCTGATTATATTCCGCTGGTATTTTTGGGTATTTTTGTGTTCTTGATTCCCATGGTTGTTAGTTTGAAAATGCTCTGAAGCCACATTGTTTCTTCATGCACTTTTCATCCGTAGTTAGAATCCCAAATACTGGTAACACAAGAAGCGGCAGTGTGCTGTGACAAGTCAGACAGAAGATCCTTGCATCATTTTGGCTATTTTGTAGTTAGTTCAGCTGGACATTTTGTTCTCTGTGATAGGTGCAGACCCCAAACCTGCAGGATCCTCTGCTAGCACAAGAGCGGGGCCGCAACAAAGAAGATCAAACCATTCTGCAATGCATCACTGGGCAGGTTTACTCTCACAGTGACATAGATCAGGTCAGGTTGCCTCCGCTGCCTCTGATTCCACTTGGTCGACATGGCACTGACAGCATGACCTGGTTAGAAATGCCACTTGGCAACATCGAGAGTACACCACGCAAAGCTAGCAGGTAAAAAGATGGCATTTACTCTTAACCATAATTATATTGTATTTTCAGGTTTGATCCAGGAATTTGCCCAACCAAACAAAGAAAAAACAACATGTTTTTGTGTTTTCCTTCCAAATTTTGGTGGCTGAAGCAAATTTAAGATTTGTTCAGATATTTTTTTATTTGTTTTACTGTTGCATGTCAGAAAGGTTGTGACAACAGTGCACACTATGTGCTATCAACCTTTTTTGTATTTTCTTTGTTTGCTCTTTCAGAACAGTACATAAGTGCTCTGAATACATAAATATTGCCCTTTTGTGTAGGCTTTCACTATCTGTGTGAAATAGACACATACAAGGATATTTAGTTGCCAGTGACATTAAAATATGCATAAGAATTTGTATCCTTGTACACATGTTACTGAATGACATTCATGCAAAAAAATTTACATGAATACACACCTCTCTAATCTGTGACCACCTCTGCCCCTCCCCCTCCCCCCAACATTCCATCCTCCATCTGCTCTGTTCTATGCCCAGTCTATCTTTTTCCACTTTGGACATACCCATTCCTTTCATTTGCATTGATTGGATAGATTTGCATCAGCACACTTTACCACTACAGCTGTTGCACTGCAAGCACTGATTACTTATCTGATTACAGCCCTCCTTTATTTTTATTTCTTTATTTTTTATTATAAACTTTTCAGCCCAGACGATTTACCTGTGTGTTGATGTAGGTGATGTTTGAAGCTATGTTTGCATTAGAGTAGATGAGGAAAAATAATCAGTTTTTGTAACAGTTATAGGGTTGATGTGGATCTGAGGGCTGGGCGGTGGGGATGGTATGGGGGAGGGGGCTATGAGAAAGACTTTTGGTATTTGTACACTTTTTGACTCTTAAAAAAAGAAAGAAAAAAGAATATTAGATCAGGTTTCATTTTTTTGACCCCGTTTTGCACTCAAAGTCTGTTGATTATTTCTTAGATCATCAAAACACACAAAAGTTGGAAAAGCACCGAATAGTTGTCCTGCATTGTAAGTCCTTGCTAGGAAGGCACATTTTAAGGTGTATATGCCCTTCACACTTTTTTTTTACTGCTTACAGCTTAAATAGTTAGTTGCTCTAAATCTGTCAGATTTTTATTTGAATGCGAATGAGTAGAGAGTAAAGCTTTTGTTTGTAAGGTGTAGCAGTTTCAGCTTAAAAGATAGTGTTATTGTTGCGCAGTACTATACTTTGTTTGGCTTATTTGTAGACTGCAGCTTTTGAGATCATAGAAATGTGTCAACCTTTCAGAACTATTGTATGGATAAAAGACAGCCATGTTAAATACATCCACAAATCCCTCTTGTTGTTTAATATATATATATATTTTTAAATTAAAGTTCAGTTCAAATGAGTGTGGATTATATACAATCTAACTGCATGTACCAGTGTGATATGCATTGTTTTTCATTAAAAAAATGTGAGTTATGTAATGATCAGTGTTAAGTGGGCAGGCCAGCCGGTTGATCAGTTGATCGAGTGTCTGGTTGTGTCAAAAACTTTCATATGGCGATTTTCTCAGTGACTGTACACATGGTAAATATTGAGCTTTAACAGTTTATAACATGTCAATGACCTTGGCCATATTTCATGGCCACAGCAGTATAAAACAGTTTTAACTGATTTTTTATTTTATTTTATTCAGTGAAGTTGAAACTTTGTATGGTTGTTAAATATCTTGGCTAGGTCATGGATATACCACTATTTTTTACTTTTGTGTGCATTCTAAGCAATGTTTACATGATACATTTCCCAATTTGTACAAAACTTTAACTTTGGCTTTTGCATGGTCACTGTTGAAACAAGGTCTTTCAAACATTGCATGATTATAACCTTGCTTGGGGTCTACTGAGCCATACCAGGTTTGTTGATGTTGACCTTGTTTTAAGGTCACAGGTGTGTGAAAAACATAAACTGCATTTCATTTAAAAAAAATCTTTTAATAGATTTTTTTCAGATAATTAGTTAACATTTTGTATGATTGCTACATACAAAGTGAGATCATGCACAATATGTTTTGTTGGACTCTTGTGTGCGTTAAAGGGAGATACTTAACACAATTGTTTCCTCTTTTTTTTCTCCTCCTTTTTTTCTTCTTTCTGCTTGTGAGTCATTTGAGCATAACTGTGCTTCATGTAAAAATAGTGTGCCCACTTTTAATTTTTCACTATGAACATTAATGAATAATTTTGTCCCTCACAAATAAACTCTTCCGTGGCTGATTTTGATTGCATGTAAAAAAAAAAAAAAAAAAAATCTGCAATTTTAGCACAAAACTATCAAAAAGGAATTGATTAGATGACTTTAATACCTGCATAGGCTTTAAAAAAAACATATTTACACATCATTTCTGTTTTCTTTAAATCGTAACAAATGCGTTCCCTTTTTACATTTTTTCCACAGATGCTGTAGAAAAACAAGATTGGTTAGTTAACATGTACATCCTTTTGGTTGCATCAGTCAGCCCTTCATTTTATGTGTATTTGTCTAGTCTGCTTCAGTGCTTCTTCCAAGTACCTCACCCACTCTTGAATCTTTACAATGTGGGGAAAGAAGATTCTTGCAGCTGTTGATTTTAGTTTCATGGAACACTGATCACACTTGATGTGCATTAGAAACACCTGCGCATGTTTAGTTGTGAGGGTACAGATAGAGTGGTTTGTTTTCATTTACTAACCATAGGTAGCAAGTGATATGCCTGTTCTAACATTGTTTCACTTTGACTGCATGAGAAGGTTAATCAAATGTACAACTAGGTGTGAGTACCAAATGTGTGAGTGTGTGGGCAGCCAGAGTTGCTGCACCAAAGGTGTTTGTGCATAAAACTGGGCCCAAAACAGCACTTTAGTATGTACTGTGAATGTGCCTGAAGGGCCCATGTTCATGCATTGTACACCACGATTACTGGGTGAGTGATTCAGGGCCCAAGGGAGTACACTATGTTGTAAATATTGTGCAGTGGCATGAAAACCCCTGTGTCTGTATATTGTATCCCATATTTGTATTTGTGATTGATTAAGGGTCTGAGAGAATCCACAATGTGATACAGTCATTTATGTGTGTGTGCATGAAGCCTGGTCCAGGTTTACGCCTCATATCAGAGATATTATATATCAAGATAGCACAGTCCTTCTCACAGCCTACTTAAAAAAGACAGAAAAAAAGTGAGGACAGATTTCCCTTGAATCAAACTGGCTCTAGCACACATTTTGTTTCCACTGACAATAGCAGGAACATCACATAGACCACAAAGTGTCAATAGAAAGATGCATTGAAAATATTTCATATGTCATTCCCTTCCCACTTAGATTTTTTCACTCAAAGACTGTACAATAACAGCCATAAGTTAGCAAAGATTATTTGAGAGTTTAGGCTATAGTGATACCCATAGTGCTAATGGTAACTGCAACCATGGTCATGCAGTTAGAGTATTACTGCATTTCTGCTGAGCCAGTAATGACACATGAACAGACTGTGAACTGGTGCTTGAGACCATGGACACTGGACCAGAGAGAACCTGTCGTGGAGTATGCACAGCAGTACATCATATCTGTGGTGCACTGAACCTAAAAAAATAAAATAAAAAATTCTTTACAAATGGAGGCTGCAAAGGTGTCCAGATCAAAGACTCTATCAGAAACTCTGGCTTCTTCCTTTTCAAGCAAGTGAGCAAGCAGTGCTAGTTCAACAACCCAGAATCCCTAACATAATGCAGTAAGCCTGAAGTCTGAGTCTGAAAGCTGGTTTCTCTGAAAGAAGCAATGCCTAACACAAAGATATGCTCATTGTTGTTTTTGTTTTTTAAAAGGTCACAGAAAAAGAAAACAAATCCAAAATAAACAGCCACCATGTTGGTTTCATAACTCAATCAAAATCATATTTGTTCAGAACTTCAGCAGTGTCTTCAAAACCACTTCAGTACAGACAAAATAGCACTGAGTGTGGTCCTAAGATGTAATACAGTGCTGAACAGTATATTTGACATGAAACAGGAACACATTGTTTCAAATTCACTGACTTATCACTAACACCTGTAAAACTTCTTGATGTCACCACAAATGAAAGTGACCTCACAGTGGGGAGCTTGTAACCCATGACCAGTGACCTCTGCCCCGCACAGAAAGTGCTGGCACCACAGAGAATAGTCCCTATTACCACTAGCACAGTGGATACTACCTATAATTCAGTGTCTCTGTTATCAGTCTTTGCAGTTAACCACTCAGCCAGTTACAAAGGGTGTTAATTCTTCATGCCCGCCCCTCACATTTAGATGCACGATCTTTGGAATATATCTTTGCTTATACTGTTAATGTTTACACATAACTCTGGGCCTGAATCCATGAATGGTACACTATCTAGTGTACTCTCTAAATGAGAACGGATGGAACCTTGTGGGGTTAAAGGATTACGAGCTGTTGGGCTAACACACTGAAAACATTTGTCACCATGAGCATGCTATAAATTATAATGGTTTGCACCCTAATGAATATGTACACGTAACTGCTTGTGCATGAAGGGCCCCAGGAATTGTAACTGTGAGTACTGCTGTGCACAAAAGAGGGGCTAATTGTCGGCGCATGGTATTATGATATGCATGATGGTACAGGTGAACACATTTGTAATAATAAGGTTGAGAGTGCAGATGTGTGTGTGTGTGTGTGTGTGTGTGTGTGTGTGTGTGTGTGTGTGTGTGTGTGTGTGTGTGTGTGTGTGTGTGCGTGTGTGTGCACGCATGCCTGCCTGCATGCATGTGTGTGTGCGTGCATGTGTGTGTGTGCTTACAGAATGTGCTATGGATGAGTCAGATTTATTCATTTCATTGACCCAAATTGAGAGCAGTTAACATGATTAAGCATGGCAATTTCAGTTAAATAAAGCCATTACTTGGAAATCAAATTGTGGTAGAAAGCTTGTTCTGAGTACCTTACCCTTGAAACTTCTCATGAGTGTTTTCATTTTTATTCCCACAGGTTAAGAATGAAAGGAAACTGCACTCAGACACAAATCGATTTCAACAAGTGGTCCCAGCTTCCTTTTGATTCCCACGTCGTTGAACATGAGATGCAGCTGCAGAGAAAGCGCATGTTTGAGGAAAAACCACCATATGGCATTCCTGCTCGGCAGTTTGCAAGGGCACCATTTGCATCGTCAACTACAAGTTCTGAACACAAAGGGCTATGTCCTGTGAACACATGAAAATGGACAATTTTAGGCAATGCTATATTTTTGGCCTCGAAAAACTAGGTTAGATGATGGAAAACAATTGTTTCAAAGGTGACTGTGATATGGGAAAGAACATGCTGATGAAGAGATTGGATATGTTTTATTTATTGACCCGTTTGGTCCATGTTGCCTTGTTTTGTACTGGAATGGATTGACTTTAATTGTTGGTACATTTTGTATGCTGCAGCAAAGACTCAGTATATTTTTAGCAGTTTAATTACCCGCTGTTAATTGCAGTGTTCCTTATATTGTTGGATTTTTTTTAATCAGTTGCTGATGTATAATTATTTAGTTTGTTGTATTGAATTTTGAAGGCATTTTTTTTGTTTTGGCGTTTGCATTAGTTGAGACAATGAACAATTCACATGGTATATTTATTTCTTATTTTTTCTATTACAGTTGATGTAAAGCTTAACCCAACATTATGCCATAATTGTGAAATTACATCTCTTTGTTTCTTACACTGTCATGAACATATTCTGTGAATGTGAAGTCTTTTTTGTGTGTGCTTTGTAAACTGACATTTCATTCTTTCATTCATTCATTTTCACTCTCTCCATCAAAGTTTTTCTTTTTTACATTATATTTTTCTTATTATTAGTAGTAGGTTCATGAATTTTTGTGCCATTTTTGTTTGTGAACTGGCATTTCCATATCTGCATTTGATTTTGTTATTTTCCAGCATCAAATGAACTTTTTTACACCATCCCAAAACATATTCAATTGATTGGCAAAAATAAACAAGACACACACATGCACGTATGGAGGTAAGGGTAGAATGGGGGGTGGGGGGTCACTGCTTTGTGATGCAAACACCTTGGGTATATTATTGTTACACAATTTGAATATTTTCTTTTGCTTTTTTTCCCTATTGTTAAACACTAATTGATTGTAAATGACAGTTCTTCATTTTTGAGACTGGTGCTGTTTGAGTGAGTGGAACCTGTACAGTAAACATGTTTTGCACCCATCCTTCACTTTAATCAGTCAAGCTGTCAGTCAGTCACTTACACAATCAACCTGTCTTTGAATTAGTCTGACCTTAATGCACAAATACAAATCAGGTGTGTAAGATTAAAAAAGAAGTTTAAATTGTAAATATCATCTATCACCGACATCTAGCAGTTGAGCTTAAAGACATTCAGGAGTTTAAAAAAAAATGATTGCACCTGAAAATGGTTTTAATAATTCAGTTTTTTATTTTATTATTCAGTCAGTTTTGATAGCTTAGGACAGAAACCGTATAAAAACCAAAGGCTTTTATTTAATACTTGTAATGATTTTGAAAATAAAATAAAACCTTATTTGATAAATGAAGAGGAATCTTTGTGTGAGTCTGTCTTTGTCTATGCTATGATTTGGCACCACACCTGCTGAACCTGCTGAGATGAAACTTGGTGTGAAGATTCCTTGGAACACAAGGGTAAAATTAGGCTTTCGTAAGGGTAACACTTCTTTCACTAATTCACACAATAATACTTGAGATTATTGAAGTGAATGAATGGGTCTGTGAGAAGCGAATGAACAAATAGGCCTCTCTCTCTGAGACTCTGTTAAGTAAAGGGAGGCAGACATAAGCTTAACTTTGTCCCCCTTTGTCAGGTAGCTTGGTGATCACATTATTTTCACTCAAGATTCACATTAGCATTTGGATTCAATTCTTGGTAGGACCTGATTATTTTGTTGTTCTTTCTTTCTATTTCTCTATTCATTTTTTTTATTTTTAATGCGGAACCATTTTCTTGTTTAAACTGTGGTGCAACCAATTTTTTGCCTTTGTTTTCTTTACCTATCAGTTGCTAGACAAATTCTTTTATCCTCTTTTCCACTTTTATCCTCTTCTCTGTTGGCCATTCCTGTGGAAGAGCTGGCTGAACCGGGCATATTACTTCATATATTTTATTTGTGTGTGTGTATTCTTTTATATAAATGACTTTTTTAAGTGTGTAAGGTAACATTTATTAAGATTATTTAGAAAAATACTTTTTATAAATGACTTTCTTTTTAATGCATGTAAGGTGTGATACTTAGTATGATGTTTGAAAAATATTTATTATGTGGCTTTTTTGAAGTGTAAGGTGATATTTAGGAAGTTTTTTATTTTTTATATATATATATATTTTTTCTTTTTTAGCAAATACTCATTATAGTTTTTTAACTGCGAAATTATTGAGGTAATGATGGTCAGCAAATGAATCCTCCATTGTAGTCAGAGTAGTGAAGCACTATGAATACTACTGTCAAGAAATGTAAATAAGTGTACATGAATGCAATTCCCGGATACTGTTGTGCTCATAATTATGCTGTTGAACATGTGTATTTGTGACTTTCAAGATTGCAAACATGACTTTGAGGATTGTGAACTTGTGAATAAAGGCTGTTACACCTGAGGTCTTTGATCTGTAATATTATTTTTCTGTGTGCACTTTATACCAACGGTCACTGTATATCTGGGTGAATTGCAACCAAACAATTAATGTTTGTTTTTGCAAGGCATCTCTGAAGAATAACAGGGCTCGGCAAATCTTCAGTAACTTTTAGCATGCAGGAAAAGAAGTGTGCAATGATAACAGGTTTTCTTTGACTTCTGCATAAACTGGGATGAACTAAATGACATGTGTCACTTTCATATATTTAGTTTTATTAATACCATCAAAAGAGATTTGGTATATATCTGAGCAGCAAGCCCTGGATGGCAAAAGATCTCAAAATGCGCAATATATCCTCTTACCACTATGTGCCATTTTGCAAAACCTGGGTGACAAAGATCTCAAAATGGATAATATATCCTCTCTCCTTTATGTGCCAATGGTCACTGATGAGCTACCCAGGTAGCGAAACATGTGGCTGATCTAGGCAACCAGCATAATAATGGTTCTCACCAGAATCAGATTTTTGATAACCCACACTTTTGCTCACTCTTTTGTTTTTGGGAAGGTAAAATATGATTCAGCTCCAGGAATGACTGATGCACCCAATAGGTTCTTCTCATTTTTTGGGGGTCAGATCTTACTCTGTTTTATGGTCTTTCAGACCTAGCCTAATGCCTCAGCAATCAATCACTTGTTTGTTTCTACACTTCAAAAATGCAGGCTCCAGTTATCTGGAACCAACTCCCTGTTTCTGTCCACCATTCTACCTCTGTCAGCTCTTTTAAATCGTCCTTGAAAACCTTTCTCTTTTTAAAAACCTTTTCTTCAGTCTCATTGCTCTGATTGCCCTGATATGTGACTGGGGAGTGTGTGTGTGTGTGTGTGCACAATTAATGCCAACGTGTGCACAATTAATTTGCCAATGTGTGTGTGTGTGTGTGTTTGTGTGTGTGTGTGTGTGCATGCATATGTGTGTGCATTCATGTTGTATGCATTGAATTTTGACAATATGTGCTTGTAAAGAACGTGTAAGCGCATGTGTGGGTTAGGCGCTCTAAATATTCATCAGAATTATTATTATCATTTGAAAACGAAAAAAGAGCATGTATTTACATGGGGCAACCCATACCAAGTTAAAGAGGTGAACAAACTAAGTGTTGGTGGCCCAGAGCAAGAGGACTTGCTCTCAAAAGCCAAAGTTGAGTTTTGAGTGTGACCATGAAATGGAAGGGCAACCATTATGTGTAATGCTTTGCTCCCACCCTGAGATTTCTCTGGAGTCAGATTCTGTAGAGACACTACAAAAGCCATTTGGATGAGACCATAAACTGGAGTCAGATTCTGTAGAGACACTACAAAAGCCATTTGGATGAGACCATAAACTGAGGTCCCCATGTATGTATGTATGTATATATATATATGTACACATGCAAAAAGATTACACATGCACATTAAAGATCCTGTAGTCCACATCATAGTTTGGTGGATTATAAAAACACTAAAATAACCAGCTGCAGCATGCACTAAAACCATTGGTCATCAGTGTTAAAGTTGGACACTATATAGAAGAAGAAGAACTTCAGCGAGGACAAGAAATTGACATATATAAGGCAATATAAGAAAAGCTTAATTTTTCAAGAACTGAACATCATAGCAAGGGTGGGTGAGTGTGTTGGGGGAGGTGGGGCAGTGGTGGTGTTGCAAAACAGCAGCTGATCCCAATGCTAACCATGCAATCAGTTAATTGCCAATGAACTTGAATCAATATATCATGCTCGCTCTGATGACACAGATTTTAACTGTTACAATGTGATTATGTATGTCTATTATCAATACCTGTCAACCCATACAGTTTACCAGTATAAAAAATACATTTTTCATTCATTTTGGGAGATATGGCCATATTGGAAAATGGATACAGGAAAACATAATTTTCATGAGAATTTGTTGTTGTTTTAAACTGAGCAAAAAGACTGAAAAACTGTCGAACGAGCAGCTGACACATGCCATCGCCAAACGCACACTGACTGGCCCATTGCAATAGGCTAAGAAATCTCGCTGGAAGTGAGATTTGAAGCCATGCATGCATATTTAGCACAACATTGCTTCTTCCTTCCACTGCCACACGTGCTGGTTGGAATTCAAAATGTCGCTCCTACCAGCAAAAAAACAAAAGACCCTGGCCTGCATAAGGGAAATACAGGTTCACAAACTCTGGACTAAGGTTTACTCCCAAAATGGGTTGACAACTACGAACCCTTTGATTAGTGAAGATGAAGACAACTGGTGTGAGTCATGCAGCCACCAGGCTTGTTCTGCCATGGGTTACAATGGCAAGTTCACAACTACTTCAGTTTTGCTGCAAACAACTGCATATTTTGTATCAGCTTCTCAGAAGATCTGAAGTGCTGAGGAGCTTGAGACACTACCTGCAGGTACAAATCCAAGGACATCACACTGTCGATCGCTTGGAGGAGAGAGGCATGGAAAGAGGAAGTGTTAGTTGATCTTCCTTGAAAGGATGAGAGAGGGCCATCATCAATCAGATGAATATTGGAACTGTTTCAAAGGCAATGCTGGGGAAACTTCTGAGAGATGGGGTGGAGCACATATGAGCTTTATCAAGTGCATTGATACTGTCTTGAACTGAACTAGCACCAAAATTTGAGTCTGGTGCCTAACAATGGCATGGCTTACAGAGTTCGTGATTTTTAAAGTGTGCACACATGTTGATGCATATAAGTGCAGACAGGGGCTGTACAAAAACTGTAAGAAAGTCAGCACTGAACATTGACTCTGAGACAAAAAATCCCATGTCACACCAGTGAACTGAACCCTCATCAGTTTAAATACAAAGACAGAATAAATAAGGAAAAAGTGAAAAAAACAAAGATCAAAACAACACAAATAAAATGACATGGCCAAGCAGTTAAGACATTGTGGTTGAAATAACAGAAAAAAGTTGCAGGTTCAAATCCTGGTTCAAGCATTTTTCTCCCCTCTTAAATATGGGTAGTAAAGCAAAGAAGCACCGTGGGGCTGATTCATAGATTCACACTCAGTGACTACAAATCTTTTGGAAGAGGTAAAAAGCAAAAACACCACACCAATAACTAATGTCCTCTGTGCAAAACAGGTGTACACCTATGTTACAAAACCCACACAGGAATTAAGTGATCCCTTTCCAGCTGGCAAATGGGCCAGATGATTGAAAGAGGTTGCTCATGGTGGGTCATGAAACAGTGTGAAACTGAAAGCAAAAATTAAATTTGATGGCCATTTTTGCACACTCCAACCAATTGCTTTTGATCTCATTACCCACCTTGATCAACCTAGCTCACTACACTGAGAGTAACCTCGGGTCAGTTGGCACTGTGCCCGGCAATCTTGCTTTTTATTTTATGACTATTCTTAAGATTGATCCATGTCTGGTGAGATTTAAGAAATGTTAGGATTTAAAAAAAGACAGAAAAAAGAAGTTTTATTACAATGATTATAATTACATGGGTGCGGTCACATATGTACATCATTTTACATTACACAAATCCCCCACCCAGGGTAAAAATTCTCACTCTTGACAGACAGGTACATAACTACCCCCCCCCCCCCCCCAGCCAAACTGAAGTACAAACAAAAATCTTCTCTGTGTTATATTTTTACTATTAATAATTTATGCTGCTAGTCAAACTCAGTGCTAGCCCAGCGACTCATGCTTTACCCAATCCCTCCCAACCACGTTTATAATTTTTTCCAATACCCTTAAGGCTCCCCCCCCCCCCCCCCCCCCACACACTCACAGACACAAACCCACCACTGAAAACAGAACAAGCTTGAAATTCAGTTCAAAAGCAAACCAGTCGAATCATGCAAACACTCCAAAAGTCAAACTTGTTCTAGCTTCTGTGTAAAGCATGCAAAGCATGCACGAACACACAGACATCATTTGTGAAATGTTACAAGTTAGCGACAACCACAGGCACTTGACAGAAGTGGTTTGTGAGTGCGTTGTGTTTTCCATAGCTCTACATAATTTGCATAATCTTCTGCGTGATATATAATAAAAATGACGCCAAAATAAAATCTACTGATGTGAACTGACATCAGTTAGTGTCAAGTGCCTGTGATCAGACCACTGTTCCGACGTAACACGGTCCATCTGAGGCCCCTACAAAACTCGCTTCATATCTCCTAGCCAATCGTGTCTCAGTCTGCATTCATCGCATGTCTTCACTCAAAACCCTCACGGCAGACGACACACATCCGAGCCCAAACGTAGACGCATAATGGAAGATGTTTTAATTGTTTCCGCTGCTCGGACGCCTGTCGGTGAGTTTATGTGTGATAAACTGTAATCAGACAAACGTTTTTGTCATGCATTCAGATGTTGACAATATATTCCAAAGCCATAAACAGAAACAGAACCATCGGCACTTTGTGACGTGGTCGTAGCAGACGCTATTTAGTGTCAGGGTTTGTTTGCAAGACAAGAGATTTACCTTCGAAGTGTGTCGTTTTGGTTCTTAGCAAACGTGTGAAGCAGTACACGTTTCGCTAGTTATTTTGCACATGATAAGCTTTGATGTGTGTTGCGAATATAATTCCTTTGCAAATTATTTTGGAAATTTCGTAACGCGCCATGTTGACGGCATGTCGACACCACTTGAACGTAACATACATGTGCAGTGACTTAACTGCATTCAGTCTATCCCTTATGCTTTCCGGTTTTCTCTCAAGACATTATACTAAAGACACTGGGTTAACCAGAAACTGTGTGTATGCGTGCGCGTGTGTCGTCGGGTGTGTGTGTGTGTGTGTGTGTGTGTGTGTGTGTGTGTGTGTGTGTGTTAGAGGGAGTCCATTTACTGATACAACAGGTATGTGTGTGTGTGCTGTGCGTGTGTGTGTGTGTGTGTGTGTGTTTAGGGGGTGGGGGGGTGCTAGAGATATATATGCCTACAATACATTGACTTGTACATTTATTTCTTCTAAATCAGTAAATGTCACTTCGGTTTAATACTGCCTAAAGGTATTATTATGGGTGAGAGTTTTTAATTATTTATAGTTAGTAAACATGGTGCTTAACATCCACATAAACCGTAAGGCTTATTATGGACGGGGGGAAGGGGTTATGGAGGTGGGGGGAGAGTGTTTATAGTTACAAACATATCCATATTTTGAATGCACTGTTCAACACTGGTGGCAAGTTATAAAGGAAGACTGGATGACAGTTGACATGAGCTGACGTTTGAGAGAAAATCTGCCTTTCCAAGAGAATGATGAGAGAGAAAAAAATGATGGCATTTATGATTCATAAAGATTAGTATTCAGGTTTATGAAGAAATCCAACAACCAACACTTTTGTTAAATGCTTATTGGTTAAATAATGTTCCATCCCAACAGTTTCATTCTTCCTCAGACATTTGTTTTAAATCCCTTCTGTCAAAACAAGTCATCTGGCCGATGCTATTTTGCGCATCAAGGTCCTGCAGTCTGGAACAAACTCTTGCAGGCATGCTTCTTCCATCAACTCTTCCAAAGCTGCTCTAAAAGCTGAACTTTTCAGTCAACAAAATATATAATTTTTCAGTCAAGGAGTGGTGATAAAGATGTTAACATTTGTTATTTGTGTGTGTGTGTGTGTGTGTGTGTGTGTGTGTGTGTGTGTGTGTGTGTGTGTGTGTGTGTGTGTGTTGGGGGGGGGGGGAATGGTAGCAAATAAATAAATGTCTGTGCACATGCAGTTGCACAGTATTTACCCTATATGACTGTAAATTGTGCATTAGTAGTAGCCATTGTCTGTTGGCTGTTAGTTGCCATCATGATGCGCTTTGGGCTTATCTGGAGTATTATAATAAAAAGACAGTTTTGTTAAATTTTAGGTAGTTTCAATGGAGCCCTGTCAAGCCTGTCTGCACATGACCTTGGCAGTATCGCCATCAAAGAATCGCTGAAGCGTGCAGGGGTGCAAGGGGAGGAGGTGTCAGAGGTCATCTTGGGACAGGTGCTCACTGCTGGTGAGTCTAAAGTAGCAGTTTTATTCTGGGACATGTGCTTACCACCGATGAGCCCAGGGTGGCAGTTTTAACTTTACTGGTTTATGGAAAATGATAGCTGTCTCACTTCAAGGCATCTCAGGTTTTTTTTTTTCTGTAGTGGTCTAAACCGACTCACCATTCCTGTGAAAATGGGCAGTCAAATGACATTAGTTGACCAAACTCGACTTTTGTTGTTGTTGTAATTGCTTAAAACATGCCAAATATTTGTTTGTTGTAGCTGCTGAAAACATGCCAAATTGCTACCTATCATGATTTTAGTTATAAGTTACAGAAGACTGAACTGGTAGGCATTATTCTGAAGTATAGTTCTGGATTTGATTTTCAGTTGTGTAAATGAATTTCTGTTATTTGCTTATATTATCTTAACAAACTTTCCATTGAGTGTCTTTAGAGGAGATGGTGAGGGTTGATACGATTGTCATTACATTCTTTTATGTCTTTAGTTTCCTTTATCAAAAAAAAAAAAAAAATGCTCTTGTGTGCAACCAAAGATTGTTTTGACAGTTTGACATGCAAATGACAGCTCTTGACCCCCCCCCCCTTTTTTTTTGCCCCCCCCCCCCCCCCCCCCCCCAACACACACACACACTGTTATGTTATAAAAGCATTAATGCATGGACCTACAGCAGATCTTAGTTAGGCAATGGTGACATTAGATTTGAATCGTTTCCCATCATCTTGCCTTTTTTTGTTTTGATTGATGTAATAGGGTGGTGGGAGGTTGACATGAGGAGGGGGGGGGGGGAGGGGGGGTTATGAGTCAGCTGTGCCCTGGGTATCAAGGTGAGGTTTGTGATTGTTGTCACTTCTGGGTCATGCAGTAGACTGGGTCACACTCACAGATGTGAACAATGATTATGTGATTTATGCCTCAGCATCAATATATATATATATATACACACACACATACTGTTGATCAAAACTTGATTTGCCCTGGGCTAGGTATTTGCTGTCCTTGGTGTGAATTTGCTTAGCTGCTCAAGGAGTGCAGTAGGTTTATGTGATGGAAAATGTGTTTGAGTTACACATTGATTATGCTGATTTGAGATGACTTGAAATTTTACAGTAGCTGCCTGATATTTTACTTTCTGCTTCATCACGCACGCACACACACACACACACACATTTTGATCGTTGTGTTTTGGCAAGAATGGTTTTACTAGGATTTAAAAAAGAAAACAGGAGGTGATGGATTCTTCAGTTTCAGTTGTGGTGTGAATTGCTCTGCTGTAGAAATGACTGCCCACATTTTGTCTAACTGAACTATTGATTTACACAGTTAAATCTTTAAGATGATCCTTTTTCTGTTTCACCAAGTTCATGAACTTCTCATTGTCAAATTAACCCATAGGACATCCAGAAACTGATCCACTGTGGTAGGCAACTGCTCCAAAAGTGGGCATTGGCATCTGATGATCACAGTGTTAAATAATTTTGGGTAAACAGGTGTCAGCCTAGCATGGAAAAAAATGCACTTGATCTACACGCATTCACAGTCATGACCCCAATAAAAAATAAAAAAAGCGGGTGAAGTCTCTTGTTACATTGTGCAACCTTGAGGTGGACAAGTTCTTTTAAAAAATTTTTTTTAATCAGTTTTTAATTTTTTAAACGCTCTCTCAGGCCAGGGGCAGAATCCGGCTCGTCAGGCCAGTGTCAATGCTGGGGTCCCATACACCGTCCCTGCCACCAGCATTAACATGCTGTGCGGCTCTGGCCTTCGTGCTGTTGCCATGGCAGCTCAGGCTGTGCGTACAGGTGATGCCAGGGTAGTTGTGGCTGGAGGACAGGAGAGCATGAGCAAGGTATTTTTTTTATTTTTTATTTTTTACAAATGTTCTAAAGTTTTATTATTTAAAGGGGATTGCATATCAGTTGCTGTCACAGTGCTTTACTATTTGCATCAGGTTTTACGGGCACAGAGATTAGGATCAAAACATTTTTGTCTGAGTCTTTTAATGATACAAGCTGCATTGTTTTAGCATGGGTTTTGGAGGCACTGTATATGTTGGCATGACCATGGCAACAACACTGCAGGGAGAAAGTTAACTTCTTTTCTCAGAGAATGGAAGAACAAAATTGTCTTCTTATTTCCTTTGCTAAATAAATTCAGCAAAACTCTTAATTAGTAATGTTTTTGCCTCCTGCACAGTTGTGTAGGTAAGGTTTGAACCAGTAATCACATTACCAGGTGAACTTGTGTTGAGGGCAGGAATTGTGTGTGGTTTGCAGGCCCCTCATTGTGTCCACATGCGAGCGGGCACCAAGTTTGGCGATGTGAACCTGGTGGACACAATGATGAAGGACGGACTGATAGATGCTTTCAACAACTATCATATGGGCTTAACAGGTGGGTCAGAGGAAGGTGCTCTTCAAATTTGTCTTCCACCACTCCTCCCCCACCGTTATTTTGAATGTTAAGGATGTTTGAACCCAGTGCGCTAAAAACTGTTACAAAGTTCCAGTGATGAAAGAAGGACTGACTGATTTTTTTCATTATTTAAAAGGGTTTAACAGGTAGGTCAGTTAAAGATGCTCACTTAGATTTGTTTCCCTCTTTCCCAACCTGCCACATGGTATGAAGGTACAGGTGTGTATGCTAGTCACTCTGAAAACAGCTTTGTTAAATCAAGACAGAATTTGTTGTGTTTGAAAATTTGTCATTTATTTAAGGGGGAAGGGTTTGTCCATATTCATCTTGGCATTTTTTAAGGATTTGGAAAACAAATCGACATTTAATTTTTAATATATTTAAGGATATGATTGTTTATGAATTATGCTTGATATGAACTTGAGATTTGACTGTTGTTGGTGCATAACATGCCCCATCAAGCAAAGAAGGAAGAACAAAATCTTGCTTGTTCTTGTTTTGGTTTCAGCTGAAAATGTTGCTCGCCAGTGGACCGTGACGAGGCAGGAGCAGGATGAGTTTGCATTGCAGTCTCAGCAGAGGTGTGAGGCCGCTCAGAATGCAGGGCACTTTGATCAGGAGATTGTCCCTGTCATCATCCAGTCCAGGACAGGTACCTGAACAAAACCACTGGAGACAGTTTTCATACTCTGGTGAAGATGTGCGAGGTCAAAGTTCAACAGTTTCAGTCAAGCAGGATGCATAATTTTGCTGGCACCACCCAGCTCTGTGGAGCCCATGTCCACACTTACTACAAAAATCATCACTTTATGGATTATTCTTTTTTGTATGTGTAGTTCATTTGGGTGTTATCTATCTTGACGAGCATAACACTTCTTATGTGAAGTGCATAAGATGTGTGGGTAGGTGTGTGTGTGCATTAGTACCATGGAATGAAAGAGATGACAGTGATGCTGAAGAGACAAAGATGTTGGATATTTCTCCCCAGCTGTTACAAATGTTCAAATGCTTGTGTCCAAATCCTTCTACAAACAAGCAGAACTTCCAGTGTAAATGAAACGGTTACTGGTGACATAAAGACCAGTTTGTTTGTAGGCTGGATGTTGCAGACACAACAGAGGTGAATGAACATGGCTGTGTATGTAGGCTGTGATGTTACATATAAAATGGAGTTTAATTAATATGTCTGTGTGTGGAGGCTGTGATGTTACATATAAAACAGAGTTTAATTTTTATGTCTGTGTGTGGTGGCTGTGATGTTACATATAAAACGGAGTTTAATTTTGTAATTAAATTGGCGATGTAATACTGTAATGGCTGTGTATGTAGGCTGTGATGTTACATATAAAATGGAGTTTAATTAATATGTCTGTGTGTGGAGGTTGTGATGTTACATATAAAACAGAGTTTAATTTTTATGTCTGTGTGTTGTGGCTGTGATGTTACATATAAAACGGAGTTTAATTTTTATGTCTGTGTGTGGAGGCTGTGATGTTGCAGGCACAAGGGAGGTGTTTTTACATGCCCACCTGTGTAGGCTGTGAAACCGGTACAACAGAGGTGAATTAAATGGTTATATGTGTAGGATGTAATGTTACCAGTACAACAGAGGTGAATTAACATGGTTGTATGTGTAGGATGTGATGTTACCGGAATAACAGGGGTGAATTAAATGGTTGTATGTGTAGGATGTGATGTTACTGGAACAACAGAGGTGAATTAAGGCTGTATGTGTAAGCTGTGATTGTTACAGGTACAACAGAAGTGAACTGAGGTTGTATGTATAAGCTGTGACTTTTATATTTACAACAGAGGTGGATTGAGGCTGTACATGTAAGCTGTGATTGTTACAGGTACAACAGAGGTAAAGAAGGATGAGTATCCCCGAGCAGGCTGCACGATAGAAGGAATGCAGAAACTGCGACCTGCTTTTGTCAAAGATGGCGCTGGCACCGTCACTGCTGGCAATGCTTCTGGTCAGAACTGTTCCTTTGCTTTTGGGGGTCTAATGTTTGTGTATTCAGGTAATACTGTAAATAGTGGGTAGTGATGGTAGTGGTGATGAAACTTGCAGCTCCATCACTCTGGATTGGATTGGGTTGGACGGTGATGGTGACAGTTTCACCCTAGAATATAATGTTTGGGTGGAATGTTAATCATGATGGGTTTTCTCTTGTGAAAAAACTGATTTGATGGGATGATAAAGGTGAACGTTTACTGTTGCCAGTTATGTATTCATGGCAGTGTTGCATATGAAGGAGACTGATGTCAGGGACATTGAATACCGGTGTAAGCCGCAAAGGGCATAACTAGTTATTGTAAAACTAGTGAAGGGTTATGTAAATTAGATTCACGGGCTAGGATTAAACCAAACGCTGCTGTTGACTTTTGTATGGTGCAGAAAACAGCATGCTGCAGTAAAGATTTATGCACTGCAGATTTGTAAACACTGTTGTCTGAAGTGTTTTTAACTGCAAGTGGTTCTCACTTGCATGTTAGCCCTGATATAACCCTTTGTGGTTGACTGGGCTCCAAGCACCAACTAACTAACTAACTCATTTGCATGTAGTTTGGTGACTGGGCTCCAAGCACCAACTAACTAACTAACTCATTTGCATGTAGTTTGGTTTCTGAACATGAGGGAGTGTAAAGCTGATGCAGGGGAACCCTGATGAGAGACCACCTGGCTTCAAAGGGCACTTTTTCTGTCATGTAGGCATTCCACTGTGCTCAGTCAGTTTCATTCCCTAAAGCCCGTTCTGAACTGGGCGAATGCTTGTTCGCCGAACATACTTTGGACAGTTCGACAAACTATGGTTTGTTTCTTAATTTAACGTTTAGTTTGCCGAACATGGTTTGGACAGTATGACGAACTTTACTTCGTTCTCAACTGGCTTGTAATGAGATGCAAGCTTTGGCCTGAACTTGCGGCAGACGTGTAGCAGACAGCATGATCAAAAATGTAGGCTAAAGTCAAGTCAGTATACTTTAATCATCCCTCACAGGGTAATTCAATTAACTACTATCTCATTCAGGGTCCCCGAGAGAAGGCTGCACCTCCCGCAAGTCAACAGATTCCCTCCGAAGCGAGTGAAGAACCAAGTGACACCGTCATCCATTTTAATTTTTATTTCTTCTTCATCCACAGGAGAGCTCTGCTCTCAGCCAGTCAGAGGCAATATTCGTCGAATAGGGTGAATGTTTCCAGAACATGTTGAGCGAAGCTTTTTGGACCCTGAATATAGCTTCATTGCAGTTCGACAGATACTCCCAACTAGGTTCACGAAGAAAAGTTTGCCAAATTAAGAACCAACTAGGTTCGCCGAATACTTCCAACTAGGTTCGTGAACAAATATTTGCCCAATTAAAAACGGGCTTAAGAGGTACCCTCTGTATTTTGTTCCTTGTGATGTTATGTAGAGGATCCATGGTGATCAAACAAATGTGGCCTTTGAGACTTGCACTGTATTTAGGTTCTTATTGTTATGTCCACTATATTCAGTTGTTATGCCTTATGGCTTCATGCTGTTACCCACTGTTATGTTGTTCTCTCATAGGCATTCCACTGTGCTCAGTCAGTTGTTATGCCTGAAGAGGTGTTCATTGTATTTTGTTACTTGTGATATTACAGAGGGGTTCCATTATGGTCGTCAGACAGTTGGTGTGCCCGACAATTGTATTCAATCACATTGTATTTAGTTCCTTATTGTTATGTCGACTATATTGTATTTAGTTCCTTATTGTTATGTCGACTATACTTGATTGATACGCCCTATCATGTGTCCATTATAGTTGGTCAATTATTTTTACGTCACACAGAGGTTTACATGACACAGTCACTTGTTTTGCCCTTTGGGGCGTACACTATGTTCAGTCCTTTTGTGTTATGTCACGTACATGTTCCACTATGCCCAGTCGTATGTTTTGCCCTGACATATGATGGATTCCTGCAAGTTAAGACAGTGAGATGGTGACTGGCGAGATTGAGATATTCAAATATGATTGGTTGTTTTGCAGGTCTAAATGATGGTGCAGCAACAGTTATTGTGATGAGCGCATCAGAGGCCAAAGAGAGAGATGTAAAACCCTTGGCTCGCTTCGTGTCATGGTCACAGGCTGGGGTTGACCCTTCCATCATGGGAACAGGACCGATTCCTGCTGTGCGCGCTGCAGTAAGTCACTGTACACTTTAGCAACTGGCCTTTTCTCTCTCTCTCTCTCTTTCTTTCCCCACTGCGTATGTGTTGTGTGTACAACAGGTACCATCTCTCTTTCTGTATGTGTGTGGGCGACAAGTTACCATCTCTCTCTCTCTCCCACTCTTACTTTGTGTGTGTGCATGTGTGTGTGAGTGTGTGTATGCATGTGTGTGCATGCATGCCTGCATACATGTACAGCAGGTACCATCTCTCTCTTTCTGTGTGTGTGTGACAGTTACCACCTCTCTCTCACTGTCTCTGCCTTTTTTGTGTGGCTATCAAGTTCATCAGTTTTTTTGCTGGATACATTTGTATTCAGTTTGTTTTTGAAGTGGTTTTTATTTTGTTTTACTAATTTGTCTGGGTACGTTGAGGACTAGGCTCACTCAGATCTTAGTGTATTAAATTGCTGGAAGTGTGTATGTGCGTGTGTGCATGCGTGCAGGGTGCGTGTGTGCGCACATGTGCATGTGAATTTTGTTAACAGATAAATAATTCCCCTTCCCACCCTTTATATTGTATACACAAATTACAAAACTGTGGTGGTGTTTTACAACTTTCCATGGCCAGTACTATCTCAGATGCTGCTGCAACATTACCAGTGCTGGCCCATGTCCATGTGCTGAGCATGATTTGTTTCTTGTCTCTGTCAGCTGAGCAAAGCTGGATGGAAGATAGAAGACGTGGACCTGTTTGAGCTGAACGAAGCCTTTGCCGCTCAGTCTCTGGCAGTGGTCAAGGATTTGGGTTGTGATCCACAGAAGGTCAGTTTTATTCCTCAGCTAGATCTCAGAGGTTTGCTGAAAGTCCCTGGTGACATTTTGTACAGGCTACTTTCAAAAGGCATGTGGTTGCATTGTCATTATCTCAGCCTAACAGAAAAACATAGTCAGCTGGGGTTTGATTCTGGCTTGAAGTGTGGATGGGTTTAAGTTTTTGTGAGATGGATTATTGGGCTTAGTTGACCCATTTCACCTTTGATAGACTAATAACTGATGGCTATCGCTTGCAGTGGGGTAGATAGTAAGGTCATCACTGCTGGAAAATCTAGACTTGTGAAAAGTTTCTTCTCTTAAAATTTGAGTCAGTTTTAATATAATTTTCCTTGTTCTGCATAAAGCCAGAAAGAACCTTTTATAGCTCTGGATTCTTAGCAGATAGGATGTTTTCTGCATCAGCAGTACACCCCACAGTGCGACGGATAATCACAAGCGTAATGCTTTAAATAACCTTGCGTTTGTTTAATGCTGATAATTAGTGTATTAGCTGTTTTGGGTTAAAAGTCTTTGTGTTGGTATTTTCTCAGATGTTGTTTGAGTGAGATTTTTTTAAAACTCTGCGTGGTGATAGCCTCTGTTAATATAATTAATCTTGACCTATTCTTACTGATTTTGTTGACACTGAATAATTTTCAAGGTCATTAAGAGGTTGAAAGGTTAACCCTTTCATCGCCGTCACTCGGGAGAACAACTACTAAAAGTGCCAAATCTTAATCATTAAGGCTTCACCCCCCTCCCCCCAACTTCGTATGAGTATGTCAAAGGATTTATATCAAACTGCACAGCATTTAAAGTAGATCTTTTATAGGACCATCAAAAATACTGTTCGCAGGCATGTGTGTGTGTGTGCACTTTTCAGCCCAGAAATTTTACAGGCTAGGGCAGTGAAGGGGTTAAAGGAGGTTATTTTTTTCTTTCTTCTCATTTTGAATGTGATTTGTCTATACACTTACTGCTCTTGTTCTAAAATTGTTTCCATGCAAATGTACAGGTTGCTGCATTCTGACTTGTGGTGATTGACACATACCACCCAGCTATGACTGTAGATCAAAGTAATCTTGACAGGTGATAACCTCCAAAATGTATTTCCTCCTGTTCATTTTGGCTGGAGTCAAACAAGTGTTGACAGCTTTGCCAAAACCACAGACAACGTATTTCTCACCTTTGCATTTGTTATGACATGCCTGTTTTGTTGGTGTTGAAATTGTGTCTTTTGATTCTACAGTTGAATAGTTTACCAGACTGAGCTGATGATGTGTGTAAGGCTGGTGGTGTGTGTAAGGTGTCTGCATTAGCCTTTTCTCTTGTGCACTAGTGTACTATAGATCTCCAAATTTGGAAGTATAGGCCCCACAGGCTACAAGCATTCAGACATGTCAGAACAAGATCAAAGGAATAGGAAATAGTCAAGGAAGCCAGAACGGAGAAGAAAATGCATTGGCATTTGGTAACGTAAAACTAAAATAGCAGTAGTTTCTTTGCCTTAGGGCATCTTGTATGTATGTTCTTTCTTGGTTTAATTTAGTTTTCTTCTTTTTCCCCATGTTGGTTTTAGCCCCAATTTGTGTGGAATTCTGTGTGGAGAACTGGTATGATTCATTTTAACTGAAACTTAAAATCTGTATCTTTTTTGCAGGTGAATGTCAGTGGAGGGGCCATAGCCCTTGGTCATCCTATTGGGGCATCCGGTGCACGCATCCTTGTCACCCTGCTGTATGCCCTAAAACGCACAGGGGGAAAGAAAGGGGTGGCAGCACTCTGTGTGGGTGGGGGTATGGGTATTGCTGTGTGTGTTGAAGCGTTGTGATGTGAGGCATAACATTTGCTTCTTGTGTTTCGGTTTTGACTGAGATGTGGACGAGAAATAATATATATTGAAGAAACAGGAATTTAATGATGCCAGGTAAATGTAAAATGGCTCTGCTGTGGAAGACAGAAGGACTTTTGGTTGTGCTGGAACTGCGAAGAGCTGCTGCTTGAGAGTTCGTTATTGATGTCCATTCAGTCACATAAGTGATGTCAGGGTGAAACCGAATCCTTCAAATTACAGGTAAAAGTTTGGTTCACATATCATAACACATGCTACTTCAGGCTTGGAGAGGACTGGAAGAAAAACTGAAGATGCATGATCCAGGAGGGTAGAATGCTTGTTAGTAGGCCGAGCCTACAAAGTTGTATTCTGACCTACTCCCAAAAGTAAAGAGGAAAGCTGTGATAGCCCAGAATACTCATCTGTGGGGACCTTGATCTGTGCATCTACAGTGGCCCACAGCCCAGAATACTCATCTGTGGGGACCTTGATCTGTGCATCTACAGTGGCCCACAGCTTGAGCATAGACAGTTAAAATTACTTGTGAAGGGAACCATGCTTATGTACTGTAGCAGGTGGGGAGCTGAAACCTTTTTTCTTTTCTTTTTTAAATCACCCATTAAGCAACAATTCCAGATGTACTGATGTCCAGACTTCAGTGTATTCCTTGTACATTTTACTTGATGAGAATAAAGTTCCTGTGTCGTGTTTTATTTGAAAATAATGCTTTTTGACTGGTCACACTCTCCACTCCACTTCAAAAGGTATGCATTAATAATGATAGCAGAGACTGCATGAAAACTTTGCTGAGGGGCACATTATGAGAATATGACTTTGCACACAAGTGCTGGTGACTGCTGTTATGAAGAGGTTAGTATAGGTTTACATTTTGTAAATGTTACTATGCCATAAAAAAAAACTGTGAGACATCTTTGACATAATTTATTATGTGTCAGTGTAAAATTTGTTTTTGTGTTTTAGGGTGGGGCTCTTCAACATGAGAATTCTCAAAGTCCATTCCTACATAGTTCAAGAGCTGTGTGATAGTTGAGGTGGTCGCCCTGAGCTGTCCGTCCTAACGAGCCTTCTGGCTTCCGTGGACTTAAAGATTTATTGAACCATGCTTTGGCATTGGTTTCAGCTCGTCCCTAATATGTCAGCCGACATCTGAGGACATTAAGCATCACTTCATCATCATCATCATCAAAGTCCATTCCAGCTGATGATACTGCACGAGTTGAGAAGGACAAGGTGTGCGTATGTCCACTGCAACTCAAAAGCATTTCAGTGTTTTGTTGTAAAGCAGTTTTGTAATGCATATAGTTTAAGTCGAAACGGGCAAAGGGTACCAACTGAACACTTTTTAGACCATTCAGGATACAGATTAGAAATGTTTTGTACATCTTTAACAAGAGGTAAATATTTCAGACAAAAGCAGTGAAAAAACATTTATTTACTTAAAATTTGACAACTGGTAAGTGTTTTTTTCATTATTTTTGTGTAAGAATGACTGACTGTTCCTTGTGAGAGGCAGATGTGTCAAAGTTGTGCACATCGTGTCTTGAAGAATAACTGTTACCTTTTGTACGTTTTTATATTTTTGTAAAATGACAATCACTTGTTAAGATTGTTCACACGCTGCAGAGATTAAAAATATATTTATGATGTTACTGCTACTCCTGTTCTTTTCATTTTGAACATCGACTCGTAACAACCAAATATTACTGTAAGTACACCACTTCAATGGCTGTTCAAAACGTGTTAAGTTACACTCTTTCAGAATCCCATGTGACTAGAGCACAGAGAAAGTGCTATATATATATAAAAGTGATCAATCAGTCTTGTTGTTGTGATCCCCCAAAGGGGTGCCAGGGATGTCTGATGTTATCCTCCTGTCTGGAATCTTGGGGCTGTCATTTGATTCCTCTTTCCTATCGCCTCATTCATTTTTCTATTTAGTCCAGTTGCTCTTTCTGTCTCGTCATTTTTCTGCTCATCGTCCATTCTCCTGACATTTTTTTTTCAAAGCAAATTCTCTGTTTTTGTTAAGAGCTACACTTTGTTGTATGGCTCTTGTTGAACAGCTAGGAGATGATAGCTGGCAGGTGGTATGTGTAGCTTGCTGCCATAAGGCACTGGCATTTGCCATTATGCATTTATATACTTCTTAAAAATTGTTCTGTCCATTCCTTTAAAAAAATCAATAAAATCAATAAATCAGATGGAGTGTTTCATACCAGCATGTTCTAGGCTTCTAATAAAATTCTTTTTCTAAAGTGACTAATTTGTTGAAATGTTGTGTTTGATGTTTGTGTAATTATGTATGTTTTTTTAAGCCAGAGCAGGACTTTCTTCTCTCTCTCCCCCACCTCCTCCCTTTCCCTCCAGATTCACTCTGTTTAAAAAGAAACAAAAAGAAACAGGTCTTCCAGATCTAAATTAACACCTCAACACTCAATATTGGTGTCCCACAGGGTTCAGTTCTTGGTCCAGTCCTCTTCATTCTCTGCATCTGCACCTCTCTACCTTTTGATTGAAACTCATTCTGTCCGTCCAACCAGTCTTTCGCTGGTGAAACACGGTTACTTAGTCCTATCCTCCTGATCAGATACCGCCACTGTCTTGACCATGCAAACTGACGTGCATCTCTGATGTGACAAGACCTAGGTGACAAAAAACAACCTCAAACTGAATGACAAGACGGAAGTTCTCCTCATGCAGTGAAATGGATCTTCCCCCTGACGCTCAGCCCACAAGTTCGTGTTCGAGAACATTTGCACTGCCGACATTCCGTTTATGACCTGTGCTCGCAACCGTGGTTTCATCAGTGATTTCATATAGTACATGACTCTTGACAAGCATCATTTCTGCCGCTCTGCGTTCATGGAAATCAGATGCATCAGCTCTGTCCACCAGTACACCTGACTCAGTGACTGTTAAGGCAGCCAAAACTGTGACTATCGTCTGTGCCTTTGCTTTCTCCAGGTTAGACTATTGTAGTTTTCTACTCAGTATCAGGCTGCCCACTTTACCTTCTCTGTAGACTACAGAAAGTTCAGAACTCTGCATCAATACTGGCATTCAAAGCACGCAAACTGATCGCGTACAACATCTCAGTTCTGCAAGCTGTTCACTGGTTACCTGTCCAAGCCAGAACAGGCCACAAACTAGGTGTCAACTATCTGTCGTAACTTCTCTGATTCATTGCCTGCCTGTTTCTCTGACCTCACTGTGTACATGTTGGAGCCTTGCATGTAACGCTGTTCCTTCGATGTAAAATCACCCAAGAACTAAAATAATAGGATTGTCACGCAGCGAGTCAAGAAATGTATTTTTCTGTCTGTCCTGTCTTGGGTGTCAGTGAAGAAAAGCTTGCATGACGTAAATATTTAGCTTTTCGTTAAAAACGGATCAAAACGGGATGCTCCCTCAGTTTGCTCACTGTCCGATCCTAGGCAGTGGCGCCATGAGTTTGATGCTGCTACAGTGATAATTTTGCCGTGTTAATCCCAGTTTGCCACCAAAGTGTCGGAGATTGAGGCACCAGACCCGGAATACGGAAAGTATTTTATGTATAGTATTCCTTTCTCAGCGGTTTATCAGTGCTGCAGGTGGTTTGCCGAAAAGCATAGTTCAGGAGCTGTGTAAGAGTCGAGGTGGACGTCCTGGGCTGTCCGTCCTAACGAGCCTTCTGGTTTCCGTGGACGTAAAGATTTATTGAACCGTGCTTCGGCATTGGTCACAACTTGTCCCTAATATGTCAACTGACATCTGAGGACACTAAGCAACACTTCAACCAACCAACCAACATTGCCGAAAAAATATACTGTCACTTTGGGTCACAGTGACAGTTAACGGTCAGACTTTTCCACTCATAGGCCAATGATGAATAAACAGAATAATTAGACGAAGCTTATAATAGCGGATGGTAATCATAAAGGTTATATCCTTATCTTCCAGAGAAAAGCAAATAAAGGCTGAAGGGAAGGGAGGATTGAGAAAGAAAGTGGTGAAAGTCGCCAGAAATAAAAGGCAGTGCAGGCGCCTCTGCATAAACTGTCATCACAGTCAGGCGGCCGGCATGGGTCAAACATGCCCCGATTACCGTACATATAAGTGAGGAAGCGCCCAAAGGTTTTAAAAGAAGATGCCTCTGAAAAGCAAAAGAAATAATGAACTAGCTTTGAACCAGGGAAGTTGAGGAAGGGGTGGGGTGGGGGTGGTAATGGCCCGGAAAAGATTATTTTAATTACACCGTCAATATGAGTAATTCAGTCATTCAGTAATTCAGCTGGTTACCAGTCTGCTGAGCTGGTGAAGATTCCATCGGCGTCGGCAGGTGATGTCCGTGAAGAGGGTTCAGTTACAGGTGTTTTGTACAGCTAAAATCTGGCAGTGTTTTAACTTTTGGAATGATTTGTTGGGGGTGAGAACGCATTCAAACAAGACAACTCAAGAAGGCGGGTGGGGTGGTGAGGAGAGGGCAAGAAAGCGTAGATACAGCTTATCGACTAGTGACAAGCCAAACAGCATTTTCAGTTTGGCTGACGAGATGCACCCTTTAACTGAAACACACGGACACACACACACACACACGTGCACTGCACACACAGTCATGCTGAAAAATAATCCTCACAGTCATAAGGATAATAATGAACACATCACTAATAGGAAACGATAAGGGAAATCATACATAGCACATTTTTTTATGGTGACTACGTTATACAAGGTCCACTGGCCTGTTGCAGTTACCAGCACTGAGAATATCGTTTCTTGCCCGCCTGTTCAGCATTGACAGTCAGTGAACAGTTTCATTTACGCGCAAAGCTAGCTCTTTGGCAGACACACGGATGTATGCCCCATGTTAGAGGGGAAAAAACCCCTTTGGTTAGCGCTGTTTCTCCTGCTAGTGTGCTTTACTCCTGGAAAGGAATGGAATTCGCTCCCTTCTGACACTCCGCGTCACATTTATCCTGTGCCTTCAAACGTACGTGTGTGTGTGTGTGAGTGTGTGTGTGTCAGTGTTTGTGTGTGTGTGTGTCAGTGTGTGTGTGTGTCAGTGTTTGTGTGTGGTGTGTGTGTGCCAGTGTGTGTGTGTGCGTCAGTGTGGTGTGTGTGTGTGTCAGTGTGTGTGTGTGTATGTGTGTGAGTGTGTCAGTGTCTCAGCTGTGTAGTGTGTCAGAGTGTGTGTGCGACTCAGTGTTAGTCAGGGTGTGTGTGTGTGTGTGTGAGTGTCGTGTGTGTGTCTCAGTCGGTCAGTGTGTGTGTCAGTGTGTGTGTGTGCGGTGTATGTGAGTGTGTGTGTGTGTGTCACTGATTGTTTCAGTGTGTGTGTGTGTGTGTGTGTGAGTGACTGACTGACTGAGTGTACGCCGGCGCCGGTTGGGCCGGCGCGGCAATCCGATGCCGCCGGCGGGACTGATCATGCGGCCGGTGACGTGAGTGTCAGTCACTAGTGGTGTATGAGGAATATTATTTTTTAGGTTTTAATCTATACAATTTTGTTGATCTTGTAAAGTGCGGTGTGGCGGTGTGCTCAACCTAGTCGGTAAGATACTGCGATACAGAAGCATATCCTGCCATGACTGAAGCTTTTTCACTTCTTCTGCACTGCGACCTAAGTTAATTCCCCTTGTGACTCTTTCGGTTAAAAAGATCAGAACTAAAATCGTTTACTTGCAAAGAGCGCGTTTGTTTTGTCGACGAAGGCTGTGCCGGGGTACTGAGAGTGTGTGAGACAGAATAACGAAGTATTCACTGACTGACGAAACTGACACAACTACAGCAGAGAAGGATAGAGTTGAGCGTCTTTTCGCCAAACTAAAAACAGTATTTTTCCCCGGAGGTGTGTGTCTTTGGCGGAAAGAGGACAAGGTGATGTTTGATTCACTGTGCTAGAAAGTTCTAGCCATGGTCCATAGTTCTAGCCGTTTGCACAACACACGACACTGAGACGCCAATCTACAAAGTAGCCTTCTCAGGTTTGGGGAACAATTTTTTTTTTTACATTTTAGTTGCTTTAGTCTTGATTTGTCTGTTTCATTAAACTGAATTTTTTTTTCATCTGCCGCCTGCCGGCTAATGAATTTTTATCAACAACTTACCAAGCATTGAGTTAAAAATAGAATGGGGTAAACCCACAAACATGAATTGACTTACGGACGTTGATGAGTTGATGCTTAATGTCCTCAGATGTCATCTGACATATTAGGGACAAGTTGTGACCAATGCCGAAGCACGGTTCAATAAAATCCACATACGTAAGGTGTATGCGTGTTTAGCTGTAACCTGCCACCTGCACTTTTTGGCAGAATGACCGGGATTTTTTACGTGCTACTGTGGTAACACGGGGGTGGAACGGATACCGAAATAAGAGTCAGCACAGAAAGTCGACCCTGGAGAAGAAAATTCTCCCGCCGTTCCAGCAGGGATTCGAACCCGCGACCTTTCAATCACGAGTCCGGTGCTCTAACCACTGAGCTATCCCCGCCCCAAACTTACGGACTCGAGCACCCCCCTTTTTGTTCTCCCTGCGAAACGTCAGAACTTCTGTCCTCAGAGATAAAAGCAATTGTTGATGAAAATGACTGCAATGTGAGCCGGTGTGGCCTAGCGGTAAGGCTTTGCCCCTCACAATTATGAAACATTAAAATGGCTCTCATCACTGCCCACCGTAATACAAAGGTCATTCTGGTGGTGACAGCGTAGCGATAGGTATCAATAATAATCACCCTCTCCCCCACCTCCATATCCCCTCCCCCCCTTCTCCCCGTCCCTAATATAGTATAATTAGTAAGAAGCCTTATGGTTTTTGTGGACGTTAACCCATCATGTTTTCTTACTTAAATGATTCATCGATTGCAATCCAGATGCATTTCTTCCATGATCCATAGGTTATGCAAAACAGACTCCGGTGTTCTCAGTGACATCAAAATGAAGTGCAGGAAAAAGCACACAATGCGCCAGTGAGCTGTTGAAACAGGATTCAGTTTTTACTGTTTAAAAAAGAAAAGAAAAACAAAAAGAAAAACTTACAACATCACCGGCACATTCCAGCACAAAACCTTTACAGCAGATCATGTTTGTTTAACCTGCTTGAAGCATTGCAAAGTTTACCCAGCAAAGGAATATTTGCTTTAATGGTACATTTTTTTCCTTCTCCAAAAAGTCCATTGCTTAATTTTGGTTACATGTGATTAATATTTGTATTGTATGTGATGAATATGTGTATAGATTACATCTAAGTGATTTAATCATGCTTTGAGCATTAAAAGAACTGTCCATTGCTGGCTGAATTTCATGTGTGCTTCGAGCAGGTTAAACAAACATGAACTAAAGGCTATAGTTCCTTTAATGCAAACAATTTGCAATCTTACTTAGTGACTATTCTTAATCTTAGAGTCAGAATCAGATTCATGATCTGACAAGTTATTCATGTTGTGGGTCTGTGGAATATTGGACTAATTAATGTGAGAGAGGCTGTTGTTGCTGGTTTTTGTGTTGCTGCACTGTGGGCTGTGTGTGTGTGTGTGTGTGTGTGTGTGTGTGTGTGTGTGTGTGTGTGTGTGTGTGTGACATACATGTACACAACCAAACAAATTAATCTGTCCAGCTTAGGCAGGTATGAGCCAGATACTCGGAAGATAGGTCATGTGTGTGTTTGATGTTACATTGTGAGTTACTGACTTTTTTGCCATCACTCTCTTTCCCCCACCCCCTTTTTTGGCTTCTGACCTGACTTTTGGTGTGTGTGTGTGTGTGTGTGTGTGTGTGTGTGTGTGTGTGTGTGTGTGTGTGTGTGTGTGTGTGTGTGTGTTATTCCCATTTAATTTAAAAAGAAATCTTTTAGTTAAGTGCTTGTTACTGTTTTTGGTCTGTCAGTCATGTCCACACAATATTGACAACAAAACAAAAAATTAATGACAGAAGAAAAGACCCATGTCACCGTAAGAAAAACCAGTTTCCCCACTACCATTGCAATATATACCTCTAGATATCTGTTGTCAGTAAGCAAGGGCCTGGCACATCTTACAGTTACACTTTGAAAATAATCCTCTGCTTGCTACCCAAAGGCTGAAAACTCAGATCATTATGACACTTGTGCTAAACTGTGCAGTAAGCCAGTGACTTTAGCTGGTACCAGCCCTTCCTCAGTTTTTGACTCTCCATCTAAACATTACAATGACTTTAGCTGGTACATCCCTTCCCCAGTTCTTGACTCTCCCTCTAAATAGTGGACTTTATTTTTTAACTGGTACAACCTTTCCTCAGTTCTTGACTCTCCTTCTAAACCGTGCAATGACTCTAACTGGTACCAGCCCTTCCTCAGTTCTTGACTCTCCATCTAAACCGTACAGTGTCTTAACTGGTACACTCCTTCCTCAGTTCTTGACTCTCCATCTAAACCATACAGTGATTTTAACTGGTACACCCCTTCCTCAGTTCTTGATTGTCCATCACCCTTCCTTCTCCCCATCCCATGGGCATGGCTGCCTACTGGCCCCGACTCTGTACATGCAGTAGCCTAGCAGAAGAGTTCTTTGTTGGAATAACATACCACAGACAGGAGATAGCGACATGAATGTTAGTTTTGACAAGTCAGTAGCATAAGACACTTGTTTTTTGTCTGTGTTGCAGCTGAAAATGCAAAACTGGCAGAGCTTCATAATCATAGACTTATACAGGCCTGCACCTTGGCAATGAAGCACTGGGTCGACTAAAGTACACTATTATCCTGGAGTGGCTCTCAT
Source organism: Alviniconcha strummeri (assembly GCA_963584105.1). Taxonomy (NCBI): domain Eukaryota; kingdom Metazoa; phylum Mollusca; class Gastropoda; family Provannidae; genus Alviniconcha; species Alviniconcha strummeri. Next base: position 11,221,973 of record OY757544.1, read on the forward strand.
TTGCTCTGTGTTCGGAACTTGCTGTGCTGCTCATTAAATAAATTTAACTGTTTCTGCAACTGTTTTGTATGGAATGAAGGCTGCTAAGTAACATTCAATACTGTAGGTTAAATATTTTCGCAAGTACAAAACAGAAAGCATTAATAAAATTATACCAGAAGCAAAGTATCCTTAAATTTTAGCAGATGTGAGATTGTGTAGATTGTGATTTCTCACCGAGTGGGCTAACAGTAACATTAGTAACAATGTCTCAACAGAGGATACAGATAATGATTCTAGTGTTCATGTCAGGGATTGGACTGGTAGAAAACCCAATGCACGAGGACTCAGATCTGAAAGAAAACCCAAACCCAGTGCATGAGGACTCAGATCTGAAAGAAAACCCAATGTATGAGGACTCAGATCCAAAGCTCAAGGTTTCTGAAACAGAAGACTTGACTTTTGCCTGCAACACAGGTGGCCTGCAACCTGAAGCAATGGATACTTTATATTATTTCCATCAGATAGTGAAACTGGACCCACAGCCTGAGATCCTTGCCACCACAACTCCCACCCAAGAGCCATCTGTATCAAATTTTTTAAAGCAGGAGTGGTACCGCAGGTACAAAGTGTTGTCCAGTCAAACATCCATGTGGCTTAACCTGACCATATTTGATGTTCACTACTTAACCAGATACAAGAAATACAGATGCCAGTTGTCTTATTACCCAAATGATACTAAGATAATTTTGCACACAGATCTCGAGTTTGGCAAGACAGCTATGAAGGTTCCTGGATTTCATTTTCATTTAATTGTTCAAAAAGGGCTGGCCTTCACATGTGAATGGGACATGCTACTTAGGGATTCACAGTTACAACAAGTAAACATGTCATTCTGGCAAGTTCCCACTGAAGACAACAAGGAGCTCCTGGTAGCTTCAAGTACTTTGGATGAGACGAACAGTTCTCCAGGATCAGTGTGTGATTCAGTGTTCAATGTCAGCAGGAGAGTGTGGGTCTTACGGTGTTATCTTGATAGTGTGGTAAGTGTGGCCACTGGCACATACCAATGTAGAGTCACAGTGGGCAAAAAGACAGTGGTTTCCCAAAATGTCACAGTCACACCCGAAAACCATGGATGCAAGTTGGACAACAGGGACAGGGATGAAATCGACTATTTGGATGTGCCAGCATGGATACGTGCAGTTGACGTTATTTTAGGAATAGTGGTCACGAGTGCCTTTTTATTAATAGTACTAGGAGTCTTGAGATATGTAAAATCCACCAGGAGTGCAGACAATCACCTTACAGGAGTAGACAGTGCCCTGTTGGGTCAAAGAGAAACTGCAGTGTAGTGAAAGCAGCCGATACTAGTGATAGTGTCACAGTCTTGCTTCATCAGTTTGTGGAACAGATCTTTTTGTTGACCACAACACAACTTGGGGAACAGGGATAGCTCAGTGGTTAGAGTGCTGGACTCGTGATTGAAAGGTTGTGGGTTTGAGTCCCAGGAGCGGTATGTGGCTTTGCGTGAAGTTACGTGACATGGTGCATGGTTGTATGGTGTACACAGAACGCGCCAAGATGGCAGGAGTTTCACACGGTACCAGCCATGTTACAATCAAACAGTGCTGTTAGTACGCCACTTCAGTGGATACTCAGAAACATGCCATTTGATTAAAAGCTAGCCACTCATTTAGAATCCCATGCAAGCGCAGTGAATCTGTTGAATAGCAGTTAGCACTGTATAAAAGCAATCAACAACAACAACAAGAAGAACAACAACTTTTCCATAAAACGCTCGTTCATGCATATCCGCCCCTCCAAAATGCCACCCCTCAAACCTGAATTGATTCTGGACAAAGTATGGATGTTAAATGCTGTAAATCATTTTTCATGCTGGTATCAAAAAAAGTTCCCCTGTGGATATTTTCTTGTTGCTTCAGGAAAATTTAATATTACATATTAAGTCAAGCACTTCTTTATTCCGTTTAAAGGAAAATGTGGGTGTCACACATGAATAACAAACAACATGTATGCATATAAAAGATTCACAGTTTAAGAGCATGCAACAACAGCCGGGCAAGATTAATACCAGAATCCAACAAGGGAGTTAATTAGCACTCAAAAAAGATGCCACAAATGTCTGCACAGGTGCTCTGGGTGTTGTTCTGTTTCAGATTGTTAAGATTAATACCAGAAGCATTATCAAATGAAATATTAGAAGTGTGCTGCATTACACACAAGCTGAATATGACCTATATGTAATACTAATAGGCACAAGTGTATCACCATTCTCATCCTATCCCTTCACACCCACATCCATGCATCTGTACACATCGGATAAGAGATTCCCTGTATAAGTCTACAGCTTGGGTGAGCCGGTTTGGCCCAGCGGTAAGGCGTTAGGCTGGTAAGCGGAAGGACCTCAGTTCGATACTGCTTCAGCTCTCCTTTCTCTTCAGAAAGGTTGTGGTTTCTGGACACTGTCTTGTGACTTTGTCCATCACTTCCTACAGAAACATTAAAATGGCTCTCATCGCTACCCATCTTAATGCAGAAATCATTCTGGTGGTGACAGTGTAGCGATAGGTATATAAATTAAAATTTATTGTTTCATATTTTTTAGTGCTAACTTTGGTTGTTTTATCAAGACTACTCTTTTTGTTTTGATAATAAATGGTAAATTGTATGATGCTTGCAGGCATGTATGCAAAACGTTTTGCATGTGTTTGTGCACACATACTGTAATCTTGCCTGTGATTGTATCTTTGTATTGATCAGTTTTGCCAGTTTTCTGTTCACAACCAAACTTAGTTTGATGTGAACATGTGATATATATATTATCATAAGCTTGAGCATTTTGTGAATATATTGGATTGCTGTGTTCAGGGTGAAGGTCACAATATAGAAATGTGGTGGTCAAGTCACCACAAAGGTTAGCATTTTACTTTTTTAGTTATTTTTTTAAACAATGACAGAGTATCTTCTTCTTCAAATTTGAGAAAATGTAATAAACTGTTTATTGTCAAGCAAAACTGTGTTTTCGAATGGCTATATCTTTGGAACTAATTAAGATAAACAGTTACTTTTTTCCCCTTCATTTTCTTGTATCAATATGGCCTGTCTGAAAATGCATAAATTAAATTGCTGTTGTAAAAATTAAATTTTGGCTGCCACTACCTATATATATATCAACCCTCTTTCAAGTCAATCTACAAAACTAATTGGCAATCACTTCACAAACATAAAACATACACAAACATCAGACACAAATTTCTGAAGAGTTAGTCCCTTCAATATTACCCCCGTTAAAAGAGCACATAAGGCTAGGACATGCTGGTATCATCGACCATTCCGTCTAACTTATCAATACCAGGTTAAAGAAAAATATAAAAAAGGAATGGACAGATGCAATATAAAATTAAAAAATATTATATAAATGAATAATGGCAAATACCAGTGCAGTGCCATATGGTAGCAAGCTGCACATACCACCTATCATCACCTAGCTGCTCAACAAGAGCCATACAAAAAAGCCTAACCCTTAATGAAAAATATTTGCGAGTGTTTTCTGGAAAGTCAGGAGAATGGACCATTAGCAGAAAAATGACAAGACAGAAAGAGCAAGAGGACTAGCCAGAAAAAACAAGAGAGAAGACAGGAATGGGGAATCAAATGACAGCCCTGAGATTCCAGACAGGAGGTTAACATCAGACATCCCTGGCCTCCCTTCGGGGTAGAAAACCCTATCCCGTAACAAAAAATATTCAGAAGAAAGTCAGGAGAATGGACCATTAGCAGATTTAAAAAAAAAAAAAAGAGAAAAAAATGGATTAAAAAAATGGATAAAAAAAGGAAAAAAAAGAAAAAATGGATTAAAAAAAAAAAAGACGGAAAGAGCAAGAGGAAGTAGTAGTAACTGGATTTTAATGTCCTGGCAACATACAGGCTCACCTCAGAACATAAGCAAATACATATTTCTAAACTCTTCTCACATATATATAAACCATCTGTCAAGTCAATCTACAAAACCAATCACTTTGCAAGCATAAAACATACATACACAAGTTTTCGAAGAGTTAGTCCCTTCAATATTATTTTATTACTCCTGTTAAAAGAGCACATAAAGCTAGGACATGCTGGTATCGCCGACCATTCTAATTTATTGATACCAGGTTAAAGAAAAAAAGAAAGAAAAAGGAATGGACAGACATAAAATTATATAAATGCATAATGGCAAATACCAGTGCCATATGGCAGCAAGCTGCACCTACCAACTATCATCTCCTAGCTGCTCAAGAGCCATACAAAAAAGCCGAATCTTTAACGAAAAATATTGGGAGTTTCTGGAAAACAGGAGAATGGACCATTAGAGATTCCAGAGAGGAGGGAGACAGAGGACTAGACAGAAAACAACAAGAGATGAGACAGAAAAGGGGAATCAAATAACAGCCCTGAGATTCCAGCAGGTCGGAATATAGCCAAGTATGCTTAGCGCCATAATTTTTCCAAATCCTCTCCATACTTTTCAATTGCGTTAGTCTTGGCTGAAGCGAATTCCCGCGTTAGCCTGCAAAGTAAAATAGGTTACACTGCTCATAGTGCATTGATTAGAACCAGCACTACAGACATAAACAGCAACAGCTCACTTGCTGACAACCTGAACTGTGTATTTTGTTGGTCAAGGTACCCGGAAATAGACGTGACGATTTCCAGAAATAACAGGTGTAAAAAAAAATCTTACTCCAGGAGAGTAAAGTCCCCTGAATAGAGGTCGCAGCGGAGATCAGGTCAGCGACACTTTGAAATCTTCAGGCGTGGACGTATTATATAATTTATACTAAACTACCAGCTGGGGGAACCTACTATCCCATCTGCACGTTACCCGCGAGCAGTGAGTGTTTGATCGGCACTTCTGGTGCCTTTTTCGTTTACGGTATCCGTCATCAGTCTTACCCTCGTGCTCACTGTTGGCACTACAAAAGCGGAGGAGGGGTTCCGAGAACATGACGTCACGCGTTGCATTGTGGGATTGGGCGGCCATCTTGCAAGCATACACCAAGCGTTGTCAACGTGTTCAAGTAAACGCTAACAGTAGCAGTATCACTACTAAGGATCAGTATCAGTCTATGAAATTCTGTAATCTGGCGTTTAACAGACAGTACAGCTATCAGTCAGTCAGTCACTGATTAAGCATGGGGAGATCCTGCTGTGTGATTAATTGTACGAATAAATCTCATGACTACAAAGGAGTACTCTTGAACAATGGATTGAGCTTCCACCGGTTCCCAGGTGTTAAAACTCACCAGGGAAGTGAAGTACATTTACTGACAACCCGGAGGAGGAGGGCTTGGGTTGCAGCCGTGAGGAGAGTAAACATCACGTTTGAGCATATTCCTTCGTCGATGTACGTTTGCTCCCGGCATTTTCATGGAGGTAAGTTTGTTCAGAACCTTTTTGATCATCCCCCCATACCCACCCACCTTGCTTTTTGTTTGTTTCTTCCAGCTCACTCCCCACGGCCACAGTGTTCAGAAACATGAACATGGCCACTTAACGAGCAACACATTAATGATTCGAGCTGTACATTTAATTGGTAACATTACAAATATTATATATGCAGAGAATAACTATGCATCCCAAACTGTTGATGTTGTCAAAAATCTGATTTGTTTTGAAATTTTCTGTTTTCATTGTGTAAACTGCAACTGAGGACGCTTTTCAGATTGTCACAGTAAATTTAATATTTATGTACTTGCAGGTTGCCCAACGTATGAGCAGTTTGACGCCAGTCCAGATTGGGCACCATCACTTCATTTGGGCCACAAGGAGACAAAAAAAACTACTACAGAGCGCCACAGACGACACACGGAGAGAGCAGAGATGAGGAAGACAGCAGATGCAAAGCTGCAGGAGGAGAGAGTTGCAGTGGAGGAGGTGGTGGAAGAAGCGGAAGGAAGGGCCATAGACAGTGATGGGACAGGCGCAGCTCAGGACTCAGAAGACAACAGCAAGGAAGTACAGACAGAGATAAGTATAACATTAAATCTAGTAGATAGTATGCAGCATGAAGTTAATCGGCTGCTTGAAGAGAACCGTGAGTTGACGAAGAAACTTGCAGATAAAGAATTAACTCGGGGTTGTTTGGAGGGAGATGACGATAAAGTTAGGTATTACACAGGCCTGGCAAGCTTTTCTACATTTATAACCTTGCTTAATCACCTTGCACCATACCTTCCTCAGGCATCACGACAACTTCTCTCCCCTTTTCAGATGCTGTTCCTGGTGTTTCTGAGATTGCGCCTGGATTTGCCTATCCAGCACATTGCCTACCTCTTTGGGATGCATCGTACGACTGCTGCAAACTACTTCATGGATACTGTGTCCGTGATGCACAGACGTCTTTCTCCATTGATACACTGGCCAGACAGGGACAGTCTTCGCAAGAGCATGCCACACCAATTTGTTGAAGTCTATGGTAAACGTGTTGCGGTAATTGTAGACTGCTTTGAAATATTTATTGAACGACCGTCCAACCTGAAGGCCAGGTCACAGACCTTTTCCCATTACAAACACAACAACACCATGAAATATTTAATTGGAATTACTCCGCAGGGATCCATTTCTTTCATTTCAAAAGGTTGGGGTGGTCGCACTAGTGACAAGCATGTTACTGAAAACTGGATTTTTGGACAATCTGCTCCCAGGAGACATAGTTTTAGCTGACCGAGGCTTTGACATAGATGAAATGGTGGGGATGATGTGTGCAGAGGTGAAAATTCCCTCATTTACAAGGGGTCGCAGTCAAATGTGTGCTCGTGACATAGAGAGTACCAGAGAGCTGGCTCACCTCCGCATTCATGTGGAGAGAGTTATTGGGAATTTGTGTGCCAAGTACACCGTTTTAACCGGAACTCTACCAATTTGCTTGGTACTCCCCTGTGAGAGTGAAGGAATTACATTCCTGGACAAAATGGTGACCCTGTGCTGTGCACTGACTAACATGTGTCCCAGTGTTGTGTAAAAGTTTGTGTTTTTCAAGTGCTGTCTATCAGGGAGAGTTGAAACCTTGTGTCCAGTTGTGCGGAGTGTGTGTGATAATGGAGCTATTACTGCTATATGTGCATGTTTAAAGTTTTGTTAACAAGGACAACACTGAAGGGACCAGCTTCTCATAAACTGTGGATTTTGTTCCATTTTAGTCATAACATCAGCATGCTGAGATGTGTTTGAATTCTGTCATTTGTACAAGTAATCATGAGCATCAGACTGAATGCAGTTCTACATAATCTGCACTTATTTGGTTTGTATTGCAGTTCTACATAATTTCCATATAGCCTATTATCCAGCTTGGACATGTTACAAATGTGGTCTGCTGGTAGTGGTACTAAGAAACTGGCTTGTTGCTTAAATACGTTTCAGGCCAACGTATGTTTTGCTTGGGGTCCCCTTTAAAGCAAATTTGACTGTGGGTTATGTTGGCTAAGGCTTACACACAACAAACGATTTTTTATATATATAAACACATTTTATTTTATATATTTATATACATATAATGATATTGGTAACACATTATGTAACATTCTGTCCCAACATCATTGCTGATAATATAAAGAATCTGCTAGCCTGAAAGTCATATATATATGTGCACACACACATGACACAGTCTCACATACAGCGACAGGCAAGACCTGTACTGAAGACTTCAACAGCTAATCACTTCAGTTCTGGTCACTGACATCAACTACACAAGTTGGGCAAAACCAGACATCATCGGCACTTGGCGGCTGATTTAGCCCAACACAGTTTAAGTGAAACCACTCAACTTCACAGTTCTCATTTTCACATGCGACCATGTCATCCTTCTCTTCTGGCTGGCGACAGTAGCACCACAGAGGCTTCTTCTGCCTTCCCTTTGATTTGTGAGCTTTGGTTGGTGTTGAAGTGGCAGTGTTTTTTCGTGACGAAACACTTAAAGGTCTCTTGGCCCGTCTGCTGTGTCCTGGGTCACCAGGAGATGAGGACAGTGGGTTTGGGCTTGAGCATGATTGTGGCTGCATGCTTCTCTGCTCTGTGAAATGTTTTGCCACCAGCTCTGGAAGGACCACCTTTTTCACGAATTCTTCTGCCTTCAGCTGACAGGAAGCCCAAAATTCATGATCAGGCTCAATGCGTATTGTTGTGAAGTCCACTTCTGTCCACACAGCAAAGTCACAGTAGTCTGTACTTGAAGTAAATATCTGACACTGGACTTGCGAGTAGTATGGGTGAGTTGTCTTCAAGAAAAATTTGTCGTCTTGTGCAAACAAACAAAAGTCCTTGTCCTTGCAAGCCTCAGAAATTGAACTCTGCCTGTGTTTGAAAGGACACTTAATTTCTAAGCAGCCTGATTTCTGACCACAACAAGAGCAGGAAACAAGACCATCAGGTGATGACCCCATGTAGGGAAAGTCTGGGTTTACAGTAAGTCCACACTTTTCCACTTGAAGATGGACATGTTCCTTCTGCAACATGGTAGTGTACTGTTGTCTGGCAGTGTCCTCATGCAAGTTTCCCCAACGGGTTGCTGGCACACTTGTTTTTTGGCTGCGCTCAGGGTAGCACACATTTGAAATGATATTCAATGCTGGCTTGTCAACACTGGTATGACACACTGCATGTAACTGTGAAGCAGTTACTCTTCCCACCCTGGCTGCATACCAGGCTGAACACTTTGTTTGGTTCCGAGTCTGCCTCTCTATCTTTGTGGCTTGCTGATCTGTAACACTCAGTTTAGGAAACAAATCATCACAGTGTTTCACCAGGGATTGGTAGTCCATTTCGTCACACTTGGAGTTGCGCAAACTTCGTAGTGATTTTGGAGCTGTAACTGGCTCCACAGGGTCCTCAAATTCTGCACAGTATTCTGGCATGATAGTGAGAATGGCAGCTTTGTCCCCAGTGTTAAACAGGTCACGGAGCAGACTGTCAGTTTCCTCTTTTGTTGGTACAGGAGTTGTGCTCTCTTTGCTTGCAGATGTACGAACAGACATTTCTTGTGGTTGCCCATCAATGAGTTTATCCAGTGTTTTTCTCTTCATGGCAGCAGACGTGTAGTCGATCTTGAATCCCACTTCTGGTAAAACTTTGTTGACGCTGCTTGGGATCATCCAGTACGCTGGAACACCAGTGACAGTTGCCTTTTCCCGGACTCTCACGACAGCTTCAATCTTAAAGAGAAGTGCGCCAACGTGGGTGCATGTTTCTGCAAGCCCTGCCATGCAGTCACAATGTGCCGACACTACAACCCCAGACTGACTGATGATGACCCACGGCTGGAGCAACTTTTCATTAAGCCTCATGGAGTGCATCACCTGTGTTAAAAGAATAAGAAACGCTTGTTACCCACATGTATGTAAAAGGCATTTAAGCAATTCTCTCTTGTAATGCTAAACATACCAACTGAATCACTCCCTAAACCTAAACTGTTATGACACAACTTTTTTAAGCCTTTAGTAGCCTATAGGTCCATTAAACATACCATCTAATTCTAAATCACTCTAACTGTAAGGGTCAGACAGCCTGAACAGGGGGTCACAACACTGAAGATGGAACAGCCTATGATATATATATAATACATACATACAGTAGATGAATATTCCGTAGCAACCATTTTTGTGCTTTTTCCCCCCATCACACCACAATTTTATGTTCCGACATTACCATTAAACTGATTTTATGTTTGCGATGTGACTGTTTTTGTGGACTGACTTGAAAAAGAGGTGTGTATATGATATATAAGAAGAGTTTGAAATGTGCATTTGTTTATGTCCTGAGGTGATCCTGTGGCTGGCAGAACATTAAAATACTAACCAGCCTCTCTTTAGCACTGTGTAACACTGCCATCAACAGGTGAAAATTGCTCATTTTCAACTTGTTACATTATATATATCTGCTGTTTTTTGTGCAATCTACCAATAAAAAATTACTGATGCCAAGAAATGATCATTTTACGTCCTGAACATCAGTTTTTGTCTGAATGATGCGAGTTTGAAGAGAGTTTTGGTGAGGTTTGTCCTACAAGTACAACTATGCCAGACACACTTTCAACACCGATGTCACTGCTGTGTGGTTAGGCAAAAACAGTCAGAAACGGTTCATAAGTAAAACACACAGTTCAATTCATGGGGGGGGGGGGGGGGGGGGGGGTACATGTACTTCATATTATGGAGATATATATCTCATGTCCATCTCTGTCTCTCTGAGACTCTACATCTCCAACTCGGTCTCTCTCACATACACACACATACAAACACATTATAGATATCTCTCCCCATCTCTTAACTGCTGCACATGCTCAAACACACCGTGACACAACAAAACATTAAGCGCTCTCCCCGTTTTTCATGTACTTCATATTATGGAGATATATATATATATAAATATATATCTCATGTCCATCTCTGTCTCTCTGAGTCTGAGACTCTACATCTCTGTCTCCGACTCCGAGCCTCTCTCACATACACACACACATACAAACACATTATAGATATATCTCCCTATCTCTGTTGACTACTGCACATGCTCAAACACACCGTGACACACACAACACAACATTAAGCGCTCTCCCCGTTTTTCCGTCGACATTTATGCTCAAGCCGGCGTAACCATGATGATCAAGAACAAAGTTGAACTTACCTTTGTTAACACAACAACGTTGTCACAGTTGTCTGGCACAAACACTTTCATCTCCTGCACCCAACCGTTGGTGAATTGCATATGAGCTTCCAAACTCTTGTAACTTTTGAAGTCCTGCAGAGTGTATGCACTGCACCCAAGCACCAGGTAATTCACGATGTCGGGGTAAGACAAAGAAGGCAGGAGACTTGGGTCAGTTGACCACAATTTGGAGACTGCTTCATACGGATCAAACCCATTAATCTGTTCCAGTTTTTGAAGATATCGACCCTTCGGTTCACCATCCAGCTTGTCAACATATTTTCCTTTCTCTTTTGCTTTTTGCTTCTCCATAATACCGGTTACTTGACGCTCGCTCAACACACTATACTACTACTGTTTACAAGATGGCGACCACGGCGTGTACTTTCAACATGGCGGCGTAGCAACAAATCGTGACGTCAGCGCTCGGAACTGGCTCTTGGTCTAATACCTTTTGCTGCTGGTTTTGGCTCTAATCGGTAGATATGGACCTCATTTAATGATTCTGATGATATTTGTGACCCAAAACAACTTTTAAAAACGGTCCAGGCATTTCCGACCGTCTCCTTGGATTTACCGGTAATTCCCCTTGTGACTTTCGGTTAAAAAAAGATCAGAACTATAATCGCTTAAGAACGCGGTTGTTTTTGTCGACGAAGGCTGTGGATAGAACAACAAAGTATTCACGGGCGAAACTGACACAGCTACAGCGAAGGGAGCGGGAGAGATTTGTTGGGGGGGGGGGGCGGAATTTATGTGTCGGTGACAGAGAAAGGAGGCCGGGCCCGGGCAGCACGAGAAAGGGAGTGCAGTGTATGTGTGAACGTGTTTGCATGCAAGTGGATGAGAAATGGTGAGTGGATTGAATGACCTGTTATTGTTGCACGGGTTGTGAGAAAAGACACAAAATAGAAGACCCGAGAGAAAGAGAAGACAAGATTGATTCAGACAGGAATAGTTTTGGCTTTCACGCTGCCGGTTTGAATAAATGGCCCGAAAGCACTACGAACACAACTGCAACCAAACAAGTTACTTAACTGGATTTTAATGTTCTGCCTCAGTGTTGATGAAAGAAAAATATTTTCGAAGAGTTAAAGAGAGAAAAATTAAAAAAAAAGAGGAATGGACACACTGACACACACACAAAAACAAAACAAAAACCGTCCACCGGCTGTGCCACATGACATGGCAGCAACTGAGCTGCACATACCACCTACCATATTCTAGCTGCTCAACAAGAGCCACACAGAAAAGGCTAACTCTTAATAACAAAAATTAGTTGGAAAAAAAGAAAGGGCTGAGAATGGACCATTAGCTCTTCTCATTCCAGCTCCAAAGTGCTTGCATCCTAGTTTTTCAGATGCGTACTTGGGTTGTCCGTCTACTACCTTTTCATTGGCACTATTTACACTGTAGGCCACTGTGCAAAACTGAATGCTAGTTGCCTTAGAAAAGGCTTCTTTACACTTCGTAAATTCGCTCCAGCAGGCTGCCCTACCTCCAGCTTACAACCAGTTCGTAGTTCGAAATGGCGGCAAGTGATCACGTGATACAAATCAGGTACTGTGATTGGTTGTCTGCCGCTCTGCAGAACGGCTGTGCGAATAAGGAGCATCAGACAAATTATTCGCAGAGCGGCGGTGCGAATAGCCACTCCGAAAATAAAACGGGGTAAACCCACAAACAACTTGCGGATTCAACTTTTTTTTCCTCGCTGCAAAACGTCTTGGGGCGGGGATAGCTCAGTGGTTAGAGCACCGGACTCGTGATTGAAAGGTCGCGGGTTCGAATCCCTGCTGGAACGGCGGGAGAATTTTCTTCTCCAGGGTCGACTTTCTGTGCTGACTCTTATTTCGGTATCCGTTCCACCCCCGTGTTACCACAGTAGCACGTAAAAAATCCCGGTCATTCTGCCAAAAAGTGCAGGTGGCAGGTTACAGCTAAACACGCATACACCTTACGTATGTGGATTTTATTGAACCGTGCTTCGGCATTGGTCACAACTTGTCCCTAATATGTCAAATGACATCCGAGGACATTAAGCATCAACTCATCATCAAAACGTCAAAACTTCTCTCCTCAGAGATAAAAGTAATTGTTGATGAAAAGGCTACGCAAAACGGACTCGAGTGTTCTCGGTGACATCACTGAAAATGAACTGTCTTTACTGGAGAGGACACACCAGACCAAGAAGGCAAGAACAAATGATTCAGGTCATTAAACATCAGAAGTCATCAAACACCGGCGTTGACCCCCGCAAGAAGGATGGTCACCTAATCTCTGACCCCAAGGCACAGGCGGAACTGTTAAACGAACAGTTTCAGTCAGTCTTTGGAGATGGCAGACAGTACACAGAAGAGGAGTTTGAGCTGAATACTGGAATAGCTGACAGAGGCATACCCACAATTGATGATATCAACATATCAGAGCAAGGAGTGAGGAAGCTTATGGAGAATCTCAACCCATACAAAGCGGCAGGAGGACCGGACGGCATTAGCCCCCGAGTGTTGAGAGAACTTGCAGAGGAGCTAGCGCCAGTTCTGACCATTAGTTCCAGTCATCGCTGTCAATAGGCATTGTTCCAACAGACTGGCGGGACGCATATGTTACACCCATATTCAGGAAAGGCGAGCAGTACAACCCTGCTAACTACAGGCCAGTCTCCCTTTCATATATCGTATGCAAGCTCATGGAGCACATCGTGGTCAGCGGCGGCTCCATCATGCAGCACTTTTAGACCCGCTGCATCCTCAGTGACAATCAGCACGGCTTTCGCAGGGGGCGTTCATGTGAAACCCAACTCCTGGAGTTTGTGGAAGAACTGACGACCAGTCTGGAGGGTGGAAGGCAGACTGACATCATAATCCTGGATTTTGCTAAGTTGAATCACCAGGTGAATCACAGCCTGCTTGTCTACAAGCTCCAGTGCTATGGCATCAGGGGCTCCACCATCACATGGATTGCCAACTTCCTCAGTGATCAGCGCCAAGCAGTTGTTGTCGACGGTTCCTGCTCCTCCTATGCCATAGTCAGATCAGGAGTACCTACATTAATGACTTGCCAGAAAAGCTGACGGCCCTGTTGAGGTTGTTTGCAGATGACACTGCAGTATATACAGAGTGGTATACAGTGGCACAGACCAGGTCCAGCTTCAACAAGACCTCCATCACCTTATGGAATGGGAGGAGAGCTGGGACATGTTATTCCACCCTGTCAAATATGTGTCCCTGCCAATCATCAGGAATAGGAGTCCACTTGACTACTCATATGAGTTGCATGGCCACACCCTTGACTCCGTTTCCAGTGCGAAGTACCTTGGCATCACCATACAGCAAGATATGGACTGGGAAAACCACATCAACAACATGGTAAACAAGGCTAACACTAGTAACAGGACGCTTGGTTTTCTGTGGTGCAATCTGAAGATTAGCTCCAGCGCCATAAAGGACAGAGCATACAAGGCCTTTGTCAGACCCATACTTGAATATGCTTCATCAGTATGGGACCCATACACCCAGAAGAGCATTGACAAGCTGGAGGCTGTCCAGAGACAAGCTGCCCAATTCATGCTGAACCGATACCACAACACGTGTAGTGTACATTGCATGCTGCTTTTGCTCGGATGGCCATCTTTGGAACAGCGCAGGAAGACCTCATGCCTAGGGGTGATATATAAGATCTACAATGGACTAGTCCAGTGCCCCATCATCAAGACCAAACTAGTTGTGCCCCCCCCCCCCCCCCCCCGCCAGCGCCGCACCCACTGTCAACAGCTTAACCTCATCACCTCCAAAATGCAGTACCAATTAAGGCGATTTAATCATGCTTTGAACATTAAAGGAACTGTACATTGCAGGCTGAATTTCTTGTGTGCTTCGAGCAGGTTAAACAAACATGAACTAAAAGCTATAGTTACTTTAATGCAAACAATTTTCAATCGTACTTAGTTACTATTCTTAATCTTAGAGTTAAAATCAGATTCATGATCTGACAATGTTATCCATGTTGTGGGTCTGTGGAATATTGGACTAATGTGAGAGAGGCTGTTGTTGCTGGTTCTTGTGTTGCTGCTCTGTGGTGTGTGTGTGTGTGTGTGTGTGTGTGTGTGTGTTTGTTTGTTTGTTTGAGAGTACATGTGTGTATGTGTGTGTGTGTGTGTGTGTGCGTGCATGTGTGTGTGTGTGTGTGTGTGTGTGTGTGTGTGTGTGTGTGTGTGTGTGTGCGTTTACATGTGTACATGCACACATGTGTGAGTACATTGTGTGTGTGTGTGTGTGTGTGTGCGCGCGCGTGCATGTGTGTGTGTGTGTGTGTGACATACATGCACAATACCAAATAAATTAATCTGTCCAACTTAGGCAGGTATGAGCCAGATACTCAGGTCATGTGTGTGTTTTGATGTTAGGTTGTGAGTTACTGATTTCTTTGCCTTCACTCTCTTCCCCCCACCCCCTTTTTTGGCTTCTGACCTGGCTTTTGGTGTGTGTGTGTGTGTGTGTGTGTGTGTGTGTGTGTGTGTGTGTGTGTGTGTGTGTGTGTGTTATTTTATTCCCATTTAAAAACAAAATCTTTCAGTTAAGTACTTGTTACTTTTTTTTGGTCTTGTCAGTCATGCCCATAAAATACTGACAACAAAACAAAACAAAAAATTAATGACAGAAGAAAAGACCCATGTCACCGTAAGAAAAAACAGTTCCCCCACTACCATTGCAATATCTCTATCTGTTGTCAGTAAGCAAGGGCCTGGCACATCTTACACTTTGAAAATAATCCTCTGCTTGCTACCTAAAGGCTGAAAACTCAGATCTTGATGACACTTGTGCTAAACTGTGCAATAAGCCGATGACTTTAGCTGGTACCAGCCCTTCCCCAGTTCTTGATTCTCCGTCTAAACCGTACAATGACTTTAGCTGGTACACCCCTTCCACAGTGCTTGGCTCTCCATCTAAACTGTGCAGTGACTTTAACTGGTACAACCATTCCTCAGTTCTTGACTCTCCTTTTAAACAGTGCAATGACTAACTGGTACCAGCTAGCCCTTCCTCAGTTCTTAACTCTCCCTCTAAACCGTACAATGACTAACTGGTATAACCCTTCCTCAGTTCTTGACTCTCCATCTAAACTGTACAATGACTTTGACTGGTACACTGCTTCCTCAGTTCTTGACTCTCCCTCTAAACCGTGCAATGACTTTGACTGGTACACCGCTTCCTCAGTTCTTGACTCTCCCTCTAAACCGTGCAATGACTTTGACTGGTACAACTCTTCTTCAGTTCTTGACTCTCTCTCTAATTAAACCGTGCAATGACTCTAACTGGTATCTAGCCTTTCCTCAGTTCTTGACTTTCCCTCTAAACTGTGCCATGACTTTAACTAGTAATGGTATAGCCCGTCCTCAGTTCTTGACTGTCCATCGCCCTTCCTTCTCCCCATGCCATGGGCATGGCTGCCTAGGGGTCTCGACTCTGCACATGCAGTAGCCTAGCAGAAGAGTCCTTTGTTGGAGTAACATACCACAGACAGGAGATAGCGGCAGGTGAAATTCTAACAAAAGAAACTTGAGAGAAGGCACCCCTTCCTTTGCTAAATTGCGAACTTCACCAATACTGTTTATAAATCAATCCACCATAATAGTACTATTATGGTCGATTGATTTATAAACAGTATGGGTGAAGTTTGCAAATTATATCATTTCATGCAAAAATACCCACTGTACAGGTGTGATAATGAAACTTAGTTTCAGATTTTACTTTCATTTTGTTATATAATTATATAAAATAAGTGATAGAATTAGTAAAAACGTACATGTATCATTGTATATAGTCTGTTATATGAAATAAGTAATAGAAAATGCATACATATATCACTGTATGTACTATAATGTAGCCTACATTAGGCTACATACAGTGATACATGTATGCATCTTCTGTCACTTATTTTATGTAACAAAAGGAAAGTGAAATCTAAAACTAAGTTTTATTACCACATTTGTACAATCAGCATTTTTGCATGAATTACAATTGTTAGTTTTGACATGTCAGTAACATAAGACACTTGTTTTTTTTGTCTGTGTTGCAGTTGAAAACACAAGACTGGCGATGAAGCACTGGATTGACTAAAGTACACTATTATCCTGTATCAGCTCTCATTTGCTCTGTGTTTGGAACTCAGTGCTTGCTGTGCCACCCAAGAAGTTGATTTAACTTTCTGCAACGGTTGTGTATGGAATGAAAGCTGCTAAGTAACATTTAATACTATAGATTAAATATTTTTACAAGTACAAAGCAGAAAGCGTTTGTAAAATTATAACAGAAGCAAAGTATCCTTGAATTTTAGCAACTGTGAGCTTGTGTAGATTTTGACTTCTCACCAAGTGCGCTAACAATAACATTGTTAGTAACAATGTCCCACCAAAGTACACAGATAAGAATTCTAGTGTTCATGTTGGTGATTGGACAGATAGAAAACCCATTGCAAGAGTACTTGGATCCAAAACTCAAGGTCAACATAACAGAAGACATGACTTTTGCCTGCAACATCAATGGACTGCAGGCAGAAGGAATGGATTTTTTATTGTATTACTTTCAGATAGTGAAACTGGATCCAACACCTATGGTTCTTGCCACCACAAATTCTGATCAAGAGACATGGGTATCAGAATATGTAAAGCTGAAATACCCCAGGTACAAATTGTCCAATCAAACTTCCAATACGAATATGTGGCTTAACCTGACCATATTCGATGCCCACAACTTAACCAAATATGGGAAATATGGATGTCAATTTTGGACAGACACTGGGTTAGAGTTGTACACAGGTCTCCAGTTTAACGAGACAGCTGTGAAGCATCCTGGATTTCAGTTAACTGTTCAAAGAGGGCTAGCCTTTACATGTAAAATGGCCATGTCAAGGTATTCACATTTGGAACAAGTAAACATGTCATTCTGGCAAGTTTCCACTAAAGACAATAAGGAGCTCCTGGTAGCTTCAGGTACTTTGGAAATGAACGGTTCTCCACTGTTCAATGTCAGCAGGAAACTGGGGGTCTTACAATGTCATCTTGACAGTGTGGTAAGTGCAGACTTTGGCACATACCAGTCTAGAGTCACAGGGGACAATAAGACAGCGGTTTCCCAAAATGTCCCAGTCACACCCGAAAACCATGGATGCAAGCTGGACAACAGGGACAGGGATGATATCGACTATTTGGATGTGCCAGCATGGATACGTGCAGTTGACATTGCCATAGGAGTAGTGGGCACGAGTGTCTTTTTATTAATAGGACTAGGAGTCTGGAGATGTGTAAAATCCAACAGGGGTGCAGACAATCACCTTGCAGGAGTAGACAGTGCCCTGTTGGGTCAAAGAGAAACTGCAGTGTAGTGAAAGCAGCCGATACTAGTGATACTGATAGTGTCACAGTCTTGCTGCATCAGTTTGTGGAACAGATCTTTTTGTTGACCCCAACACAACTTGGGGAGCAGGGATAGCTCAGTGGTTAGAGTGCTGGACTCGAGTTTGAAAGGTTGTGGGTTTGAGTCCCAGCAGCGGTATGTGGCTTTGCGTGAAGTTACGTGACATGGTGCATGGTTGTATGGTGTACACAGAACGCGCCAAGATGGCTGGAGTTTCACACGGTACCAGCCATGTTACAATCAAACAGTGCTGTTAGTACGCCACTTCAGTGGATACTCAAAAACATGCCATTTGATTAAAAGCTAGCCACTCATTTAGAATCCCATGCAAGCACAGTGAATCTGGAGAATAGCAGTTAGCACTGTATAAAAGCAATCAACAAGAAGAAGAAGAAGAACAACTTTTCCATAAAACACTCTTTCATGCATATCCACCCCTCCAAAATGCCACCCCTCAAACCTGAATTGATTGTATCACCATTCTCATCCTATCCCTTCACACCCACACCCACATCCATGCATCTGTACACATCGGATAAGAGATTCCCTGTATAAGTCTACAGCTTGGGTGAGCCGGTTTGGCCCAGCGGTAAGGCGTTAGGCTGGTAAGCGGAAGGACCTCAGTTCGATACTGCTTCAGCTCTCCTTTCTCTTCAGAAAGGTTGTGGTTTCTGGACACTGTCTTGTGACTTTGTCCATCACTTCCTACAGAAACATTAAAATGGCTCTCATCGCTACCCATCTTAATGCAGGAATCATTCTGGTGGTGACAGTGTAGCGATAGGTATATAAATTATAATCACCTTCGTCCTCCACCTCCATACCCCCTTCCTCCCTTCTTCGCCTTATGGTTTCTGTGGACGTTAAGCACCATGTTTACTTACTTACTTCTACAGCTTGAAGCTATGGTTCTGCATCCTCTTTTAGATAGTCATCATGATGACCCAGAGTTTTGTGCAAAACAATTGGTTTGCTATCTTTAAGGTCAAGTTCACTGTTAGGTCTTGTATAATCAGTATATAACTTTATACTGTCTTCAAGGTCAAGTTCACTGTTAGGTCTTATATAATCAATATATATGAGCAAGTTAGTAACCAGATTTTAATGTCCTGTCAGCCACACAGGGACACACCTCTGGACAAGCAAACTCTGTCATACACTATACACATTTCAAAACTCTTTTCATACATAAATCATTCCTCAAGTCAATCCACAAAACTAATCCCTACACAAACATAGTAATATACGTAACTTGATGTTTTACGCCCAGTCAACCAGTACGGTTATATCAGGGTGAGACACAAATTGTCAGCACACAATAAACATAAAAAAATAGGTACA
>OY757544.1:11244108-11257357 GCA_963584105.1 Alviniconcha strummeri
CGGCTGTGTATCTTAAACTGAATTCTAGGGACAGTGGCGTCAAAAGTGCACCCCCTCGTCATCCTCTGCTCCATTTTAAGCCGAGCATCGTAAACATCCTGGACATCGCCCTACGTGCATGAATCATGACAGTGTTGTATCGTATATTCTTGGTGTTTTTATGTTATGTGTGTCTTAGTTTTTAGTTTATCTAGCTAGTCATCAGTTCTTGGGTTGACAAGAGACAGCAGTGGTCAGTATGTAGCGGCTTCCTTTGCGATTGTGATTATATCGTGCATGTTTTAGTGTTTCTGTTGTTGCTGTTGTTGTTGTTGAAAGAATACGATAGATGTTGATTATAGTAGTCGGGTTGAGTGTTGCAACGACTGAAACGAAACCCAAACGATCAGATCGCGTGAGTAATGTTCGTTATCATTATTGTACCGTAAGTCGAGTTGAGCGTGTCAGCCAAACGAAACCCAAACCACGTCGGAGAGCACGTGTAACGCTGGTACCATTATAATACGACACCGGTAGCCTGGCTTGGGTTGAGCGTTGCAGCAAAACGGAACCTAAACTATGACAGGTTCATTATAGCACCATTACAGTAGTCGAGTTGAGCGTTGCAGCAAAACGAAACCTTAACTATGACAGCACTTGTAACGTTAGCACCATTAATTATCATGAGTAGTCGAGTTGAGCGTTGCAGCAAAACGGAACCTAAACTATGACAGGTGCATTATAGCACCATTACAGTAGTCGAGTTGAGCGTTGCAGCAAAACGAAACCTAAACTATGACAGCACTTGTAACGTCAGCACCATTATCATGAGTAGTCGAGTTGAGCGTTGCAGCAAAACGGAACCTAAACTATGACAGGTTCATTATAGCATTATAGCACCATTACAGCAGTCGAGTTGAGCGTTGCAACAAAACGGAACCTAAAATATGATAGCGCTTGTAACGTCAGCACCATTATAGCAGTCGAGTTGAGCGTTGCAGCAAAACGGAACCTAAAATATGATAGCACTTGTAACGTCAGCACCATTATAGCAGAGTTTAGTGTTGCAGCAAAACGGAACCTAAACTATGACAGCACTTGTAACGTCAGTACCATCAGCTGCAAGATGTCAGCGAGACTTTAAATTTGTTCAACTCTTCTGCCCAGAATTAGGTCCCACAAAATTCTGCCATAAAAGCGCGCAAATAGCTGTGCTGGTGCTGCAAAATGTTTCTGCGTTTTTTGTTTCGTTTTATGGAGAATCTAAACTTGCTCAGCTTTGTCGGTACACCCAGACCAAATTGGCTTCACTTAGGAACGCTGTGAGGTCAGTATCACTACACGTGTAAGTAATAGAGAGAAAAAGAAGCAGCAGCAGCTGCGAGCCATAGTAATTAATGCACTTGAAGTGAGGTGGTTACTTTATATCGCTAGATATAATACTAGAACAAGTAAAAAAGACTTTCAGATGTAAGAACCAGGAGAGTAATGATTTTGGCTGTTTGTTTTCTGCCACCAAACTCATATAGGCAATTGTTTGGGATGTCAAAATCTTCATTTCAGACAATGGTGAGAATGTGTAAAATTTGAGTATTTTGACAGAACCATGTAAACAAAAATGGGAAAAACAATTAAGAGTGTGTTACTTTAAATAACATTTAATTACACAACCGACTACTCCAAAATGAACAGCTTTATCAAAAGAGATTAAGTGCATCTCCAACAGTAAAGATGTGGGTATACCATCTAGACGGCACGGGTTCACCTTATGTTGGGCAAGATTTGATGCGTGCAGCGTTTCTCCTGCATGTATATGAACACATACATATATCTGTAGTTTCTTCTGGCATACAGGCGGATGTTACAAGTTGATGTGGCAGTACAGTGAAGCTGTCTTTTCAAAGACTTCAAACTGAACTTGGACATCAACAACAGAGACGCTATATAAACAACATTAATTAGAGGCAGGTCACTGGGAGGCTGTTCGGGAAGTATACAGGGTTTTTTCCAAGAGATGTGATGGAGAAGGAACTGTTTTTTTGTCGTTGTTGTTTTAGTTTTTTGGAGTGTGTTCATTTAGTTGTTGTGTCGTCTTTTGACAATAAACATTTTAGAAAAGAAAAAATGCAAGAAGAGTTCTGAAAATGAATGGATCGGTGTTACCTCAATGGATGTGATTCAGAAAGGTTGCCTGTGTCAGGTGTGTGTTTGTGTGTGCGTGTGTGTGCGTGCGTGCCTGATTGCATGTGTGTGTGTGCCTGCCTGATAGCGTGCGTGTGTCTGTGTGCATGCATGCGCATGTGTGTGTGTCACAAATATGCACTATCACCTGCCCATCCTCATCACATATGCTTCACATCACATACGCACATACACAAGCACGCGTGCATTCATACATACACAGTCTCTATCTATACAAAGTGTATGCAAACACACGCATCCACACACACACACACATCTGTACACATAGCATAGACACGCACCATCACATAGGCTATGTACACACACAAGCACATATCTGTACACATACCATCCTGATGCCCACACATCACAATTATCCAGAGGCATACATCATCACAATCATGTGCATGCACATACAAACTACCATTTCATCTGAAGCATTTTATTTGCTCGCACATGATTCA
Organism: Alviniconcha strummeri; assembly: GCA_963584105.1. NCBI lineage: Eukaryota > Metazoa > Mollusca > Gastropoda > Provannidae > Alviniconcha > Alviniconcha strummeri. Next base: position 11,246,733 of record OY757544.1, read on the forward strand.
AACTGCCACCAACAGTCAAGAACACATTTTCACATATGCAACGTGTTTTACTCTGTTTAAAATCTTGATAAAGTACAAAACAAAATTAAAAGCATCCCCCCCCCCCCCCCCCCAATCTATTGTTCACATCATCTTCTTTTTTTTTGGGGGGGGGGGGGGGCGTACTTTATTAGTCTAAAAACACACACATCACACGCACACACAATTTATGCATCACTGGATAGTGTGGTTGCTATATTCCATCCAGCCTGCTGGTCTGAGTTGAAATAATTTGTTAGCTGTGTGCATGTTCTTGGAGTCTGACGTCCAGAACCAACTCATTCCAACTCAGACCAGCTGGGTGGGGTGTAGGCCAATATGTTCTGACCAAACGATCACACAACCAATGTTGCAAGTATATATACATACAGTAATGTGATGCACATCTGGGGCAATAATGTGACGCCAATTCTTGGACTAATTTTGAATGCTGAGGTTTCCCCAGTCATCGTGGTGTGTGTGTGTGTGTGTGTGTGTGTGTGTGTGTGTGTGTGTGTGTGTGTGTGTGTGTGTGTGTGTGTGTGTGTGTGTGTGTGTATGTGCATGATCACACATTTACAAATGAAGCCAACTCCAGCAAAATACATTAAATACAATTCCAACATATTCTGCAGTTTACACACTACTCCAGCAGATTACATTAAATACAATGTTAACCTATTCTGCAGTTTATTTATTAGTACCCACTTTGTTAATAGTACATCAACACACATCAGTTTGCTTGCAAGAGATCAGTGGTACAGAAAATATAGGATGGACATTCAACAAGGTTTTGAACCTTTGCTGTGATCTTGATGGTGAACACAGCGATCCAATCATTTCACAAGACATGCTGACTTACAATGATGTACCACTAAACCAAGCTTGGTTGCAAAAGATTCAGCAGTTCAGTAGATAGGGTTGCAAAAGTAATACTCTGCTTATATCAGCCCCTGCTGTAATCTTAACTGTGAAGATAGCAACGGCAATCCTTTGACATGATACTCAGTCATGATGGTGCATCGTACCGTACCAAGTCTGATTACAAAAATACATCTGTTTGGAAGCTACATCCAGACAAACATTAATTCAAATGCTGAACCTTGACCTTGAATACAGCTACCCTATCTTTACACAGGACAGTCCGGCCTATTATAATGTGCCATCAAACTAAGTTTGGTTTCAAAAGGATCAGCAGCACAGAAGATATAATAGGAACAGTCCTATTTCAATCATATGAGCCCTCACTGTGATCTTGATCTTGAAAACAGCCAAATTAATTTGTACACATGAAACTCCAGCTCATGACGATGCAGCCACATACAAAGTTTGGTTCAAAGGTTCAGCAGTTCAGAAGCTTGAAGACACTCTGTCATTGTTTAAAAAAATAACTAAAATGCTAACCTTTGTGGTGACCTTGACCACCACATTTCTATATTGTGACCTTCACCCTGAACACAGCAACCCAATATATTCACAAAATGCTCAAGCTTATGATAATATATATCACATGTTCACATCAAACTAAGTTTGGTTGTGAACAGAAAACTGGCAAAACTGATCAATACAAAGATACAATCACAGGCAAGATTACAATATGTGTGCACAAACACATGCAGAAAGTTTTGCATACATGCCTGCAAGCATCATAAACTATTTATTATCAAAACAAAAAGAGTAGTCTTGATAAAACAACCAAAGTTAGCACCAAAAAATATAAAACAATAGAAGTTAGCAGCACACACACAAACATACACAAAAAAACCCCAAAAAAACAGAAGTTAGCACCAAAAAATCTTATGATTTAATCAATGAGCAAATTAGTAGCTGAATTTTGTTGTCCTGTCAGCCACCACAGGGTCACCTAAGGTTGGTTTCAAAAGGATCAGCAGTCCAGAAGATATAATACAAACAGTCCTATTTCAATCATATGAGCCCTCATTGTGATCTTGATCTTCAAAATAGCCAAATTAATTTGTACACATGAAACTCCAACTCGTGATGATGCAGCCACATACAAAGTTTGATTCAAAGGTTCAGCAGTTCAGAAGCTTGAAGACACTGTCTGAAGAGATAACTAAAATGTTGAACCTTCATTGTGACCCTGACCTTGACATTTCTATATTGTGACCTTCACCCTGAATACAGCAATCCAATATATTCACAAAACACTCAAGCTTATGATAATATATCACATGTTCACATCAAACTATGTTTGGTTGTGAACAGAAAACTGGCAAAACTGATCAATACAAAGATACAATCACAGGCAAGATTACAGTATGTGTGCACAAACACATGCGAAACGTTTTGCATACATGCCTGCAAACATCATAAAACTGACTATTTATTATCAAAACAAAAAGAGTAGTCTTGATAAAACAACCAAAGTTAGCACTAAAAAATATAAAACAAAGAAGTTAGCAGCAAAAAAACAAACAGAAGTTAGCACCAAAAAATCTTATGATTTAAAGTAATCAATGAGCAAATTTGTAACTGAATTTTGATGTCCTGTCAGCCACCACAGGGTCACCTAAGGTTGATTTCAAAAGGATCAGCAGTCCAGAAGATATAATACGAACAGTCCTATTTCAATCATATGAGCCCTCATTGTGATTTTGACCTTCAAAATAGCCAAATTAATTTGTACACATGAAACTCCAGCTCGTGATGATGCAGCCACATACAAAGTTTGGTTCAAAGGTTCAGCAGTTCAGAAGCTTGAAGACACTGTCTGAAGAGATAACTAAAATGTTGAACCTTTGTTGTGACCCTGACCTTGACATTTCTATATTATGACCTTCACCCTGAATACAGCAATCCAATATATTCACAAAACACTCAAGCTTATGATAATATATCACATGTTCACATCAAACTATGTTTGGTTGTGAACAGAAAACTGGCAAAACTGATCAATACAAAGATACAATCACAGGCAAGATTACAGTATGTGTGCACAAACACATGCGAAACGTTTTGCATACATGCCTGCAAACATCATAAAACCGACTATTTATTATCAAAACAAAAAGAGTAGTCTTGATAAAACAACCAAAGTTAGCACTAAAAAATATAAAACAAAGAAGTTAGCAGCAAAAAAACAAACAGAAGTTAGCACCAAAAAATCTTATGATTTAAAGTAATCAATGAGCAAATTTGTAACTGAATTTTGATGTCCTGTCAGCCACCACAGGGTCACCTAAGGTTGATTTCAAAAGGATCAGCAGTCCAGAAGATATAATACGAACAGTCCTATTTCAATCATATGAGCCCTCATTGTGATTTTGACCTTCAAAATAGCCAAATTAATTTGTACACATGAAACTCCAGCTCGTGATGATGCAGCCACATACAAAGTTTGGTTCAAAGGTTCAGCAGTTCAGAAGCTTGAAGACACTGTCTGAAGAGATAACTAAAATGTTGAACCTTTGTTGTGACCCTGACCTTGACATTTCTATATTATGACCTTCACCCTGAATACAGCAATCCAATATATTCACAAAACACTCAAGCTTATGATAATATATCACATGTTCACATCAAACTATGTTTGGTTGTGAACAGAAAACTGGCAAAACTGATCAATACAAAGATACAATCACAGGCAAGATTACAGTATGTGTGCACAAACACATGCGAAACGTTTTGCATACATGCCTGCAAACATCATAAAACTGACTATTTATTATCAAAACAAAAAGAGTAGTCTTGATAAAACAACCAAAGTTAGCACTAAAAAATATAAAACAAAGAAGTTAGCAGCAAAAAAACAAACAGAAGTTAGCACCAAAAAATCTTATGATTTAAAGTAATCAATGAGCAAATTTGTAACTGAATTTTGATGTCCTGTCAGCCACCACAGGGTCACCTAAGGTTGATTTCAAAAGGATCAGCAGTCCAGAAGATATAATACGAACAGTCCTATTTCAATCATATGAGCCCTCATTGTGATTTTGACCTTCAAAATAGCCAAATTAATTTGTACACATGAAACTCCAGCTCGTGATGATGCAGCCACATACAAAGTTTGGTTCAAAGGTTCAGCAGTTCAGAAGCTTGAAGACACTGTCTGAAGAGATAACTAAAATGTTGAACCTTTGTTGTGACCCTGACCTTGACATTTCTATAGTATGACCTTCACCCTGAATACAGCAATCCAATATATTCACAAAACGCTCAAGCTTATGATAATATATCACATGTTCACATCAAACTATGTTTGGTTGTGAACAGAAAACTGGCAAAACTGATCAATACAAAGATACAATCACAGGCAAGATTACAGTATGTGTGCACAAACACATGCGAAACGTTTTGCATACATGCCTGCAAACATCATAAAACTGACTATTTATTATCAAAACAAAAAGAGTAGTCTTGATAAAACAACCAAAGTTAGCACTAAAAAATATAAAACAAAGAAGTTAGCAGCAAAAAAACAAACAGAAGTTAGCACCAAAAAATCTTATGATTTAAAGTAATCAATGAGCAAATTTGTAACTGAATTTTGATGTCCTGTCAGCCACCACAGGGTCACCTAAGGTTGATTTCAAAAGGATCAGCAGTCCAGAAGATATAATACGAACAGTCCTATTTCAATCATATGAGCCCTCATTGTGATTTTGACCTTCAAAATAGCCAAATTAATTTGTACACATGAAACTCCAGCTCGTGATGATGCAGCCACATACAAAGTTTGGTTCAAAGGTTCAGCAGTTCAGAAGCTTGAAGACACTGTCTGAAGAGATAACTAAAATGTTGAACCTTTGTTGTGACCCTGACCTTGACATTTCTATATTATGACCTTCACCCTGAATACAGCAATCCAATATATTCACAAAACACTCAAGCTTATGATAATATATCACATGTTCACATCAAACTATGTTTGGTTGTGAACAGAAAACTGGCAAAACTGATCAATACAAAGATACAATCACAGGCAAGATTACAGTATGTGTGCACAAACACATGCGAAACGTTTTGCATACATGCCTGCAAACATCATAAAACTGACTATTTATTATCAAAACAAAAAGAGTAGTCTTGATAAAACAACCAAAGTTAGCACTAAAAAATATAAAACAAAGAAGTTAGCAGCAAAAAAACAAACAGAAGTTAGCACCAAAAAATCTTATGATTTAAAGTAATCAATGAGCAAATTTGTAACTGAATTTTGATGTCCTGTCAGCCACCACAGGGTCACCTAAGGTTGATTTCAAAAGGATCAGCAGTCCAGAAGATATAATACGAACAGTCCTATTTCAATCATATGAGCCCTCATTGTGATTTTGACCTTCAAAATAGCCAAATTAATTTGTACACATGAAACTCCAGCTCGTGATGATGCAGCCACATACAAAGTTTGGTTCAAAGGTTCAGCAGTTCAGAAGCTTGAAGACACTGTCTGAAGAGATAACTAAAATGTTGAACCTTTGTTGTGACCCTGACCTTGACATTTCTATAGTATGACCTTCACCCTGAATACAGCAATCCAATATATTCACAAAACGCTCAAGCTTATGATAATATATCACATGTTCACATCAAACTATGTTTGGTTGTGAACAGAAAACTGGCAAAACTGATCAATACAAAGATACAATCACAGGCAAGATTACAGTATGTGTGCACAAACACATGCGAAACGTTTTGCATACATGCCTGCAAACATCATAAAACTGACTATTTATTATCAAAACAAAAAGAGTAGTCTTGATAAAACAACCAAAGTTAGCACTAAAAAATATAAAACAAAGAAGTTAGCAGCAAAAAAACAAACAGAAGTTAGCACCAAAAAATCTTATGATTTAAAGTAATCAATGAGCAAATTTGTAACTGAATTTTGATGTCCTGTCAGCCACCACAGGGTCACCTAAGGTTGATTTCAAAAGGATCAGCAGTCCAGAAGATATAATACGAACAGTCCTATTTCAATCATATGAGCCCTCATTGTGATTTTGACCTTCAAAATAGCCAAATTAATTTGTACACATGAAACTCCAGCTCGTGATGATGCAGCCACATACAAAGTTTGGTTCAAAGGTTCAGCAGTTCAGAAGCTTGAAGACACTGTCTGAAGAGATAACTAAAATGTTGAACCTTTGTTGTGACCCTGACCTTGACATTTCTATATTATGACCTTCACCCTGAATACAGCAATCCAATATATTCACAAAACGCTCAAGCTTATGATAATATATCACATGTTCACATCAAACTATGTTTGGTTGTGAACAGAAAATTGGCAAAACTGATCAATACAAAAATACAGTCACAGGCAAGATTACAGTATGTGTGCACAAACACATGCAGAGTTTGGTTCAAAGGTTCAGCAGTTCAGAAGCTTCAAAGGGACATACTGAAGGGCCCATCTCTTTGAAAATTTGTGTTTGATGGTTATGTATGTCTGTTTTGTACATTGTGTCTGTTTGTTCTTTGTTTTATACCAGTTTTAACATGTACCTATTTTTTTATGTTTATTGTGTGCTGACAATTTGTGTCTCACCCTGATATAACCGTACTGGTTGACTGGGCGTAAAACATCAAGTTACGTATATTACTATGTTTGTGTAGGGATTAGTTTTGTGGATTGACTTGAGGAATGATTTATGTATGAAAAGAGTTTTGAAATGTGTATAGTGTATGACAGAGTTTGCTTGTCCAGAGGTGTGTCCCTGTGTGGCTGACAGGACATTAAAATCTGGTTACTAACTTGCTCATATATATTGATTATATAAGACCTAACAGTGAACTTGACCTTGAAGACAGTATAAAGTTATATACTGATTATACAAGACCTAACAGTGAACTTGACCTTAAAGATAGCAAACCAATTGTTTTGCACAAAACTCTGGGTCATCATGATGACTATCTAAAAGAGGATGCAGAACCATAGCTTCAAGCTGTAGAAGTAAGTAAGTAAACATGGTGCTTAACGTCCACAGAAACCATAAGGCGAAGAAGGGAGGAAGGGGGTATGGAGGTGGAGGACGAAGGTGATTATAATTTATATACCTATCGCTACACTGTCACCACCAGAATGATTCCTGCATTAAGATGGGTAGCGATGAGAGCCATTTTAATGTTTCTGTAGGAAGTGATGGACAAAGTCACAAGACAGTGTCCAGAAACCACAACCTTTCTGAAGAGAAAGGAGAGCTGAAGCAGTATCGAACTGAGGTCCTTCCGCTTACCAGCCTAACGCCTTACCGCTGGGCCAAACCGGCTCACCCAAGCTGTAGACTTATACAGGGAATCTCTTATCCGATGTGTACAGATGCATGGATGTGGGTGTGGGTGTGAAGGGATAGGATGAGAATGGTGATACAATCAATTCAGGTTTGAGGGGTGGCATTTTGGAGGGGTGGATATGCATGAAAGAGTGTTTTATGGAAAAGTTGTTCTTCTTCTTCTTCTTGTTGATTGCTTTTATACAGTGCTAACTGCTATTCTCCAGATTCACTGTGCTTGCATGGGATTCTAAATGAGTGGCTAGCTTTTAATCAAATGGCATGTTTTTGAGTATCCACTGAAGTGGCGTACTAACAGCACTGTTTGATTGTAACATGGCTGGTACCGTGTGAAACTCCAGCCATCTTGGCGCGTTCTGTGTACACCATACAACCATGCACCATGTCACGTAACTTCACGCAAAGCCACATACCGCTGCTGGGACTCAAACCCACAACCTTTCAAACTCGAGTCCAGCACTCTAACCACTGAGCTATCCCTGCTCCCCAAGTTGTGTTGGGGTCAACAAAAAGATCTGTTCCACAAACTGATGCAGCAAGACTGTGACACTATCAGTATCACTAGTATCGGCTGCTTTCACTACACTGCAGTTTCTCTTTGACCCAACAGGGCACTGTCTACTCCTGCAAGGTGATTGTCTGCACCCCTGTTGGATTTTACACATCTCCAGACTCCTAGTCCTATTAATAAAAAGACACTCGTGCCCACTACTCCTATGGCAATGTCAACTGCACGTATCCATGCTGGCACATCCAAATAGTCGATATCATCCCTGTCCCTGTTGTCCAGCTTGCATCCATGGTTTTCGGGTGTGACTGGGACATTTTGGGAAACCGCTGTCTTATTGTCCCCTGTGACTCTAGACTGGTATGTGCCAAAGTCTGCACTTACCACACTGTCAAGATGACATTGTAAGACCCCCAGTTTCCTGCTGACATTGAACAGTGGAGAACCGTTCATTTCCAAAGTACCTGAAGCTACCAGGAGCTCCTTATTGTCTTTAGTGGAAACTTGCCAGAATGACATGTTTACTTGTTCCAAATGTGAATACCTTGACATGGCCATTTTACATGTAAAGGCTAGCCCTCTTTGAACAGTTAACTGAAATCCAGGATGCTTCACAGCTGTCTCGTTAAACTGGAGACCTGTGTACAACTCTAACCCAGTGTCTGTCCAAAATTGACATCCATATTTCCCATATTTGGTTAAGTTGTGGGCATCGAATATGGTCAGGTTAAGCCACATATTCGTATTGGAAGTTTGATTGGACAATTTGTACCTGGGGTATTTCAGCTTTACATATTCTGATACCCATGTCTCTTGATCAGAATTTGTGGTGGCAAGAACCATAGGTGTTGGATCCAGTTTCACTATCTGAAAGTAATACAATAAAAAATCCATTCCTTCTGCCTGCAGTCCATTGATGTTGCAGGCAAAAGTCATGTCTTCTGTTATGTTGACCTTGAGTTTTGGATCCAAGTACTCTTGCAATGGGTTTTCTATCTGTCCAATCACCAACATGAACACTAGAATTCTTATCTGTGTACTTTGGTGGGACATTGTTACTAACAATGTTATTGTTAGCGCACTTGGTGAGAAGTCAAAATCTACACAAGCTCACAGTTGCTAAAATTCAAGGATACTTTGCTTCTGTTATAATTTTACAAACGCTTTCTGCTTTGTACTTGTAAAAATATTTAATCTATAGTATTAAATGTTACTTAGCAGCTTTCATTCCATACACAACCGTTGCAGAAAGTTAAATCAACTTCTTGGGTGGCACAGCAAGCACTGAGTTCCAAACACAGAGCAAATGAGAGCTGATACAGGATAATAGTGTACTTTAGTCAATCCAGTGCTTCATCGCCAGTCTTGTGTTTTCAACTGCAACACAGACAAAAAAAACAAGTGTCTTATGTTACTGACATGTCAAAACTAACAATTGTAATTCATGCAAAAATGCTGATTGTACAAATGTGGTAATAAAACTTAGTTTTAGATTTCACTTTCCTTTTGTTACATAAAATAAGTGACAGAAGATGCATACATGTATCACTGTATGTAGCCTAATGTAGGCTACATTATAGTACATACAGTGATATATGTATGCATTTTCTATTACTTATTTCATATAACAGACTATATACAATGATACATGTACGTTTTTACTAATTCTATCACTTATTTTATATAATTATATAACAAAATGAAAGTAAAATCTGAAACTAAGTTTCATTATCACACCTGTACAGTGGGTATTTTTGCATGAAATGATATAATTTGCAAACTTCACCCATACTGTTTATAAATCAATCGACCATAATAGTACTATTATGGTGGATTGATTTATAAACAGTATTGGTGAAGTTCGCAATTTAGCAAAGGAAGGGGTGCCTTCTCTCAAGTTTCTTTTGTTAGAATTTCACCTGCCGCTATCTCCTGTCTGTGGTATGTTACTCCAACAAAGGACTCTTCTGCTAGGCTACTGCATGTGCAGAGTCGAGACCCCTAGGCAGCCATGCCCATGGCATGGGGAGAAGGAAGGGCGATGGACAGTCAAGAACTGAGGACGGGCTATACCATTACTAGTTAAAGTCATGGCACAGTTTAGAGGGAAAGTCAAGAACTGAGGAAAGGCTAGATACCAGTTAGAGTCATTGCACGGTTTAATTAGAGAGAGAGTCAAGAACTGAAGAAGAGTTGTACCAGTCAAAGTCATTGCACGGTTTAGAGGGAGAGTCAAGAACTGAGGAAGCGGTGTACCAGTCAAAGTCATTGCACGGTTTAGAGGGAGAGTCAAGAACTGAGGAAGCAGTGTACCAGTCAAAGTCATTGTACAGTTTAGATGGAGAGTCAAGAACTGAGGAAGGGTTATACCAGTTAGTCATTGTACGGTTTAGAGGGAGAGTTAAGAACTGAGGAAGGGCTAGCTGGTACCAGTTAGTCATTGCACTGTTTAAAAGGAGAGTCAAGAACTGAGGAATGGTTGTACCAGTTAAAGTCACTGCACAGTTTAGATGGAGAGCCAAGCACTGTGGAAGGGGTGTACCAGCTAAAGTCATTGTACGGTTTAGACGGAGAATCAAGAACTGGGGAAGGGCTGGTACCAGCTAAAGTCATCGGCTTATTGCACAGTTTAGCACAAGTGTCATCAAGATCTGAGTTTTCAGCCTTTAGGTAGCAAGCAGAGGATTATTTTCAAAGTGTAAGATGTGCCAGGCCCTTGCTTACTGACAACAGATAGAGATATTGCAATGGTAGTGGGGGAACTGTTTTTTCTTACGGTGACATGGGTCTTTTCTTCTGTCATTAATTTTTTGTTTTGTTTTGTTGTCAGTATTTTATGGGCA
>OY757544.1:11262557-11275057 GCA_963584105.1 Alviniconcha strummeri
GCGAAATAAGCTTCGCATGTGACCGGGCGTTAATGTCAAATGAGTAAAGGACTGATTGATGCTCTTGGTTTTATGTGTTGGTCATATCGATTTCATTCAGCCCTCCCCGCCCTTTTTCCGGCCCCCTCCCCCTCCTAACCCCCCTCCTCCCTTCCCCCCCCTTCCCCCATTTTTTCTGCCGGTCTTCGACATTTGACATTTTGCTAAACAATCTTGCTGCAATTAGGTCCTTTTCAAACCAAACCATGGATAGTTCATCACAGGCCAAGGAAAAGCACAGAGTATGGCATTTTTCTAGGTCACGGAAAAGAAAAGAGTACGGCGTTTTGCATTGGACTGCCAACACCACAGACTTGACATGAAGCAAATGCTCTGTTCCGCAGACAGTAAACTGGAATATATAATTATATTCAGCAGACGCAGGCGCTGAGAATCATCTTTGGTGGGCCCGCCGTGAGGAGTCCCGGCTCTACAGCGGGAAGACGGGGAAGACATCCCGATGCTATCTCGACACATGATTTAGGACTCGATGGGCGATGCGGCGTTAGTCTGACCCCAGAAAATTGGACGACCCTTGTCGTTGGACCCCGAAGATTGTGTGATCCTTTTCGGGGAATGACTTGAGGTTTAGTGTCAGGCCCAAGATGAACCCGAGTGGTATTTCCTTTCTCTGTGTGACAGGTTGTGTTTTAAAGAGCCGGACCTCCGGCTTTGCGCGGGGAGGTCTTTGTTCCAGTTGCCCTAGCTTTCCGGGCCGAATTGTTAGATTGTTGAAGTACCCGGATCTAAATTACTGATTGTTAGATTGTGTTGAACTACCCAGATTTAAATTACTGACTTGCCGGTCTCCAAAGAAATGATATTTTCTTTTTTTATATGGACACCCCACCCCCCGGCAGCTTTTCTTACTCGTAGCTGTTGATTGGTATTTGGGTTGGGTTTGTTCCGGGTGTCTTGTTGCTTTTTTATTTTATTTTTATTTTTTTAACTTACAGTTATCTGTGTGGAATCTTAGCTTCTTCTTTGTTGTTCGTTTTCTTTCTTTCTTTGTTGTTTTTGTTTTGTTTTTCTGCTAATTTGACCGTGTTCGCTTATCTCTGTTCTCTCTGTCTGTCTCTTTGTCTGTCTGTCTCCCCCCTCTCTCTCTCCCCCCCCCTCTCTCTCCCTCCCTCCCTCCTCTCTCTCTCTCTCTCTCTCTCTCTCTCTCTCTCTCTCTCTCTCTCTCTCTCTCTCTCTCTCTCTGTCTGTCCGCCTCCTCCCCTCTCTGCCTCCCTCCTCCTCCTCCTCTCCTCCTGCTCCTCCTCCCTCTGTCTCTGTCTCTTTGTCTCTGTCTGTCTGTCTGCCTGTCTGTCTGTCTCTGTCTCTGTCTCTGTCTCTGTCTCTGTCTCTGTCTCTCTCTGTCTCTCTCTGTCTCTCTCTCTCTCTCTCTCTCTCTTCTCTCTCCCCCCCCCCCCCCCCCCCGCCCCCCAGCGCTCTCCGTGGGGCTGACCACCGTTGCGGACCTAGCGTGTAGTGTTCCACATGTTTCTGGTTCCTGTCTTTATCGACACCACCCCGATCCGTCGAACGGCCAGTCGAAGGAGGCGCGCAAGGCATCTCCCACCCCGTGTATCCACAGCCGAGAGGAGGTAGAAGAACCTTACCTGGCCCCGTAGCCGCCACATGCTCACCTGCCCAAGATCAGCCGCGCCAGATGTTTGCCCCGAAGATGCCCATTTGGACCCATGGCTGGAGGACGACCTTTCAAAGTTTTTCTTTCTTTCTTTCTTTTCCTTTTTTTCTCTTTTCTTCTTCTCCCCCCCCCCCCCCCCTTTCCCTTTCGTCTGCTAACTTGTATGTGTTCCAGAAGTGCTTTGGCTTGGGCCTCGATCGTCTCCACGTTGTGAGAAGGAGCAAGCCGGGTGGAGATGGAGCGATAGCGGGGGCAGCGGGTGCAAGTCTTCTCCTCTGAGGCTTCCTTCCTTGTCGCGTTTTCTGTCCATCCCTGTGCCAAACCCCGCGAGTGTGGGTCGGGGCTGCCGCGGACGCAGAAATCTAACTAACATTATAGTCAATCTGTCATATACAGGTACATTTGAGTGGATGTACATTAGCGTGGATGGCCACTATGAACACACACGTTAGAGAGGATGGCCGTCAAAAACACGTACATTAAAGTGGATAAATGACCTAAAAACGTAGGATAGACTGCGTGCTTGTAATAAGCATGCACCTAAAGGTTTCTAGATAACTTCATGACCATGAGTGTCAAGATGGTTAAGTAGCTAGGTCTTGGACTTTCACGTCCCGTCAATCGCTCAGGTCACCTCAGGACGAACAAACACTAGTTTAAATCACACATTTAAGAACTTATACCAGGGCCAACAAAGGTACTCTAATCACAAGTAGGCTGGTAAGCAAAATGACCTCGATTAGATTCCACTTCGGCTCTCCTTTCTCTTCAGAAGTTGTGTTCTGTGGACACTGCCCTGTGACTTTGTCCCTCACAATTAATGAAACATTAAAATGGCTCTCATCGCTGCCCGTCTCAATACAGGAGTCATTCTGATGGTGACAGTGTAGCGACTGCTATATATATAATCTCCCTCTCCCCCCTCCCCACTTCCCGTCGCTTATAAGCCGTATGGCTTCTGTGGACGTTAAGCACCATGTTTACTTACTATTTCTAGGGCATGCGTGGAGGTGTGGTGTGCAAGGGACGCATGTTGTTCACCGTTTGGCGCGTTTTATTTTTGCATCCACTTCTTTTCGTGGATCTTTGTTACAGCACCGCGATAACGGGACCTGTAACGCTGGCTCTTCGGTTATTTATATGGCACTTTTATCGGCGTAGCTGACTTTACAATTTCTTGGGTTGGCTCCGTCCATGGGCATGAGTTCGTACAGTTGATATTCGCTTTGCTGATTAACGCAGTAAACGTCGAGGTATCGTAAGGGGACCGAGCAAGGGGCCTGTAATTTCTCTATCTGGCGCTGATGTTATATGACTGATCATGTTCCGCACAGCAGCCACCTCGCTGTACCCACCCCACGATGGCGGTTCACGACCGGAGGAGCGGATACTGGGCAACAGCCTGAAAAGCTGATGGGAGTCTTTTTCCTCAACGTTGACATGCATTGAATGCTTGTGTTGGTCACCTCTCTGCGTCTGTTAGTTCGCTGTTCTGCTGGCGAACGTCCACTCATGAACTGCACTTGGCCGATGACGGTCTTGTAAATAGTTCGTAATGTGTGGATGGGAGTGCGCACGAATACGTAATGCCGTAAAGGCATGCTAGACATGTGAGATCATGCGGTAAGATCTAGGGTGGTAACAAACTAGTTGACTTATTTAATCCAATGACGGGATGGATAAGTAACAAACTAGTTGGCTGAATTAATCCAATCACGGAATAGACAGGTAACGAACTAGTTGACTTAATTAATCCTATCACAGGATAGATAGGTAGCAAACTAGCTGACTTAATTAATCCAAGGACGGCAAGGATCTGGCATCTGAGATGCGGGCTGTTGTTATGATCAAGGCTGGGATCACAAACACCGACTTCAGTGTCACTGCCCAGGATCCCAGGGAAGAGGAAGCACTGGCTTCATACCCGTCTGAGCAGTGGCAGACGGGTAGAGTGTGTTGTCATAGTTGGGGTTCCAGCAAGGGGTTTCATCCACCCATGCCTAACCAATGACTGCCACCACCTGGGTGATGGCTGCACCCGGGAATGTGGTCACCGTCATGGCAAAGGCTGAGATTCAGGAAGCAGGGAGTATGGACCTCATATCACACCCTGCTAACCAACATTGTTACAACCCAAGTGACGGTGGTGTAGTCAGGCTATGGACACTGAGGCACGTGATACCAGTTTACTGCGCCCCGAGTTGTGCTGGGTAAGGTGACAACAGTATCCACCCAAGGTCACACACACTGAGTTATTATAACCGGAGTTCACTTGAAGGGAAAAACCCCCAGACAATACCCGCACCAGTTTACTGCAACCTCGAGGTCTGGAGGACAAGCAGACAGTACCCATGCACCTCACTGGGGTCGCTGTTTCGTGACGATGCGCCGAGGACTGCGAGGCAGCTCGAAGAACAAAGGCCGGGCGTGTGCATCTTGGCAAGACGCTTGCACTGCAGTTGCTGCAACCTGTTGGATCGTTGCACCGGCTGTCACTGACTTTGCAGCATAGCAGACAGGGGAGAGAAGTAGGAACAGCGCCGCGCCACCGGAGAATGTGGAAAAGGCCCAGACTGAGAGAGAGAGAGAGAGAGAGAGAGGGAGAGAGGGAGTGAGAACGAAAGAGAGAGACCGGGACGGGGGGGGTGAGGGGGGGATGGGGGGGGGTGAGGATGACACACAAGAACGGAGAGAGGATGGGGAGCAGTGCATGGGTTGGGTGTTGAAGCGCCTGCTGCTCTATCTCGCCCCTTGCATTGCCAGACAGACAGCACCAGAATATCGCAGACAAGAATGTAGGGCGCATCTCGGAAGGGAAATGTTATGATAGGCGAAAGATGTCTAAAGTTAATAAGACTGAAGATTACTCGGAAAGTAATGTTTTCGAAGCTTTAGAGTGCGAAAAAGGGCTAGAAATCAGATATGTTTTTGAAGGAGCGCTTCGTGGGTTCGGTGTTGTTTACAAAGTCGTGGTGATTAAGTGTCTGAGTAGCTGCTGCTAGCGTGGCTAATAACCCCCACCCCCGACGTCTTACCTCACACTCAAACTAAGTAAATACGTCGATAACGGACAAGCAAGCAACAACTATGACGTTGATGAACCTAACAAATAATGAGCAGCTGGTAACTAATAATGCAACTTTGTCTTGATCACAATTAGTCAGTCACGGTGACTGAAACTTACCTGTTTTTGGTTGCGCATCAGTCACGGTGACTGAAACTTACCTGTTTTTGGTTGCGCATCAGTCATGGTGACTGAAACTTACCTGTTTTTGGTTGAGCTATGTTGTTTTCGTGTCCAGTGCTTGGAAGAATTCTTCAGTGTGTGTGTGTGTGTGTGTGTGTGTGTGTGTGTGTGTGTGTGTGTGTGTGTGTGTGTGTGTGTGTGTGTGTGTGTGTGTGTGTGTGTGTATGTGTGTGTGTGTGTGCGTGTATGTGTGTGTGTGTGTCTGTGTATGTCTGTCTGTCTGTCTGTCTGTCTGTCTGTCTGTCTGACTGTCTGTGTCTGTGAAAGAGAGGGAGAGAGATTGGTTGTTGTTTTTCTTCTTTTTTGTCCCTCAGAACGCCAGCACTCATCTTTGATTAAGATTTTTTTTCTTCTGAGAGACTCATAAAGAAGTTGTATTAAGTAATAATGTTCATCGCTGTCGTCTGTTATTAATGAAAACATCTGCTGTGCGAATGCGCCGGTTGCGGAAAAGTTGGGTTTTCCGCTCATTCTTGCTCATTTGTTATCGCGTACTTTTCCGACAAACTCGGCTTCCCATACAAAGTAGGCGCTGTTCCAAATCGAGTTAACTCCCTCTTGACTAAAAATGTGCTCAATGATGCGGCATGCTGTTCTATCCTTGCCGATCATTACAAAACCGGCTTTGGAGTAGTGCATGCAGCTTTGCGTTGTTTTACTCGAACGCTCGCAAGCATTTTTTTTTTTTTTTTTTACTGTTTCGCTCACTTAACGTATGATGTGGCTAGAGTGCTCTGTGACATTTCCAAACGGGTGTTCTGACATCGCTGTCTGCGTGACAAAGACGGTGGCAAATTTCGGGAATAATCGACGAAGCTAGCGAAAAATTCCTTGTTTCTTTTTCTTGTGGAGTAGGGGTAGAGGCAGTACCTCAAAATAGAACGACCAGAATGGCTCGGGGGTGGGGGGGGGGGGGGTTGGGAGGGGCCGGGTTAAGAATATAAACAGAACTATCGCGAATGAACGGTGAGATGGTGAGATGGAGAACGATGAGATGTGAGATGGTGAGATGTGTTTGGGAATGCCTGCTGCAGGGAACTTCATTAAACTGAGGACAGACAACAATTATAATAAGTACAGTTTGTGATGCGCTCAATCCCTGTATGATCCTTTGCACGAGGCTGATAACGGTGTACGTGCTGAACTGAAAACAACAGTTATGAACAAACAAGTCGGGGGAAGTGGGTAGTGCCATTCTGATGTTCCCATTCTGATGCACCAGTGTAAAACTCGGCTTGGATTCCATCCCTTGTGTCTTGAGGTCAAGAGGAGGAAGGTGGAGCTGGACCCTCAAGTTAGCACAGAAGAGACCATGAACAGGGAGGTGGAGCTGGGCTGCGAAAGTTGGACTTTTTTTCGCTTCTGGTTGCTCCTTAACAGCAGTGCAACGGACATTGTCTTTGTGACTGCCCAGCACGGCAGTTGAAACAGTAACTGCGCAGTGCACTAGTCGCTGCGCAATGGCGAGGGGACACCGCCTTAACACTTCCATTGTTCTGGCGGCGGTCCACTACCTCTCTGGTCTTTTTCGGGCGGTATCCGCGGTCGAGCTTTCACTCTCTCGCCCTCTTACCCCCCTGTCCCCGTCCCTAATAAGCAGCCTCGCTTCTGTGGACGTAAAGCAATATGGTCATCCCTTGGGCCTGTGCCTGGGCGTTGATGGCTGCCGCTGCGTGCACTGACTTTGGAAAACGAAACTATCTTCGGCAGATGACAAAATTAAATGTGGCGGACTTCATTTCCAGGAGAACTGGAAGGAGACATGAATTTTGACGCCATCTTAAAAACACTCGCCTGGACTTAAATTAACCCTTGTCTACCCGGGACAGTTGGCAACGTCCGCGTGGAGCAGCGCAAGGCAAAGCAGTTTAGTCGTATAAAACAGGCAAACTAGGAATGTCCCACTTTGTTAGGTTATCGATGAGAGGAATCTGCTGAGGGCTGGAATTAACGCGCAGTCATCGTCTCCGCTGATGTTTGCATGCTCGGCGAGCCTGGCGTTGTTTGGGTTTTTATCTCTGCCTGTAATTAAGTCGCTCGTGGCAGCGGGCTGATATGGACCGCTTTGCGCGGAGGGCTTGGGGAGAAACGAGACTGGTTGGTGGACTGATTGGGCTTCAGCAACGGTTAATGATTTCTGAGTACGTGAGGTCGTTCGTGTTGATGTAACGCCTGGATGTTGGGTCTTGAATCCATGACATTCCTGGCTTACGGCCGCTTAGGAGGCTTGGTCTTGCAGAGAAAGCAATCAAATTCCGAATGATTGTGGTAATGCTGATTAAACTGTTTTGCTCAGCAGTTTTGTTCTCTAATTTGAAGGCTGTAGAGATGTAGCTGAGATGCTTGCTTTTAAAAGCAGCGCTGTTTTTTATCGTCTGAAGTCTATTGAATTTGCTTTGTGTAGCAAGTCATCTTTTCGATTATGTCGTGAAGGCGTAACTACTTTTTTCAGCAGTTCTGCTCAATTATCTGAAACGAGGAAGACTGCTAGCGTTCTAAAACAACTGAGGAAGACTGCTAACATTCGAAAACAAGATCCAAACACATTCATAAATATTTTGCATTCTCATAAAATTATTAAATTGGCATTCTTGTTGACCGTTTATGAGTTAAGCTCAATAATTTGGAGGCAATTTAGGTTGATGAATTGCTTTGATTAGCAGTTGTGTCCCATTGTCGGAAGGCTAGCTGTGTTGCTAGACAGCTCCCGAGATAAAGGCTGCTAGTTATACAGCTTTTATCCTGGAAGCTGCCGGCTTACCTATAATTATGATTAGAACCACCCTGAAGTAAAAACAAGCAACAAAGAAGAAGAAAGAAAGAAATCCCAGTCCCAGTAAGAACCGAAAAAGGAGTGGCGAACAAAGGAGCCATACAACAGATAATTGCCAGCCAATCGAGAAGTGGAGAAGCTCGTGCTTGTGTGACCGGTTAAAACGTGCAGGTGAATTGCACAAGAGTGGCCCGTTGACCTGTGTATACAAACACTACTGGCCTGTGTTTAGGTCTCAAGGACTGACAGAAATAGTACGAGTACTTGTACCGCGATGACCCTTCGGTGCCGAACTGAAAAGGACTTGCTACATCAATACGTGTATTCTGTATCGTATTGTTTTTTTGTTTTTTTCTTTTTGTTTTTTTCTTTCTTTCTTTCTTTCTTTCTTTCTCGTTCTTCTTGTTACTGAACGTCTTCCTCCTCGTTTTCACCTACTTCTTTCTGCCTATTCTTTTTCTTCTGCTACTGGTGGTGATGATGATGACTTGTGCTTCGGCCTAATAATCCCTCAGGTTGATGAGGCGTTACATATAAAGTGTCAGTCCACCTCCGTCTTTGCCCGGATGTAACCTACACGGTTGCCTGTACTGGCCGCGAAAAGTACGTTACCTGTCCTCCTTTTTGTACTCTTTCTCTTCCTTCGTCTTCTTTTTGAATGCATTGAGTTGTACGGACTTGACCTTTGTGACTGACTGGGCGTTATGTATCAGTTAGTCAGTCTCCTCCTCCTCCTCTTTGTGTTGCTTGGCATCTTTTACAGCCGTAAATGGTGACACGGCTTAGGCTGAAACCTGACAACTAAGACCACCCGCGGCTGTTTCTATATCTGCAATCGCCTTCAGTCGTTTCCTCGGCATGCGAATCAGTTCTACAGTTCGGCTTGCAGAATCTCCGGGAAATCTCTGTGTGTGTGTGTGTGTGTGTGTGTGTGTGTGTGTGTGTGTGTGTGTGTGTGTGTGTGTGTGTGTGTAATCGCATCAAGCTTGTTGTGTGTGTGTGTGTGTGTGTGTGTGTGTGTGTGTGTGTGTGTGTGTGTGTGTGTGTGTGTGTGTGTGTGTGCGTGCGTGTGCAGAATCGCATCAAGCTTGTTCTGTGTGTGTGTGTGTGTGTGTGTGTGTGTGTGTGTGTGTGTGTGTGTGTGTGTGTGTGTGTGTGTGTGTGTGTGTGTGTGTGTGTGTGAACAATCACATCAAGCTTGTTCTGTGTGCTGAATAATACATGCTCATGGACGCAGCTTCTGTGTTCCGTATTGTAGCGGACGATAATTCCGTGATGAAAAAGAGAGACTGAGACGGAAAGAAAGAGTGACTCACCCACTCAGTCTCTCGCTCAATCTGTCACTCAGTCTTTTTTACCCAGCGACTCATTCACTTACTAACCTGACTGAACTTTATTACACTAACATACAGGAAAGAGAGCAAAAAGAGTGACTCACCCACTCAATCTCTCGCTCAATCTGTCACTCAGTCCTTTACCCAGCGACTCCTTCACTTACTAACCTGACTGAACTTTATTACACTAACATACAGGAAAGAGAGAGGGGAAAAATACACACAGACACAAACAGGCAGCCAGAAATGGAGGGTGGAGGTAGGGAGCTTGCCATATGACTGCGTGTGATGTACAAGTTACGACCCCCTGCAGATGCTTAACACTCTCTCCTCCTTGCCCCCTGATGACCCTCTCTCCCGCCTCTTCCTCGCAGACCGGCAAAGAAGGTGCGTGGAATGCTGAAAATGGCCAGTGGTTTACGCATTGGGCACGCGCCTGAAATGTGGCCACCAGGGTCCGTGCCGCAATGTTTAGAACGTGCTGGGGCCAGAGACTCCCTTCTCCTGGAGCGTCTCCTCTTTGTGCTGGAACTTCAGCCTGTCGGGGTTCTGTGCATTTCACCTCGGAACTACGGTGTTAGTTCGTAGGATGGTATGTTTTCACCTAATACCAATCCGGTCAGTGGCATCTCTTCACCTAATACCTATAAGGTCAATGGCATGGTTTCACCTAAAATCAATAAGGTCAGTCGCATGGCTAAGCCTAATATCAATAGGGTCAGTGGCATGGCTTCATCTAGCACCAATAAAGTCACTGGCAAGGCGTCACCTAATATCAGTGCCAATGGCATATGATTATGTCTTCACCTCTGATATCACTGTTTCACTGTCAATGGCATGTATGTCTTTGCCTATGATATAAATGTCAAGGTCATATGTCTTCACGTATGATATCACTGTCAATGGCATATATGTTTTCACCTATGATTTGATATCCTAGGTCAATAGAATATGTGTCTTCACCTACGATATCAAAGCCAATGGCATATATATGTCTTCACCTATGATACAAATGCCAGTGGCATAATTATATGTCTTCAACTATGATATCAGTAAGGTCAGTAGCATGTCTTAAAAATGCGATGAGGTCAGTGACCTGTCTTAACCAGATAACGGATACTGATGGAGAGTTACGTGTGTTTTTACTATGCCGGTGAGATTCAGTAATGCCATGTCTTCACCTAATATCGATTATGTCAATTTTATGTGTCTTTGTTCAATACCAATTAAGCTAATGGCGGGTTCTCGCCATAGAGGTGGGTGTCTAGCTGCTGTTGAGGCTAATGCTTGAAAACATACCACATAAACCAGCCTCGGAGGTACAGAGAAAGGTAGAGATTTTTTACATGTGCATAGTTGTGCTATTGTGTATTTTGCTGGATGCTTGCCGCTGTGCACTTGTACGCGATCTTTTCTGTTGGTAATATTTACACGTCGTCGCTTTCCAAATAACTTTGTTTCTGGGGACTAACGACCTACAGTCACTTTACAGTCACAGTGGTGTTGCTGTTTAGGCTAATGATGTCCATTCTGCTTTTGAGTCGAATAACATATCATTGTTTAACCAGTGATCTTGCTGTTGAGGTTCATGACATGTCGCTTTCCGGTCAACTTGCTGTTAAGGCTAAAGTCATGTCATTTTACCAGTCATCTTGCTGTTGAGGACGATGGCATGTCGTTTTACCAGTCATCTTGCTGTTGAAGCCAGTGGCATGTCAATTTACCAGTCATCTTGCTGTTGAGAATGATGGCATGTCGTTTTACCAGTCATCTTGCTGTTAAAGACTATTGACATGTCGTTTTACCAGTCATCGTGCAGTTGCGGCAAGGTACAGTGTATCCAGTTGCATACGGCAAAGAAGCTTAAATCGCGTTTGCAAAGACACTGGGCTGTTCCAAAGAGTACCCCAGATTTCTGCATTCACCGTAACGCTAGGAACGAAGGTTAGAAACATGTTATTGGTAAAAGCCGAAAAAAGAAAACCGCGAAGAAAAGAGCGAAATGCACAACAAGAACAACGAAAATGGCCTGAGTGAAGACTGTTTCCACGATCTCGGAAGGAGTTCATCTCGGGCCAGCTGCCCTGCTTTGAAAGGGTCAAGCGTGCCTCGGAACTCCCCAGTCCAGCCAGACCGTGGGCCAGATAAATAGGGGTCCTGCTCTCGCCTGACTTTATTCCTTTCTGATGGTCGCATCAGGAGTCTAATTTGCGGCTTGAAGTGCACCTCGAGATGGGTGTTTGGTTCAGATTGCGGGGCCAGCCCCGCTGTGAAAATCGCTGTATCTCACCAAGGTGGACATTTGTTTGGAGATTGTAGGTGTGCTTTTTTTGTATGTGTGTTGGGGTGGGAGGGGGGTGGGTCCAGTTTGGATGGAGGCGAGGGCGTGGTTGTTTCTGTTGTTGATTTTGTTGGTTGTTCGTTTTGTTTCGTTGTTTCTGCTTGGCGTGAAACGTCAGGTTACTTACTTTGTTGTTTCTTTGGGGTTTTGGGGGGGTGGAGGGCGGTAGTGTTGGTGGTGCGGACCGTTTTGTTGGTTGATTTGATCAGAGCGATGGGGCGTTTGTGTAATGTGTGTGTGTGGGGGGGGGGGGGGGGATTTGTGTGTGTGTGTGTGTGTGTGTGTGTGTGTGTGTGTGTGTGTGTGTGTGTGTGTGTGTGTGTGTGTTGTGTCTGTATTGTGTGTGTGTGTGTGTGTGTGTGTGTGTGTGTGTGTGTGTGTGTGTGTGTGTGTGTGTGTGTGTGTGTGTGTGTGTGTATTGTTTCTTCAATACATCGGACCACCCGTCTGGGCCCGCGGTGTGGCGCTCCTTGCCATCAGAGAATAATTGTTATTGGAAGTTTTCTCCGTATGTCGCGGCTCCATTCCAGAGTCTCCCGATACACCTTCGCCCTCGGCTGGAGCTCGGTTCATCCACCTCCCTGCCTCCGGCCTCCGGAATGTCTGACACAGACTATCGCTTCGTTCCAGACATTGATTTTGCGATCCCTTATAAGCATGTCTGGTTTGGGGCCTTTTTCTCCAATACTGCGGGTGAGGCCTGAAGGTCTTTCAAAGCATGGTGAAGAGTTTCTTTGATGGCTGCTCTAAAAGCCAGTTTTTGTTTGTTTTTGTTTTTACTTTTTGTACTGTGGTGTAAGAGCTTAGGTTAAGCATAATTCCTGCTATGGTTCCCTGTTTCTGTGAGTGGCCTCACAGTTGCCCGTTACTGCGATCTGCTTAAGACAGCTCGGGTTTTTCGGATTTAAGATTTCTTGTTTGTTTTTATGGCGATGGTGTGTGTGTGTGTGTGTGTGTGTGTGTGTGTGTGTGTGTGTGTGTGTGTGTGTGTGTGTGTGTGTGTGTGTGTGTGTGTGTGTGTGTGTGTGTGTAATACAGTTAGAAACTGGTCCTTTATTCTTTGTATACAGTCGCGTATGTTTGGGGAAGATGATCAGCTGTCTAGAACCAGTGTGGCTTTGTTTTACTGAGTG
>OY757544.1:11277052-11287052 GCA_963584105.1 Alviniconcha strummeri
CACACAAATACATACAAACACACACACACACACACACACACAAATACACTCACACACACACACACACACACAAATACACACACGCGCGCGCACACACACACACAAATACACCACACACACACAGTTATACGCACACACACACACACACACACACACACACACACACACACACACACACACACACACACACACACACACACACACACCAGTGACTTGCATGAAGAAGGAGAGACGGGGGGTAAAAACCAGAAACGCTGCAAGCCAACGCAGGCTGGCCACAAAGTAGTAAACTGACGTGGCGCAGATTGTACGAATACCTCCCTCACGCCAATTTACCCGCGATGTAAAAAACAAACCCATGTAGTTTATTTTGAGCAGTGGCTAGTGAGGGATTTAATAGAACAGGTGGCGAAGTGTGGACGAAGTCTGTCTATATACTACTGTGTATCCGCTACCCCGCCTTACCCGCTCGCTCCCAGCCGTGTGTACCCCTCCCCCCCCACACCCACACCCCCCTCCACCCCACACCCCACCCTTCCTCCTTGTTATCTGACGTTTCTTTGTTCGAGAAATCGGCAGAATCTGCTCCTCCGATTTTGGGACGTTTCCGTAGAGACCAGCGCCTGATTTGGGTTAAAAAAGACCAGGGAAAATCTTTCGTTTGACGCTACTGTTGGGGTGGATTGGAAAATGGTAGTCAAGTTGTGTTATTGGGTGTGTGAGGTGTTTTTTTGTTTTTTGTTTTGGGTTGTTGTTGTTTTGGGGGGAGGGTTGAGAAGGGGTGTCCCCCATGTTTTTTTGGGTGGGGTGGGGGTCCCTCCACGTGTCGTTTTGAAGCAGTGGTATCATTCGCTGTTGTCAAAGTTAGTCAAGTATATACCTACAATTTTTTGCAGCCGAAGAAGGGAGATTGCTTTGATAAATCTTGTAAAGCGTTAATTTGTGGAATGATCAAAGTGGCTGTCGCTTACTTTGTAATGTGTCTTCTAAAATGTTCTTTAGCAGCCCATAAAGAACTGTGTCCGTACGGGACAAAATAAAACCAACAAGATTTGCTTAAGTTAGCCTTAATTGTTTGAGATCAAGTTTATGCCAACAAGTGCAAGATATTACTCTCTGGTCTCAATTACAATTAACAGACAAAGGGAGTTAATTAGCGGCGGAAATCCGTCACATGAACAGAAAGACCTGAATCGACGAAGGTAAGTCTCGCGTGGCATGCGAGTAAATACAAGGTACGTAAACTCCACCAAAGGTACATCCTACACACACACACACACACACACACACACACACACACACACACACACACACACACACACACTCTACACTGACACACACACACACACTCTACACTGACACACACACACACACACTCTACACTGACACACACACACACACACACACAACACACACACACACACACACACACACACACACACACACACACACATACATACATACATACATACATTCTACACTGACACACACACACACACACACAAATCGGCACACTTAACGTGATCCGGGGGGGCGGGGGGGGGGGCGGGGGGAGGGGTATGGCTTCCATACATTGGCATCCATTTTTCACTGACTGACTGACTGAATTGGATCCATCTCTGATGCAGCCATGAAAGTGCATTATAAATCAAGTCTTCGTTCTTGAAGACGAGTGCAAATTAGATCGTTGTATTCTCCACCAGTTTACGTCTAAACTTGTCTCTCGATGTCGGCTGTTGTCGCTTTTGAAATGGAAGTTAAACACCTCTCTTTAAGACGTCAACTGAGCGCGTTCATTTGGAAAAAAATGTCAACCATTTTCCTTTTGACACGTTGAGCGACCAGCTAAAAAAAAAAAAATTATATAGCGGCAGTTGACGCAGGTGTGCCGCACCGGTAAAACTCAAACAGATAAACTATCAATCACATTACGCTGATCGGCATAGATCGGTGAACTCTGGTCAGATCACGTATATCACACCAGACCTCACACATGTTGCTAAAATCAAAGAAACATCGCAGATTGTCCTTAGATGCCCCCCCCCTCCCCCGTCTGTCTGTCTGTCTGTCTGTCTGTCTGTCTGTCTGTCTGTCTGTCTCTCTCTCTCTCTCTCTCTCTCTCTCTCTCTCTCTCTCTCTCTCTCTCTCTCTCTCTCTCTCTCTCTCTCTCTCTGTGATTAACTAGCTTTATCAACAGCAAAATACTATACTCGTGTGTGTAGATGCTTGTGCGTATTGTGTGCGTGTATGCGCTTAGATTAGTCTTTCTGGACAAGACTGTTTTGCGCTATATAAAGACTTTAATCATGAGTATGAATTAGTACAGGGAACTTGGCATTATGCTGACGGTCCGTCACCCAGCTCTTCTATATACCTCAGCCTATCTGTCTCAAAGCAACGGAGGTGGGGGTGGGAAGTGGTGGGGGTGCGGGTGGGAAGGGTAGAACACAAGTACGTCGAAATCCTTGCATCGTGTGTATATCGCCGGCTTCAAAGCGATGCTGAGCCCGAAGGCTTTGCAGTCGACAGTCGGTTGGTACACCTAGGATAGGTGAAAAATAAACTTGACGCCTTCTGGTTGTGCCTACACCCGTGACGGCTAGTGCACTTTCGCTCAGCAGTGTACTTAGAGCAGACGAAAACTGGCTTCACGCCTTTGAGGGCTTAACTACTTAAGCACGCTTGTGGAGGACTTGGAGATCAAACGATTATATCAAACTAGGCTTGAGGCACCAGTGTCGGGTAACTGGTGTCTGATTAGCACAACTTTAACAAGGAGAATTGTGGAATCTTAATAGATCGTGAATGATGGTGTGCAGTTTGGTGCTGTAGGCGTCCGGGAGAATACTGAATGACAGACGCCACAGTCAAAACATCTGGACCTATTATTGTTATCACGAAAATTAGAACTAATATTAAACTCGATTCCTTCAACAGAAATTTCTTTCGAATATTTAATTTTTTGCCTTGTACTAAGAGGTGGGTGCAGCGTTCCTTGCAGACAATTTGCTTATGGGACCAGAAATAATCACGGCGATATCAGCCATCTTCTCTTATCCACAGTTACTGTAGCGCTCGCTGAAGACATTCACCACGTGATGTATATATTAATATACAAGGTTTTCGTTTAAAGACAACCTCGCGACCAAAACCTCCTTCAGAGCTGGAATCCACTTTCCAGATATCGCCCGATTTCCCTTGCCGCAGACAACCGTTTCATCTATGACAATGACAAATCAGCGGAAGATGTCTCTGTTTCCATCCAGACACGGACTCTCTGAGATGATATGGGCAGAGTCCTCGCTCTCGCTCTCTCTCTCTCTCTCTCTCTCTCTCTCTCTCTCTCTCTCTCTCTCTCTCTCTCTCTCTCTCTCTCTTTCTCACTGCCTCTCTTTCTCTTTCTCTCTCTCGCTCGGTCGCTCGCTCGCCCGCTCTCTAGCTCTGTCTCTCTCTGTCGCTGTCTCTGTCTGTCTGTCTGTCTGTCTGTCTGTCTGTCTGTCTGTCTGTCTAACTCTCTCTCTCTCTCTCTCTCTCTCTCTCTCTCTCTCTCTCTCTCTCTCTCTCTCTCTCTCTCTCTCTCTCTCTCTCTCTCTCTCTCTCTAGGGCCGGATCTGGACGTGGCCAAAAAGCCAGCAGGAGATGAGTTGGAGAGTGTGTGGTCCGGGCACTGTTGGGACGTAATGGATGAGGCTCACTCGAGACCACTAGCAGGTGCTTTTAGACCAGCGGCAGGTGGTCTGACATGATGGGAACGAATTACCTGTGGTTGCAGTTTGCCAGCCGTACTCATCGCCCATCGCTTACTTTGCTGATTGACTTTTTGCCTGTTTTTTCTGCCCAAGGTTACCGTTCTCTATTGCCCTGTGTCTGGCTTCGTGTATCCGCGGAGGTCGAGTGCCTGGGGTAAAAATGGGTGAAAGCTTTGATTTGTCCCCTGTACTCTGAACTTTGGTTTGGTGACTAGGGCTGAGAGAGAGAGAGAGAGAGAGAGAGAGAGAGAGAGAGAGAGAGAGAGAGAGAGAGAGAGAGAGAGAGATCCTTATATTGTAGACGCCACACACTTTGCATCCTTGAATGTGTTCACCAGCACATCATTTATACCTGCTGGGCTGTAGGGTTGCTTAAAACAAAGGTGTTTCCTCCTTCTTCCCCCCCCCCTCCCCCCTCGCCCCAAATCTGTTCATTACTAGCTGGAAAAACACTGGGATTGAAGTCGTTTTATTGGAAATAATTTAGAAGTTGTCTATTTCCTTGGACAGGATGAGAATGAAAATAAACTGGTAAATGATATGCATGTCGATACTCAGATTCTTTTTTGCCGTGTGGATGGCTTGGCCAAGGTCTTACACAGCTGAAGTTTCGATTTAGAACAGTTTCAGGTTTTCTTCTTATTGGTGTTTTTGTCGTTAGTCTAAATCTCGTTTTTCCTTTTCTTCCTTCGCCCTGATAGGACCTACCTTGTGGGCTGGACGATAAAGCCTATGTCTATCCATTTGTCTGTCCGTCCGTCTATAAGTCTATCTATATGTCTATCTGTGTACCTATCTGTCTTTCTGTATATATCTATGTCTGTTTATCTGCCTGTCGGTCTCTCTGTCTATCTATCTATCTATCTATCTATCTATCTATCTATCTATCTATCTATCTATCTATCTATCTATCTATCTATCTATCTACGTGTGTCATCGTCTTCTCTTCTTCAAAATGTAATGCATTAATTAATTGTCTACGTTCTTCCCGTGCCGTGTGTGTGTTTCAGATATTTAGAGTTAGAGAGCAGCGGGCGGCGAGACGAGGTACGGTTCCACTACACCCACGACCAACAGGCCCGCGTCGAAACATTCCCTTATAGACTGGCAGACGGGCGATGGCACCGTGTGGCCTTCACCCTCAGCGGCTCCAGGGTCACTCTGTCCGTCAACTGCAGTCAAATCTACTCACGGGTGATACGAGAGTCGGTGGACAAAACCTTCTCCGCCGACAAGCAACAACTCAAACTTTTCATCGGTCAAAGAAACGACCAGCACGCACTTTTTAGGGTGAGTACAGGGAGCATTATCATAGAGTTTCAGACGCTGAAGTTCAAAGTCCGCTGAAAATCCAGAGCATGCCCTCTCTTGAAAAAGCCTGTAGTATATCTGACTACAGCTTGTTTTGCATGCTTCGCCTGCGGCCAGCAATTCTGCGTTTGTAATTTCTGCGTTTCTGGTTCATTCGACCGCATTTTCCCCCAGTTCTCTTACAACATTTTCCTCTTTGTGTACGCTACTACACAGAGAGGTGTAGATAGAGGAAATGCTGACGATCTTTCTTGAAAGGATCAAAAGGAGCCACCGTCAGTCAGACGAGCATCGGAACTATTTTCGAAGTCAACATTGGGGAAACTTGTAGAAGACATGGTGGAGCGCATTTTTATATATTTTTTCTGTTTTCTGAGCGCATAAATACCACCTTCAACTGAACTGAACTGAACTGAACTACACAGTCCGTTTGGTTCTGGTGATGAAGGAGTTCATGCATCTTCTCCAGCCCTCGCTGCAGCCATAGACATAGTCTGGTTGTGAGTGGAGGGTCGGCCAGTTACACATCTCTCGCCAAATAAAGTAACTGGTGGAAGGAACAGTAGAGTGGGTCACAATGGTAACTAGCTGATTGACGCTTGTGACTTATGTATCGCCCTGATAATACACGACCTTGGTGGTTGGCTGGGTGGTATGTATCAAGTTTCAGTCAGCCTTGTCTCTGTGTTCGCCCTGATGTGACCGTAATGGTGGACTCGGCGTGAAACACCTAGTTACTTACTTGTCTCTGTGTGGCTGAAAGCGCGGAAGAAAGCTCGCAAAGGCTGGTTTAATTTGGGACGTCCGACTGTCCAGTTTAGGGCACTTTCTTTTACGCATCTATTTATTTATCGATTACATTTCAACCCGTCGGTCCAGGCAGATTGAAATAAGCTTCTCAGCGCACGGGAAAGCCCACACGCCTCTCAAAACTTTGACTGCGTGCCTAACCCTGTAGCTTTTGACACATGATAACGCACGTGCAACGGATATCGTGTGCTAGGCTTTTAGTGGACTTGACCCAGGATCTTGCCTGGATGATGTGAAGCAGAATGAAAGAGCAGGATAGTATCTCGTATTCTGCAATAAAGTATGCTCTTGTCCTCATTGCTGGAGTGTGATTGATATGTGCCAGATATTGTAGTCAGTGTGTGCTGTTATCTCTGCTGTAGCCCTGGCATAACCCTATGTGGTTGACTGGGCTCGAAGCACCGACTAACTAACTAACTTATCTCTGCTGCGTATGTGCTGTCCTTTGACCTCGTATTCCCTTTGACTGAGAGGCTGAGAGGTGTACTCGACGTGACAGCAGTTTTCAAAGTGCTGCTGCTGCAGCAAAAACAATGCCTCATCTGTGCCAGACAGACCGTTGCACAAAAGCATGGCGGTTGCTCCTACAGTACTTCCACGGACAGGTCCCCAGACGTGCTCGTTCATTGGTCACTTGGTGCGGAGTCTGCGCAGTGCATCAGGTTCACCAGACGGGAACCACGCGCTGTTTGCGCCGTCTGATGTCGAAGTTGTTATCCTTTTCGCAGCCACTGGCCCGGAAACCGCTGTTTTCCTTGTTCGTCGAGTGGAAAGGGTCGCACCTACCTCTACAGACAGCTTTGCACGCTTCGCCTACTGCCAGGAATTCTGTCTTTCTAATATCTGCCTCTCTGGTGCTAATTTCTGCCTTTCCGGCTCATTCAACCGCATTTTTCTCTTCTTCTTTTTTATTTAATTTTAATTTTTATAAAGTGACATGTTCTGAAGTGTGAGTGAGATTTTTCCTTATGATTTGATGACTCAGCTGTCTTCCATCTTGATGTGACTAGCGGTTGACCGGATGTGAAGTCTGCTGCAACTAACTCGATAGATCTGAGAGAGTGCTTGTAAAACACTTGCTAATTTGGTGAAAAACATGGTTCGTGGCCTAGCTGTCTGGAACATTTTCAGTTCTTCCGATCGGTTCAACAGTTTTGCGGACGTCGTCAATACATTGTGTTCTGCCTGTGTGTGCTCAGTGCTCATTAAAGATCGTTGATATGTAGTTTTGCGGACGTCGTCAATACATTATGTTCTGCCTGTGTGTGCTCAGTGCTCATTAAAGCTCGTTGCACATGTTAACGACTGCATGTCCACTTTTCAATCAGAGCGGACCTAACGACCGGAGGTTTGGAAAGCACACAGATGACTCATAATAGTAGCAGACTGATCAGAATGAAGATTGTGGCTGCTCCGGATTGTGAATCAAATCAAACGCCAGAGACGGAGAACTAATGAGGAGGCCAAAAAAAAGTCATCAAACTCCAGTGACTTTGTTATTTATATATAATGTTCAGTCATCCGCGATGGTCATGTAAGGGTGAAACAAACTTCATCAAATCACAGGTAAAAGTCTTAGTCAAGATGCATGACCCACGACACTCCGTTTTAAAGGAACTGGGGGAAATGCAGCTGAATGAACAGGGAAGGCAGAAATGGGAAAGACTGGATTCCGGGGAGTTGGCGAAGCACGACAGGCTATGTTCTAACCTACCCAGGGCTCAGACTGAAGAGTGAATCTTCGATATCTCTGTATCCTGGATGGATGTAGGTCCTCAGTCTAGCTGTGATTTGCCGATGGCCTCTGTGTCGTCCTGCTGTGTCAGCTTCGTTGCGGGCTGGGCATTGATTAACCTTTCTTCTGCCATAGAATTTGTTCTGTTGATGCCGATTTCTTCCTGACGTTGTATTTCAGGAGGGTTTGGGCAAAACGAAAACATTCATTTCTAGAGATTTGCTGGTTGTAGGGAGGCATAAAAAGTCAGTTTTTAAGCAGGACGTGATGCAGTGTCCTACAGCCACAATGGAACCACTTTGATATGGATGTCAGATGACGCCCCAAGGCAACGAAAGCGATAATCAATCTTTAATTTCTTCGTCCGCGGTACCCACCGCAAGGTCACGGAGCAACAGCAGCAACAACCACAACAGCAGCCACATCATGATGAGAACCCGCTTCCGTTAAAGTTTTGTCCCCTCTTGTGTGTGTGTTTTTTGTTGGAATTTTGGCTTTTTCCTGTCTGCTACAGTCCGTTCAGGTACATTTACCAAACGAACATTTATAAGAACAACAATTTGTAGTTGCTACAGCAGTACATAATGGTACATGGCGTATGGCTTATTAGTCTTTGGGGATATAATGCCGGAGTTGTATGCATTTCTAATACGATGCTGTCTTTCTTTTCAGCCGTAGATTCCAACTCTCCTGGTAGCAATGTGCCGAGCGATTTTCTATTTTAGCACTCTCTCTGTGGGGTTTATTTACCCTCTACGAGATCATCACTCTCGATTGCGTCCGCGGAAGCTGTCGAGGATTTCAAAAATGTCACAAAAACACAGCTAAGGTGCAAGATGACATCATGAGATGTCATAAGCAGGTGTAATGTTACATCACGCGCGAGCAAGAACCAGAACCAGACTAAAAAACAACAACAAAACCGCGGGAGCAAGCAGGTGTGCACGTCTCTCTAGGTTCACTGAACCACGAAGTTGGTGTGATTTATTGGCAGGGGTTGTTGAACACGGCTGGATTTTTTCCCCCGTTCTGATCTCGCACGCAAAAAAAAAGGGGGGGTTAGAATCCAGCTGTTGGTTTCTGTCTCGAAACGTCTGATCCTTGAGTTGTAAACCTTCCGTTTTTTTCAGCCAGTTGTATGCAAGGTGTTGCACATTTGTTCATTCATTCATTGATCGATTGATTGGATGAGTGATTTACTTGCTCATTTACCTGTGTGTCGGTTTTTATGTGTCCTTTTACTTAGCTTATTTATTTGTTTGTTTATTCATTTATTTCCGTTTTGTGCCGGAAAAACAGTTCTGTTTTTCCCGCGGGGAGACAACAAGACGCATGCAAAATATGCCCAATAATGTGTGAATACAGCGTAGAATTATTGAGAGATACAGTCGTGATGATCCATGACAATGTTCGATTTATGGTCTTGTTTGTCGTTGCAGGGGGCTCTTCAAGACGTAAAAATAGTCACACAATCCCACGGTTATTTGTTACAGTGTCCGCACCAAGACACAGGTAAGTGCGTCACGACACGCCTCAGTACAAACACGTCACAAGTGTCGTGTAGATAGTGCATGTAATTGTAATTCGTTGTCGTCAATTGTTATTGCGGCAATTTGCGTATCAAAGAGCCGGCGTTTTTTGTTTGTTTTTTGTTTTGTTGTTTTTTGGTCGTTGTTGTCACGTTTTTTACTTACTCAGTTTTTCAGCGCGCACAAACTGAATATGTGTATAAAAAGGTGTTGTTGTTTTTTTTTCTCAAAGGGGGCTGAGGGGAGTGGGAGGGGCGAGGT
The DNA here is from genome assembly GCA_963584105.1 of Alviniconcha strummeri. NCBI lineage: Eukaryota > Metazoa > Mollusca > Gastropoda > Provannidae > Alviniconcha > Alviniconcha strummeri. Next base: position 11,286,448 of record OY757544.1, read on the forward strand.
TTGCAAGTGGTGCAGTTTTAGTGTTTCAGTTTCAGTGTGTTAAAGCAGCGTGTCTGTTTCCGAGCTTTAATATTATGATAGTTATACACAGCGTGTCAGTTTCAGAGCTTTAATATTATGATGGTTAAGCAGCGTGTCAGTTTCAGAGCTTTAATATTATGATGGTTAAGCAGCGTGTCAGTTTCAGAGCTTTAATATTATGATGGTTATGCAGTGTGTCAGTTTCAGAGCTTTAATATTATGATGGTTATGCAGTGTGTCTGTTTCAGAGCTTTAATATTATGATGGTTATGCAGTGTGTCTGTTTCAGAGCTTTAATATTATGATGGTTATGCAGTGTGTCTGTTTCAGAGATTTAATATTATGATGGTTATGCAGCCATCTTTCTCTTGCCTAACATTTTTGTTGTTTTGGGGGTTAGGCTTGGTTTATTTCCATTCTTTCCCTTTCGTTCACTAATTGCCTCGTTCTGACATCTTCTCTTTTTTCACGTGTGTCAAACATATATAATCTCTTCTGTTTCAGATTGTCCAACGTGTGCTCAGTATCAGGCGTTGGAAAGCCAAGTTCAAGAAATGTTTAAACTGTATAAAAATATATCAGAA
>OY757544.1:11292052-11294552 GCA_963584105.1 Alviniconcha strummeri
TGATGTTATTTCGACCGTAATGGTCAGCAGTAAATATCTCTGCGCTTGTTCCTATATTTATATTTAGTTCCTCTCTCTCTCTCTCTCTCTCTCTCTCTCTCTCTCTCTCTCTCTCTCTCTCTCTCTCTCTCTCTCTCTCTCTCTCTCTCTCTCAATAAGGTATTGTAACCAAATGTCCTTTTTAATCCTAAATAATTATCTGAAACTCTGTGTATATATAGACCTACAATTTTAACTTCTGCACTCCTTTCTTGCACAAGTAGTTTTTGTTCAAAGCCGTATTTTTTTCCCTTCGTGGTCTGTTTGTATATTCGGTTGTCCTCTGGTGAGATTATATATGATGACGCTGTTTTTGTAGCTAAAAGTGGCATTTTTCACCTCAATTTCATTGGACATTTTGACAAACGATTTCTTGTGTATGCTTTCAATTCAGTTGATTTTGCTATCTACTTGATGATTTGGCATTACAAATTCGATTTGGCAAATTTATATGGTTAGCACGCTCTTTTTATCCGCGGAGTACACAATTCCGGACAGTGTGGCATCAGATCTGTGTCTCCCTTTTAAAATGCCTAAAAGTGGACAATAACTATTCATTATATGTATCCTGCAGTCGCATGCTGTGAGCATCCTAATGCTAAGCATCATATATCACACCATTAGTCATAATACTGTTGAGACCAAGAATTATTGTATACGTGTTTTTATTTAATAGTAACGATTGTTTTTAGACTGGCTACGTCTGTGTGTGTTTGAGCACATTTTCTTGGAGGTGTATTTGTTTGTTGAATTGCTTTGTTGGTCGAGTAAATGTGGCCAAACGTGTTGAATAGTACACTATATATATATATATTTCTATACAGACGTCAGAAAATCAAGTTCGTATTTCAGACGAATCTGGTAATTAGGTGTATAGTTTACTAATGCTATGATGCATGAATGTAGATGTGGATGCAAGTCAAAAGTATCGGTAAGCTGGACCATGAACTTTGATAATAAGCCAGTTGCCCTCCTCGAGAGTTTACAGTGTGACGTGCATCGTGTTATTGCAAAGATGGTGATTTGTTTGTGGATGACCATTACCACTGGATTGTCTTCCCCAGAACGGCACAGTGGAGTGCAGGAATGTTGAGTGTCCACCAGCGGAGTGCAAAAATCCTGTCTACAGAGATGGCGAATGTTGTCCAGTGTGTTTGAGTAAGTACACATTTATTGTAATTCTCTATTCCGTCATCAGGCTTTGCATATCCTATCACCCACCACCCACCACCCACCATCCAGCCTCAGCCTACGGTTCGGCCCCTCCTCCTACTCTTGCCCTCATCCCCACCTCCCACTCCCATTCTGCACTGAAATCATTATGTCCGTTTTATAGTTGTGTTTGTATGACAGCCGTGTCGCAAAACTTCCGAAACAATAACAGTATTTTGTAGGTTTGTCGTCTATAATTTCTTGTCCAGTAGGGTTTCATATATTCATGACGGCGTGGCACAAAACGTTCAGAGCATTTTGTAAATTGCGTTACGCACTGTCTGAACTGTCTTGTCCAAACAGGGGTTAATATGACAGCCATGTCACAGAACTTTCAGAGCATTTTGTAAATTGCGTTACGCACTGTCTGTACTTTCTTGTCCAAACAGGGTTAATATGACGGCCGTGTCACAGAACTTTCGGAGCATTTGTAAATTGCGTTCAGCATTTTCTATGTTTTCTTGTCCAAATAGCGATTCTTCTGTGCCGGAAACTCGGGTCGCTGTGACCGAGACAGTTTTAAACAACTTGGACAGAATGTTAATTGCCGCCCAGCTTTGGTTAACATGTAATCCCTTATGCTGGTGGAGTTTCTACAAGCAACATTTTTCTTCTGCGTGGGATCTTCAACGTGCACAAGCCTGTATCATGTGATACCTCCGTTTTTAGTCTCTTACGAAGAGCGGACTCTGAGTCCACCATCCGATGCTAAGAAGAGAGGGGAGAACTTTACCATCGGGACCGGGATTCGAACCCGCTACCTCTCGATCCCGAGCCTAGTTTCTTAACCTCACTCATTCCGTCATCAAGTGTAACTGTTGTATTATTCACAAACATCCCTGACCCATGACACTGCGTGCACTAGTCTTCCGGTTTGTGGGTGACACTGTGACACAGTCGAATGAGACTATGCGTAAAACGTTTGTACAACACAAGGCCAACCAAGGCCAAACATGCAGCGCCTGTGCATATAATTACAGACATGATGCGTGAAGAAGAAAAAAAGACGAGTATTTTTAAATGACTGTAAAAGACAGGAAGAAATGGTTCTGCTGAAGAGAAGATTTCGTCATCTACTTCTACATGTACACCCCCCCCCCCCTTCCCCAACACTCTCTCTCTCTCTCTCTCTCTCTCTCTCTCTCTCTCTCTTCTCTCTCTCTCCTCTCTCTCTCTCTCTCTCTCTCCCTCCCTCTCTCTCTCTCGGTCTGTCCCTCCTTCTCCCTGTCTCCCATGCTTGTTTCTTAAA
>OY757544.1:11298923-11303923 GCA_963584105.1 Alviniconcha strummeri
CGGTTTTGGGGACTCCCGAATAGTTGTTGCATGCGCTGGTTGTTGCATGCGCTGAGGCTTGAGGTTTACGCTGTTGCTGCGGAAAGGGGTTGTGGGGAGAGGTGGGGAGAGGTGGGGAGCGGGTGTGGGTGGAGGGGGGGGTGTGGGGGGCGGGAGGCGGCGGGACTAGTAGATTACGCATACAAATCAGGAAATCCGACAGATTTATGAAAAAGTGCGGCGAATGTGCAGGGCGAGGTTTGACGGAAAGGGTGATGGGAAGTGGGAGATGTTGGGGCATACATTTTGGGCACAGTTATGATGTAATGCTTCCATGTGTGGTATTCAGTGCATACATACTCACGGGTGCGGACACACACACACACACACACACACGCACGCACGCACGCACGCACGCACGCACGCACGCACGCACGCACGCACGCACGCACGCACACATACTCACACACACACACACACACACACACACACACACACACACACACACACACACACACACACACACACACACACACACACACACACACACGCACACACGTTTCTGCTTCCTTGACAGATTTATGATATCGGCAAACAAGGTTAACAGCGCTTGCTTAAAGTAAAAGAGTAACACAACAACGGAGACTTAAATCGTCTGTAATAACTAGCACTGTACACGTGCAACCAACACAAGGCAGATAACATCCGCCGGGGTAAAATCTGGAGTTCAACACTCAAACTGTGGCGGAGATTGATGATCACTATTGCTCAAGGGCAGTGGAGATAACGATTATGGTGCCGAGTCCGCTGACTCTTGGCGGGTCGTTTTCAGGACGAAATTGATGTAATCTCCTGTTGCTTGATCTTCACGTTAAAAGGCGTCACTGACTGCGAAGTGAGGACAGTGACATTAACTACTGCACTGTTTTGTTTGCCTTGCTTACCAGCACAGAACGTGCGTCCCACACGTACATATAATTATCTCTGTGTGAAACGTGTTAAGGCGCCGAGAAAGCGCACCTACTTTCAGAGAACTGTAAACCCGATACTCAAAGGAGCCCTTCAGCCCCCGGGATCAAGGCAAGGCCTTAACGGAAGGTGGAGGGGGTGGCTTGGGATTAAAGAATTAGTAGCAAGAAAGCAGCTGGATTGAGGTCTGTGACTGTTGGGAGGAGAGAGGCTCTCTCTCTCTCTCTCTCTCTCTCTCTCTCTCTCTCTCTCTCTCTCTCTCTCTCTCTCTCTCTCTCTCTCTCTCTGCCCCTCCTCTATCTTCGATGTAGCGGATGGTTCGCCGCGTTTAGTGAAAAAATCAGCTAACTGCATGGACTTACGAAGTGAACAATAGACCGATGAAAAGCAAAGATTTTATTCAGCTGTTCGTCGTGAGAATTAAGGCACCTAGATCTGCTTTATGTTTCTGCCTACTGAGCGGTGCTGAACTTTACCGGAAAACCCTTCTCTTTCATGATTTATGACTTATATTTGTCCACGTTAGTTGACTTTAATGGAGCCATATCGTTTCTTCTTCTTCTTCTTCTTCTTCTTCTTCTTCTTCTTCCTCAAAACAAACGTGCAAACCAGCACATAAGTATTCACCTCTTCAACAATGTATTCCAGAAGTGGGACAACTCTCATCTACTCTATCAACATTCCAGATTTCCCTCCCCGTACCAACTTCCGGAGTAGTCTCTTTGCACAGTGTACTCCTCCACACTCCTTTCCTCCTACAGCCAGCAGAAAGAACACTTTACGCACGATTTGCGTGCCATTTGCACAAGTGTTCGAGTGTGGCCACAGACCGTTCTTGTCGGCTCTGTCATGGGTAAGGCGATAGAGGCGGGCTATGCATAGTGCTAATCGCAGGTCAGATTTCAAACCCGTTGCCTCCCTCGTGCCTCCTTCGTCCAGATTGCAATGGCACCCTCGTTAAAGCTCCATTTTCTGCTATCAGACTGTCGACAGAGAGACAAGTTAGCACATCCCGTGTCAGTGGACTCTCTCTCTCTCTCTCTCTCTCTCTCTCTCTCTCTCTCTCTCTCTCTCTCTCTCTCTCTCTCTCTCTCTCTCCCTCCCTCCCTCCCTCCCCCCCTCCCTTTATTTTTTATCCGCCTCGCAGTTTTGGGTCATGGCTAAGCAGTATAATAACAAGAAAAGGTTTCTCTTCCCTTGTTTTATTTTTTATGCTTTCACTCTGTGCTGTTTCTGAAACGGGGTTCTTCTTGCAAAACGCCATTGCATTGTATCTTCATCCTTCGTCGTTGTTGACTGCTTGAAGTTGGTCGGATTTGTGGCTGTGTTGGGTTGTTCTTCGAAACGGTTGACCGGTCGTTAAAACGGTTATTACAGTTAGCTATTGTTGACCGGTCGTTAAAACGATTATTACAGTTAGCTATCGTCTGTCATCGATCGGATCTTTTGATACCAGTGTCTGCGAGCTGTATGTGTTGTTCCAGGGGATGCAGAGGATGCCGTCTCGTGACCCGGTTTGACGACCTATCGATAAGTCATGGTATAAAATGTCACTGGTGATTATAGTTCCGTGCTAACATTGAGGCTTCAGCGTGGAAGCGAGGGCCCTGCGTCGATGTCTGCTCGCTTGGGTTCAGAGGGTATAGTGTGTGTGTGGGAGGGGGGGGTGGGGGGAGGGAGAGGGGTTGGTTGTTGAGTTTATTATGTGGTTTTTGTCTTGGGGCTGGAGGTGTCTTCACTTTTTTGTTGTTGTTTCGGTTGTTGTTGTTGCTGTTGTTGTTTGTTTGGGTTTTGGGGGATTTTTTTTTAGGCTACTCTGTGTCTCCCCCCCCCTCCCCCTCCCCCCCACACACCCCCCACACACACACCCCCGCCCCCCATTCCAGTTTACAATCACCGTGTGTGTGGAGGGGGGGGAGAAGTTGAACGCAAGAAGTTAGTGTTCACATGACTAAGTGCTCATTGTGGATGTGGTGTTGCAGAACGGTCAGATGGTGTGTGAACGCGAGGACCCCGAGGAGAGCTGTCCGCCGCTCAACTGCCCAGCCAGCGAGAGGCTTCAGATCCAAGGACAGTGCTGTCCCGTTTGTAAAGGTCAGTCATACAGTCAGCCAATCCAGTCACTCAATTCGTCAAAAGAACAGTGTTGTACAATAAACATCCAGTGAATCAGTCGCTGAGTCAAAAGGACAGTGTTGCCTAGTAGTCATCCAATGAATCAGTCGTTCAGTAAATCAGTCGTTCAGTCAAAAGGAAGTGTTGCCCAATAAACATCTAGATAATCAGTCGTTCAGTCAGTAGTCGTCCAGTGAATCAGTCGTCCAGGAAACAGTCGTTGAGTCAGAAGGACATTATTGCTCAATAAACGTGCAGTAAATCAGTCGTTGAGTCAAAAGGACAGTGTTGCTCAGTTGTGGTCCAGTCACTCAGCGTCCCTGGTCATACATGTTTCTGACTGTGAAAACTTCATGCTTTAAAATCAAGACTCAAAATGCAAGATTTACCGCCGTTCAGTACTAATATTATACTGGGCATGCTTGATGCTTGAACTGTACTGATGATAACAGTGATGACGATGGCGACATTGATGACGCTGATTGTGTTTTCACACTTCATGGTGACGATGATGATGGCGCTTACGTAATTCATCTCTCTTCGTGGTGAGAATAGTTAACGATGACGGGTCATATTCTGCCTTTTCCGTGACGACGATGGTGACGTGTTTCAGGGACGGATTTCTGTTCGCTGGGCCACAACTGTCACCGGAACGCCAGCTGTGTGAACCTGGCCACGCAATACGTCTGCCAGTGCAACCCAGGTTTCCAGGGAGACGGCAGACATTGCCAAGGTCAGTACTTTAGGCAGACATCATGTTACTTTAAAATCAAATAGTCCTGGACACGCAGTACATATGTCAGTGCAACCCAGGTTTCAAGGGGGGGGGGGGGGGGGGCGGCATTGTTGTTGTTGTTGTTGATGATGATGATCGCTTTTATATAGCGCTATTCTCCGCTCTCAAGCAGACACACTGCGTTCTTGTCGCATGTGATTCTGAATGTGTGGCTATCGCTTCATATAGTGCGATTTTGACTATGTCCACCGGAGTGGTGTGCTTACAGCGCTGTTCGGTTGTGACATGGCTGGTGCCATGGGACGTGAAACGGCTGCCGTCTCGGAGCGTTCTATGTACACCATACAACCATGCACAATGTCATGTCACTTCACGCAAAGCCACACACGTAGGGTGCATGCGTGTTTAACTGCAACCTGCCACTTCAGTGCACTTTTGGCAGAATGACTGGGATCTTTTACATGCTACTGCGGTAACACGGGGGTGGAACGGATACCTAAATAAGAGTCAGCACAGAAAGCTGACCCCGGAGAAGAAAATTCTCCCGCCGCTCCTGCAGGGACTCGAACCCGCGATCTTTCGATCAAGAGTCCGGCGCTCTAACTACTGAGCTATCCCCGCTACCACATTACCAAGGTCAGTACTGTAGCTGCTTGGCCTAGACAGCTTGTTAATTTAAAATCTAAGAATCGGGTGACTCATGTTCAACCTGGCCACGCAATACGTCTGTCAGTGCAACCCAGCGTTTCCATGGGAATTGGGGACGTTGCCAGGGTCAGTTTTTGACCTTTGAAACTCGACTTTTTGTCACTCCATTGCACCAATAGTCAGGTCAGTGTCGTGACGGAGGGAGACTGCCAAAGACGGTTTCTGATACTGTATCACATAATCTGTAGCCCGTGTGTCCTCTTACCTGACTACGGAATGTGCCGGCCGTTGTTGCACCACGTCAGCAGGTTTTCAGGTGGACGGGAGACATTGCCAAGGTCAGTGCGTGGTCTTTTAAGTAAATACCTTGCGACTCAGTCAATAATCAAAATGGCCATTCCTTAAAGCGCCTGTCTATGCAACCCAGGTTACCAGGAAAGTAAGCGCCATTGCCAAGGTCAGTCACTGCCGGAGCGGCCTTTCATTTGGATAACCTGCGTTACTTGATCATGGTCAATGTTTGGCTATTAAACAGACATTAATTTAGGATTCA
>OY757544.1:11306423-11324820 GCA_963584105.1 Alviniconcha strummeri
CCTTCAACACCTCTCCGCCACCTCAGCACTCACACCCTGGACCATTTGTTTGGGGATAGGCTTGATCAACTTCTTACAACAATGTGTTATCGGCAGAGCTTGTCAGCTGGTCATCCTGATTCCAAATGAACCGCTCTAAACCAAGACACAGAGGGAATATTAAGAGGGAAGAGAGAGAGAAAACAAAACAAAAAAGAAGTCGGTCTCGAAATCTATGTTTCAAAAGGGAGTTATTTCAATTTCATTCAAACCTTTCAAACAGTTAAATCTTCAAGTCCTTGCCGCCAAATCACCAATGACTCGATTAACAAAACGCCTACAGACGAGACGGAGAAGAGAAATACAGAGAGATACTTAGTAACAAGCTGACGGAGCTTCTTCCTACAACTTCTCCGTGGCGGGTTTTGGGTGGGTAGGGAAGGGGGAATGGAGCAGGGGGCGGGAGGAACACCCTCATGGTTCTGTCGGCGGGTTTTGGAACTGTAGGAAGTGGGTGAGGAAGGAGGGGGCCCAGGCTGTTTGTCCTGGCTGAACCGCACCCACTTCCTACCTGTTGTGTCCCGCCCCGTCTCCTCATTGTCTAGTCTGAAAGAGAACAGTCAGCAGAAAGCAACAGGAAGGAAGCAGCCTGTTTCTCGACTCCGTTCCCCCCCCCCTCTCTCTCTCTCTCTCCTCCCCCCCCCTCTCTCTCTCTCCTCTCTCTTTGTTCTAAATCAGTACTGTTCATATTATGCTTTAGGTGCCCTCTGTGTATTAATTCTGGTGCTGCCGAGGCAGAGTCGAAAGGAAGTAATAAGGCAGACTGCTGGCACAGGATTTATATTTTCCAGTAGCTAGTTTTTTTTTTCTTTCCGTTCAGCCGTTTTCGTTATTTTTAGTTCGGTGGGTGAGGCGGAGGGGGTCTAGGTATATGCAAACGATTATGACAAAATATAAAGGTTTAGAAGTATCAAGCGGGCAATGTAATTTCTATCAGTTAACGAGTTTTATTCCTACGATTTTGAATCATCCGACATTGTGTGACTAATTTGGACTAGTACTTACTTATTCAAATAAATCTTCATTTGCTTCCCAGTTAGTTTGATTTTAGTGTTTTGCTGTTATTGCCGGCTGTTGTTCTTCGACTCATTGTGTTGGTGTAGGATTGGTCCATCAAATCAGGCAAATTCCTAGCACCTGTAAGTGTCCGAATTATTGAACCTCCCATACCGGAAGCTTTCCAGCCAGTGCACAGGTTGCAGCAGTCAGTATCTGTCTGCTTCCGCCGTCAGCGTGCGCATCTCGTGTGCACGCTTATTTCCCTCAGTGCTTGCAATCAGCCTGTCGCGACAGTCCGCGGCGAACAAGGGCAGCAGCCCAGAATGAATGCCTTGAACTGATAAAGCCATGCATTTAATTGTTATCAGGGTACTGGTGTGATGTCTCAGCCTTGAGCCTGCAGTGTTATACTTGAAGATCTCTACAGTGGTCGTAGTAGTAATAGTAGTAGCTGCGGCAGTGGGGAAAAGAGTACAGAGAGTAGTACCGGGCATTATATCTTCATCATGTCATTATTAGCGCCGTTGTTCTGCATTGTACCAAAATAAAATCAGGATGTATCTGTTTTCTGTGAAGCATCTGCACCGTGATTATACAGATACTATATTTGCGCTGGGCCTTTTGTTGGGGGTAAAGGGGGCAAGGGGAGGGGGATACCAGAAGTATGAGTTACCGATCCGGCCTGTGACACGCCGTTTGCAGATCTGCGTGGTGTGGCTCTTCCGGCTGGGAGGATGACATGGCTTGAATGAACGTCAAGGTACCATTCTGTTCCAAAATAATAGATAGAGGTGCCCCAAACTTTGTCAGTCGTTCACAAGCGACCTAACGTTATTCAGTGAACATGGAAGTACACCCAGGTGTGTTAGGTGTGTTCCTGAGGCTGGCTGAGGTCAGACAGCTTAGCTCAATCTGAGTCCACAAGCAGAGCGGGAGGACTCTGCTGAAGTTATTGCGCCCCTGGTACATGTACCCCACCGCCGCCGGGCCGACTCAGGAACCCTGCTGACATTGTCCGAGCCTTCAACGCCAGCCTTCCCTTTCACCTCCACCCCTATCATCGCCTAGTTCTCTCCCCTCCCCTCAGCGTGGCACAGGACAGCGACCCAGACTACAGGGGTTCGCGTACAAATCCCCGCAAGGAACAGTTATCGGGAATGAAACCGACAGGTGGCTTTGAAGGTGCGCTGTCATAGATTCCCAGTCTTTGTACAACCGTCCAGTCTCGGATGGAGTAAAGACCTGGACGATCGTTCTGTGCTAATGATAACGACCCCCCTGCCTTCCGCCTTCCTTCCTTCCTTCCTTCCTTCCCTCCTGCCTTGTTCCATCCGTCGGTCGGCATTGCCGCTGGCCGACGGCGGGTTTGGGCTTGGCGTTGCTTGTCTCTCACACCTGTTGGGATGGAAGAAGACGATTCTTGACTGTGGAACAGATAGCGCGTGATAAAAGGTGTGGGGTGTGCCCACATCCACCTTCCTCCCACCCGGTTTACCCCTCTCGTCCATGTTGCTGCTGCTGCTCCTCCTCCCCATCCTCTTTTTCCTCCTCTTCCTTCTCCACCTGATCATCATTCTTCTCCTCCTTCTCCTCCTGCTATTTATCCTCCTCTTCCCTCCCCTGCCTCCTCCTCTTCAACGTATCTCGACGTAAGAAGCAAATGAAGACATACGTTGTGTTGTGATAAAATCGGCATGTGAAAAAATGGCTCTCTCTCTCTCTTCTACTCCCTGTCTCTCCCTCTTCTCTTCTACTCCCTGTCTCTCCCTCCCTCTCTCTCTTCTCCTCTCTCTCTCTCTCTCTCTCTCTCTCTCTCTCTCTCTCTCTCTCTCTCTCTCTCTCTCCCCCCCCCCATCTCTCTCTCCCCCCCTCCCTCTCTCTGAGGGTCGAGGGTCGAGGTGGGTACGCGGGATGCTACCCCGGTGAACGAAACGGTCCACTTGGCCGACAGAGCCCATGGCTCCCCCACGTCACCAACATTAATTGTGAAATTCCCGATCACACAGCGTGTCCCGCCTTCCCTTTTATCTCCCCAGCACTCCTCGTACCTCGATGAAGAAAGCTTGTTTATTCTCTCAACCTTTGTTGTGTCTCGCGCTCGCAACATATGTTCATTTTTACATGATGGATGGTGAACAGTCTCTCGCGTGGCGTTAAAAGATTATTAAAGGAGGTAAGGGGATCAGAGGGGAGCAAAAATCCGGCAAGGTGTCTGACGGAAACAGCCAAATGAAGCGTGCACGAGGGAAGAGCGAGGCGAGGGGTGCGTCTGGTACGTAAGCGCCTAGGGACCTCGATGCAACAACTTGCTTCAGCGTTGCCTCGATCATCTTCGTTTAACATACTGTCGGACGCGCACACTGACGCACGTGCCACACTACACCACACATGTGCACACACGCGCACATAATTATACATTCGCGCAGAAGTCATTGCGATCTGCATGAACTTAACTGATTGCTTTAAACAAGAATTTATTCATATACAGAATAAAGAGCCAATGTTTATGGCCACATCAACAAGCCTCAAGGCTAGTACATATCTGCATGAACTGAACTGAAGCCTTTAAACAAGAATTGATTCATATACAAAATAAAGAGCCAATACAAGGTTTATGAGCACATCAACAAGCCTCAAGGCTTATACACGGTGCGCTCATTTACAGACGTGCTAAAAAGGAGAAGAAGAAAAGATAAAGGAAAATACACATTAACGGCGTACGAACCATTCGAAATAAATTCTAGTTTAAAAAACAAATTAACAAAAGGCTTTGTATGGAATCATCTGTTAAGTGAGCCGTACAGGATCACTTCGGCTTCGTATGTTGTCGACTTTTGCATCAGTTGCTTGTGATTAATGCTATCAACGCCTCATAGTCTCCTGTCGTCTAGTGTTTGCGCTTTATCGGGCACTCCTTCTACTACGATAGTCTGGGATGGTGCGTTGATGGGTCTAATCAAAGAGATTGCCTCAGGGTTATCCCTCAACACCCCACCATTTAAGCAGCAACGGAGGAACCAACTAGCACGAGAACCGAGGAACATCTTTCCTCTTCTTCTCGGTGCGCTGTGCTCTTGCAGCAGGCGCGTGGCACGTCAAGCAGATTATAATTGAATTAATTATTTTGTGGTCTGTTTTTAAGGGCCCGTTTTCTGGGAGGTAATAGTCAGCCCGAGACACACAGAAACCAGCTGATAAGTGAGGCAACGAGCAACCAACAGCACTGTTTGACTTTCGCCAGCGGTAGCTCTTTGTAGGAGAGAGAGAGAGAAAGTAGGAAAAGAAGGATGAGCTTGTAAACAGCATTGCTATTTGATATGAAAAATGCAACAAAAAACACCCGCTTCCGATCACGTATCTTCAATCCGTCTGCCCTTATCGTACCTACCTTAAACTGATGCGGTGGTACTATTTTGTCCAGGTACTGAAAGAGAACGAAAGGAGAGACTGAAAAAAAAAGAGAACAAGAACAAGAAGAAAAGCAAGGGAACTAATTTTCCCAGACAGTGAATCAGACCTTTGAGTGAGAACTTGTTTTCTGCTGTTCTATTGTGGCATCTTGTTCTGCATTTTCTCCTCAACTCTGCAGGTTTAGTGAGCATGCTGTTGTAAAATGAATATTACATAATTATACTAGTGCTCAATAAATCATCATCATTATAGTCATCGTCAGCAATAACACGACATCTGCTACTAGCGGAGGAAGGGGAGAGGGGGACATGAGGTGCAAAAATAATGCTCTCTTTCTGGCCTAGAGTAGATCAGATTATACAGCTTCGAATGTTTTCCGTACTGCCGGAAATGTGCCTTTCTAATTTCTGCCTTCCTGGTTTATTCAGCTTCATTTCCTTTGCCTATGGTTTTAACATAAACGAAAGAAGTCATGTATCTAGGGAACAATAACTCAGTATTTGCCTTGTTTCGCCTTCGCAGAGGAGAGGCCGTTAAAGTAAACGGGGGACGGGGATGGCTCAAAGGTAGAGCGCCGGACTCGTGATCAAAAGGTCTCGGGTTTGAGTCCTGGCAGGAGCGGCCGGAGATTATTTTGTTGTTGTTGTTGTTTTTTGTTTTGTTTTGTTATTATTATTTTTTCTCCAGGGTCAGCTTTCTATGCTGACTCTTATTTCGGTATCCGTTCCACCCCCGTGTTACCGCAGTAGCTCGTAAAAGATCCCGGTCATTCTGCCTAAAGTGCAGGTGGCAGGTTACAGCTAAAAACAACAACACATGCACCCTACGTATGTGGCGTCGAATAAAGGGACTGTAAACTTGGGCATGTATGGTGTGCACATAACGCGCGCCGAAATGGCAGCAGTGTAACATAGCTCCAGCCATGTAACAACCAAATAGTACTGTAAGTACACCACTTCGGTGGATATTCAGAAATGCGCTATAAAAGGCTACAGTCCCTCACGACAAGAGCGCAGTGAGTCTGCTTGAGAGCAGAGAACAGCGCTACACCAAAGCGATAAACTAACTAATTAAATATTAAATACCAGACGCGTGCAAACACGGTGGGCTTGCCGTAGGAGCATGGACTTGTTAGCGTTCTGTATGTTACCATCATCGCCGCCGCTAATAACCTCTGCTCGTACGTACCCTCACTGCAATTCCGATACCTTATACTCCACGTTCCGTTGGCGCTATCGATGACCAACCACAAACACCTCTCCGGTCAGGCGTGCCGCTGGAACATGCGAGCTAATGACTGCATATCTCCCGAAACCTAATCGACCGGCCGCTCTCCGGGCTTGCTCGACTCGCCTCTTTCGCGTGACCGTGGTCAGCAGTCAAGGGTCGTCCACAGCACCCCGCCGGACACCATGCGGGGCTAATTGTAATTAGGAAAGTTCTACTTCGCCCGTGCACCACTTCAGCTTGATTAGGACAAAGCTGGAAGCGGTTGCTTCGAGGGTTTTGTGATCTTCGACAGCTATCTGAACGTTTCTGCGCGTTGGAATGAAGTTCGTTCGAAGGAACGTGCGGCAGTTCTTAGGATGACGAGGGGTGGATTGTTTATGTACGGATGGGAGCTTTATTGCCTTTGTTCTTGAACTTGTTTTGTAATTTAGCTGCGTTGTATTGATCGTATGCTACAGTGGCTGATGTCTGGTTTTCGCATTTTCTGATGCTTTTGTCTTGCTTTTCTTCTCCTACTCCTCTTTCTTCTTCTTCTTCTTCTTCTTCTTCTTACTCTTCAGTTGTGACATGTACCTCGTTCCACCCTGACACAACATACGTGACTGACATCTTGGTGTTAGGAACTAATTATCTGTCTGTTTGACTGCTTCTCTTTTCTCCTTCTTCTTCGAGACTTTCTTCTTCTTTTGTTTCTTTCACTCATTCTTTCTGTCTTCCTTTTTTCGGATTTTTTTGTTTTGTTTTGTTTTAGTTTTTGTTCTTTCTTCAATTTCTCCCAGTGCGGTTGACAGGACGTTAAAATCCAATTACTAGCTTACTTTGATTTATCTTTGCGCGCACGAAGTTCTCTTGCCGCAGTTCGTCAGGCCCACCAAATTAACCTCACCATGACGCCGCCTTTCTCGCCCTGCTTTAAGCACCCTCGCTTTGATTCGACACTTCGCACGAAAATCACACACTGACCGATGGCCACTGACCAGAATCACGCCTCTTTGCATGGTCATCAGCATGCCTTGTGGCGCTCGTCTGCATGGTCAGCTGATTAGATTTCATTGAAGCTGGGGGCATCGGGACTCATCAAAGGCGAGGCATTAGTCTGTGGGGATGTAATTGGGAGGGGGGTGGGGGTTGGGGGTTCCGAATGGGAGAAGTCTGAGCCCTTCGGGTCTGCTCAGCTTTAAGAGTGTTCCGTCGGAGGGCATTGTCGGCTTGAAGCCCTGTAAACAAAGGTCATCAGCTTGAGTGTTCAAATTATTGCAACGGTTTTAGGGGATTGCTTTCTCTTGATTTCCATAAATTCTCCTGTCAAATTGATTGGAGTTGGACAGATCAGCCGGTTTGGCCTAGCGGTAAGGCGTTAGGCTTGTGACTGGACAGATCAGCCGGTTTGACCTAGCGGTAAGGCGTTAGGCTTGAGAATGGACAGATCAGCCGGTTTGACCTAGCGGTAAGGCGTTAGGCTTGAGGTTGGGCAGATCAGCCGATTTGGCCCAACGGTAAGGTGTTAGGCTTGAGAGCGGACAGATCAGCCGGTTTGGCCCAGCGGTAAGGCGCTAGGCTTGAGAGCGGACAGATCAGCCGGTTTGACCCAGCGTTAAGGCGTTAGGCTTGAGAGCGGACGATGGTGGTTCCATTCCCCGCTTCGATTCTCCTTTCTCTACAGAAAAAAATTGATAAGTGGACACTGTCTTGAGACTGCCCCACAAAAGTATTGAAACGTTGAAATGACGCTCATCGATGGCCCCATCTTAATGCAGAATCATTCTGGTGTTGACAGCGTAGTGTTAGGCATAGTCTTCCTCTTCCCCAACCTCCTGGGATCTCGGTCCCCGCCAGTACCTCTTCGGAGACAATACCTCACTGGAGACAGCTGGGGCTCGGGCTCGGGCTTAAACAAGTCTAACGAACGTGGGGTTTGGCCATGGGTGCCAGGATGCTAGATACAGTTATGCTAGCTTGATGCGATTTGAGATAAGGCAATGGGTAATCGAAGCTGGGGACTTTCTTTCATAAATCTGAAACATCTTCGGTGGCCTTTTGTTGAGAAGTAAGATGAGCACCGCGTTACTGCTTTGTAACTGTTAGGGTATCGTAGCTATTCAAACTGAAATTGTCTAAAGACCGTTACAGAAAGAAGACTGTTTGTACCTGCAAATGTTGCCGTGGCGTGCCGTGCGGCTGTTGGGATAGTCCCGTGGGTTCTTGCGGCTTCAGTATGGCTGTGCTGTACGAAGAAAGCACTGCTGTTGGGTGCCGTAGGTGTTTGCGATTATTGCTTTGCAGTGGGGATAAAAACCCTGCCGCTGTGGGGATAGTGCCGTCGCACACGGCCTTTCAGCTCCGCTGCCTGATTGTCACACAGCATGTTCTTTCACTCCCATCACTGTCTGGTTTCACTGTGCGTAAGCTGCGGTGTTTATTTTCATTATATGTGTATGCGTATGTGTATGTGTGTGTGCAGACATCGACGAGTGCGCGACGGAAGGAGGCAAGTTCGGCCACCACTGCCACAGCAACACGGTGTGCGTCAACACCATCGGCTCGTACCAGTGTCAGTGCCACGCCGGACACAACCGACTGGACGCCTACACGTGTGAAGGTACTGAGACCTCTCAACACTCCTCCGCCCGGCCCCACCACCTCCACCTCCACCTCCACCTCCTTCTCCTCCCGATGGCGATTCTAGGCTGGCTTCTGCCTCTGTGCCTTACAAACCAGAACTGGGCTCTCTCCTCGTAGCCTTGGCTACTGTCTGTTTTCTGCCTGGTCTAGGCTGCACAGTCTAGACTGCGTAGTTAGTCTAGGCAACCAGCTTAGCTTCTACGTAGCCTGTGCTACGAGCTTCTTTTTTCCTCCGTGGCCAAGGCTGCCTAGTCTACGCTACCAGCGCCTACGTAGCCATCCAGGGCAACTAGTTCCTTGACTCAAATAAATAAAAAGAAATCGTGCGAGTCTATGTAAGGATGAGTGTTTCGTCGGGCCCGCCCGTGGCGAAAACGTTATCGGTGACAATATTTCTGGGGCTTTGTCGGGGCAATCCTTCAGACTTTGCATAATAACACTTTCCACTGAGCTCCGAACTGTCACGCTAGTTTCAATGACATTGACCTAAGTTCAAGGTCACGGGTGCGTTGGAAAGGTGACACTACGAGTTGCATTTTCTCCATGAGCTCTTTTGTATGTTTGTTACGAACATGGAAGACGTCACGCACAGAAATAGCATTGCGATGTGTTGGTCATATTCCCAAAATGCATGTCAAGACCATGAACAGTGTCTTAGCCAGTCCATGGCCTCGGCGAGTAATAATTTATTTAGGGAGATTGACGCGCGCCGGGACTCAAAACTCAAAACGAAACAAATCCTTCAACATTGGCCTTTTCTCAGAGGTTGTTTAAGTGAGACTGATCTTCCAGACTTTGCATAAGCGGCCTCTGTCGAGTGTACACGTTCTGAATAATTTTGGTTACCGTGATTAGTTTAACGGCCAGATCGACGCGGCGTCTGTAACAAGAGACTGAAAGTTTTCACCTTTGCTTGGCAGGTTCTTATCAAGTGGAGTTGAAACGTATGTAATTGTTGCCTCACGTAGTGACACGGTCATCCACCAGACTGTTTTAAGGAACTCCAGCGCAAATGCAAAGGAACACCATTGGCATTAATAGCTTCTTCCCGTTCGGCAAGAAACTATACTGCTGGCGATTACTCGGATGCTGTTTAATCGTGTTGTGTCAAACTCTGCATGATGATAATCTGTATGAAGCTATACACGGTCATGGTCAGGGTGACTGAGGTATTTTCA
Organism: Alviniconcha strummeri; assembly: GCA_963584105.1. Lineage (NCBI taxonomy): Eukaryota > Metazoa > Mollusca > Gastropoda > Provannidae > Alviniconcha > Alviniconcha strummeri. Next base: position 11,315,903 of record OY757544.1, read on the forward strand.
GCTTCACAGTAGAGAATGAAAAGAGTCTCTTGCTTTGAATGTGAGTCGGCTCCGCACGTGCTTTTTTTCCCCCGTCTTATAGGTGGCCACCGAGGCTACAAGACTTTATTCTACTCTGCTTCTGTCCTCTTTACTGGCAACAAATGAGTATTATGGTCTCAGCTTGGTGCTAGACATCGCATAAACTTTACTACGGCGGTCCTCAACGGTGTGCCGTTAACCTTTAACAAAGCAAGCAGGCGTGGGGTTGAACCTGCTCAGTCTCGGCACTCAGTGTTTACGCCCCCTCCGCTTCTGTTTTGTCTCTTCTTTCCTGTACCGTTTTAATCCTCCGTCTGGTCGTACAGTTTTCTTCCTTTTTGGCCTCCTCTGCGCCCTTCAGCTTTCCCCGTTCATCGCCCCCTCCCCCTCCCCCACCTTTTTTCTCTTCTTCTTTTATTTCCCCTTCGTCTGCTGAAATCAGACTGGCGTCATACTCATGCGTGTACTTTAAGGAATCAAAGCGAAGCTTCCGTTTCTCTTTTTCTTTCGCCCCCGTCCCTTATAGGTCTTCCTTTCGTTACTTCTTCTTCTACTACTTCTTTGTATCAAACACCCCTGTTTTGTTAACTGAAAATGGTACTGGCGTCTTGTTTAGGGAGAACAAAGACATTGCTGCGCAGCTCAGTTTCGGGACATGAAGCTGGGCACCTAGTCTAATCCGTGTTGTTGGGTGTTCTTGGTCCGTGCGTATCATTATGGTGATTCCATTGTCTCCGTGGTGGTCATGTCTCGTTTTCATCTTCTTTCGCTTTCATTTATTGTCAAAGACACACTACAGAAAGGAAGCCAAGCTAGTCCAATGCGCATCGATTTCATTCGGCCCTTTCTTACCAATCTTGGTTTTCTCCACTGGTGTTTGTTGTTCGAAGTTAATGATCATGAGAAACAAAGCGTTTGTTGAGATGTATGGTCAAGTCCGTTTTGTTTTGTTTTCTTCTGTTCCTGTTACGTTACTGAAATGGTGAGTGAGTTTATCAATACTGTGTTTTATTGATGTCAGAGTTTATTGAACCTTGCTTTCTTCATTCATTTGGAGAGGAAAAATGTACGCTTGTCTGAGCAGCGTTTTCCGTTGTTTGTTGTAGCTGTCCAATACAATCGCGTTGTAACGTCGTGAATCGGCATCATCTCATATATAATTACATTTTCGAGCCACCTCATTTTTTTATATATATATTATTATTATTTTATTTTATTTTTTTGCTGTCTGGTTGATAGCATTTAATCATTTCGATTTCGATATTTTTAGAAACTATAAACAGCACAATCTCTATAAAAAATATAAAAATAAATAGATTTAAACAAAATCCATAACCAGAATTTATTTTCAGCACTAGCAATATCACGAAAAACTATCCAAATTGTCAAGTTGTCCTAAGTTCGCTCCTTTAGTAAATTACGTGTGAGCTGTAAATGATGGGACTATATGTGTGCGTGCGTTCGTGCGTTCGTTCGTGCGTGCGTGCGTGCGTTCGTGCGTGCATGCGTGCGTGCGTGCGTACGTGTGTGTGTGTGTGTGTGTGTGTGTGTGTGTGTGTGTGTGTGTGTGTGTGTGTGTGTGTGTGTGTTGTACATCGATGGGAATTTCGGGCTCAAATCGCCAAGGTACAAAACACTTTTGTACTATGATACTTGTATGCAGAGATTTTTGTACTGCATACAAATTGTTTACTGGAGTTGTGTGCTGCGTTAAGACTGCCGAGAGAGCAAAGTACCAGAAAAAAGGTAGGAGAATTTGTTGGTTTTCTTCTTCTTTCGCTCGTTTCTGGCATTACCGTTTTCATTGGGTAGAAAAGTTCAGAATATAAGACTTCTTTAGCGCTTCTACAGGTGATAGTACTAGCAGAGAAGAAAACATTCATATAATTTTTTTTTATAGACTTCAGTTTTTTGCCTCTCTCTCTCTCTCTCTCTCTCTCTCTCTCTCTCTCTCTCTCTCTCTCTCTCTCTCTCTCTCTCTCTCTCTCTCTCTCTCTCTCTCTGTCTGTGCGCTGGGTGGGGTCAGAGGGGGGATATTTCTGTAGAGCTAAATCTGCAGTATGTTCACTGTATTATGAACATGCTTCCGTTTGCCGTTTGCTGTTCTTTTCTTTTCTAGTCTTACCGTCTTACACCTTCGGGAATATATTTCCCTCTTTATGTTTGTTCATGTTTCTCACATGTTAGTTCTTGCTTCATTAACGCTCTTGCAATTAAATATTTTATAGATTTTATTTCAGCTGCAATTTTTAAGCCCTATTTCATTTCCTGTCCTTATTTTGGTACTCTGCTTTCTCGGTAGCAAAGGGGTTACGATGAGTTAAGATGTTAACGTTTTAACATGTTATGGACGCATTATCATGAGATGAATGTGTGCCGGTGTATTATATTGACGTTTAACAAGCACACTTTGTACAGAGTGTATTTAACTTCGCTTGTCAAAGAGTATTTGTATATTTGCACATGATAAATTGATGCTAAGACTTGTCTTTGTTCGTGGTGCGCAATATTGTTGTTTTTATCAGAAGGAGGATGGATCAATTGTGGACGTGTATGATAAGAAGTGATGAACAGAACATATTTGATACGTTTGTCAATTTAATGAATAATTTCATGCTTGTATTGATGATTTTTAAAATCGTTTCACATTATGTTTCAGCTAAGTTGCTGAAGTTATTGTACCAATATTGCTGTTGTTTTCTGTTTTGTTTTTCTTGTTTGTTTTTGTTTTCTTTTCTGTTGTGACAAAAACAGATTATCTTAAAACGTCGCTAATTTAAAACTGTTTGTAAAAAGAAAAAAACTAAATGCATTTATCTCGTTTTTCTCGTCATTTGTTTGTCGATTACGCACGTCATTTCTCTGTCATTGATTTCGCGGTGGTTCTTGCTAATTTCTTATTGGTTGATTAATCGAGTAAGCAAGTTTATGTGTCTTTGTTCTCAAACATTTGTTGCTACCTCTGGAGACACTATATTCAGGTTTAGTTGTACAGAGAATAAATATATCCCATTTCCTACGCAATCTCGTGGTGTTTGGAGTGGAAGTGGAATGAGAGAAATGTCTAGTTCGTCCAACACAAACACAGCTTCACAAGAGATCTCGAGAAAGCTCATTTTACAATCTCACCATGCTGTCTTCAGCGCAACCGCTCTGCGATACATCATCTTCGTTTCTTGTTTTTTTAGTAAACTGTTTCACGAAGGTGCAGTGTAATGATGAGTTAACAAACATTAGCTTTTATTTAACTCTGTAACTTCCCAAACCTTAACAAACAGTAGCTTTTATTTAACTCTGTAACTTCCGAAACCTATCTTTGTGTACTAAACTACAAAAAGGAGACTGTGCTAAAATGAAAAAGAAATTGAACATAAGGCGGATTATATGTGATTTAACATATTAGGACTTTGACCGTCTGGCTTTTGAAAAGGTGGGGTTTGTAGTTCTCTGGTAGTGATAACCTACCATGGAGTGCAATATTTGGCAGGGCATTCACAGTTCATATAGAGACAGTCAGATGCTACAGAAATGTATTTCAGATCAGGTCGATCTGACTCCTGTGCGGTTGAGAAGGTCCATATTCGCTCCATTCCACCTTTCCGAAAGTTCATAGTGTTGCTTTGAGCTTTTCAACTGATTGTCTGATTGACGATGGCCCTGTCTTGTTCGGTCAGAGTGGATTGTCTTCACCAGGAAAGCAAAACTAAGAAGGCAAGAGTGTAGGCAGTGGTTGAGGCATGTAAAACTGTACTCTGGTGTAATTTCTGCGTCCGCAGTGTCGCACCGCGGAGAAGGACTTTAGGCAGAGAAAAAATCGGAATGAAATTTGGCGTTTCGTTGCGCGTTTTGACAAGGGTTGATTACTTGATAAAAGCGGGCTGGAACCTAACATCCCGCCAGACACCGACCAGCCTTCAAGGAGTGTGTCTATGTTTTGACTACTGAAGTAACGTCACTGAGATAGGACAGAAAAAGAAAAAGAAACCTTCTTCTCTCTCTCTCTCTCTCTCTCTCTCTCTCTCTCTCTCTCTCTCTCTCTCTCTCTCTCTCTCTCTCTCTCTCTTTGTTTGTTGGTCTCTTTCGCTTGCGATTTTGACTTTGATGATAAATGCATGCCGGCTCCGCCTGTGGAAGATTGTTTCTCCCTATGTCGAAGGGACACAGGTGCACTTAACACCTGCCCAAGGGTATTCATTTTGAAGATGTCTGACATGCTTTGCATGGGCAACTGATGTGATTCGCATCGATAGTCAGCATAAAGGCTGTACGCTTGTCATTTCGTAAAGATCTACGGGTCACGAAAAATATATGAGGAAGAGGATGGGACACCAAAAAAAAAATGGTTGCGGCGCCCCCCACCCCCACCCCCAACCCTTATACCCCCTCATCGCCCCATCAATATTTTTCTCACTGCAATTCTTTTTTCTTTCTTTGTGTCTTTTTTCCCCCCATCTTCTTTATAGAGGTTAAAAAATAGGAGGTTTTTTATTTTATTTTTTTATCTTCAGGTTACTATTCTGGAAGCATTATTTTCATCATTTTCGTGACGTTTACTTTGTCAATCGGGTTACAAAAGCGCAGCCCCCCAACCCCCACCCCCACCCCCAAAATACAAGTGTTATCAGAAAAAGAGCATACAAGTGCAAGTGTTCAGACGAGAGTTCACGGGCAGGTAATGAATAGAGGCAAAGATGAAAGGGAAGCAATAGTTTCAGGTATGCCATTAGCAACACAAATCATTCAAGCTAAGCACTTTTCCTTTTGGTCCCTGCAGTTGCCTTTTTTCTCCACTTGGGTGTTCAGCTTCAAGTCTTTTGGCAGGCATTTAACGAGCAAAACTGAAATAGCAGGATTTGAGAGAAACAGTCCTATCTATGGCGTAATTGTTCTAGTACTGCGTTCCTCCACTGTCATGAGAAATTACCACCGGCATGGCCTTTGCCGGGAGGAACTGACCCTCCTAGGTAAATTTCGGACAAGAGAGAGCACTTTCAAGAACGCTGACAGTCATACGTATGCTGTTGCTGTTGGGTTTTCATTGTTCAAACAAACCTTGTGTTTTGGTCTAGCGTGTGAAGGACCAGTCACAGTCCCGCTTCGGTCTATCGCTTGGCGGGTTCAGTGAAACTTTAGATTTAGCCAAGATACGAGAAGAAAAATTGTGCCTCGTCCAAGTTTTCTCTTACTGGCTCTGGGGCGAGCTTACATCAATCAAAGCTCCCCACCCCCATCCCTGAACCCCTACCCTCACCACCACCGCTTTTCCCCGCCTAATTCGAACAGTGTAGCCTCAGCGTCCACTACTGCTGTCTCCATCCCCCATTCCTCCCTCAGATTTGAAAAGGGTAAGAATTAAAACCGTATAGCTTTCTTCAGTATAATACTATCAAAAAGAACAAATGCGATCCATATCTGATGCTGTCTGTCAAACGGTGATCATTTTTCGGATTTTAACATCCTGTCAACCGCACAGGGTCACTTCGGGACGAATGTCAGTCAAACAAAACAAAAAACAAAAACTGAGGTATTTTGTGACGACTCAGATCAATCACCAGTCAGGACTTCCACTTTGACTGCAGATTCGAACCTTAGTCTTGGTCTTGAAGTCCACTACTGCAGCTTCTTACCCCTTAGACCCCAGCCGGCCAACGCCGAGGACCTTATCTGCCGCACGTCCGGAGCTGGCGGTGAAGGAAGACCGCTGGAAGAGCCCAACGAGCCGCGGCACGTGCTGCGTATCAGTCAAACGAACGCCAAGCGCGGGCAACCCGTCACCACGGGCAGATACACGTGTAGATGGCCACGTCTGACAATGTCCGCGGCTAAAACAGCTAGCTGCGGTTCTTGTGTTGCCGCTGTTGAGGCGTCTAGCTCTTGCCACTCGCTGCCCTGTCTGTCTCAGTTGCGTGTTTTGTGCACGGTGTGTATCTTTGTAGGCCCGTGGGCCGCCTTAGCGAGAAGTGCACGGATGGGTTACTTGTCCAAAATGTAATCTCGATCTTCTCTGATTTACTGTGGTTTAGTTTTTTGTTCCTCCCACCCAACCACATCACATTGCCTTTTTCTTTTTTTACATGATAGCAGCTGAAAACTGATCGCAGTGACAGTTTTAAAGGGAGTCTGAAATGTACAGTGAACTGGATTTTAACTTGTAACGGCGAGAAATCGTACATCATAGAATCAACTTGAGCATCCCCCCACCCCCCATCCCCTTTAACAATTAAAAAAAAAAAAAATACGCCATAAAGAAGGCACCTGACCACCAACCCCCAATCATCTTTTTCTTCTTCTTTTGTAATGTGTTTTTTACGTCGATCCTTTGATAGTGTGTGTGTGTGTGTGTGTGTGTGTGTGTGTGTGTGTGTGTGTGTGTGTGTGTGTGTGTGTGTGTGTGTGTGTGTGCGTATGTGTGTGTGTAACAACTATATCCTAACAATTACATCCCACTCCAAAATCACTGACTGACTGAGATTCCGCGGGTATCCTCTATATCTCAAACATTCCAGAACCTCACAGTGTGGGGCATCTTGACTGTGACCCATACATCTTGACTGTGACCCATACCGGAATGGTTGCCGATGATCAAACGAACCAGCTCCACGTAATTCGGGACAGGTGGATTGCCTCTTCTTCCCCAGGTCATCTGCTATGTCGACGCACTATTTTTCGCGCCGCGGTAGGTCCCTTAGGCGGAAGTGCGAAGCCCAACCTCTGGCGCGCAAAGTTACACATGTGGACAGAAGCGCAGGGCAGGGTGACTGTTTTCACCTGTTCAAACAAACGCAAGAACAGAATGTGCTAGCTGAGTTGAAGGAAGAAAGAAGAGTGGACTAACATTGGTTTTATTCGGCCGTATTTCCTGTGCGTTCTTATTCATTCCTTTTTCTTTCTTTCTTTCTCCCCCCCCCCCTCCCCCGCTCCCCCACCCCCCTGGCGAGGTAGAAAAGACGTCATAAACGCAACTGGCCTGATCGGCCTTCAATTCAAAAACTGCACCTCATTACAGAATCGTTTCTTCTGCAATGGTTTAAACAAATATTTTCCAATATTATGGCGTGTGTGATACCTAGTGCTTGTGACACGCACCCACAACATATCGACAGTCAAACTGTTTGATTATACAAGTTCTTAATACACACACACCTGAACAAAAACGTTTACGTTTGTGTTTGTTTCGTCTGTGTGAATGGAGGAATGTTGAATAAATGGAAGAAAAAAAAGAGAGAAAAAAAGTGATGCTCTCTCTCTCTCTCTCTCTCTCTCTCTCTCTCTCTCTCTCTCTCTCTCTCTCTCTCTCTCTCTCTCTCTCTCTCTCTCCAGAAGGAGACATAGCATTGTATTTTCCATGCACTGGTGTTATTGTATTGCTGGAAATGTGGATTTAATTATCTCTGTACAAAATCTTATTTTTGGTTGTAGATAAATACGTCTCACAATGATCCACCTTCTTCAACAGAAATCAATGGAAAATTTTGATTTTTTTTTTCTTTTCGATAGACTGATTTAGAAACTGGCAATATAATACACCTGCATGGCACAATGGCAAATCTCCGACTGTTCTGTCAATGTTTACTTTTGCATGTATTACGTGTATTATGCGGTACACCAACACAACGGGTGTTAGTTACTGGTTATTTAACGCCAAGTCAACCGCGAAGGTCATGACGGGGCAAAACATAACGAAGTAAATCAGATGTCAAAATCTGTCACAGTTCACCACACACGACGCATTAGGTTTTGAACAGGGTTGGAGAAATGAAGTTGAAGGAACTGGGTAGTCAGAAATTAGAGAGCAGAAGTTCTTTCGTCAGGTGAAGCAAGCAAAACTGTAATCGGATTTAAAAAGGGATTCTTCGATAGCTGTAGATTCTCAGTGAATGCCATCTCAGTAATTTCTGCATCCGCGGTACCCCCACCGCGCGATGCAAAGTATGTTACAGGAACATTGATACTATAATGACGGACGTAACTCCATGAAGATCTTAGATTTGATAACAGTGTGAAAGAGTCTCGAGCTGTATAAAAAAATAAAAAATAAAAAAGTTTTAATGATGCAGTAATCTACCTCAACGATAGTTGTTTCAGGCAGTACATGACAAAGCCGTATAACCTTTTAATTCATGACACACCAAGCAGACTACAGAGAGCTTTTATTGCCTGTTGGCCTTAACGTGCCTGCGCTATTCGTGGCAGCCAAACACCTCAAAGGAACCAATGTTCTGAGCAAGCTTGTCGTGTGACGAGTAGAAGAGATCAAAATAAAAAGTTGAACATGGAAACTTTGTTTCGAAAAGCCTCGTTGATTTTGTATCGATTTTAAAATGGCTTCCACGAGTGACGATTGGCAGGTTCGGATGCCCAACGCATCGCCAAACGTCACAGCTGGTCCGACATCCATCGTGAGGTCTTCAGGCCCACTGTTTTTCCTCAGGCGACGCGAGTATGCCGTATTCCACGTGCCAAACATCTAACAGGCCGCAGTGTTGTTGGACAAGTGAGCGGTGACTACATACAGCTAATCGTCAGTAATAAAGCTCGCTTTCTAAATTCGTTACTAAATCAACGGGCATTTTAAAACAAAATCTTAGATTTTTATTTTTTTTATTTTTTTATCTCTTCTACTTGTTAAAGGCTAGTTTATATAACAAACTAGTGAAACTGAAGCATAGCTGGATTTACAAAATTTACACACAACTGAATAGTGGGATCGAAAAACTATGAGTGTTATTGATTCGACGATGACCAAAAGGAAGCATCATCATCACCACCATCCGAAACGAATCTAAGAAGAAAGGTAAGGAATGTTATTATCTCGTAAAGACCACGTATTTTCCGGCCTCGAAAGAAGTGATGAAAGTATTTCGCTGATGACGGACAAAAAGTGGTGAGTACCATTA
>OY757544.1:11325020-11335020 GCA_963584105.1 Alviniconcha strummeri
TGTCGGGGATGGTGGGGAGGGGGGAGGGGAGTGGAAGAGAAACAGAGAGGAGGTGGAGGGAGAAAGGGAGAAGGGTAGCTTGAAGGTGGTTCGGTGGTAGACTGGTTTTGCCCAACTACGCGGCCTTGTTTGGTTGATTTACTGCCCGTTTGATGTGGCAGCTGTTGAAAATCGTGATGGTCGCTTTGTCCTGTAGTGGTGGGGCTATATAATGCATGGACAGCGGCGGTTTGACGTCAGAACTCAGGAGCTGTGTAAAAGTCGAGGTGGACGTCCTGGGTTCTCCGTCCCTAATGGTCCGTACCGGCGGTCTCTGTGGACGTAAAGCAACATTGAACTCGAACTCGTTTTGACGTACGCGCTCTCCGCGTGGAGATAAATGAACTGCGCAGCGATAATGTTGCCTTTGTCCGCGTATTCACATCACAGACGCCGCGGTTGCACTGTATTTGTAGCCTACCCTCAAGGACGGGTGGCGGTGAGTGTCTGCCGTTGCTGGTGTATTGTATTCCCTGCAGTCACGGGGAGTCTGTTTCCTCAGTTACTGCAGTGAGATGAGAGTCGATATCACTCTGACAAAACTTTCTCAGCGTCAAAAGAACATGCTGAGGTGTTCTTGTTTGTGTGTGTGTGTGTGTGTGTGTGTGTGTGTGTGTGTGTGTGTGTGTGTGTGTGTGTGTGTGTGTGTGTGTGTGTGTGTGAGAGAGAGAGAGAGAGAGAGAGTTGTGTTTCTGTGTGTGTGTGTGTGTGTGTGTGTGTGTGTGTGTGTGTGTGTGTGTGTGTGTGTGTGTGTGTGTGTGTGTTGTTGTTGTTGTCAATTTTTTGTTTCGTTTTGATATAAATTTTCCACCATGTGGCCGGTTGTTGTTTGAACACCGAGAAGAAGAGAAACAATAAAGAAAATTAACAGAGACTGAATGGTTGACCGCGGAAGTGGCTTGATTCGAATAGCCGCAGAAGTCTGGAACCTTACGTTTCCTTCCTTTCTTTCTTCCTTCTTCCTTCCTTCCTTCCTTCCTTCCTTCCTTCCTTCCTTTCTGTCTTTATCACGCATAATGCCTGTCTGGCTATTATGGTTCTGCTTAGGATTTATTGCGCTTCCTCCATTCACTCACTCTCCTCCTGTTTGCCAGGGGTTTTATCGTAACATGGCGCAGCCCCGTCTTAAAAAGTTCACTCACCCGGCCGGCGGCCAGGCCCGCCTGAGCCTAGCCTGGGACCTCGCTAGGACCGAGACGGAAGAGCTGATGGACCTGGCTGGCTGGAAGAACGGGCCTTTCTAAACACACATGCTGTTTCGGCGTCCTCGCCACGTTCAGGAGACTGCCTGCCGGGTTTTGTGGGCGGCCAGTACTAACTCCCTCACCCCCCCACCCCCACCCCACACCCCCACACTCTCACCCCACCCCACGCCCACCACCTTCCTGCGCCCAACTCATTGATGTCCTTGTGCTCGAGGGGTCTGCTGAAAAATAAAAAAATAAAAATAAAAAATCTTGCTTTTTTTTTCTCTTTTTTCTTTTTCTTCTTTTTTTACTGAAGAGAATTAAGTCACTTAGTTCAAGCAAAGACTATGGCCTTCATTGTCTGCAATAACTGGCTAAGGGAAACTACTTACTGAGGGGAAGTCACTCAGTCCAAGCAAGCAGCGACCATGGCTTACTGTCCTTCAGTGTCTGCAAAAGCTCGCTAAGGGAGAGTACTTACTGAGGGGCAGTCACTCAATCCAAGCAATGACCATTCCTTCAGTGTCTGCAGTCAATCTCTGGCTATGGCTTACTGTCCTTCAGTGTCTGCAATAGCTCACTAAGGGAAACTACTGACTGAAGGGAAGTCACTCAATCCAATCAGTGGCCATGGTTTATTCTCCTTCAGTGTCTGCAAAAGCTCGCTAAGGGAAACTACTTACTGAGGGGAAGTCACTCAATCCAAACAGTTACCATAGCTTACCGTCCTTCAAGCTCTACAACAGGTACGAGGGAGAGCTACATATTATCCCTATGCACGATCGGCAATGTAAACAGCAATGATGCTCTGCTCTACATGTTTGGTGAGCATTTCATCACAGAGACCACTCAGTCTTATTGACATGTTCTTGTCTCTTCCGCGCTGTCCCTGCACTTAGCTTGAATATGTCTCTGCTGCTGCTGTTTTTCAAAAGATACAAGAGGTTACTAAGTCAGTCGAAAAATTCATATCTACAACAGTTTCCGGGGGCCGGCCCAGAGGGTTTGCTGTGCTAAAAGTTCGAGTGTTTGAGCTTTTGCCAGTAACATCGGTAGTGTTTCAGTCAAGAACTGAGGACTTGGGTTACTAGCTGCTAGACTGACGGTCAGATAAAGATGTAATATATCTACCGGAAACAAGTTAGCGGCCTAAAAAGACAAAGCCTGCAGCATGTACCTGCAGAAGGTAGCAGCTCCGAAAAGTCCAGTGATCGCAAATATAGATCAAGCGAATACCTCCCTCCTCTCTCTCTCTCTCTCTCTCTCTCTCTCTCTCTCTCTCTCTCTCTCTCTCTCTCTCTCTCTCTCTCTCTCTCTCACACACACACACACACACACACACACACACACACACACACACACACACACACACACACACACACACACACACACACACACACACACACACACACACACACACACACACACACAGTTCAAAATAGACAAGAACATCATCAAACTCTCTGAACTCGCATAAACTTTCGCTTGAATTCAACATCTGACAAAGCCTGAACACTAAACCAGACAAATTCTCAAACGGATGCTTTCGTTCAACATTTACATCTCATGGTATAACCATATGTCTTGGAAAAATGTTTTGTTTATGGCATTTCATCAAGACTCGTATTACAATCAACAGAGCACCCTTTTTGCTTTATTGTTCCGTACATCGACATAATATCCACCCGAAACGAGGATAAATATTGCTGTTGTGTGTTTTTTGTCGTTGCTGGTGGTAGTTGTTGTTTTTGGTTTGTTTGTTTTTGGTTGTTGTTTGTTTATTCGTTGATGATTTTTGTTTGTTTTGTTGTTGTTGTTTGTGTGTGTGTGTGTGTGTGTGTGTGTGTGTGTGTGTGTGTGTGTGTGTGTGTGTGTGTGTGTGTGTGTGTGTGTGTGTGTGTGTGTGTGTGTGGTATTCTGCTTTTTTTGTGGATTTTGTTGTTGTTGTTGCTTATTCCTCTTCTTCTCTCTCTCTCTTTTTTGGGGGTGGGTGGGGTGGGGTGGGGGTGGGGGTGGCGGGGGCTTAGATCTCTTTCTTGCCGTTGTTGTTTTGCTGGTCTTGGTGTTGTTTTGTTGTTCTTTCTTCTTTCTTTCTTTCTTTCTTTCTTTCTTTCTTTCTTTCTTTCTTTCTTTCTTTCTTTCTTTCTGCAGTCCGAGTCTGATCACGGACACCACACTACATCCTTGACAGAGCCCCGACATTTCACGGGCCCCGTAATTAGAAGGGTACAGGAAGATCTCATTATTTTCCGAAGAGCAAAATCGAAGTTATCATAGTAAATACTGGAGGTCGGTAATCGGGACGGACAGCTGGCTACACGCTATTATCCAGACGGTGGTATTTGCCCCGGAGTTACCTGTTTCTCGCTCGCACCACGCTCCCCTATGTAGACTGAGTGTTCATGCCTACCTGTTTGCGCGGGTCGAGCTGGTTAATTACAAATAGGTATGCGCAATTACGCGGAGAAAAATTAGAATTGGCAGGGAAGACGGAGTGAAATAGGTGCAAAAACGACCCCCACGCTTCAGCTGTGTGATGGATCATAAATCTTTCCAAATCGCTGAGTGCGCAGAAACAGTAGTTTGTTTTGAGTCAACAAAAGCAGAGAGGAAGACGAGCACCAAACAATCCCTCCCCCCCCCCCCCCCCCCCCCCCCCACACACACCTACCTCCTTCCACCCCCTCCCCGGAACTACCGTATATGCTGATAATATTGTATGCATACCTCTTCTTCTTTTTTTTTCTTTTTTTTTTTTTTTGTTACAGGAGGGCGAAAAGAGCGTGCAAGCAGCATATACATATATGTGTGTGTGTGTGTGTGTGTGTGTGTGTGTGTGTGTGTGTGTGTGTGTGTGTGTGTGTGTGTGTGTGTGTGTGTGTGTGTGCGTTTGTTGTTGTTGTTGTTGTTTTACCTTTCTAGTTTTCATTCACTTAAAATTTGACAATGACAGAAGATCATGAATAATAGCATTGATCCGTCGAAGAATGTTCTCTATATGCTACGTCATATACAGCTAATATTTCATGGGTTTTGTTTGTTTGGGTGGGGGATCTTCTTTTTTTTATCTCTTTTTTTGTTTTGTTTATTTGTTTGCTTGTTTGTTATTGTTGTTCTTTGAGGGAGTCTTCCCTTACACCTCCCTTCCCCTTCTCGTATTTATATCGCATTGTTGAGGGGTGAGGGATGGGACTGATATGTCGGTGTAGAAACTTGAATGCTTCTTTTTAAACGCCGAGTAAACCATAAAGGTGATCTCATAGCACGGGGCGGGATCGGATCACACAGTACACTGACAAAATCGTCTCGTTTTTGAATTCGATATAAAGTCAAATAAATCGTTTCAAAACTATAATTTTATTTTTAGTTTTGCATATATATTTTGATCACTTCTCTTCGTTGGACAAAGGAAAACATGTTTCTATACAGAAGGCTTTTCCTTTAACAGGTGCTCTCTGCCCAAGACGCCAGAGAGTGGCAAAATAAACCAACCAGCAGGGCAGACTGTTTTCATGGAAGTTTAACAAGAATTTTCTGAGTCAGGTTTTCATTACTTTCGCATTAGAGGCAGTTGTTGCAGGAAAGTTGTTGCAGGAATTTCCTGAGAGAGGTTTCACCACTTTCACATTACGGGCAGTTGCACGAAAGTTGCTACAAGAATGTCCCGAGTTTTCACTGTTCCTGCTTTACGATGCCATTAGCGCCGGAAGTGAAACCAAAATAACGCTTGCCTCAATCATGGAAGATAAAGCACAGTGCATCTCAACCCGGACGTTGTCGTGTGTTGGTTCTCTTTCGTGTCTGCTGGGCTATTTCCGTTTCAACGTTCCGAAATGTTAAAAGAGACAGAAAAAAAAGAAGAAACAAAGAACTAGCTCAGCACGCTCAGAAGACTGTATTTTTTGATTTTGGACATCTGCTCCTGGTAGAGCGTTTTCGTGTGTGCGCGCGCGCGCGCGTGTGTGTGTATGTGTGTATGAGCGTGCGTGCGTGCGTGCGTGCATGCGTGCGTGCGTGCGTGCGTGTGTGTGTGTGTGTGTGTGTGTGTGTGTATGAGCGTGCGTGCGTGCGTGCATGTGTGTGTGTGTGTGTGTGTGTGTGTGTGTGTGTGTGTGTGTGTGTGTGTGTGTGTGTGTGTGTGTGTGTGTGTGTGTACAGGGTAAAGTGCATGAAGCAAAGGAACTGGTCCTGTTGTTGTTTCGTGTTCAATCGTGTTGAAGGGGATAATATGATGGTCCTCTGTCAAGGGGAAGGGGATGAGGTGGATCACCATGTCATAATACAATCGTATTGCGTAGAAATGAACGTACTATACGAAGGATCGAAAGAAGAAATTCTTCGAATGAGAAGACAAACAACAGTACACAGCGGTGTTACTGACAATGGCGTGTGTAGATAGATGAATCATAACGATTGGTGACGTCTGTGTGCCGTGGTATTCCTTAGGACATCGCTATACTGATGACCTGGACGTGGTCGCGAGGGTCGTGGTGATGACCACAGATGATGAATGGCGCGGACAGAACGTTGCTGTCCATTTAATGACCAGCTTACAATTCACAGCCGCCTGCAGCCAGTGCGACATAGGATGCATAGGTATGCTGCCGATGCCCAACAACCCAGTTCGTCTTTGCAATACACAGCCGTTAAAAAGGAGAAGGTATAAAACGCAAACAGTGCGGTCATGTATTATACAGGGATGGCGATGACAACATCCGATGCACCCCCATGTAGGACACCTGCACTTTGTTAATTACAACAAAACAAAATCTTGTTTTTTGTTTTGTTTTAACGGTGGAACATCAGTTCCACGAGCAATTCATCATCAGATGTAAAATTCCATGGCACACGTCAGTGTATTAATATAATTATAGTATTACGGGAAACGACAGAACAGAACTAGGGGACATTAATGACACATCTGGGGACGGCGACAAAGCAAGAATGGAGGTGGACAATGACAGAGCAGGGATAAGTCGACAGTTGCACTGAAAGATAAAGTTTGCGTGGGGCGCGGCCTGGATGTGGGAGACTGTGAAACCTGCAGACGTGTACACTAACACGGAGAGGGCTGTGCAACATCTTCAGCACAAAGAAAAGAGGATGTATTTTTTCAGCAAGATCCAAACACATAAAAGGTTCAGCAGAACGCTGTTTATTAGGTACAAAAACACAATCTGCAAATCGGGGTAATCCCCTTTGTCAAGCTACAAAACGACACTTAAACAAAAGTTAAACGGTGAAAAATGAGATGAGAAGCGAAATAACTTCTCTTCTTTTCTTTTTTCTTTTCTTTTTGGTTGAGCTGTGTTGTTCTCCAATCCAGTGCTTGGAAGAAATCCAAAATCAAAGACTCACATGTGCAGTTTGTGTTTTTGCCCCAAGAAGTAGCGTTGAACCTTTTGCGTTTGGGTGTTGTTTTAGATCACTAGCAGTCGTTCTTCCTTCAGATTCTTCTTTCAACAAATCTGAACTTGCTTACATGAACTTGTGGGGATGGTGGTGTTTCCTGCTTTGTGAAACAGAAAGGTCGTCAAGAAAGCTGAGCACACGATTTTGCTATTTTTGTCATCGATAATAATAAATAATAACAGATACCTTTTG
Organism: Alviniconcha strummeri; assembly: GCA_963584105.1. Lineage (NCBI taxonomy): Eukaryota > Metazoa > Mollusca > Gastropoda > Provannidae > Alviniconcha > Alviniconcha strummeri. Next base: position 11,331,851 of record OY757544.1, read on the forward strand.
TACAGCGCTATTCTCTGGTGTACACAAACTCACTGCGCTTTACAACATTCTATCGATGTCAGTGAAGAACAACAACAACGACAAAAAAACATAAAAACTTTTAAACAAGCTCATTGCTTTCTTTTACAAACGAGTTTGGATGTGCTGAGATCATACGGTGTGCTGATTCAGTAGTGGAAAGGAGTTTAACTGTCGTCCTGTAAGTGCTCCCTTCGTGCGAACGACGACTAGAACTTTGTCTGAACAGACTGGAGAACATGGACAAGGTGCAGACAAAGCGGGTCTTTTCTCTCGTTTGTTCTGACGTTCCGTCCTTACAGTTTGACTGTGTTTGAAGTGGGGCACGTTCATCTTCGTGCAGACCAAACAACGGCTACAGGGCTGCACTTGGTACAGACAGATTTCAGCCGGAACGGTCGGCGGTGGCAACCACCTTGCGTCTGCGATGCTGCCGTGGAGTTGGCGGTGCAGGTTCTCCCTACCCCGCCCCCTGCAGATTTATCTCCCCTTTCCTCCTCGTCTGGCACCTCGTACATTCTCTGGAACTTCCCTCCGCCAAGTTCTCTCCCCTGTGTGCGTGCTCTGGAACTCCCCTCCACCACGTTCTCTTCGCTCTCGCTCCGACTTCTAGCCGGGTATTGCGCAAGGCTGTAGTTTATCGTTTGCTGAAGTGCGAATCTTTGTCTAAATAGACCGAGGCATAGGTAGGAGCTAAACAAGGAAGGCTTCAAAGAATACCGCGCCGGTATGTAGTAGGTATAATTTTGTACTTCATTGGTGGAAAGGCTACTCTTGCTTACAGAAATGCCAGCTGACAGCAACTGCAGAGGGATGGGCTCTTTTCAGCAGCTTTGGGTTTTCCACTTAATTATACATTTGTTTCTAGTCTAAGTGGCTGACTGTTATACTAAACAATTATTGTTGTTGCTTTGTACTCGCTAAGAAGGGTTTGAACTTAGCAATTCGATCCATGTGTAGAGTACTCTCTCTCTCTCTCTCTCTCTCTCTCTCTCTCTCTCTCTCCCCCTCTCTCTCTCTCTCTCTCTCTCTCTCTCTCTCCTCTCTTCTCTCTCTCTCTCTCTGTATATAAATAATGCCTGTAATTTGATAGCTACTCATCAGTAGCTTAGCAAGGACTAGTTGTTAGATAGGTTTTTGACTGAACCTAAACTACAATCCTTGTAAAATAAAGTTTTCGAGTTGAAGTTCTCTCTCTCTCTCTCTCTCTCTCTCTCTCTCTCTCTCTCTCTCTCTCCCTCTCTCTCTCTCTCTCTCTCACTCTCTCTCAACACAAAAACCAAAACAACATGGTGTTGTCTTGCCATGGCGTGCAAAAACATTAATTGCTCGCATCGATTAGACGCCACCTTCTCAAAGCGATTCATCTTAGACAAGGAAACCTTTGCAGTAAGGTTAAGTGGAATGCTGGCATGCTGTGATATCAGCCTTGGCTGTTGATTCTCTCCTCCCCATGCTGTTCAAGCGGAAAATGAAACTGTTGACATTTCACTCGGTTGGTGATTGAGGAGATGAGGTAACGAAACACTGAGTATCCGAACTTAATTCAGACAAGATCCCCCCCAGTGGGGATGGGGTTGGGGGATGGTGGTGGGGGGAGATAGATGGGGAGGGAGTGGAGTGTATGTGTGTGTGTGGGTGGGTGGGGGGTCGTATTTTGGGCAGGGAAAGGCAAATTAAAATGCAACAACAACAAGATGTTGACAAGTGATTGAGACTCAAGGATTACGTTTGAAGGAGATTGGGTGATAGACGTCAGAGTGAAGGGGATAGATAGAGTGAAAGACGTCATTATAGGGGATAGCGTAACAGCTAGGCCTTGCCGTCAGACTGAAAGGGATAGGGTATCGGGCCTTGCCGTCAGACTGAAGGGGATAGGGTATCGGGCCTTGCCAGACTGAAGGGGATAGGGTAACAGGCATTATCAGACTGAAGGGGATAGGGTAACAGGCCTTGTCAGACTGAATGGGATAGGGTAACGGGCATTGTCAGACTCAAGGGGATAGGGTAACAGGCCTTGTCAGACTAAAGGGGATGGGTAACAGGCCCTGGTAGTGAATGGGATAGGTAACAGACCTTGTTAGTGAATGGGATAGTGTAGCAGGCTTTGTCAGACTGAAGAGGATGAGGTAACAGGCCCTGGTAGTGAATGGTAACAGGCCCTGTTAGTGAATGGGATAGGGTAACAGACCTTGTCAGTGAATGGGATATGGTAATAGACCTTGTCAGACTGAAGGGAATAGGGTAACAGTCGTCAGTGACTAGGATATGGTAAGAGGCCTTGTCACACTGAAGGGGATAGGGTAACAGGCGTTGTCAGTGAATGGGGTACAGTAACAGGCTTTGTCGGACTGAAGGGGATAGGGTATTAGGCGTTGTCAGTGAATGGGATAGGGTAACGGGCCTTGTCGGACTGAAGGGGATAGGTTAACAGCCGTTGTCAGAGTAAAGGGAGTAAGGTAACAGACCTTGTCGGAGCGAAGGGAAAAATAGACTTTGTCAGGATTAAATGGATGATATGACACAGACCTTGTCAGGGTGAAGAAGAGAAGGTCACAGAGCTTTGTCAGGGTGAGGGGGTGAGGTCAGAGAGCTTGTCAGGGTGAAGGGGGTGAGGTCATAGAGCTTGTCAGGGTGAGGGGCTGAGGTCACAGAGCTTGTCAGGGTGGAGGGAGTGAGGTCATAGAGCTTGTCAGGGTGAGGGGGTGAGGTCACAGAGCTTGTCAGGGTGTAGGGGGTGAGGTCATAGAGCTTGTCAGGGTGGAGGGGGTGAGGTCATAGAGCTTGTCAGGGTGGAAGGGTGAGGTCATAGAGCTTGTCAGGGTGGACGGGTTGAGGTCATAGAGCTTGTCAGGGTGGAGGGGGTGAGGTCATAGAGCTTATCAGGGTGGACGGGTTGAGGTCATAGAGCTTGTCAGGGTGAGGGGGTGAGGTCATAGAGCTTGTCAGGGTGAGGGGGTGAGGTCAGAGAGCTTGTCAGGGTGGAGGGGGTGAGGTCATACAGCTTGTCAGGGTGGAGGGGTGAGGTCATAGAGCTTGTCAGGGTGAGGGGGTGCCGGTGAGGTCATAGAGCTTGTCAGGGTGAGGTGAGGGGGTGAGGTCACAGAGCTTGTCAGGGTGGAGGGAGTGAGGTCACTGAGCTTGTCGGGGTG
>OY757544.1:11342520-11347639 GCA_963584105.1 Alviniconcha strummeri
TTAAGGGTTTCTAATTTCGCACTATGTATTGGTCGTTTTCAAGTGACATTATGGCAGTGAAGGGGTTAAAAAAAAACAAGCAAGCACTAGAGACGTCATAGTCTTCAAAACTTGAATTTGGACATCACACGGAAGAATAACTAGCCCCCGGTGTAGGAGCGCCTGAAAAGGACGACTTGGGCCGTCATAGTCTTCAAAACTTGAAGCTGGACACCACATGGAAGAATAACTAGCCCTTGGTGTAGGAGCGACCGAAAACGGACGACTTGGGCCGTCATAGTCTTCAAAACTTGAAGCTGGACACCACACGGAAGAATAACTAGCCCTTGGTGTAGGAGTGCCTGAAAACGGATGACTTAATTGGGCCGAGGCTGGAGGACATGGAGCTCCAATAGGAGTGTGAGAGGCGTCAGTCGTCCGGCGGTGGACATGTATACAGACAGCTAGGCGAGGAGACGCGGTAAAGAGAAACCCACATGCCTCCCAGGCTCCCCAACCTGCGTTGGGCGGTAGTGTTTTTGACATGGGGAGGGCGTTGGGTTTCGCCCGTACCCGTGGAAACAAAAGGCCAAGGGGTTGATTGCTTCTGGGTCTGACAAAGAACACAGGCTGGGGGTGAGAGAGGAGACGATCAGGTCAGTTCCGAGCGGTTCGGTCCAGCTCTGTGGATGGTTTCCTCTGTCTCACTGGTGGTCCGTCCTCGTGGTGGGGGACCGTGGACGAAGAAACCTAAGCCCCTCTCTGCGGAGGATCCAGGTCTATCAATGTTATGGTTTTAAACAAGGATTTATTCCAGCTAAAAAATAAAGATACAATAAAAGCTTCATGAGCTCACCAACAAGCTTATGGCTTATACACGGCTGGGAGACCGTGGACGCAGAAAGATAAGCCACATCTGCGGAGAATCCAGGTCTGTCAATGTTCTGGTTTAAACAATGATTTATTCCAGTACAAAAATAAAGATGCAATAACAGCTTCATGAGCTCACCAACATGCTTATGGCTTGTACACGGCTGTCAATGTTTTAATCTTTAAAGTCTGCAGTAGGTCGAAATAATCGCTTTGCCATAAACTTTGCCTTTGTAATTTTTCCTTCCTGTTTCGTTCCACTTTACTTTTTCACAATCCTGTTCAAACACCATGTGACGTGTTGGATAAACAGTGAAATCAGAGCGGTATGAATCAGATTTGATGACTTGTGAAACAAGTCATGCCCAGCCTGACATGCCTCTCGTGCTTAACCGGGCGTTATATGTCAAGTGACACTCTGCTTCTTCAAACCCTCAAAAATGCTAATTCTACGACGTTCTGCATCTCATTCTTGTCTCCGTTTATCAAACTTTACATTAATACAGGTCAGCAGTGCCAAGTTCCAGAAATAGCTCGTTTCTTTGCTCTTTAGCATCAGTGTCTTCACACATGTTCCTTTTTCACTAATCGTTAGGCAAGAGATATGAACGGGGTCAGTTTAACACACGTACCTGAATCAACCACCACTGAACTCTCCTGTCAGAAGGCGGCGCGGCAACAGACGGCCTTGACAGAAGCTGATTAACAGAAAGACTCCTGAGCTCTGATCCTGTTTCTTGACCCTGCGCACTTCGGTGTGTAAGTATATATTAACCTAAAGTGAACTCCCTTGGCCTACACAAATGCGTGTAAAAACCACTCGTCCCATCACCCGATTTTAAACACGTGGAGTTCTGGGTCGCAAAACAACAGTGCAGCGAGGTACGCTATTTGCAAGAAGACGTGTTTCTGCAAGTGGGGGAAGGTGGGGGGGGGGGTAGTTTTTCAGCAGCGCCACGTGAGCAATGAAGACCTGTTGAATCGGCCTCCAGGCTGCCGCTGATACAGCACGTGCAATCTGTCAGATGTCTTTGCTCCCATTCATCTCGGTGTGGTAAAACTAACGTACGGAAGAAAGGCTACACGCCACAATGGAACCCCTCTTTCTTGTGACCGCCTTTTAAATCCAGGAACACGGAGAGCTAGGTGGAGGCCTTTGGCTAGGGGTCGACGATCAGCCTTGAAATGACGCGAGAGGGCCGTCATCGCCATTTAGGGCATCATTGCAACTGTTTCAAAAAAGGCAACATTGTATCACTGGCGGGAGCTGCCACAAGTATCATTTTTGTCGTGTTTGTCGCGACAAACATGTGTTTGTCACGACAAACATGTGTTTGTCACGACAAAACACGTCTTTTGTCACGACAAAAGTATGCCTGTCGAGACAAAACTTTTGTTGCCGGGACAAACACGTGTTTGTTGCGACAAAACGTTTGTCGCGACAAAAATGATACTTGTGGCTGCTCCCGCCAATGATAACATCGGGTGTGTTCCGAAGGGCGGGGTGGAGCGCATAACTATGGGTCTTTCCTTAACGCGTAGACTGCTGGATTGAACTGACGAAGGGTTCATTTTAATCTACATGGAAAGTTCGAAGAGGCGACGGACCAGGTACTTACGTGATCGTTACGATAATTTCAAGGTGATGGTTCCGAATGGTCTTCCATTAGCAGTCCCGCTGTATTGTGGTCAGAGATATTCATAGTAAGTAGGTTATATCTCTTTGCTGTGATGCTTGAGCGGCAGGCAAGACATGGACATATCGAGGGGGTGGGAGGGTTGAATCCTTAGATGACTATCAATGTAGTATCCAGTGACCTCTTTTGTTAAAATATTCAGAAAATAAAATCCTTACTGGCTGACAAGCATAAAAGATGGTAAACGATTGGTGATTTGTATGGATGCAGTAAATATCAAAGGTATAAACCTCCTCCTCTTCTTTCTTCTTCTTCATTTAAGAAACTGCCATACTGCTTTGTGTGACACTCTCTTTTTTCTGGCGTCAAAAATCGAGGTGAACCACATTGTCGTCGTCCGGAACTGGTGGAATCATAAACTGATTGCCCTGCAGAGGACCAAAAACTGTACTGATGCGGTGGCCGATCTGACTGGATGCAGTGAAAATCAAACTAAAATCAGACGGATGGAGACCGTCTTCTTCTCCAACTACTACTTTTTTTCCCCTTCTTCTTCTCCTTCTTCACGTCCTTAAGTACCGCCTGCGTACTTCGTAATGTCGATTTTGGCCCTTTTTTCTGGCTCCACTTGAAAATCTCGAGACGAATCACAACGTTATAATTATTCCCTGCGCGTAATTGCTGACTCAGGGTATGAGTGGACGTGATGACAGGAACTCGCTTGACATTCAGCCCCATAGCGTTGTGGTGAAGTCCTAAAAACCCACCCTGCATCCGACAAGTGCGCTGGCCAATGCGCGTGGGGCCAAAGCTTGGCAAAACATTAACGTCACATCCGCTGGGTCATTGTGCTCCTGAGGCCGATCGTAACCCACTTACAGGCTCCACGATGCTAAAGCTTGGGCCGGAATTCTGGTAATTGATGAAAGCTCCTGGCGTTGATTTCCCGGAATCTATCGACGACTCCCCGCACCCCAAAATCACTACTGGTTTCACCCCGCCTCTATCACTTTTGGGCTTGGCGAGGATTTGATGAGAGCTTGGGAGGGACAGACTCGGGTGGGGAGGGGGATGGAACTCGGGTTTAAGGGGAGGTAATTTATGAGATGGGGCAAGGCGGGCCACGGTAATGACCGAGGTCTCCGTGGCTAAGCGAGACTTAACTATGGACAGAAGGTGCCATCGGTTTTGTGTTTGAAAGGTAGCTGCTTCCCGCTTGTTATATCCGGTTGGACAAAGGAGGGGTTGCGTGAAATGAGAAAGAGCTGTGTTTTTGTCTGGCTTTGTTTTACTCGTGTAAGCTCCTGGGTTAAGTGAGATTTTGCGCGTACGACCAGGGTTAGTGTGTGTGTGTGTGTGTGTGTGTGTGTGTGTGTGTGTGTGTGTGTGTGTGTGTGTGTGTGTGTGTGTGTGTGTTCGTGTGTGTGTCTGTGTCTGTGTTGTGTTGCGTACATGCGTCTGTTTTGTATTTGCATATAAATACCTTCGCATAGCTAACGCTGGAGACAATGCAGAAACTGCAGTTTGCCGAAGTCTTCATTGTGACGTCCTGAAAGCATGTGTCAGTTCCTCGCTAGGTCTCTTGACCGGAGTCTTTAGGTCTTTGGGCCGGTTGTTAGGCCGGAGTCTTAAGGTCTTTGGGCCGGTTGTTAGGCTGGAGTTTCCACCGCTATAGAACCGGTGCCTGAGGATGTCCTGCAATGGGAGGCCTGCAGCAGATGTTCTGTTGCCATGCTTTACGTACACACACACACACACACACACACACACACACACACACACACACACACATGCACGCACGCACGCACGCACGCACGCACACACACACACACACACACACAACACAGTGACACACACACACACATCAACACACACACACACAGCGCGCGCGCACACACACACACACACACACCGCACCAACAGCTGACGGCGTGAGACCAGCACGTGCTCCACGTGCCGTCGTCGTTCCCATTGCGGATTACAGACCGTTCACACTTGAGTAAACACAGGGATAACTTCCCTGCTGATGAGCAGGAGCCCCGGAGCTGTTTGACAGTTGCTGTCGAGAGTTGGGGCGAAATTCAATTATGAAGTCCAAGCCTTCTTCATACGCTCTCTGAGGTTTATCTGGAACCTGGGGCATTTTCCAGGCTGTTGGATGAATATTGCTTTCATATTCGCAAACGTAGATGCAAATAGTCTGCTGCTATTTCCTCAGAGTTCAAGCACCTGAACTGGCTGTACAGCGATTACTACTGACTGGTCCTGTCTACACACGATTTGAAGACCACGGGGAGGAACTAGCCCACTAGGCTGCATAATCATTCGTATCCTGTTTTCAGCACCACAGATCTGTTTGTTGCCCCACCCCCAATTATAATGATGTGTGTGTGTGTGTGTGTGTGTGTGTGTGTGTGTGTGTGTGTGTGTGTGTGTGTGTGATGTATTATAATGATACCAACGGTACTTAGCTGTATTTAACGACTGACAGACCAATTGTGTGGGCTCTAAAATCGATTGATCTCTTCAGTCCTTTCATTAGTTTTGCGCCGAATTCTATCCCATGGAAAATATCGATCCTTTAAAACTTGCATTCATCTTGCTGTCTCGGGTGTGTGTTGGGGGGGGGGGGG
>OY757544.1:11347839-11352839 GCA_963584105.1 Alviniconcha strummeri
TGTGTCTTTTTCACCTTAAAATTCGCGCCGGTAAGTGAAGGGAAAAATCAATGTAAGGAATGACTGCTGTCAGTTTGTGCTTTGCTCAACAGTGACTGAACCAAATGTAAAGCACTGTTGATGTGAGACAGCCTTTATCCGTTTACAGTGCAATGTCAAGCAAACACAAATCTGGGATTTCCTCCGTGTGGAAATGTATTGCCATTGTACTTTATAGATCTCTAATTACAGCGCTAGCCTGCTCGTTCTGGCTGCATGCTGTCTCTCATAGGGGGTCAGACTCTCGTACAGAAAACGCTACAGTAGTCATGCACCTTACGTATGTGGCTTTGCATGAAGTGGCATGGTGCATGGTTGTATGGTTTACACAGAATGCGCCGAGATGGCAGCAGTTTCATGTGGCACCAGCCATGCCAGCGCTGTAAGTACACCACTTCGATGAATAGTCAATAACACACTATAAAAAGCTACTCATTCATGTAGAATCACATGCGAGTGCAGTGAGTCTGCTCGAGAGCGGAGAATAGCGCTATATAAAAACGATCAACATCAACAACAACAACAACGAGAGAGAGAGAGAGAGAGAGAGAGAGAGAGAGAGAGAGAGAGAGAGAGAGAGAGAGAGAGAGAGAGAGAGAGGACAGAGACAGAGACAGAGACAGAGACAGAGACAGAGACAGAGAGACAGAGACAGAGACAGACAGAGACAGACAGACAGAAACAGAGACAGACACACAGAAAGAGTTAAATAGACAGGGACAGGCAGACTGAGACAGATAGATCGACAGACAGACCGACCCCCCTCCGTCACCTCCCCTCACACACACACACACACACACACACACAACACACACACACACACACACACACACCACACACACACACACACACACACACACAGCAAGGGAGTTCAATGGGAAAAGTTTATGTGTAAGGGGAATCAATCGCAACTCAAGTTTGTGATTACCTTTGACGCGTTAGTTCCCTTAGATTTGTTCCTCCCCCCCAACTCGCGGAATCAACCTCGCTGTCACTCGTCTCCTTCCGAAGCCGCAGTTTCCAAATCTGTTGCAAGCACTGGAAGGTGCGTTATGTTATGTGGTTGTTGCTGTTGTTGTTTTGCTTTGTTTTTGTTTTCTTTTCTTTTGTGTCTTATTATTTTGTTTTGTTTTAATGTATAAATACTATGTGTTGTTGAAAAAACACTCATCGACTGTATTGAATTTTATGACTGTTTCTTTGCATTTAAGATAATGTACAGCCCATTGATTTGCACTTATGATAATGTAGGCAGTGGGCCTGGCTCTTTTCTTTTCTTTTTCTTTTCTTTTTTGTGTGCAAATAGCACAGAAGATGATGATGATGATGATTACGAGTATGATGATAGTGATGATTATGATGATGACGACGACGACGTTGACAATTGTTTTCTATGTTTTTCCTATTTCGTTTGTGTTGATACTGTTTTTCATGTGTGTGTGTGTGTGTGTGTGTGTGTGTGTGTGTGTGTGTGTGTGTGTGTGTGTGTGTGTGTGTGGTGGTGGTGGTGGTGGTGGTGGTGGTGGGGGATACTGCTAATACCAGTGCTTCTTTTTTCTTCTTTTCTCTCTTTGATCAACTGAAAGGTTATTTCCACATCTATTTAGATTCAGGATTACGAATTAATTTTGATTTCGTTCCCTTTTCCCCCCCCCCTTTTTTTCTTCTTTTCTCTCTCTCTCTCTCTCTCCTCTCTCTCTCTCTCTCTCTCTCTCTCTCTCTCTCTCTCTCTCTCTCTCTCTCTCTCTCTCTCTCTCTCTTTTTTCAAATGAAAATAAATAAAACAGGCTGCATGTGTTCAGTGGTTTGTCAGGCCTGTGGTTTGGTAAAATAAATTATACACAGCCTATTCACTTTTTCATTCATTCGTTCATTTTACACCAGCAACAATTATACAAGCAGCAGTTAGGCGCAGCAACTCGCAGTTGTGCAAACGTGAAAATTAGAAAATAATATCGTTTGAGTGTTTGTCATTTGCTGTCTTGCAACACGATCTATGTTGTATTTGATGTTGGTTAAACAGGTGAAACAGCTTGTTGTTGCAACACGATCTATGTTGTATTTGATGTTGGTTAGACAGGTGAAACAGCTCTGTTGTTGCTTGAAGGTGGTGGATGAACTATACTTATTAGATCTAGAAAAAAGAAAATCTAGTTGGGGGGGGGGGGGGGGGGGTGGAGGCGAGCAAGAAACAAGAACACACAAAACTTGTTTTATTTAGATGATGTCAGACAGAACATAGAGACGTGTGACGTAGGCAGGGCAAGGTCAAGTCATTTTCGTCACAGAAGGCTGGAGTATGCGTCATCCACCGTCTGATCTTCATGACGTCACTTGAAACCTGTTGCAGAGGGGTAATGTTACACAAAGGACGTCACTTGAGACCTTCCTACAGAACAGCTTTCTTCTGTAGCCGTTTAGCACACCCAAAACCGACAGCACTAATTTTGTTTGATGCTTTTGAAGAAGCGAGTGATACAACGCTCTTGATTTTCCCGAATTTAGTCTTAGCTGAAACCATGGTGAAAACGTGTTGTGCTCCGAAGTGCCGGAACAGGTCCAAGACACCGGGCATCTCCTTCTTCTGTTTTCCCAAAGCTCCTAATTTGAGAAGAGAATGGATTCGGCGCGTGAACAAGGTCAATTTTCAACCTACTCGCCATACGGTGCTTTGCTCCGACCACTTCCCGAGCGACAGTTTCTGAGCGAAAGCGTTCCAGAGTTCCTGCAGCTCATTGGCCTTGGAACAACGGCCTATCCGAAGACGCTTGAAGCATGGAGCTTTGCCGGTGTTGTTCAAACGAACCAGGGACGGTTGGGAGGAGGGGGAAATGCGATAAAGAAAAGGAGGCAGAGGAGAAGGATGATGGGAAAGAGGAGGATGGAATGGAAGAAGAGAGTGATGACGAAGGGCGTTTCGTCATTCAGATGGATGTGGCGGAGGAGGAAATGGGTGAGTTAGATTTGTTGTTGATTTATTAATTTCTCAATGGGTTAAATTACTCATCCACTCCTTTGTCCATCGTCCAATGGTTCAGTTTTTTATTTAATAATTTCCTTGATTAATTAATCATCAATCGTCCTTTTGCATAAAGACAGACTTCGAGAAAAACAGGCAAAAAAGTAAAACAAAGCGAACGGATGCAAGCATGCTGGTCAATTATCTGTATGTCCTCTGTGTCTGTCGCTCTGTTTCCCTACCCCAAGTCGGTGTACAGTCTATGAAATCGCTGATGATCGACCACCTCATGAGAGATTATGTGCACCCATTTTTTGACTTCATATTCATGCAGTAAGCCTCTCCCCAAATAACCCTTTTGAACAATTACAATTTCCTCTTGTTTCACATTTACGTGTAATCGAACTCCACAGACAAAGAGAACTCAGTTTTGTTACATCGTCTGTTCATGTGTAGTAGGGCAAAGGAGTACTCCTCAGCACCGAAAGAACACCTCTGAAGATCATATTTTTTCAAGAGTGGTAGTGGTGGCAATGATGGTTTACCACCGGAGATCCCTTTTTTTTTTTTTTTTTTTTTTTCTCTTTTTTTTTTTTAGGAATCAGAGTCGCAATCTCCGTCCTCCTCACACCAAGATCAGCCAATGGATGCTCTTCCAGCAAGATCACCAGCGCAGCCTTCGACGAAAGCGTGAAAGAAACAACCAGTGACATAAGAAAAGAAACCTCTGCTTTACAGCTACAAGACGACAACAAAGAGAACCGTTCCAGCCGACCCCGTCGCAGTTGCAGAGCTCGTGGAGCAGACGGAGAAGGGTTGAAGAAAGAATGCCAAAGTTCGCAGGCAGCAGAGCCACCAGGCACGGTGCCGAAAGTGAGGACAAGGAGACAGCGAATGCTGAGGAGCAGGACGAAGAACGTGATGGCGACGACCCCGAGGCAGACAACCCTCAACAGAACGATCCCGGCGACGAAGACCACGAGTCGGAAGAGCCAGAGGAAGAGACGCGCCTTTTCACTATCGAGTCAGTCCGTACAGTGAACGAGAACGACGAGATCAAAGGTCTCGGTGGCGAGACAGACGGCGGGCGAGGAGGCGGCGAAGAAGGTTCAGGCACATGCAGTCCCGATGCTGCTACTCGTGCCAGTCCTCCGCTTCCCAAAGGCTCAAGTCGTCAAGGAAGAAGCCCTCCCCTAGACCGTAAGAGCAGAACCACCACGTTCCATTCTGCCAATTCCTCAGCCGAGCAGCTGCGGGCCCATCCTGTGCCGCATCGACCCGGCGTTCTGCAAGTTCCAGCCAGTCTTCGAGGTGCCCTTTGCGTCCTCTCCCACGTTCTTCAACAGAACCGCCGATTCCATGGTCAACGCCAGCAAGATCGCCAACAGCGCGGCTAACAGCGACAGCCCGGGCAGCCCAGAGAATGAAACCAGCCCGTCTGAGCCCGCTGCTATGCAGGTGAGCGGTAGGGATGCTCCGGACTCTGCCACTGCGACAACGACAGCCGCTCCAGCCTGTGACTCTCCTTCAACCGTCGCTTCCCCGGTCTGCACGCTGCCCTGCTGCAGCACCAAGCCGGGCGGAGGAGCTCCCATCACCAAGCCCGTCCACATCAAGCAGGAGGTCCCCGACGCCGACGACTCCGCCCTGCCCAAGTGTCGGTCCTCGGAACTGCCTCCTCTCGAGGCTCTCGAGCAAAGGCCCGGCGCACCCGGGGTCCCCAGGCCCAGTCCCGCTGGGGACATCCGCTACCGAAGCGACCGATCAGCACCTCGCGTAACGCCAGTGAAGCGAGCAGGTGCATACCGTACCGCAGCGAGCCCCTCAGGAAGCTCCCCGTGGCCAGCACGCCTCTGTCATCTTTGCTGGACTATCGCGACAAGGCCCAGAGGAGCCTCACCCAAAACCTCCTCTTGCAGAAGCTGGATCGAGCGCCGCAGGGCAAAGTCTACGGCAGCAGTCCGGCCGGCGGCGCCGGCGACTGTGTGAAAGCAGCCGGTGG
>OY757544.1:11357839-11368491 GCA_963584105.1 Alviniconcha strummeri
TTAGACATTGGCTGAGCACTGTGGGGCCGTGTTCAGACATTGGCTCAACACTGTGGGGCAGTGTTCAGACATTGGCTCAACACTGTGGGGCCGTGTTTAGACATTAGCTCAGCACTGTGGGGCCGTGTTCAGACATCGGCTCAACACTGTGGGGCCGTGTTTAGACATTAGCTCAACATTAGCTGAACACTGTAGGGCCGTGTTTAGACATTAGCTGAACACTGTAGGGCCGTGTTTAGACATTAGCTCAACACTGTGGGGCCGCGTTCAAACACTAGCTCAACACTGTAGGGCCGTGTTTAAACATTAGCTCAACAGTGTGGGGCCATGTTCAGATATTAGCTCAACACCGTGGGGCTATGTTTAGACATTAGCTCAACACTGTGGTGCACGTTCTGGAGTAAGCTGAACACTGTGGTGCAAGTTTCTGGGGTTAGCAGAACACTGGTGCACGTTCAGGGGTTAGCTGAACACTGGTGCACGTTCAGGGCGTTCAGGGGTTAACTGAACACTGTGGCCTGCGTTCAGGCATTAACCCGAGCTGCTTCGCGTCTTAGTCCGCGAATTTCTTAACGACACGAGTGGTTACGCCACTCAAGGGGCACTCTTTATCTCCGCGCAGCTGTCCACCGACGCCGTCAGCGCCCTCTAACAGGTTTGGGTACTAATAGCGTCCAAGCACGCACGTAAACATGAGGCGCGTCCGCCCCGGATAAAAAAAAGAAGAAAAAAAAAGATTTCCGCCTCGATTCAAACGATGTTAGTTTTATTTGTGCTGGCGTAAGCAACGTGCATAGTTGTAAAAGAAACACCTGGTGTACCTGGAGTTGTCTGATACAAACTTACTGCCGTTTGAGCTGACAGTTTACCGAGACCTATGGCGTAATCAACTGTGGCAGTAGCTGGCTTGGAGTTTGCGACAGTGGCTGATCTTCGCTGGTCGTTCAAACCGAGCATGTTTTACTTCACACGATATCATAAGCAGCAAAAAGTAGTAGGTTCATGTGGAACTTTTTGTGTCTAAAAGTATTCTATTTCGATACGTGCGTCAAGAATTACGTCGCGTACTTGTATAACTGTATATATTGTTATTTCATAACTCAACATTATTGTTAATAACGAAAGCGGTTTGTCTGAAAGAAATGAATTACAAGAACAATATTTATAGCTTTTTTGGATAAATATTTGTAGGATCAATCAACCATTGTCAGGGACTAGTGTTTTTCATTTATTGTTAGGCGATATAAAACAGAACCCCTGGTGTATAAATATTCGTATGTTACTGCATTTCCTGCCTTGCAGCTAAAGTGAACAAAGAAAGGACAGATTCAAGTATGGAAACACAAAATATTTGTCGCTGGAAAGTGACTAAGAACATCTGAAGCAGGAAGAAAGAAAAGAAAATTATACCATTTATTTCGCTTTTTGCGTTATTTTAATTAGCATTTGGCATAGAGTTGCTCAGCCGTTGCACTATTTTTCCTGTTAATTGTGGTTTACATTTTGTGAGGAACCCTTTTGTGTTGATACTGTAAAAACTAGCAGACTGGCCCACGGGTTTTGTATCTGGCTAAACAAAAACAAAAAGAAGTTTGGAGTTTTGTTCTTGCTGTTTTGTTGTTGTTGCACATTGATTTAAATATTCAAGAGGTGGACAACAATGTCATTTGTTTTATGTCAATAAACATGTATTTTAATCATTCTGTTGCATAGTGTTTTTACACGCGCACGCGCACTACCCTCCCCCTTCCCCCCGACCGTTGCTCCCCCCTCCCTCCGCCCGCCACCCCCACCCCACCCCCCCACACAGCCAGCAATTCGAACAGTATTGAACGTATTTCCGAAAGTACAAAATATTGCCTGTGCCGACACAATGCTCAAAAGTGTACTCTCACTGTTAAAGATGTCGCTTATAGAGAGATGGTATTTTGGAGGGCGGGGTGAGAGAGAGAGAGAGAGAGAGAGAGAGAGAGAGAGAGAGAGAGAGAGAGAGAGAGAGAGAGAGAGAGAGAATAAGCGGACGTTTGCGATTGAATGTCGAATTGCGACCGCAACCACTGGACTATATAACAGCTCAGTGATTGCAGTAAATACGCTGTTTTCTTCGTATTTTCTTCTACGCTGTTTTCTTCGTTTACCCATGCTTCATGCAGTCGTTGCTTCAGAAAAGCTATCTCTAAATCAGGTAAATCCAAGTCGTGTTGCACTTCAGTCAGTCAGGGCACACAAGTGGAGAAATCCAGGAAAGCTGACGAAGAATACGTCTTTTGTAGTGCAAAAGACATAACATTACATACTACTTTATTCATCCTGTAAGGGAATTCCAAGTGTCGCTCGATCATCAAGGAAAGAAAACAACAATCACGAAAAACACTTACGCATACTACCCCTACTTCCCACACTCACCTAACACACATTAAGACTTGTGTGAATAGTCCAGCACAAAGACTTGTCTGAATGTGAAAATGAGACTCTTTAACTTAAGGTCTTTCCGGTGAGGGTTGACTATAAACATCACGTCCCTCTGACACAGTAGCCTAATTACTTTCACACACCATTATCCAGTCTTTCGCGACTAGTCTACCATTGAACATGTACGCAAAATAGGCAACGCACTCACGTTCGATGCATATACCCAAAAGTCGGGTCCGTTTTTTTTTCCCGACAAGGAGATGTACTAGGTGATTGAAAAAAACTAAATGAAGTGACATGCAATAAATGGAATCAAAGAATTCGAGCTTATTCATGGTTAGAAGGTATAAAAGAAGAAGAATGTAAATGCTGAGACGACATAGTTCAGGAGCTGTGTGAGAGTCGAGGTGGCCGTCCTGGGCTGTCCGTCCAAACGAGCCTTCTGGTTTCCGTGGACGTAAAGCTGTATTGAACTATGCTTCGGCATTGGTCTCAGCTTGTCCCTAATATGTCAACTGACATCTGAGGACATTAAGCAACACTACCTACCTACCATGCTGAGACGATTCACAGTCAAGTGGGGCAATGCAACTTTCGATTCCATTCTTGGGCTCTTCCGTGATATTGAAACCGGCAGAGCTCAATATTTAATGCTGTCGATATACAGAGTTTGAAAGATCTTACTCAAGCCGTGCCCGAGGAACACTGTTAGCGTTTCGCCGAGGCAAGAGATGTTTCAGCTATCTCCCTTAAATGTCATCTACGCACAATCACAGAAAACATTAGGCTATAATATGTGATATCTTGTGCGTGTATGTAGCAATTATATTTATAGCCATCGTCAAGTTCGAAATCGACCGGACATGAACTATGCCAAGAAAACACATCTTTCTGCTTCGCATTTCCAATATTATTATGACCATAAAATAGGGCAAGGTCATTAGAACTGGTATGAGTATTGCGGTTTATTACAGGCAATTAGGCTATCATGCAAAGTTTGAAAAATCGCGTTTAAAGTGCCAGGCACGCATTACCGTAATGTACGGGGAGCGGGGAATATATATATATATAACACAGAACAACAACAACAATAACAAAAAGACAAACAAACAAACAAACAAAAAATCCTTTCCACTTCATCACGTCGCTTCCAGGATCTGCTCCAGGCCCGATTTCCGGCCCCGTTTGTTGAACTCCTCCATGTCCTTGAGGAAGGCGGCGACACGCGCCTGCAGCTGAGGCCGTCCGTTGCGGAGTCTGTCCAGCATGTCCTGCTGAAAGTTCCCGCTGGGCGACCAGCTCTCCTGCCGCTCCACCGAGTCGTCCTCGAACGGGTCAATGTTCAATCGGCACAGCTCTTGCAGTTCTCGACGAGAACGAGGCCTCCGAGGAGTGCCGCGGTATCCGTAGTCCTCGGCCGACGAAGAGTCGTCCGAGAACCTGACAGACCTGCCCGCGAACGCGGTCGTTGGACGAAGGTAGCCTCGGTTTTTCGGTTGATGGCGGTTGTAGGCCGAGGGTGACGTCTTCGGTCGGTCCTTACCTCGAGGGACGGAGGAGGAGAGGGTCATGGCCGACAGGGCGCTTTTCAGCCCGTCTTGAGAGTTGTCGACCTTGACGGCGTTGCTCTCCAGGAAGTGGGACAGCCCGTTGTTCTTCCTCTTCACGTTGAAGAGGTTCTTGGAGCTGAACTGCTCCCTCTCCATGGCCAGCCGTCGTTCCGTCACGGACATTTTCTTCGTGTTGGCCGCGTCGCCGTTGGCGAGGGCAGTGTAGTCCTGTGCGTTGGTCTCCTCCCCGTGCCCGTCCACCCCGTCCAAGGAATGCTGAGTGATGCTCATGACGCTGGCTCTTCTGCTGCTGAAGTTCCCCACGCTCATCCTCCTATTGCTGACTGAAGATTGGTCGGACCTCATCCTCATCAGCCTGCTCGGCGGCGACTGACAAAGGATTTCCAAGCCGCTGTCCTGCTGGCTTTTGATGGCTTCCTTCAGTCTGCGGGTCCTGTCGGCCTCGGCTTTGACCGCATCCAGCTCCTCCTCCTTTTCCGTCAGGACTCGCTGCGCGGATCGCGTGAGGCTGATGATGTGCTCGTCCAGGTTCACTTCCAGCTTGTCGTTCTCGCGGTATGCCTCGCTATAGTCCATCCTCACCGCCAGTTCCAGCTTCCCCGTCTCGTTCGCCTTGAGAGACATGGCTCGGGATCCTGACCTCCGGAAAAGATGTGCAAAACAGACGTGTATGACTACAATACACTACTCCCAGGAACGTTGTCGGTCTGCCGTGGTAGCCGTCGTCCTTGACGGAGAAAAATTCGTCCGAGAACCCGACAAGCTTGTGTGCGGACGAGGTCACAGGACGATGGTAGCCTCGGTTTTTCGCTAGAAATACTCAAACAGCAACAGTGTGGCTGTGAACATTTAAACACCGTTGAAATATTTTGGAAGCTATCGAATGAAGCGGCACAGTTGGTGCTGGTTGTTTGAGACGGCTGAATCAATCTGGATGAAAGTCTTAATCACAGAAAGTCAAAGTGAAACGTGCACAGGCAAAAGGAATACACACTGTTCACTGAAGACACATTTTTTTCTCAAAGGTCGTCGTTGCATATAGAACGCACACCAGCACCATCACTTCCAACAGAACTCAGGATCAAGCCTCACATTTCACGTGCGAAATTGTTTAACAGTAGCCAGAAAGAAAAAGAAGAAAATGGATAAATAATGACAGTCACGATTGTCCAGAAGACGATAGACATTACGTCTTTAACAACGACTCAGTTAACACCTCCTGCGGATTTCCGAAAGGTCTCCGTGGGCTTCCATTTCGCTAATCTTTCACCTGTTAAAGACGAAGACGGGTTTCAATCGTGGACTCGGAATTGTTTAAATCCGATGCCAGTGTTTTCCCCTTCGGGAACAAACTGTGGCTGGTTTCAAAGCCGCATTAAGGTCTTTGTGAAGATTCAATGACTGTCCATCTGACTGGCGCTTTAGAAAGGGTCCCACCGTCATGGGTGAGCTACACTCTGAGATAAAGAGCCTCAGGCTTTATAATTATGCAGTCGAAGGAGAGAAACATAACGTTGGAAGGTCTTCTCTTGCGGCATTACTTCAGTTCGGTTTTATGAATCTGCGGTCTTTGGCGACATTGATTTCTGGTCTGTTTATGAATCTACGGTTTTGGGCAGTCTCGTCCCATTTATGAATCTGCGGCTCCAGGAAGACTCGCAGTAGTATGCCTGCCCCAGTTCACAGTCGGTAAAAGCTATATTGCTCTGTTTGTGGGCCCTCAACAGAAGGTGAAACGAAAAGCTATTCGTGTGGATCGATCAGTGGTTCGTCGACAAAAATAATACATGAAAAGCAAACAGTGGCTTTTTTTCGGTTCCGTTGGCAGCCAGTCCTCTAGTAATGATCATGGAGGCAGATTCATTACTCGCTGTGCAGGATCCCAAACGGAGAGTTTTTGTGTGCGCGTATTACTGGCACGAAAGAGCAGCGAAACGATCCGTGTCATTAATTTTCACACAGCGCCTGCTTTATATCTGCTGGTAGTGACCGACGCCCATACATTCTGCAACAAAGAAAAGAATGTATTGAGCCAACGGGGATTATTTCCCGGTTAGAGTAGGCAATTCCCCCCCTAAAGCGATGAAAGAAAAAACAGGCAGAACAGAACAAAAAGATTATTGACCATCAGCACTAGTTGTTCAACTGTGAATGCTTGGGGAGGTGGGGGGAGGGGGGAGGACACATAAAAAGACACAAGTCCAGAGAGAATAATTTATGGGAGAAAAAAATCTGAAGAAAAGAAAAGAAGGAGAGAAATAAACAAACAAACAAAAAGCGTGTAGCTTAATACGTGTACCATTCTCAGCAATGAGACCTATCTTTACCTGTTGTGGCCGGTTTGTTTTCTCCCAACGTTGATCGATCCGGCTTCCTGAAATTTATCTCTTTGTCGCTAGTCGTAGTCATGTACGGTGCACAACATAGGTATTCAGTGTGTGTGTGTGTGTGTGTGTGTGTGTGTGTGTGTGTGTGTGTGTGTGTGTGTGTGTGTGTGTGTGTGTGTGTGTGTGTATGTGTGTGTGTGTGTATGTGTGTGTGTGTGTGTGTGTGTGTGTGTGTGTGTGTGTAGTGTGTGTGTGTGTGTGTGTGTGTGTGTGTGTGTGTGTGTGTGTGTGTGTGTGTGTGTGTGTGTTGTGTTGTGTGTGTATATGTGTGTGTGTGTGTGTGTGTGTGTGTGTGTGTGTGTGTGTGTGTGTGTGTGTGTGTGTGTGTGTGTGTGTGTGTGTGTGTGTCTGTCTGTCTGTCTGTCTGTGTGTGATGTGTGTGAACATGTAGGTGCGTGTCTATCCATATTATGTGTGTGTTCCATTGATTTTGTTCGTTGTTCGGTAATCCTTCCTTTATACCAGTTGAAAATCCCAAGGTAAAAAAAGTAAAATGATACCAGCCTCGCTTCTCTTTCCTTGTCGCGCTTGGTTTATTTAACCCTGCCACAGGATAAGAAGGGAGCCCATACACGGCAGAACTAACAATGAAGAGTCAACCGACTGGCTGATTAATGGTATTTAACGCCCAGTCGTTCACAAAAGCCAAGACAGCGGGAAGAAATAAAACATCAACCGACGACATTTTACTGTGATACGGTGAGTTGTGTTAGGAACTGGTATGGGAGAATTTTTTTACATGTGCGATTTATCTGGATGTAACCCTGTGTGGTTGACGGAACTTTAAAATTTAAGACCTAACTCCGGTTCAAGTAGGATTAAATCCTGTTAGTTACATATGAACGAATGACTATTCACGCTTCTGAACTTTGACAAAAATGTTACTGTTACACCCACTTCAAACCTTCTCTCACTTCCCCATCCGCCCACTTCTCTATCTCCCCTCTTCTCTCTCCTAAAGTGTATTAGCCAAGCTACATGACATCGGTTTGTTGCTGTTGCATGGCTCTGCTTTATCGTCCGAGTGTTGTTTTTGTTTTTTTGTTGTGTGTGTTTGGTTGGGTTTGTGTGTGTGTGTGTTTGTGTGTGTGTGTGTGTGTGTGTGTGTGTGTGTGTGTGTGTGTGTGTGTGTGTGTGTGTGTGTGTGTGTGTGTGTGTGTGTGTGTGTGTGTGTGTGTGTTCTTTCCTTTCTTGTTCTCCTTCTTTCTCCGTTTTGTGTGGCTGTTTTTTGTAATTTTGGTATTACAACTAGAATTTGTTTAGATTGTTCGGAGAAAGAAAAAAAAGAAAAAATGTAATGCGTACGCAGTTAATATTTTGTCTTCATAGCAAGTGTGTAAATGAGTGCATCGCCTATAAACCCCAGAGGCTTGTTGATGCTCTCATTACCTTTGTATTGTACCTTACAATACTTTATGTTTAGATATGATTGAAGAAACAATGAAGTCGATCGATCCGAAAAGGCAGAAATTAGATACAGGCAGAATTACCTGGTAGTGCGCGAAGCAGGCAAAGCTATATTCTGACCTACTCCAAGCTTTAAGGACAGAACCTTCGATAGCTTTGAGTTCTCGGCAGAGGGGATCGAGACCCCAAGTCTTGAATCTACAGTGCCCCGCTACGAGAATGGAATCGGTCTGTAGCTGCATGCTACTCGGTACTAAACACTGGTGTCACACGAAGCACTGACTGCATGGTTAACCCAAACTGTGCTATATGTCATTAGACACTGGTGTCACACGATGGAAGTACTGACTGTGCCATATGTCATTAGACACTGGTGTCACACGATAGAAGTACTGATTGCATAGTTAACCCAAACTGTGCTGTATGTCATTACACACTAGTGTCATACGATGGAAGTACTGACTGCATGGTTAACCCAAACTGTGCTATGTCGTTAGACACTGGTGTCACACGATGGAAGTACTGACTGCATGGTTAACCCAAACTGTGCTATATGTCATTAGACACTGGTGTCACACGATGGAAGTACTGACTGTACGGTTAATACAAAAGAGCTAATTAGCGCTCGAAATACATAACACAAGTACAACAAAGAAGACCTGAGTCGCCTGTGGTAGCTCTCACCTGGCATGCGTGTAAATACGAGGTATATAAACTCCACCAGAGGTACATCCTCTAAGAGGTGCATCAGAGGTACATTACTGACTGCATGGTTAGCCCAAACTGCGCTATGTATCAGCGAGCGGACACTCACATGCATACAAGGCAATTCCTTCCTTGTACTACTCCTCGTTAGCGCGTGGATTGTGCACAGCACACAGAGTATCTCCCCTCACCTGTGTCCTCAGTCACCACTTAGCACAAAGGTACCGCAGTTGAGTAACGGAGCATAATCACGGACGACAAAAGTCCTGCTCTCCACGAGCTATCCAAGTCGCGCTGTCCGTGGGTGCGGCAGTATCAAATGCAATGGTCCATTGTCACATCACACCGGGGACGTTTGAATATTTTACTGCGGGAAATCGGTGTTCTTCCGTGCGATTTTCCACTGCCCCAGTCAGACGTGAAACATAATATGTAGCGAAGAGACTACCGTGCGATCAATGATAGCTCTGCCTTCAGCTTATCAACAGAAAAGCGAGCGTACAGTATGTAAAGTAGTAAGCTTAGGTCTACTACGCTTCAATAGATTAGGTCACTGTAACCAGCGGGGAATTTGACAAACTAGGTGGAGTAAAATTGTGTACACACACACACACACACACACGAGAGAGAGAGAGAGAGAGAGAGAGAGAGAGAGAGAGAGAGAGAGAGAGAGAGAGAGAGAGAGAGAGAGAGAGAGAGAGAGAGAGAGAGAGAGAGAGAAGAAGAGAAGAAGCAGAAGAAGACACAAGCTAAAGCTAAAGCTCGAAGAGATGGAATACCCAGAAGAAGGAAAGATAAAGTGTGTGTGTGTGTGTGTGTGTGTGTGTGTGTGTGTGTGTGTGTGTGTGTGTGTGTGTGTGTGTGTGTGTGTGTGTGAGAGAGAGAGAGAGAGAGAGAGAGAGAGAGAGAGAGAGAGAGAGAGAGAGAGAGAGAGAGAGAGAGAGAGAGAGAGAGAGAGAGAGAGCAAACGAGTGTGAAAATCTGTCACGAAACACTTCAATAATACACACAGCACTCGCGGTTATATGATGGGTGGGGGAAAAAGAAAAGAAAAGAAAAGTTACCAATCTACCTTTACCAAAGAATATTGAAGAACTCCTATTTTTGTTCAAACGGCAATTTGCTTTCGGTCCAAGGAAAGTGTTTCAACAACGAACAGCAGCTTCGGTAGTTATTTGAACGTACAGAAACAGAAAGGCTTACCGGCATAACTTTGGTATTTCATCTCGCAGGCTTGCTCGACCCAGGCACCTCATTAATTTCATGTCAAATCGACTTCTCACAAAGTCACGAGTATCACCACACAGCATTTTCCTTTCTAACGTGTAAATTTGCAGCCGCCTTTGAAATCTTACTCTTCTATTTTGCTTCGTGTATACAAACAAGAAAGTAAGACAATAGTATAACTTCACGATTCTGAGCGACGCACTAGCATAAATGAGCCGCTAGCTGCCATGAGTCAGAATGACTGTTGATTGATCCCCTGAGTACATACTCCGGCTTTCTGTGTACGAGGTATGTATGTCTGTTGCTTCTGTTCCGGAGGACTGCGGCTGTCTTCTCAGCTTGGGAGGTCTGGTCTTGTCTAAGTAGATCATCTGTGAATACCTTTCACTGGACTATACTGTTGTACTTCGCTAGACTCGTTGCAAGCGGTCTAAATTCCGCTTGGTCGCTCCCGGAGAAGGTTCAAATATAAACAACTATGTTCGTGATTGAATTTGAGGTCTGAAACGAGACTCCACATGCTGTTTATAAGCGTGTAAGGTTATATAGGTGGCTTTGTAGGTCTTGAATTGTATGGCTTGTAATGAGGCTGAAGCTGTCAGGGGACGTTACCGTAATCCTTCGCTTCCAAGTCGGAAGGACTGAAAACGGCAGGGGTCATGGGTCATTCATTAAAGGCGCCAAGAACAGGAGGCTAGAGTTGTTGTTTTGTTTGTTTATAAAAAAAAAATGTTTGTTCTCTCTCTCTCTCTCTCTCTCTCTCTCTCTCTCTCTCTCTCTCTCTCTCTCTCTCTCTCTCTCTCTCTCTCTCTCTCTCTCTCTCTCTCTTGTTTTTCGTTTATTTGTGGGTGTTTTATTTAGAACAGCTCTAGAGAACTGTACTTACCTATACGACGACACATAAAGAACAATTAAAAACACAAGCGCTTTCGACACATAGTCT
>OY757544.1:11368691-11383691 GCA_963584105.1 Alviniconcha strummeri
AGATATCATATTACACCTTGTATCACCATTTGCTAGCGGTTTCGTTACATGCCCTGACTTGTATGTGAAGGTACCATGAAGTATGTGCCTGTGTATATATAAGAGATTTTGTCGGTCTGGTGGTTAACATAGCCTACTTCCAGGGTCGTATAAAAACTCGCTCCAGTTAAATATATCAAGGCTACTTTGGTTAAAATGCTTTCAATAACAACAACAATGTTGAGAGCACGCAGTTTATTTAAGCTCCTTTCTTCTTCTTCTTCTTCTTCTTCTTCTTCTTCTTCTTCTTTTCTCTCAATCGTTTTTGTGAAAAAGATCTCCTTATGTGCTTGGTGCTTAGGCGAATGTATCGAAACGTCACTATGCGGATTCGTGTCTTTTAAAAAAATCCAGTCAAAAAATTATTTCAGTTTTTTAACCTTTGTGTGTCCCCCTAACGCTCCTCGTTACTGAGAGCATAGTATTCAGCCCATACAATAATACTGAACTACATCAGTTAATGAATTTGCTACCGCCAAAGACCGTTTTATTGCCCCCCCCCCCCTCCCCCCCTCCCCTTCCACCCCATCTGACACGATGTTCCGGTACTCTTTCAAAATCCTGTCTGACAGGCTCAAACATATACGGCTGTATCCTTGTGGGTCTCTCGAGCAAAGTATCAGTTTCGTCTTCGGAGCTCGAGTTGGCCATTTTGCAGCGACTCCCAAGAGTGACGTAGTAGGCATATGGTCACGTGATTTGGGCGTCATTGCGACGCTTTCGGTACGACAGAAAATGCTTTTTTTCGTGCATTTATAACCCTCAGATCACAGTTTCACCTACATCATCGTTCTCAGCGAGCTTTAAAGGAAATCGTGTCAAAAATCACCCCTAACCTTGGACTTGTCCTTTAACTACAGAGACAGTGAGAAGTGGGGAAAAGTAAAGGTGTGGGTGGTTTAAAAAATAAAATAAAGAAGGGGGAAAAAAGAAACGATTTAAAAATAATAAAAAATAATCATTCGTGACTCCGTCATACTAAGACACCCCGCAAAGCTAACACAATACACAACGTTCACATGGTTCCCCCTTCAAACAGGCAATACAACGGGGAATCATGCATACGCATTTCGTGTCAACATAAAAATCATTCTTAAAAACTTCCTTGGAGCATGAAACTGAATACGTTTAAACGCCTTCTCAAGGCAGTTAAACAACCGCGCCCAGTACATAAAGCTTCTTCTGTCTAGGTAGGGTCAATGGGGTATAATCTGAAAGGGCTCCAGCGTTTCTATTCGCGTGGTACAGTGTATTAATGTTTGTTTAGCTTTCAGTTTTATCGATATTTCTTTTCAATCATTGGCTTCTGTTCTATGGGAAAAACATTCGTGACGTGACAGCCAAGTGCAGTGCAGCTACAGAGTTGTCGCCGAGTCACCACAAGCACCCTGCCAGGCATACGTCTACTGAGTGTTAAATCATGCTTCAGCTTATTTTACATCTTTTTTGTGTGTATTTATCCACATTCTAGCTTGCGGGGGGGAACAAAAAATCATCTTCCTGTGTCGTTTACAAACAGTAAACACATGACTAGTAAAGGCCAAGTCATAACTTCATTAAAATCCAAAACACAGCTGTCTTCTTCTTCTTCTTCTTCTTCTTCTTCTTCTTCTTCTTCTTCTTCTTCTTTCCACTCTCCTGTGACCCTAAAAATGGGTCAAGATCATCAAGATCGGTTTGATCGTGTATGTGCTATGCCGTGCAACTTGACTGATGTTATAACTGAAGATGTAAAGATTTACAAAGATATCACTGCACTGAGCATAGCAACATATGAGACTACACTGCTTCATTTAAGCTTTGTGCCAACGCCAGGAATACCGTCAGTTACTCCCGTAAATTAACGCCAGATACAGGGAAACAGCCGTTTTAACACGGATAGTGTTTTATTCAGTCACTAATGTCACCAAACCAGCGGCACAAAAGTGTAAAACTCAATAAAACTCATCGCTGCTGAAACTATGTTTAACACAGACCTCGCTTACATTAAACAGATGCTGAAAAAAAGCCATTATTTAAGTTTTGCCAAATTGAGAAATTCATCAGTTATTTCCCCGACCCTCTAATGGGCCCTCGAATCAGTTATTTCCCCGACCCCTCTAACACTGAGTAGCAACTGAAATTTTATGCGTGGCCCGGTCTCTGTGAGAAACAATCATTGATTCATTCATATGAATATTAAACTTGATCGAATAAGAAATCAGTTCGAAGGCAAATTACTTGTGAAAATTAATGGCCGCTGTCACCGGCAAAAACTACAAGTGCTTCTGGTGTTTTTTGCTCTTGGTCTGGTAAGACCGACTCGGGACAGCCGCCTATTCACAGACCCCCTCCACCCCCACCCCCCCACCCCCCTTTTTTTTCTTTTTCTTTTTCTTCCCCTTCTTCTTTCTTCCCCACGTCGGAGTGGTACCCTGCACAGTGGAAGTGAAAGGAAAATATGCTGACGCTTGAGTCACGAAAAACAAGGGTGGGCTGGGGTGACTGGGCCATTTCTAGTCGGTCTCTAGTAGCTGGAGGTGATAAGGTGATATGTTGAAAGGCTACGTAGTCTTCTTCGTTCTTCAGTGTTGTTTTACGTCCAGAGACCCTACTGACTATTAGGGACGGAGAGCACAGGACGTCCACCTCGACATTCACACAGCTCCCGAGCTCGGGTTAAGCAGCCTATCAGTAGGCTTATAACTGAGGACCTCAGGTAGCTACCGCTGTCCTTTCTCTTCAGAAGTTGCGGTACAGGCTGCCCGCCATGGACACCCAAAGTCCAGTTCTTACTTTGCTAAGATTTCCGAAGCCTAGCAAAGCTGTCTCTGAAGCCACGCCAGAGGCCGACATGGATGATCGCACTCACTCTGCGATTTCGGTTACGCATGTGTTGGGAGGAGATTGCACAGACCTTGGACTTAATCGTTATTGTGTAGGCTAGTGTCAATGGCACAGCGACTGACAGTGTTGTTTTTATTTTGTTTGGTCACTGCTCTACGCTGTACAAAACTGATAAAATAAGACAAATACTTGACACTTGTCATACATGACGTACGTAACAAGTACAGTTGTCAGTTTAAGTGTTCTTCAGTGTCAGAGCCGACTTGACACACAGGACCAGTTAACTGACACAACCTCACCCGGAACCCGACGATTGAAACAAAACAAACTGACAAACTTGAGTGACTGGTAGCTAGGCTACAAGCCTACACAGTGGTAAGGCTCTGCAGCCTGCTTGGGTAGAGAAAAATCATTCGCTTTGTCGCACGCAATTACTATATATACGTCACCTTTTACTTCTGGAGCTCTTTTATCTAGAGTCGTAACCATGCTTATGGTGTATTCAGCTGCTTGACAGCTTCAGCACTTTGATGATGATGATGTGGAGCCTAATGTCCGCAGACATAGGGCTGACATATTAGGGACGAAATGTAAAAACTCTTCAAATTAACGATCAGTGGAAAAACGCTTCAGCACTTTCCGTATTTAGCCGGCCGGCTTTTTATCGTCTGCAACTTTTCAGGAGTGATCTCCCGTAAAAATATTCGTACTTTAATTTTTTGTTCTGTTAACAAAAACTGTACCAAGCAGACTCATTACTCATTACTTTGTTATAAAAAATATATATAATTTTTTTTTTCATTTAAAAAAATGAAAACCTCACTATATTTTTTTTTTTAGCTGAACGAATTAAATAACCAATGCAATATTCCAATTTGTTCATTTACTTCCACCACCCCTCAAATCAGATCGTCTCGAGTCACTTCCAGTATACGTAGAAGGTGATCAAGAAGTAGCTCAGACACCAGGGGCCGGCCGGAACCCCAACTGATGGACAAGATTTCCACAGTTCTTCAACTAACAAGGAACATACCAGTGAGAATCACGACTTCACGATATCGGCGAAGCAAAAGCGCACAGAAGTTAATCTAATACGCTGTGCTATGTCATAATAGGGAAGCATTTTATAGAGCACTTTTACTGCGGACTTGAAGAGATAACCCAGAAACATGCTTACTTCATACCCGGCAAAGCATAACTGATGACTAGACACACGCTCTCTCTCTCTCTCTCTCTCTCTCTCTCACACACACACACACACACACACTCACGCACACGCACACACATACACACACACACACTGACACACACACACACACACGTGACACGCCGCACGCCCCCCCCCCCCGCCCCCCGCACACACACTCACACACACTACACACACACACACACACACACACACACACACACTGGCACACACACACACACACACACACACACTCTCTCTCTCTCTCACACACACACACACACACACACACACACACACACACACACACACACACACACACAGAGTGACACTCACTGACACACACAGAGTGACACACACACACACACACACACACACACACACACACACACACACACACACACACACACACACACACACACGTGACACTGACACAGCACACACACACTGACACAGCACACACACACACACACACACACACACACTGACACACACACACTGACACAGCACACACACACACACACACACACACACACACACACACACACACACACACACACACACACACACACACACACTACATGACACACACACACACACACACACACACACACACACACACACACACACCACAAACAAACAAAAACTTCTTCTTTTTTTAAGTGCACAACTACACGCATACAGCCTCCAGGAAAGCCTTGTCCCCTAGGCAGCAGTCTGCACGAAACGATGGCCCGTGGTAAGTATTGAGGGCAGATGCCGAATTGGACACACTGCTAATGTAGTGATCCCACGTGCATAAACAAAGGAAGAAGTAAGTAAGTAAGTAAACAGGGTGCTTAACGTCCACAGAAACCGTACGGCTTATTAGGGACGGCAAGGCAGAACTCAAAGGCCCGCTTATTTATTGTGGTGTGAAATATAATGACTGAGTAATGGCCGCCACATACTGAAGAGTAACTGACAATAATAGTATGGTGGAGTCAACCCGCAGTAGCAAAGCATTTGGAATGTTTGATAATGCATTGTAAAACGTAAAAAGAAATCAGTCAAAAACCCTTGGCGTATTACAGAAGGATAATACAAAATGTTAGAATGTTCATTGACAGCAAGTCACCCAGTCAACCCAAACTTCGAAGGAAAAACTAAAGAGCTCCTAACCAATCAGCCACCATACGCTTGAATTTGCAAAGGGGAAAAACTCGCGAAATGTTTGTCTTCGACTTCCGCCTGCACAGCCATCGGGATGATAAGTGTCAACATGGACTACGATTTTAAGCAGAAAACTGCTTCGGAACGCGCAAAAGTGGAAGACCTTTTTGATTACGAAGGCTGCAAAGTGGGCAGGGGAACGTATGGACATGTATACAAAGCGAAGAAGAAAGATGGAGTTGAAATGTGAGGATTTTGCATCGCTCCAGTGTCCCGTAGCGGACTTGTGCGCCATTGCTGCAGTGCAATGGAGATTTAAACAATGACACTTGACAGGCTAGCCCCTGGACGTTGAATACTGAACTGCTTATTTGTAACAAATCTAAATATCTCACAAAGTCTTGCCGGTAAACATGCACATTATGTGTGGGGCAGGGCATGCACAAATTCTGGTGTGACTCGTGTTCTGGATCGATCGACTTCAGCAACTTGTAACCTTACTCCTTTAGCGGTCTCTAGTACGACTACTATTTCAAGTACGACTACGAAGTCGTTACACACATGACAGTGTGAAAACACTAACCACTCGACATTGCTATTCTTGTTCTTTTTCCGTAGTTCTGCTGTGTCCAACTTCGACAGTTTGAAGACGACAGTGACACTGACACTGACACTTTGAATTTAACTAGTTTAAGTTCATGCAGGGTTATTTTGGTGTAAAATTCCATAAACTGATAAAGGCATAATCCACTGAACTCAAACAAGTGGTATAATATGGAGTATAGTGATACTAACAGTAATAGTATTATAGTACAGGAGTTAGGATCTTTTTTGTGCATAGAATTGCCAATTGGTCATTTTGCAGGGGGCATGGTTTATGCAGCCTGGGCACCTGCAAAATAGCTGGCCAGCCTAAATCTCAGCTGTTTAGGCCTGAGGTTTGGCTTGGACTTTGGTATAGCCCCTGTCATTGAAAATACCATTCTGGGGCCACTGTCCCTGGCCTTGAGATCTAGACCACCTACAGCTTAGGCATGTCTCATAGTCATACTATTCATAGTAAGTTACAGCCAGCAGTTTCATTAGATTTAGATTGATCAGTACTGATACTAGTGACAGTATTTCTGACAGTTTTTCATTGTAACTTTGCTGCAGAAAGTACAAACTGATGTTTATAATTATTAGATTAATAGTATTACTATTATTATATTAATATTAATTAGTAATAGTAATGGTAATTTGATAAATTAATGTGATATTTGGAGGGGAAAAAATTTATTTCCAGAAATGGCTCCTTTGCTCCCCGAGGTGGGCACGAGTATGCCCTGAAGCAGATAGAAGGCACAGGAATCTCCATGTCTGCCTGCAGAGAAATTGCTGTAAGTTGTTTACAGTTATCATTGCATTAGTCATTAGTCTCAAAACAAACATCCTTTGCTTGTGACAGTGTGAGTTTTGTCATGGGCATGGGTTATGATTTATATAACTGGCACAGTAATGACAAAGCTCCCATCAGTGCACTTGTAAACGCATGTCCTTTATGGACTGATCATAGATGATGAAAAAATAACTTGCTAAACTGAGTGATACTGATACTGTGATAGGGGAGTAATTTTTTAACGCATGGAGTCATGACGGACTGCCTTTTTGCTGATAGATACACCCCCATGCCACCCCTGGCCAATTAATTGTATGACTTTAGAGCCCCCCCCCCCCCCAACACCACTTCCCCAACCACCACCATCACTTTTAAATTAGAGAGGGTTAGTACATGGGTGGGAGTGGTAGTGGTGGTGGTAGTGGCACAACCCAGCTGTCTACCTATGCTTGTGTGTGTGCCTCAAGCGTAACAACTAGCATAGCTGAAGTCGCACAGATCGCTACGTAAACACCTGCCCCTTCACACAGAAGAGTAATTTGGAAGGTTTATCCAGTGACAAATTTTACAAACTAGTCTTTTGCGACATACACTGAGATACAGGTCAGATAGTTGTTACACTCATAAAACTGACAACAAACACGTATGCACTCTTGCAGCTGGTTACTTCAGTTGCACTACTGTCCACCACTTTGATTTTGGATGAAATCAATAGGGTTGCATCGGAAAGCTAAAAGTAAAACAGCAATAAAGTCAACAAAAGCAACCCAAATTATAATATCATACAGGCATACGATGATATAAATTACAATGCTAATCTACAAAGAAAAGCACAAGTTTAATATTTATAATATATAGCAAAATAAAGTGGAAATGGTCCCTACCAAAGTACCAAACCAGTGTAGTAAATACACAGCAGTAGACAAAAACTTGAGCCAAGTGGAAAACACTCCTCGTAACCTCTGATCCACACACAAATCATTGATGTCACAAGAGAAAGTAGTTCCCTAACCACTACCATTACCACTACCACCCTCTCTATTGCTACAATGTTAGTGTTAACACTAATAACAGTGTTAATGTTATGCTGAAAGTGAAAGTGTTAACTGTAAGTGTAACTTGTGTTATTTTGTCTTTAACAGATTAAGAGATGCCAAACCCCACCATCACCCCACCTCTCAGTGCCACGGTTGTTTCTAGTGGATCTTGGAAATTTAACTCCCATGCCTGCTTGCACATTTATGGACATGCACCCTTGCACTCATTATGCTGATTACTAGTACTACAGTAGAGCATATTCAGTAACACTAAAAGTGTGCCTTTAGTGTGTTGACACTGATACATGTACATGATCATTAATACTAATACTGTGTAATAGATCATAATAAATTACATGTGCACATGCCTTGTGTATACATGTATGTGTGTGTTTCAGCTGCTGCGCGAGTTGAAGCACCAGAATGTGATCAGTCTCCAGAGGGTATTTCTTTCCCATACAGACCGTAAAGTCTGGCTGCTCTTTGACTATGCTGAACATGATTTGTGGGTAAGTTTGTTCAGGACTGTGGGACTGAGTTCTTCTTAACAGTTACAGTAACACTAGTAACAGTAAAATGTGCCATGAGCAGTCACCTTATAACAATATAAGTACTTATTAATATCGGCTTGTATCAAACTGGTGTTCTACAGTAAAAGTACTGAAAGTAAAACTCCTCAATTTATCACCTTAAATTAAAAAATCAGTCAGAAGAGTTTGCAAAATTACAATAAAAAAAATGGGCAATCTCACATTGTGCAAGTTGATACAATGCTAGCAATAAACAGGGGGTTATACTTCAGCTGTATTATTTTTAAAAACTAGTTGCCTGCTCCTTAGTTGTTGTGTCATATGTTATGACCTGGGGAAAGTGCTCACCATTTTCTGCTGTAGTGTAAGTGTATTGTTAGACAACAGGTCTTTTAAGTAATTTAATGCTTGTGAACTTTCTTTCACTTTTGCTTTCTCTAGGGTAAATTTCTGCAGGTATTCCAACAACAGAGCAAACTGATGACTGGGCATTGTGAATGACAATGTTCTGACAGGTTTTTTTCTTGTGGATCTTTTCTTCTCTGAGAAGTACTTGATTAAATTATAATTTATACAGCTCATATCATGACTGAGATTAAAATTACTGGATCAGGCAAAGGTTCCCAAGTATGCCTAGTTGCTACTGATTAAAAAATATGTAAGTACTAATTAAAATAATTAATATTCTCAGTAAAATGCACAACCCCAATCCCCATATTTTGTGTCTTTTCAGCACATCATCAAATTTCACCGCTCAGCAAAAGCAAACAAGAAGCAGGTGAACGTCCCGAAGAACATGGTGAAGTCATTACTCTACCAGATTCTGGATGGAATTCACTACCTTCATGCGAACTGGGTGTTGCACAGAGATCTGGTTAGTCACTGACTACTTAAGTTGCATGCTATCACAGTATCAGTATCAGTAGCATTCATGTAACTGGCAGACTTGCTTTTAAACCAATTATACCAATTATGTTTATAGCAATTGGTGAATTAGTATTGTTACTTGCAAGCACACAGTGCCAAATTTATAGCTGATATGTGCTTACAATTTACATGTTTAATATAATTAATATCTGCATGCAGGCTTGGTAGCACCTTTTTTTAGAAGGTTCGTTTTTTGTTTTTATAAGCGATACGTTGAGAATTTTTCCTCCTGGTGGCATGATAATTGTTCTCCAACCTAAATTTGCCAGATGAGAATTTCCAAGCAGGGAAAAATGGAAAGATTACATTTACAGAAGAAAATAACAGGAAAAACAAAAAACAAACTTAAAAAAAAAACTTGTTACAAGAATCAGCACAGTGTAAATTGGGGAAATATGCATGCTTAAGAATATTATATTAATAATTAATTTGTAGGTTGTTGGTGCAGTGTACTATAGTTATGATGTCATGGGGGGGGGGGGGGGGTGACAAACATTTTTAAGTCCATATATTGAGCTTTGAGGCTCACCAATATGAAACTTTGATTCTAAACTATTTTTTTTTAACAGTTTGATTTTGATGTTGTTTTCCTTTTTGCAGAAACCAGCCAATATTCTAGTGATGGGCGAGGGTCCAGAAAGAGGCAGAGTCAAAATCGGTGGGTTTCCTTTGGTGTTGCTGTACATGGGGTTCTCTTAATGTGAGACCACCCTTCAATCAGCAAAACTGTGGTCTTGAAGTTGAAAGAGGGATGGTTTTGGTGAAGAGGTCTGTTTCTTTGAAGCATGGACAGTAAGGGGGTGTGGGGTGGGGGGGAATCTTAAACAAGAATGACGGCTAGTGTTCTAAAACAAGATACACTTTTATGTGTATGGAGAGTAATGTTCTGTTGGGTTGCGTGCTTAATGTCCTTGGATGTCTGTTGATGTATTAGGGACAAGCTGAGACCAATGCCGAAGCATGGTTCAATATAGCTTTACGTCCATGGAAACCAGGAGGCTTGTTAGGACGGACAGCCCTGGACGGCCGCCTGGACTCTCACTCAGCTCCTGAACTGTGAGAGGGAGTAAGGATTTAGAAAATTGGTTTTAGCCCTGTTCTGCCAAGGCTTGCCACTGGTGTGCTCACCTGCTAGCTTTATCTTGACACAGTAAAATCCCAAGAAACTGGCTTTAAACATTTGAGAGAGAAAAAACAGCAGAAAAACAAACAGTGTCAGTTTGAGGTGCAAGGGAAACAACTGTAACTGCTTAAATGACGGCATGGCTGTTATTTTTTTTCCCTTCTAGTTTTTAAGCACTTTGAGTCAGTGAAATTGTTCTTTAAATTCCCTATTTATTATTATGGAAATAACATGGCTTCAGGGTGTTGTAAAGAGAGGTCTGACTTGAAAATGGTATTGCTTGATGTCAGAAATGGGTAGTAAACTATAATGGTAAGAATAACTGATTGAATCATGGGAGACAACCACTTCATCACCAGAAAGCTCTCCATCAAAGCATTTGTTTTCTCCCTTAAGCTGTTGTCAAATTGGTTGAGGTTTGTCGCTGTTATTCAGAGTTAGTGGTGTCTGTGAGCATCAGTCTCACAACTTCATGGCTGCTAGACTGGATTTTTAAGTTTTTGATCAGAATACCTACAGGTTACTTGTTCTGTGAGCAGCATACTGGTATAGAAAACTGTATCAGTATAATATCAGTAGAACAGTATTTTTCCTAGTCTACACCAGCCTGCTTGCTTGGGAAAGTTGTTTATTGAAAACTTCTTTTCTTTTCTTTTTAAATTCTGTTTGAGGATATACTGTTGGTGGAGTTACGTACCTTTTCTGTCCTCCCATGCCAGGTGAGAGTTGCCATATGTGATTCAGGTCTTTGTGATTATGTGATGATGATTTTTTTTAGCGCTGATTAACTGCCTTTGTTGATTCTGCTTTCAGCTGACATGGGTTTTGCTCGTCTCTTTAACTCTCCTCTGAAGCCACTAGCTGACCTTGATCCTGTGGTGGTGACCTTCTGGTATCGTGCACCAGAGTTGCTGCTGGGAGCACGCCACTACACGAAGGCAATTGGTAAGCCACAGCATGTGTGTGCACTGTTGCTAGGCCCTTGGAATACACCTGCCTTTCTTTGGCCTGCCAGGGCTGTGGGTTTTTACACTTTACAGAATGAAGTGTTTGGTGAAACAGGTCTGTTATTTGATGAGATTTCAAATGCTAGAACTTTCTCACACTTCAAAAACTAAAAGAATCTCCCCCAAATATAAAAGGATCTCAAAACACACACACTGCAATTGCCCGTCCCTAATAAGCCTTATGGTTTCTGTGGACATTAAGCACCATGTTTACTTACACGCTGCAGATGGCATAGATTTACAGAATTTTGTTTGGTGGTTTTGTATTTTGTAGATGTTGCACATTGTCATTGACTGATTGAGAAGTTTTCTGCTTCTTGATTATTTATTTTAGCAACATCACTAACATAGTAACAAGACAATTTATAAAGGGGGTGGGCATCTGAACACATCTGTCACCAGCAGCAACAATTGTGGTTTGACTGTCACAGATATCTGGGCTATTGGGTGCATTTTTGCTGAGCTTCTGACATCAGAACCGATCTTCCACTGTCGTCAAGAGGATATCAAAACCAGTAATCCATACCATCATGACCAGCTGGACAGAATCTTCAACGTCATGGGATTCCCACATGGTGAGTAAATCCTGTGGATCTGTCGTTGTCAGCTGATGGCCTGAAGCATTGACTGTTGGGGTCAGCCTCATGTTTTGTCTGTTAATTCTGTGTGAGGTGTTGGTTTGGGGTGGGGGAGTTGGGGGGGGTAGAAAGGATGTGAACACATCTGTGCATTTGCATTTAACAAAGAAAGGATCATTTTCAAATAATTTGGAGGGGGGAAAAATCACTGTCAGTTGTCATTGAGCCCAGTGTCCCCCCCCCCCCCCCCACCCACATATTCTGTTAGACTGGAAACATCTTGCTTCAGGTTTGAAAACTGCCAAATGATGCAGACATTGGCTACAATGTCTAAGAATTGACCAAATTCCAGTAATCGTATTGTTTATCCCTGTAGGGTGGAGAGACCTGGGAATAACATTGGCTACAATGTCGAAGAATTGACCAAATTCCAGTATTTGTATTGGTTTATCACCATAGGGTGTAGAGACCTGGGAATGACATTGGCTGCAATGTCTAAGAATGGACCAAATTCCAGTATTCATATCTTATTTATTAGTAGATTCTTGTGGCACCAGCCATGCCAGCGCTGTAACTAGTGTAAGTACACCACTTCAGTGGATATTCAAAAACGTGCTATAAAAAGCCAGACCTGTTTAGTCTACGCAATTGGCGTAGAAAACTACACATTTGAAGCCCAAACTACACATCTACGCTTGCATTACATGAACTATGCAAATGACTTCGTTTCGGCTACGCGATAGCGACAAGTGTGATTCGGTTCTCTTTTTTGATGCGATCCTATTTTTTGACACGGCTGCCGAGTTCAAAAGGTATGTGGGCCCGCTTATGATTCGCGTGCGTCAAGTCTTGCAATAGCGACGCTGGTTTTGGTGCAAACATAGGTTCTGAACGCAGCCGAAACTAAACTCACTTCAATTGGGAGAAAATGTCCAAGTGGAAGAAGCGAGCGTATGAAACTTCTTCAGAAGA
Source organism: Alviniconcha strummeri (assembly GCA_963584105.1). NCBI lineage: Eukaryota > Metazoa > Mollusca > Gastropoda > Provannidae > Alviniconcha > Alviniconcha strummeri. The sequence continues at coordinate 11,381,447 of OY757544.1, forward strand.
AACTAAGTGTTAGCCTCCAAAGGCTCTGCTACTGTGATTAAAAGGAAGAAAGTTCCATCCCAGAAATTTCTCCCAGCTTATCACGAAGCTTATCCGTGTTTGGTTCTTTCGAGTTCAAGGAAAGGCAGCGAACTTGTTCATTGCACCATTTGCAAATCGGACTTTCATGGCGGTCAATTTGACTGTAAGCAACCTGTTGAGAGCAAGTCCTACAAGGAGTTCAAAGCGACTGGATTTTTTTTTTTCCAGCTTCAAGTCTGTCGCTTTCTTCCTTTCCCCGCCCTTCTCCCTCTCTCTCGTTTTAATGCAGCAAACATATAGTTTTTCCGCACTTGCAAACATCGATAGCACTAATCTGTAGAGTTATCTCCCTTGAGCATTTTTAATCATTACAAAGAATGTGCGTTGTGATTGGCTACTTTGTTGGGGATCAGCCAATGAGAAAATTTGTTGCTCACACTGTTGTGAGGTCCAGAAAAATTGTACTAGGATTAGGGCGCTTGCTGCTGGGTTTGTTTGTACACAGAGGGGAGGGGGGGTTTACACAGGGGAGGGAGGGTCTACACATCGCTTTGGGTGACTGGCAGACTGATCTGTACAACTGCATTCTCATTCTGAGTCAAGCTGTTGGCTTTGCAATTTTCCCACATTCAGATGTGCACGGCCCAGCAAGAGACCTGAACGGATCTACACCACTTGTGTGTGGCTGAGACCGTGCTAGCAGTGCCATGCTGTCACCTTATGTTTATGACTTACATTTTTAGGCACTGTGGTCTTCTGATTCTCAAAATGATATCAATTCAAGCACATAGAAACACAGAGAGTGTGTGTGTGCATGTGCTCAGTGTGTGTGTGTTGCACAAACTGATAAGCTTGTCTAAATTTGTAACTGAGAAAGAAAAAAAGAAGAAAAAAAACACTCTTACACTACAGCAAAATAATTGTATTTGTTGTTTTATTAAGTTTCTGTGTTATTTTGACTCAAGTGAGAATGACTCAGAATCTGAATGTGTGAATGATAAATTGGTCAAGTTTCAACTGATGCACTATGACTACACATCGTACCTCCTGACTTCACATTTAGACTACCCAAACTACTCTTGTGCATTTGGGTGGTAAACAGGTCTGAAAAGCTATTCACTCATGTAGAATCACATGCGAGCGCAGTGAGTCTGCTCGCGAGCGGAGAATAGCGCTATATAAAAGCGATCAATAATAATAATAATTTATCCCCGTAGGGTGAAGAGACCTGGGAATGACCAGCAGATGTTTAGGACCAGGAGCAACCGACAGGTCATCACTAATATCGTTGTGTTGGATTTGTGTGCGAGCGGTGGGAATGGTGGGAGAAGGGGTTGTGAGAGGCGAAGAGAGAAAGCTGCACAGAGGGGGGAGGGAAGGAGAGGGAGAGCATAGCTGTATAGTCACACTGTTGTTTTCATTTGTTTCCTGGAACCTTTTGTTTCATCAGATAAAGACTGGGAAGATATCAGAAAAATGCCAGAGCATCAGCAACTGATGAAAGATTTCAAGCGGTCAAGGTAAGAAAAATCTTTACTGCATTTGCCTTTCTTAGGTGGTTTACGGGATTAAAATGCACAAAGCAGCAGTTTTAGGGCAGCTAAAAATTAAATTCTTGTTTTACATAGTACTTTGATCAGTAACTGAAAAAATGATATAGGTGTGCAAGTGTAGAAGATCTGAATAACTGTTTTTAAACTGTCATTTGCTGTGTCTTTTGTTCTTGTAAAAAAAAAACTAAAAACCGATTGGGGGGGAGGGGGGAATTCTGTAACTAAAAGCTTACTAAAGCTTAATTCTATTTTAATGACAGTTTTATTATTTAGAGCACCATGCGCTAATGACGATTAAGGGAACACTCCGACCATGACCATAACTGCCCTGTGTGAAGCTGAGAATTTGAGCATAATGAAGTATAGTTTTAAATATATTACAGCATATGACAGGATGGAATCAATGGTGTCACATAAACTGTAATGCAGCTTGTCCTTTGTACATCACCTGTGATGAAAATAAAATGGTGTCTCTGCCACATCTTCACCCTGATAAGTCCCGTGGGCTGAATGGGTGTTAAAAACCATTTACTTGCTTGGGGTATGTATCTGTGCTGTTGTTTCTGTTCACTGCCCAGCACATGAAGTGATGTGATAAAGTTCACTTGTGTTTTCCGTCTGTTGTCCAATGGCGGGTCCCCTGTGCTGCACCAGCTATGTGAACTGCAACC
>OY757544.1:11388691-11411728 GCA_963584105.1 Alviniconcha strummeri
TTGGAATAATAGTAACCTTGCCGACCTAGATTTCTTAAACATGTTTAGGACTTAATAAAGAACAGCAGACAATGGGGCAAAGCCCAATAGGAGAGTACTGGTCACTGCAGTGGTCTTTGATTGTTTGAAACCAGAATATGGGGTCATGGGTCAAGGACAAGGGAGGCAACATTCCACCATTCTTCTGCGTGAATGATTTTGTGTATACATGTGTGTGCATGCCATGTGTCTCGGTGACCATACTTTTTGTACTGTTTGTCTTAGCAATATGTGATTGAGCTGTCATTGAGCAGTGGCTGTCTTGATTCTCCTTGTGCTTTTGAAGGGGTATTTACCCGTTGTAGAAACTGATATAGCCAGTAATGAGAAAACGTGTGTCAGCTACTAGCTCAACACTCATCAAGGTATGAAAACATGGACTCACCCACTGTGTAGTGCATAGCTGGGGTTTGCCAGTAAATGACATGAATATTTCATCTTTTAGTTCCTAGTCTGACGCTCTTCAGGGTTTGATGGTGGATTCACCCACTGTAGAACTTGTGTGGCCAGTAAATGACATGAGATGACTATTTCATCTTTTAGTTCCTAGTCTGACACTCTTCAGGGTTTGATGGTGGATTCACCCACTGTAGAACTTGTGCGGCCAATAAATGACATGGGGTGACTATTTCATCTTTTAGTTTCTAGTCTGACACTCTTCAGGGTTTGATGGTGGATTCACCCACTGTAGAACTTGTGCGGCCAGTAAATGATGGGGCTATTTCATCTTTTAGTTTCTAGTCTGACACTCTTCAGGGTTTGATGGTGGATTCACCCACTGTAGAACTTGTGCAGCCAGTAAATGATGGGGCTATTTCATCTTTTAGTTTCTAGTCTGACACTCTTCAGGGTTTGATAGTGGATTCACCCACTGTAGAACTTGTGCAGCCAGCAAATGACATGAGATGACTATTTCATCTTTTAGTTTCTAGTCTGACACTCTTCAGGGTTTGATGGTGGATTCACCCACTGTAGAACTTGTGCGGCCAGTAAATGACATGGGGTGACTATTTCATCTTTCAGTTTCTAGTCTGACACTCTTCAGGGTTTGATGGTGGATTCACCCACTGTAGAACTTGTGCGGCCAGTAAATGACATGGGGTGACTATTTCATCTTTCAGTTTCTAGTCTGACACTCTTCAGGGTGTGATGGTGGATTCACCCACTGTAGAACTTGTGCGGCCAGTAAATGACAGGGCTTTTTCGGTTTTTAGTTCCTAGTCTGACACTCTTCAGGGTGTGATGGTGGATTCACCCACTGTAGAACTTGTGCAACCAGTAAATGACAGGGCTATTTCATCTTTCAGTTCCTAGTCTGACACTTCAGGGTTTCATGGTGGATTCACCTGTGCGGCCAGCATGTGGCATGAATATTTCATCATTATTCTTAGCTTGACACTCGCAAGGGTTTAAAGGTAGGTTTGCCTACTGCAGAGCTAGTGCAGCCAGTAAATAAGCTGAATATTTCATCGTTATACCTCCCCATAACGAAGATATGTGGGAGGGGTGTATATCGGAATCATTGCAACTGTCTGTCAAGGCTTTGTCCAGAAGATATCAGTTGAACCATTGAACCTTGTGTAACCAAACTTAGTAAGGCGGAGTGTCCTGCGGATAATAATATGGTTGCTATTTTCAAGGTCATGGTTACTTTGAGGACTTGTATGTGGCTGTTTCTACTGTATTTTGTGAACTGATGATTCAACCGTCTCCACTATATTTTCTAAACTGATGGTACCTTTTCAACCAAACATAGTTTGCTGGTAGATCATCCTAAGCCAAAGTGCTTGGTGAGAACACTTGATTGCTATGGAGGACCCCATGCTCAAGGATACAGAAAGTAGCGCTGTTAATTTTATCTGTCGGGCTTGCACAGAATTCTGCAGTAGGTGTCAGAGGCAGAAATTTAGCTAGATAAGTGCAGGATTGTTCTTTAATAAAATTCACCATGATATAACTGCAAATGGTTGACTGGGCATAAAACATCAAGTTACTTTGATAAAAATCCCTGTCAGTGTGTTTAGAGTCATGTTTGGCTGCCCACATTTTTTTCAAGACACTGCGTTTGCTGTATGCAAGTTCTGAAAAGTATTTGTGACCCGTGGAAAGTCAATGAAAAGTGAGTTCCTAGCTGCCAGCATGAATGGAGAGGCTGATCAAGCAAGCTGTAAAGCGTAATCAAGGGTTTGAGCGTGTTGCTTTGATGCTGAACAAGTCCTTTCAGGCTGTTCTGCCTCAGGTTTGCAGCTGTATGGCGAAAAGTATTGCAGATACTTTATATTCACTTCATCGTCAGCTTGTGATGGTAGGTGGTGCACAAAAAAATGGCACCTCATCTACTGAAGAATCAAAATCTGAGAGAAGTCTTCAACTGTTTTTTTTTCTCTCTTTGTCTCCCCCCCCCCCCCCCCCCTCCCACACACACACACACACACACACACACACAAACCTCTATTTTTCTGTTTTTTTTTTCTTCCTTTCCTTGTTTCTTGAACGTTCTGAAGTAAACCAGACTTTCTTGAAAGTTGAATGAAATCATGCATTCTAGTTCACTTCTGCTTGGATGGCTCCACCATACAAACACAAAGCAGAAAGCACTGGAGATGAAAAGAGGTGAAGGGTTTCTTTGTGTGTATGCTTGTTGGAGAGACAGAGAGAAATCATTTGACTTTGATGGCGAGAACAAGGCTGATGGGATTGTTTGTGTGTCTTCCTTATTTTTGTTGTAGAATGCCAAGCATCTGCGGGTAAGAGTCTCTTTCATTATCACATCAATGGCAGCTCACGGGGGCTGGGGTAGCTTAGTTAGTACTTACTGTCACTGACAGGTTTGCCTGTTGTCTGCAAGCTCTCTCATCTCCCCACTGTAATCTTTCTAAATGATCAACTCACTGTAAGTGTCATGTCTCATGAAGTCAGCATGTTTCTGACTGCTGGCAGTGAGATTGTTAAGATCAAAATTTCCTGGTGAAAAATGTTACAGTTTACATGAAGGAGTTTTAAAATATCAGGGTTTAGTGATAGTACATTGTTGGAACAGTTTGGTGCTCATGTCCCTTTTTAGTGTCGTTCAGTTGAGCATCCCATTTTAACTATTTTTTTCCCCTTTTTTTTTTCTTGTTTAAACTCCCTTTGTAAATCAGACACAAGTAGCCCAACATATATAGTGGATTAAGTGTAAGATTTGAAAATGTCTCCACACATACCACATGTATGTTCAGCCAGTTGTTTCTTTTTCTGCCCATGTCAGTTTGTGATTACTGATTTAAAGTGTGTGCGTGTGTGTGCAAGTTCTGACTATATTATTTAATCTGTATGATTTGTTTTCTTTTCTTGCTAATACCGAAAGGTTGAGATGTAAAAATAAAAATTTGTTTCAAATGAAACTGAGCTGCCCATTAGATAGTTTACTACTGGTACAGACTGAATTTTAAAAGCAATTTGAAGAAAGGAGAATTTGGAAAATAAAGCAAATAAAAAGGAGAAAAGATTGTGTTTAGAAAGATTACAGCCTTCTACTCAAATGACAGTGCTAAAATCTCTGCAGTTTATGTATTCACATTTTTATGTTTGCTTCAATGTATCTATTTTCATTTATTCATATTATATATACTGTATCATATATATATATTCCTTTTAGTTTGCCCTACTGTGTCTGACTGCCTGATTTGAGTTCTAACAATCTGTTTGGTTGATAGACTAGCAGCTTGCATCTTCTCACTGTGTTTGTATGTTTTGTTTCTGCTCATTTCAGGTGCATTACAGGCCTACCAATCCAAATCCTCTATGGGTATCTGCCTGCTATCTTCTCATTCTTTTTGTTTCACTCTCGTTTTGTTGATCTGTTTGTTTTGTTTTCAGTTTTTCTTTTCTCTCCCCCTCCCCCCCCCCCCAACCCCCTCCTCCCCCTTTCTTGTTTGTCATTCTTTTTTTTGCGGCTGACACTGAGTGTGTTGTTCTGTTTTGTCAGTTCAGAATTGGGGTATGTTTTGACTTGTACTTTGACTGGAAATGTATGCTATGCAGCTGAGGCTCTAAAACTGACCACTTCTTGATTTCTTTTGTTCTTGCTGTGGTTTTGCAGGGACAGGAAAACCTCAGTATAATGTTAATAATGTTGCCTTTTTTCAATTCTAATTTTTGTAATGATTGGATGACTGTTTGCCAAAGATCGACCTGTAATTTTAATATTAGCAGCCCATGCCCCAAGGCTTCCCTAGAACGTGTTCAGTGGCGGCACCGTGCCCCAACTCTCTCACATTTGACAAGTTCGGCAAACTGATGCGGGTGTTGCGTTTCATGCCGTCCTTGCCGGAACACTGACGTGGGCTGCTGTGCTCATGGAGCTAACCTTGTCTTGTGGGTCCTTCTCAATTCAGAGATCTGTGCAACTGCACTTTTCGCGTTGCAGCTGAAACTAACCTTTGCAACTGCTTTGTGTAATTCAGCCACTTTTTTCTCAGGTGGCAGCTGGCACTTGCTGATGTGGCTGCTTTGTGTAGTTACGATGCAGCCACACTGTCTCTTGTTCTTTTGGAAGCTGATAATTATACCGCTGCTTCCTTTGGTAATGATGGAATTAACGCTGTTCATTTGGCAGCAGAAACTGAATTTTCTAGCTGTTTGCTTGATAGATTAGATGTATTGAATAATTGATTTGGCAGTGCTTCATCTCTGAGTTGGAAATACTTGATTTCACCAGAAGTTTTTTTCATGAATACCAGGCTAACACACTTTTCACTGACAACAAACACTTGCTGATTTGTTTACTTTGTTTACTGTGTTTTTCACAAAGCTCAATTGAACCACTGAAACTAACTAATTCATAATGGACTGCTTTGTTGTCTGACAGAAGTGCTCACATTTTTGATTTTATGACTGAAAATTGCCTTCATCTGATTCAGTGATTGCCAAATGGGTCCCATATTGGCTGAGATTTCCAAATTGTTGTTAACGGTAGCAGTTTTTTTGTTGTTGTTGTTGTTTTTGGGGGGTGGGGTTGAGGGGGAGAAAGAATGGGTTGGAGGGGTGGACTGTTGGGAAAGGCAGTGCAGTTCTTTGAAAAGAGAGAAAAGGAATAAGTATATGTGGTTGGGGGGGGGGGGGGGGGGGGGGGTTGTTAGAAGTGCAGTTCATTGAAGGAGCAGCAAACAGGTTTCTCCAGTCTGGCAGCACAAGACAGTGCTGTAGGCAATAATTCAGTTGCAATTACACTACTGAGTTCATCCAGTGGGCTGTATATAACCACCCTTTTGCAGTATTCGGGGGGGGTCTTTTTTCCCCTCCTTTTCATTTCTTTTGCACTTTGGTGTTCAATACATATGTGTAGAGTTGAGATTCTGAAGTGTCCACATGTTTTTTTGTGATGGCCAACTGCTAATCACAACATCCTCTTTCCACAGCTGAGAAAAACTGGTTTAGCTGCTCATGCATGAGATGGACTGGTACTTTGGAGTTATTCAATTTAAATGTCTGCCAGTAGTTGATACAGGCATACCATGAGATGCTGTGTGGAGTGGGACGGTGGAAAACAGCAACCAACCAAGCACCAGGACTAATGAGAGAAACCGAGTAGCACTGACAGGCTTCTTCTTTTTTCTTTTTCTTTTTAAAAAACAGTGGAACTGACCAGTTTAAATGCTGTATACGTTACAAGCCAGTTGCTCTCTATAGCTACAAGTAACTTTGTAGTAAGAATGTGGGTTTAGTGGAGCAGAATTAGTTGATTTGGTTCTGGGGGCGGGTCAGACCAGAAGGTCTTGTTAATACTATACTGAGGTTTTCCTGTAAGCATGCAGTCCTTGCATCAGTGATGCAGGGTCTGTCTTTGAAGAAGAAGACACAAAAACAAAGTGCACCATTTTATGTTTAATTCAAACATTCCTGTTAGTCTGGTTGCCAATATTGGCTTAACTTTGTGTTGCTGATGTCCTGGCCTGAATGGCTCGCTGTTCTTTAGTTTAAGAAAGGTCTGTTGCTTTAAGTTACAACAGTTGCTGGTCACATTTACGAAGTTATAGGTACATTCAGCAAGGTTCCCTTGCCTCCCACCTCCCACCCCCTACCCCCCTTTGTGGTGAATCACTGGAAGGGAGAAAATCCATGCTGCTCAAAGCTCATGTGCTCAGAACTAACTGGTTGATTTGTGATATGTGATGCCCAGTGAACTAACTGCGAGGGTCATGCTCATATCAAGGCAAAGCACAAAGTCACCGAATCACAATTAAATTTTAAAAGTCTGACTTGCTGTTCATGCCACGCACCATCTTATGTTTGAGGAGGATTTGGAAAATCGAAAATGAAGTTGAATGAACTTGGAAGGCAGCAGGCACAACATGCAAGTATATATATATTGAACCTACTCCAGGCTTCACAGAGAGGTTGTAGGGATATTGCTGACAGGGGAAGATATATGGTGGAATGCTGGTGCCTGTGTTGACTTATTGTCCCTGATAAGTGATATATTGGCCCGACATCTGAGGACATTAAGCCACACATCATCATCATAACCCTGTGTCAACTCTGCTGCCATCTGTAGCTTGTGAGACAAACATGATGGCCTTTCTTCATTTAAAAAGATTATGCTGAATATTGTGTCTGGCTGAAGCTGCTCATGTGACTGGCAGCCCAGAACCCTTTGTTCATTCCTTCTAGTACTACTGTTCCTCATTAGCAGTATAGCACACAGGCTTTGTCCAACATTGATTCTCTCCTTTTCTGTAGGTAGAACTGTGTGGAATCGCAGTCGTACACGTGGATGCTTGACACTGCTAAACAACTTGCCATTGCACTTGATTAGAAAGTGGAGATAAATAGAGTGACTATCACCACACATCACTTGATTAGAAAGTGGAGATAAATAGAGTGACCATCACCACACATCACTTGATTAGAAAGTGGAGATAAATAGAGTGACTATCACCACACATCACTTGATTAGAAAGTGGAGATAAATAGAGTGACTATCACCACACATCACTTGATTAGAAAGTGGAGATAAATAGAGTGACTATCACCACACATCACTTGATTAGAAAGTGGAGATAAATAGAGTGACTATCACCACACATCACTTGATTAGAAAGTGGAGATAAATAGAGTGACTATCACCACACATCACTTGATTAGAAAGTGGAGATAAATAGAGTGACTATCACCACACATCACTTGATTAGAAAGTGGAGATAAATAGAGTGACTAGCACCACACATCACTTGATTAGAAAGTGGAGATAAATAAAGTGACTTGCCACACATGACTTGGTTAGAAAGTGGAGATAAGTAAAATGATTATCGCCACACATGGTTTGCATGCTGAGGGCTAACTTGTTGTCAGCTTTGCTGCCATGAACTGAATGGAGATCAGCTGAGTATACAGTTGATTCTTGAACTGACCTGAAATGTACGCTGTGTGTGTGTGTATTAGTACTATTACCATGGGAGCAGTATGAGAAAGCCAAGAACTTCGTCAAACGAACCTGTTGGAACTCGTGATCTTTAAGTTCGAACTCCAGCTTCTCCTTTTTCTCCTCTTGGGACGGGGATAGCTCAGTGGTTAGAGCGCCGGACTCGAGACTGAAAGGTCCCGGGTTCAAATCCCTGTAGGAGCGGCGGGAGAATTTTCTTCTCCAGGGTCGACTTTCTGTGCTGACTCTGATTTCGGTATCCGTTCCACCCCCGTGTTACCGCAGTAGCACGTAAAAGATCCCGGTCATTCTGCCAAAAGCGCAGGTGGCAGGTTACAGCTAAACACGCATACACCTTACGTATGTGGCTTTGCATGAAGTGACATGGAGCATGGTTGTATGGTGTACACAGAACTTGCGCCGAGATGGCTGCAGTTTCATGTGGCACCAGCTATGCCAGCGCTGTAAGTACACCACTTCGGTGGATATTCAAAAAACATGCTATAAGAAGCTAGTCACTCATGTAGAACCACTTGCGAGCGCAGTGAGTCTGCTCAAGAGAGCGGAGAATAGCGCCATATAAGTGATCATCAATCAATCAATCTTGATTAGGTGATATATTTGTTTCCTTCTCTGTTTAGGTTAGTGGTGAATTTGTCAGTTCAGGACCAGAATGTTGGATTTTTGCCTCTGTCTCGAGGATACATGCTGCTGATTGTAATCTGAGAGCATGCATTGATTTCTTTCGTTGAGCCAAGGGGCAGTGATCTCAATTTTCTTTTGCCTCTGAGCACAGGGTGCCAACCCCCACATTGTTAGCCCCTCCACCACTCAGTGTGCGTTTGTTTCCAGGTCCATTATTACTCTGTAATTACTTTCTTTTTCTGTCTCTTCCCCTCCCCCCCCCCCTTCCAGCCCCATCTCTCTCTCTCTCTCTTTCTTGCTCTGAGTCTCCCTCTCACTCTCTCATATAAATTTGCATGTTTGTCAGGATTCTGTTTGTTCTTAATATTACTTTGTTAGTAACACACACACACACACACACACACACACACACACACACACACACACACACACACACCAAAACAAAACAAAACAAAAACAAGAAAAATCTTCTCTCTTTTATCTGGTGCGTAGTGTTTCACCTGGTGTTGCACTTGCAGACATTCCGCAGTGAAGTTCCATTTGCTGTGATTAATATGTTTTGGCTGAGTTTTGGTAAGTGCTACTGCTCATGCATGTTTGTGATCTTAAAAACTCCACTTCTACTCCATACCCCAACACCCCACCCCCACCCCACCCCACCCCACCCTGCCCCAACTGCCTCCTCACAGTCACAGCAAGATCATTTTTTAGTGTGACCTTCATGCATACTCCTCCTCCTTTCTCATTTATTAACCCCTTCACTGCCCCAGCATGGACAAATTCCAGGCCTAACGATGCACGGACACGCCTTCAAACAGTATATTTTCCAGTATATATATATAACCTATCGACTTTCAATGCTGTACATTTTGATGAAACTCCTTTCACATGCCAGTGTGAAAAAGAAGACAGAAAGGATCAGGGGTTTCAAATTTGGCAGTTTTATGGGTTGTTTTTATATGTCGTCATAGCAGTGAAGGGGTTAAGGCAGTGAGGGGGGGTTCATCTTCACGCCGTGGGTCCTTGACCCACCTACCTCCGCTTGTGTTACTGTCCCTGCCTAGGCCTACACCTGATTTCACCTTTATTGCAGTGAGGAGTGGTGGTTGTTACTACACCCCAAGCCCAGTCTGATTCACTGCCCCATGGGTAGTACTGATAGCTGTTTTTTGTTTTGTTTTGTTGGCTTTTCTCACAATGAACTTTGAGGTCAGAAATAAATTTGAATGGAAGCTGCCAAATGTCTGTAGTTCAGTTTTTGTAAATGTAACTAGTATACGCCCTCTGGAATGGAAAGCCCCGGCCCCCCGACCCCCCACCCCTTCAAATCTGTCTGATCAAAGGTTTTGCGTCTTGTAATATATGGAGTGTGTACCTGTTATGTAAATATATCAAAACCTGATTTTGAGTTAAAAAAAAAAAAAAAATCTTTTTGGGGGTGGTGGTGGGGTTGAGATGGAGTCAGGAATTGTGCTCAGAATCTATAACAGCAGGTGTGAGGTTTGTATTCCACATCTACAGTGATGGTTTCAGCAGAAGTAAACTTGAATTCAGGTTTTACTTTGTTTGCTTTGCACTGAATTTGGGTAAAAAACACAACATACCAGTATCACATGATGCAGAGTGTAAATGTGTTCTGACTTAAATGGGGTTTTTTTTGGGGGGGGGGGGGGGGCTGGAGATTCACCCAAAATAATTCTCTGCCCCCCTCCCCCCCCCCCCCCCTTCTCTCCCCTCTCCCTCCCCACCCTCATTCCCTGCCCCCACAATACTGTATAACACTTCTAAGGCACAAGATCTGTAACATGACATGTATACACTCTACAGGTCAGAAAAAAGGAAAAAGAAAAAAAATAACATTTGGACAGGAGACATTTGTATTCCTGGTGGTCTCTCAGATCATGAAGACATTCCACTCAGTGTGCAGACAATTAATTTAGAAAATAGGAACTAGCACCAATGGAAAGAGATGGCCGTGTATTTTGTGGGGGCCACCTTTATAGACCGGTCATATAGGGGTTGGCACTCTGGATTCATCTGACTTCATTCTGCACTTGGTCCTAGTAGCCACAGAAGGGGATATTATCCATATCGTGCACAGGTCAGGTGCTAACAATAAAGGCCGTTCTTAACAGGCACCAGAGCTGCTTCACAAAGTAATTTTGACAAGACACTGTCAGTATATCACAATTTGTATTATTTTCTTCTCCATTGAAGTGCTTAACAAGTTGTGTTGAGCAGTGTGGCCAAATCTGACCGCTGACTGGCAAGTCAGCTTGTCAGCCATGGCCGTTGTGTACCGCAAGGCCTCTCAACGTGCAGACAATGGAAGATAAAAACTGCCACCACTGAGGATAAAAAAGACTGAAATTTGTACAGCCCAGCTGGCGTATCAGTGGATGCTGTAGGGCCCATCAGACCACCGTTGCAAGAAAAGAAACGAAAGCAGAGGTGTGCATCAGGCAATTCGCCTGGCAAAGATTTGGGCACGATAACCTGCTGTTTTCATATTTAGAACTGAAATGACCAAACCACAGACACCCTTCACGCAGTGTTGATGAAGCCATTAAGAACAGCCTTTATGGTGTCTATTCATCCCGCAGTCTTCACTGCTTCTGCATCATCCTGAGGTGACCCTATGTGGCTGATGGGACGTTGAAATCGTGGAACTGATAAATAACTGCCTGTGCAGAAGCCATGGCATGCACAGATTTTACGCTGTTCGCTTGACTACAAGTGGTGCCGCGCCAAATGCCTGTCATCTGCATTTTTACATCGTACAAAGCCACCAGATTTCTGAATGTGGTACCCATCCATAAGCATATTGAGCTGAGCATACTGTGTTAGTGTGTGGCCCCTAAAATGAAATGGAGCTGATTCCTTGTACTTTGCCTCATTGGTATCCTTATGACTATGAGTGTGGCCCAGGATCAGTTATGTCCCTTCCTGTGGTAGGGTAGCCGCCTAGGGTTTACATGTCAACAGTAGGAAATTTTGAGTGCTCTTACATGTTGACTGAAGCACATGCTTCTGTCTGCCTGACAGGTGTGTACTGAAATATTGCCATTCCTCTCCCCCCCCCCCCCCCCCGGCCCTGCCCCCCACCCCCCATTGCACCAAGTACCCTCCTTTCCCTTGCCATGCCCCTGTCCGCCCCCCACCCCCCACCCCCCACCCCCTGTGGCCGCTCCATGTCCCAGTCTAATATGTCTGATCCCAATTTTTTTTCTTCAGTTAACATTGTAAATCCAGTCTGCATGCCCTCCTGCACTGTCATTAGGTCCACTGGTTCCCCCCCCCCCCCACCCCTCTGTCCCACCCCACCCCACACCCCCACTTCTCTGGTGTGTTTCATAACATGCTGTTAATGTTATGGCACTCTCATGGTCACCTGAGGTTCACAATCACAAAATAGGGAACTTTTTATTTTATTTTTATTTTTTAACCTTTTGCAGTGTTGTTTGGAGCTAATGACACTGCTGTGATATTGCTGGTGACAAGGACTTGAACCTAGTGCTGAGAGCCTCTGAATTGTGTGCGTGATTAGGATGCTTCTTGTTCTTGTTGTTTGACATGTCGTGAGAGCTTGTGGTTTATCGCCACCCTGACTCCACTGTCGGAAACAAAACTGAGAAACAAACGAAAACAGCAACCAGCAGCTGTAAGAAAGTGAACGTTTTTGAGAGGTGGTGAAAACTGTAAGGGGTGGAATATTTGATGAAAAGATTATTGTTAAATGATTTTCATTTTCCAGTGAAAAAGACTTGTGCACATGCACCCAAACTAACAAAGTGAACATTTTTAAGAGGTAATGAACATTGTAATGAGTGAAATATTTGATGAAAAGATTGTTATTAAATGTTTGTTGTTTTTCAGTGAAAAACAAAGATACGCATGCGCACCAACAATAACACATGCATGCATGCCACACAAATGCATGCACAGGTGCACACACACATGCATACACACACACACAGTCAATTTCTCTCTCCTTCACTATCTTTATTTATTTCTCACCCATACTCCCTACTGTTGTACTATTGCTACTTTGGAAATGTGGGTTTCAACAAGTTCGTTTTGATTTTTAATCATTTGCCACCAGTCAGTCATCAGCATTGGCTGTCTTTTCTTCTTCTTCTTCTTCTTCTTCTTCTTCTCTCTCTCTCTCTCTCTCTCTCTCTCTCTCTCTCTCTCTCTCTCTCTCTCTCTCTCTCTCTCTCTCTCCCCCCCTCCCCCTCCCTCCCTCCTTTCCCTCTCCACCCCCATCCCCCTCTGAAATTTGTCAGTAAGTGTCAACAAGTTTTAGGATAATACATAGCCTATGTTTTTTGTTAATCTTGCAAGTTAGCAAAAGCTTGCCATATAATTGAAAAAAATCGTTATTCTGTTCAGTTTGTCCTAAAAAATAAATGTAATTGGCAAAATGCTAATGACCAAAATTGTAGTGAATACTGTAAAGATGTGAGTGTGAGTGTGTGTGTGTGTGTGTGTGTGTGTGTGTGTGCGTGAGTGCTATTAAAATATTTTTTATATTTAAGCTCTGCAGATCTGACCATGGTAAAATATAATTGTGCATGGTTGAGATCAATACATATGTGTCTTTAGCTCATCTGGGTAGGTCTGTCTGCATTTATTTACATGATTATATTTCCAAAAGCCTGTTGACAATTACAGGTCAAGGCTTCACTGATGAAACCTGCAGTGCCTCACAGCAGCTGTGCTCAACAGTGTTTCATTGCAAAACAATCAGCTGTAAAAACAACTAACTGATGAAACAGTTTGATACCCCCACCCCCCTCCTTTGATTCCCCCCCCCCCCCCCCACCCCCCTTTTTAAAAAATTTTTTATAGTCAGGTAAAGGGATCCTCCTAATCCTTTCTCTACATCTGCATCACCAGAAAGGTAACTTTTTGTCAGGGGATTATTTATGCTTGGGATTGTTTATGCTTGGGATTATTTATGCCATAGCACTTGCGAAAACAAACCTACTGCTCCAAGTGAATGGTCAGTGATGGTGCAAAAAGCGGGTCCTTGTTTCAGGAGTACAGCAGCACGAGGTGCTGGGGCCGGGTGAACTTTTCCAGCTATTTGCCTAAATCAGTGGGTCCGTTTTCAGAAGTGTGAAGGGTAAAGTTGATCCTGAAAAGTGTATTGATTTGACAGGTGCATCACCGTCAGCTAAATTGTCTTAATGGAGTTGTCCCCACCACTGAAACAGAAGATTGTTTTACAATGAAAATGTATGTGCTTACAATGGACATGTATGTGCTAATAAGCACAGTGTTGGCTCTGTATACACTGTTTGTCTTGTCGTGGGTAATAATTGGGTACAGTGCTTCCTGAGCATTGGGGCATGTGGTTGTGTTTCTCAGTTTCTCAAGGGTCGCAGCAAACAGTCTGGAGTGCTGACAGTAACGGCAGCGTGTGGTTCTGTGTTTCAGCACGTGCACAACATGCAGTCCAGCACCCAGCAGCAGAACATGCCCTTCTCCTCCACGTCTACCTCACACACCTCCTCCACCTCCACCTTCGGCTCTCGCATGATGTGATCGGTCGGGCTGGACAGTCACAGTGCACCATGGGAGTCGGGACTAGCATGGGTCTGGGTGAAATTCCACCACCAGTGATGGGTGAATTTCGTGATGTGTTGTCTCCTCATGACCTCCGTCCAAGCTGTGTGTGGTTTGGAAGGGTGGAAACTCTATGAAAGGGCGGCCTGTGTGCAGGCCTTGTGCTGGCCCGGCAGCCCTCGGAAGCCTGCACAGTGTCAGTGACAACTCCAGACAAGGGAGCAGATGGGAAGGATTGTGTTTAGACACCCCCTTACTTCACTGTGAGGTGATTATGGTGCGCTATGCAGGTCGGTCATTGGCCACTGAACAACATACAGGACTTGGCCCTGGCCTCCTGAACAACATGCAGGACTTGGTCCTGGCCTCCTGAACAGCATACAGGATGTGGCCCTGGCCTCCTGCTGGCCCCCGTGGCACGCTTCAGGCTGCCTGCGGAGATCACGAGAGAAGTCCTCACCAGCAGATCTAGACTCCAGTGATACATCTATGAAGTGTTTAACAGTGAATAGTACTGGAGAGTCATTGGCTGTTAAACAGCATTGAGGACATGGCCTCGGCCACCTGTTGACCTTCATGGTACCTTCTGGTGGCCCTTGTGGGACACTTCTGATGGCTGCCTGTGGAGATCATGAGATAATTAAGTCTGTAGAGTTAAGACTCCAAAGTTATGTCCATGAGGCATTTAATGGTGAATGTAATGCTAGGGGCTCGTTAGCTGTTAAACAGCATGGCCTACTGTGGACCCTCATCTTACACCTCTGAAAACTGAGGGCCAAAACAGAGAGAGCAGTCCCTTTCTACAGGCCCAGACTCCATCGTTATACTCCTTGTGCAATGTGCAGTGCTCATCAAAACCTGGTGATCTGCTCAAGGCACAGAATTAAACACTGACTGTTCAGTTACGTATGCATTTTTTACATTTAAGACATCTGAGTCCCAGTCTCACTTCCACTGTGGCCGGTCTGACTTGGCCTGAAGAGATTTCCTACCACAGTCAGAGGCTGGCCTGACTTGGCATGAAGAGATTTCCTACCACAGTCAGAGGCTGGCCTGACTTGGCATGAAGAGATTTCCTACTGCAGTCAGAGGTTGGCATGAAGAGATTTCCTACCACAGTCAGAGGTTGGCCTGACTTGGCATGAAGAGATTACCTACCACAGTCAGAGGCTGGCCTGACTTGGCCTGAAGAGATTTCCTACCACAGTCAGAAGGTGGGAAGTTCAGCTGGAAGAGTTCAGCCTGATCCAGGTTACTGGCTTGACATTGATTTGGGAAAGTTACATTACATCTGTCAATGAAAAAGAAAGCAAATACTGTGACTGCAAATAGTATTACTTCAGAGCATGAGGTTGGAGACTGTTTGAACGGTCCGCATTCAAACCTGCAGGCAACACAGCAGTAGGCACCATGGCTATATTAGTATATACATGTATCCAAAACTCATTCATCTGGACATACTCACTGGTGACCAGAGTGTCAGGGTTACTGAGGTTCCAATGTCTGTGACTGGAAACTAAATGGGGTGTATCTTTTCACTCCCATGCGTTATCATGTCATGGTGTGGAGGACTTGGTGCATCTTTTCCTGAACTGCATTTACAGTTACACCACAGAAGGATATGAATGTTCTTGGAACAGGTCTTCAATCTCATCCCAGTTTCCTCTTTCCTTCTTTGTGTGGATTTAAGACATCTGAGACCCAGTCTCACTCCCATTTTGGAAGTGAGTGAATGATTGCTCTGTGTGTGTGTGTGTGTGTGTGTGTGTGTGTGTGTGTGTGTGTGTGTGTGTGTGTGTGTGTGTGTGTAAATCTCACACTCAGACTTGGATGCCGCAGATTTTTGTTGGCTTGAAGTTTAAAGAGGGGAGGGTACCATATGTGAAGAGGAATGTGTGAGAGGGATTCATACAGTCATGTTCAGATTAGCAGAATCATTTTTTTTATATGTGAACTTGGATTTTCATTGCTAGTACCTTATTGAGTTTCATCATCTTTGAAGCATGTGCAAAGTTGTTGGCTCCTGTTTTTCACCTGCTTCAGTTGGCCAGTCATGTCACACACTGGCACTGGACTTGTCCATCCTGCAATACAGTGGGACCTGGTTATGCTGGCCTTTATGAAGGAACTTTGTGGAAGACAAAGTGATTAAAGTGTCACCAGCGCATTTTTGTTATTCTTTTGGAGAAAATTTCCCTAACGACTACTATAATTTTGGTGCAAAGAAGTAGTAATTTTGATGTTCTCATGCTTAAGTCTCCTGTAGGTTTCACTGTCTATTTACAAACATATATACAGCTGAATTATCTTAGAAGTGAATCCTTTGAAATGTCAACACTGTACTTTTCCCCTTGACGCCTTGTTCAGTTGTTGTGTTGTTCCTTTAAGACAAACTCCAAGCACTGATTTAGGACATCCCTCCTCCAACCACTGCCATAACTGGTTACGCCATAGGTCTTGGAAGACCATCACCTAACTGGCAGTTTTTCATTGGCGCTCAAATGGCAGTAAGTTTGTGACAGACAACTGAAATTATCAGGTGCTTCTTTTTTTAACTGCCAGTGCCAGCACTAATGAAAACCAAAACTGCTTGACTTGAGACAGAACTCATTTTTACCCAGGATGGATGCTCCTTGTGTTTATGTGCGTGCTTGAGTGCTGTGTTGCTTCCACAGTCTTATTAGCACTCAAACCTTTTGGAGGGCACTGACAGCATTAGTGGACAGCTGTACAGAGATAAAGATTGCCCCCTTCAGTGGCATAACCAGTTCTGACAGATTTTGGAGGAAGGTGCTGGAAAGTGATGCTCAGAGTGTGTGTTAGCCCCAGAGTCAGCCTTCGAGTTTATCTACCAGAATGAATACATGCACATGCATGCCAAGGCATAACCATCATGGGTGATTTGGATCTGTGCTGCTAAGTCCCGCAAGTATTTATAACACTGGTTTTGTCAACCAGGTGCTGTGAACTCTCTTCATTTGTTCCGATTTCTCTTCCATGCACATCAGTTCCTTCAACACACAAATTTCCGTTAGGAAAAGGTCATTTCAATGGCTCCAGCCCCTCAAGGGATCCTCTGTTTGCATCCATTGTTCCACTTGCTATTGTCCATTGTCAGTGTGTGCTGCTTTGGGGCATTCTCTTGTGTATATGTGTGGGAGGGGGTGGGGGGAATAAGTAGGCTGCCCTTGGCACAGGCATTGACTTGTCTTCCTGTCATCTTGTGAACAAGAAAAGAAACACTCTCTCTGTCTCCATGCCCCGCTGTCTCTGTCTCTTTCTCTCTCTCATTTGTTTTGGTTGTCTTTTTTTTTCCTCCCAAATATATATAAACTTGCATAAAGATTTTGTGCAGACCTCCAATTTCATGCACCTCTAGTTATGTGAATAAGTGGTGTGGTGTGCATGTTTAGCTTTTTTGTTTTTAGTGGAATTTTTATGATGTGATGTGTGTTTTATTGTACTGTATAAATAGAAAAGGGAATTTGAATGGCTGTGCTGTTTGTGCCCATCATCGGGCTATGATGTGTTAGGCATCTTGAGTTGTGAAGTGGACGTCTGTGTCTCATAAAATTATTGGAAATCAAAAGAAAAACCAGTGACCATTCTTTCGCCACAGATAAGGTCTATTGAACACTTAATTTGACTGCATAAAAGGAACTTGCTTTCTCAAAACACATTGTGCCCACCAGAGAGAAAAGGTTAAAATAAAACCTTGAATTCAGGAGCTGTTTCAGACTGCCCTATTGATTTTATCAGATGGGGTTACAAAACATAGGAGCTGTTTCAAACTGCCCCTTTGATTTTATTGGATTGGGTTACAAAACATAAATCAAGTGTCACAGCTGGCCCATCACGTACCTGATCTTGATCCTCGGACAACCTGAGCATGCAGACCAGTCATGCCTAAAACTAGTAAGAGGCTATGGCTATGTGACTGGGGGGCTATGACTTCTCATGGTGTTTTGTTCATCCAGTTTTTCCCAGTGTCACTTGTGAAGCTCAGTGTAAAACATTTGGTGTGGAGTCAGTGGGCTAGTCTTAAACAAAACCTTTGATTCCAGATGTTTTATTTGATCCATTGTGCCTGTTGGACAGATGATTTGAGAAGGACAGTTCCTTTAATCCCACACAGCTTTGCTGAAAAGTGAGGGTCACACAAGTTAATTTGGTTGCAAGTTGGCTTTGTTCACTGAAGTGCATGTGTTTGTATGTATTTAAATTAATCTCTTAGTTTTCTGTTTTATCATGGGTCAATTGCTTGGACATTCATTGAGGTGCTGTCATTTGCATGTTCTTGATTATTATTACGTCAGAGAAGGAACTTTGAACCTATAACTCAAAGAAAACTAAATATAATTAAACCTTGATTCTTCCTACTGTCATTTGTCTGTCTTGATTGTTAGAGAAGGAACTTTGGGCATAACTCAGTGGATAATAATATAATCAAACCTTGATTCTTCATCATGTTTGGTGAAAGAAGTCTGGTACTTTTATTGTTCTTAATTTTTGAGATATATGAACATTGGTCATTGCTGGATGACCTGTACACTGACAGCTACAGCAATTGTGCAAGAAAAAAGAAAAATAACGACAACAACCTTGGAAGCAAAATATGCTGGAGATGATCTACTTCACTCTTGATAATTGCAGTTAAAAAATTGTGAAAGAAACACAGGTTGCAATGTATTTAGTTGGGTGGAAATGTGTGCCTAATAAGCCGTGTAGTTTCTGTGGACGTTAAGCACAATGTTTAGGTGTGCACCAAGTGGTGTCCATTGGCAGCAGGTTTTTCAGCATCCTGCCCTGGGGCATTTTGAACTAATTTAACAAAGACTGGAGTAAGTGTGCTAATAAAAACTGGAGTAACTGCCCTTCAATATTATTGCTCCAGAATAAGTGTACCCATCGATATTAAGGAACAAGATAAGGTAAAGATAATACTTTATTTCCTTAAGGAAATTTTGCTTTGAAGCATACCATCACTGCATCAGTTAACATGTAAATGCATAAAATTCAAATTAAACATATATATATAATACATAAAGGGAGACACAAAAGCATTTGAACAAATTATAAGTGTTCCCCTCAATATTATTGTCACAGAATATGTTAGTATGGAATAAGTGTTCCCCTCAGTAGTACTGCTATGGAATAAGAGTGCCCATCAATATTATGGAATAAGCATTTCCTTCAGTATTATTGTCCGGGAATAAGTGTGCCGATCACTATTATTATTATGGAATAACTTCAGTCAGTGTACTCATCAGTGTTGTTGTTATAGATTACGTATGCCTGTCAATGTTAGTATGGACTCTTGGAGTAAGTGCGCCCATCAGTATCCTGATGAAACAAGTGTGCACGTCATTGTTATTATTTGCATTCATTGTTATGTGTTCTTGGAAACATTTCCTGGAAACTGGAAACTACCATCCATCTGCTGGCGTTATTGATTTTCCAATGCCTTGGCCATGATTTTCCTTAGCCATGTCCATGCCCTTCATTACGTTACACATTACACACGTGGCAAGTTTCAAAGGTCAGATACATGACAGAATGTGATCTGTCTGCAGTGATTGTAAACACGCAATACTTAATATGCTTCAGATGACTTCAGTTGCAAAGGTTAGGACAAAAAGTAATTTGAGGCCATCAGACAAACTGTTTCATGTCTACATGCATGGCATGACCTTGCTATAGCAGAGAAGTTGTGCAATAAAAGGTAGTTACGTGGACTAATCAGCGTCCCCAGTGAACCTTAGTGTGGCATGTTTGGTTTAAGCTAGTTTAAGAGACTTCTATCCGAGTTTTTGGAAAAAAGAGTCAAGTGTATGGAATTGATCACTTGAAAATTAAGGTTGATCAGAGTTTTTTTGTTTTTTGTTTTTCTTTTTCTTCTGGTAATATGCTAATCTTTTACAAATACAGTAACAGAGTATTATTCAATTTTGAGTGAGAGTATACTTTTCACAACCTGAGAAAAGAGGGCCATTGACTAGTCTGGTTATCTGATTTGGAAAAAAAAAAAAAAAAAAGTTTTTGTTTGTTTTGCTTTTGTTTTATATTTTAGGATAGATATTAATGTACACAAAATCTTCCCTGGTGGCAGTTTTACGTTCATCTTTCTTTTTTTACTCTGATGTTGTTTATTAGCATTATTCAACTTGTGTGTGCATGCATGCTATTGGTGAAATGTCCATTGCACCACTTTGTACACGGGTGTTCAGGTGCGTTTCAAAAGCAGGTCGGATGCCCTTTTGAACTCTGTCCACACTTCGTGTACGTGCTATTTGCCTGATGCGTGAAATTAATTTATAATATGACAGCTCGCGCAAAAGTGGGTTGGCTTTCGGTTGTGTCGGCTGCTTGGAGAAATGAGTGACGTGAATGTTGTGTGTGTGTGTGTGTGTGTGTGTGTGTGTGTGTGTGTGTGTGTGTGTGTGTGTGTGTGTGTGTGTGAGAGAGAGAGAGAGAGAGTGTTTTTATTTTTTTTAATTGGAGAATAAAGATCTTGCCAAGCATTCTTTATTTTGGTCGAAAGTTTATGTGGCCGCATGAGTATAAACCACTAGGACTGAAGAATTGTGAAGTGTACGGGTTAATGCGTACATATTACATGTATATATATATTCTCACAACATTGTAGTGCATGCCAGAGATAGCATGAAGACATGCTGACAAATGAATGTGTGACTGTAACAGGAGTGCTGCAGGGTTTGGGGGCTGAAACTAAAGGTACATGTAGTCTATGTCTGGTATGAAGGTGATAATTAGTGCATGTGCACCCTCTTCCCCCACCCCACACCGGTGTGCATCGCCAAAGAGAGAGGATGGTCAGACAGCGCAAAAAACAACAACAAAAAAGCTCTTATAGCAGAAAACCGGTAGCAAAAGCAAAGGGGGGGGGGGGGAGAGAAGAGAGAGGTCAAACCAAGACGGCATCTGTGAGTACAGGCAAGCCCACATGCGTGCACTTAGCCGTGCCCCAGTGTAAGTTAAAATGTCTCCCAGTGCTACCCTTGAAACAGCTCCAGAGTTTAAGACTTAGAGACGTGTCTCGTCGGGCTTCTTTCAGGCACTCCACGTGCTTGGACGCTCCCTCCCACCCAACCCCACCTCCACCCCAGCTGCCCACCCCACCCACCCCCCAGAAGCATAAAAACGCATGAGTGACAGATGGCATCCCGCCCCCCCAGAATCACAAAAACGCACCAATGACAGATGGCATCCCGAGGCCCGTTTTGGCATCAGGCTTTCCATTAGGACGTCTTTATTGATTCATATAAATTTATTCGTTTAACTTTTTTTATGAAGAGCCAGTTTGCCTGTGTGCGAGAGAGAATCAGTTTGGGTAAAAATGCATTTAAACTGTGAATAAAGTGCTATAAGTTCAGTCGTTCAGCTTTTTTGTGTGCTTTTTTTTTTAATAAACTGTGAATAAAGTGCTATAAGTTCAGTCGTTCAGCTTTTTTGTGTGCTTTTTTTTTTAATGAAGAGCGAGTTTGCCTGTGTGAAAGAGAGTCGGTTTGGATATAAAAAAAAATATATAAAAATAAAATAAAAAAAAAGGAGAAAAATGCATTAAACTTAAAACTGGACAATGTGCTCTAAATTCAGTCTACTTAAAAAATTAAAAAATTTTTTTTTTATTCTCATACATATCAATATTTTACTTACTTACACAATTGACTCATACACAGGCAACTTCCTGTTCATTAAAAAGTATTTTATTTAAGTAAGTATTTCACTTCTTTTTAATGAAGAGCAAGTTGCCTGTGTATGAGAGTCAATTGTGGTTAAAAAAAAGAAGAAAAAAAGTGTTTATACTGTGAATGAAACGCCATCAATTTATTCATTTAACTTTTTACGAAGAGCTGATTTGCCTGTGTATGAGAGTTAAGAGATAGTAAATTTGGGTAAAATTGTGTTTTAACTGTGAATAAAGCGCTTGTACCGATAGTAAAATTGTGTTTTAACTGAATAAAGCGCTTGTACTAACAGTAAATTTGGGTAAAAGTGTGTTTTAACTGTGAATAAAGCGCTTGTACTGATAGTAAATTTGGGTAAAAGTGTGTTTTAACTGTGAATAAAGCGCTTGTACTGACAGTAAATTTGGGTAAAAGTGTGTTTTAACTGTGAATAAAGCGCTTGTACTGATAGTAAATTTGGGTAAAAGTGTGTTTTAACTGTGAATAAAGCGCTTGTACTGATAGTAAATTTGGGTAAAAGTGTGTTTTAACTGTGAATAAAGCACTTGCACCGACTGTAATGTGCACTGTGACTACTCCTTGTATAACATCGTGGCTGTGGTTGCATGTGTATTTCGCCCTGATATAACCGCCATGGTTGTCTCGGCATAAAAATGAATTGCGTGTGTGTGTGTGGGGGGGGGGGGGGGGGGGAGTACAAAAGGAAGAACTAGATGTAGCTGCATCAGACAGTGTTGCACACTTTTTGATGGACTAGATCTAACATATATAAAATAGTGTATTGTACAGCACAAAGTGTCCTCACCTCTTTGATGACACCCGCATCTGGTGCCTCATCGGCTCCCGTTTCCAATTAGTACAGCAACCATGCAGTGCATCTAATTTCTACTTAAGTTTTGATCGATGAAATCAGGGGTAACGTGCTGTATCGAGATTAATTAGTGGCACGAATTTGCATGCTGGAGTAGGATGGTTCAGTGCACCGGCTGTCACATGCAGAGTCGGAAAGATAAGTGCGTGCACTGTACACAAGTACGTGCTTGCACGCATGTGCACATAGACGTGTGCACGTGCGCGCGCGCGCACACACACACACACACACACACACAGGATCATATAGCAAGAGCACAGTCAAAATAGACGAACACAATCCCGAAAGAGGGAATGACGCGTGGAAGTGTGACTGATCGGCTAAGGACGCGAAACCGGGCGCAAGATGTCGCTCAGCTAATTGACCCCCTGGAAGCTAATAACAAACTTGCGACGCCGGGTGCCTGCTCCACCTTCAGTCGCATTGTGCGTCACGCTCCGGTCACGCCTGTTGAAGGAGCGTTCCAAGCTGCCCCCCCCCCAAAAAAAAAAAAAAAAAAAAATGCTTGCCTTGCAGCAAAGACAATAATAATTATAATCCTTGCAGATTATAACGCTAGCCATCCGAGTCAGACCATCAATAATAATAGTAACAATAATAATAGTGGCTAACTAGCTCTTATAGAGCGCAAATCTTTTAGCAAAACAAAAACTCAAGGCGCTAGCACACACTATTCACGCACATAGGCCTATTTATGTACACGTAAACATGCACATAATCTATTGGCTCAGGAATGGTCTGCCTCAGAGCTCAGGAGCTGTGTGAAAGACGAGGTGGTCGTCCTGGGCTCCCCGTCC